>JANCRA010000092.1:1594513-2170352 GCA_024362935.1 Setophaga petechia | reverse complement strand
AGTCACAGGAAATGAGTTGCCACTCACAGGGGAATTAATAGGGAGAGCTGGGATGCCCAGGGAATGGGTTGGAAGTCACAAGGAATGATCAGGGAGAGCTTTGAGACTCCCAGGGAATGAGCTGAGAATGGGTTGGGACTCCCAGGGAATGAGCTGGGACTAACAGGTGAATGAGCTGGGACTAACAGGGGATGAGCTGGGACTAACAGGGAATGAGCTGAGACTAACAGGGAATGATTTTGGACTCCCAGGAGATGAGCAGGGAAGAGCCAGGTCACTCCCCTGCCCTCACCTCCCACCCATCCACGGCCTTCCTCCCTCCCTTCCTCATCTTCCAGGGTGGATTGCTGCCCCCAGCCCCTCGAGGGGCATCCAGCAGGTCCCCTCTCAGCAGGGCTGTGCCTGTGTGACCCCAGGGACTGTCCCCCTTAGGACATGGCTGTGTTTGTGTGACCCCAGGACTGTCCCCTTAGGCCAGGGCTGTGTCTGTGTGACCCCAGGACTGTCCCCTTAGGACATGGCTGTGTCTGTGTGACCCCAGGACTGTCCCCCTTAGGACAGAGCTGTGCCTGTGAGACCCCAGGACTGTCCCCTTAGGACATGGCTGTGTCTGTGTGACCCCAGGACTGTCCCCTTAGGACACAGCTGTGCCTGTGTGACCCCAGGGACTGTCACCTTAGGACAGAGCTGTGTCTGTGTGACCCCAGGACTGTCCCCCTTAGGACAGAGCTGTGGGCCTGTGTGACCCCAGGACTGTCCCCTTAGGCCAGGGCGGTGCCTGTGTGACCCCAGGACTGTCCCCTTAGGCCAGGGCGGTGCCTGTGTGACCCCAGGACTGTCCCCTTAGGCCACCCCCCTGCCAGGCACAGCAGCCACAGCAGCAGTTCAGGCAGGAGAGGGGGAGATTTCCCCAGGAAAATCCTTTTTTATGTGCCTGGAAGCTGGCACTGAGCAGCACAAACAGCCCCTGCCCGAGGTCTGTGCACACCCTGGGAGAGGAGAACCCTCCTGAGTGCACAGAGCAGGATCCCCTCTCTGCTCTCTGCAGCAACACACATTTCCAGCCACCCTGAAGGGAGGAGTTTTCTCTCCTCATTCCTTTTTTATTCTTTTTTTTCCCTTCCCTGGAAGCTTCTGCAAGACAGAGCCTCATAAATCTCACCTCCCAAACCCCTCAGGCGGCCGGGTGTCTGCATCCTCTCCATCTTCATTTCTTTTCCCTGCTTTGATGCTCTGGGAGGTGGATGTGCCCTGCCAGGAGCCCCAGGTGGGAGGTGGGAGATTCCATCCTCTGTGTCCCTGCCCTGCCACGTCCCCTGCTGCCACCTTGGTGCCACCTGGGGCGTCCTGGTGGAGGCCAAGTGGCTCGGAGGGGCTGGGAAAAAAAAAAAAAATGCAGGGAATGCCTGGATTTATGTGACAGAGGGGGTTCAGAGCCCCTCAATCACTGGGATTTCTGCTGAATTCCCTGTTGGGATTCTCTGTTGGGGTTCCCTGTGGGATAATTCAGCAATAATCAGTGGTTTGGTGTAAAATCACCCCATGCACGGGGTTGGTTGTTCCTGGGGTGTCCAGGCTCACTCCATGCCCTCCTCCTAAGCCAAGAGGAAGAATTCCCATCTTTTCCATAATTGCCCAGTTCTGCTCATTGCTTTGATTTCCAGGTGGATTTTGTGGAGCTGATTTTAAGAGGATCATTCCCATGGTAAACACAATTAAGCAGCCTCTCCATCCCAACAATCTTCTGGGCCGGGGAGCAGCAGGATCCCAGGAACCCTCCCTGCCCTGCAGTCCCTGCTCAGCTGTTCCCTCTCTCCCAGGCTCAGTTTGTGACAGAGGGGGTTCAGAGCCCCTCAATCACTGGGAATTCTGCTGAGTTCCCTGTTGGGATTCTCTGTTGGGATTCCCTGTGGGATATCTCAGCAATAATCAGTGGTTTGGTGTTCCTGGGGTATCCAGGCTCACTCCATGCCCTCCTCCTAAGCCAAGGGGAAAAATTCCCATCTTTTCCATAACTGTCCACCTCTGCTCATTGCTTTGATTTCCAGATGGATTTTGTGGTGCTGATTTTAAGTCCAGGCTCACTCCATGCCTTCCTCCTAAGCCAAGAGGAAGAATTCCCATCTTTTCCATAACTGTCCATGTCTGCTCATTGCTTTGATTTCCAGGTGGATTTTGTGGTGCTGATTTTAAGTGGAATGAGGATCATTCAATTAAGCAGCCTCTCCATCCCAGCAATGTTCAGGGCTGGGGAGCAGCAGGATCCCAGGAACCCTCCCTGCCCTGCAGTCCCTGTCCCTGCTCAGCTCTTCCCTCCCTCCCAGGCTCACTTTGCTCCCACCTGATCCCTCCTGTGACCCCGAGGACAAAATCAGCTCTGTAAACTGGGCTGGGAGGGCAGGAAAGAAAGCAGAAGAGGTGAAAAAAAAAGCAGTGATTAAGGACAGGAACTGTGGGGATACAAATTCCACCCAGCCACAGACTTCAAATAAACACCAGCTCTGCAGATGAGGTGGAAAAAAGTGATCCTGGAAAAAAACCAAAAAACCTCCCTCAGCATTGCTGGTGTGAGGCCTCAGTACCTGTGTTGGTGGGAGGCTGGCAGGTGTGTGAAGAGCTGGAGGAAGAGGAGGGAAAAGGAGGAAGAGGAGGGAAAAGGAGGAAGAGGAAAGGGCAAGGAGGAGATGCAGCCTCAGGCTGGGGCAGGGGAATGGTGTGGCGGAGATTTTCCTGGGAGAAAAGGAGACAGAGATTCCCTGAGAGCACAGCCCTGCCTGCCCAGCAGGAGCCTCCCCAAGGAGCCACTCTGTGCCCTGGGCACTGCCCCGTGCCCATCCCAGGGGTGAAAATCCCTGAGCAGCTGCTGGGGGTGCCCAGCTGATGCCCTGGGAGTTCCAGCTCTGCTTTCTCACTCCTTGGGCATCCCAGCTCTCCCTGCTCATTCCCTGGGAGTCCCAGATCATTCCCTGGGAGTCCCAAATCATTCCCTGGGAGTCCCAGATAATTCCCTGGGAGTCCAAACTGATTCCCTGGGAGTCCCAGATCATTCCCTGGGAGTCCAAACTGATTCCCTGGGAGTCCCAAATCATTCCCTGGAAGTCCCAAATAATTCCCTGGGAGTTCCAAATCATTCCCTGGGAGTCCCAAATCATTCCCTGGGAGTTCCAAAACATTCCCTGGGAGTCCCAACTGATTCCCTTGTCAGTCTCAGCTCTGCTTTCTCACTCCCTGGACATCCCATCTCTCCCTGATCATTCCTTGTGAGTCCCAACCCATTCCCTGTGCACCCCAGCTCTCCCTGTTAATTCCCTGTGATTCCCAGCTCATTCCCTGGGAGTCCCAACTGATTTCCTGTGAGTTCCAGCTCTCCTTTCTCACTCCCTGGGCATCCCAGCTCTCCCTATTAATTCCCTGTGAGTCCCTGCTCATTCCCTGTGAGTCCCAACCCATTCCCTGGGCATCCTAGCCCTCCCTGCTCATTCCTTGTGAGTCCCAGCTCATTCCCCATGAGTCCCAACACTCCAAGCTCATTCCCTGGGAGTCCCAACCCATTCCTTATGAGTCCCAATCCATTCCCTGTGAGTCCCTTCTCATTCTCTGGGAGTCCCAACTCATTCCCTGGACATCCCAATCCATTCCCTGTGTGTCCCAACCCATTCCCTGGTAATCCCAGCCCTCCCTGCTCATTCCCTGGGATTCCCAACCCATTCCCTGTGAGTCCCAACCCATTCCCCAGCCATCCCAGCCCTCCCTGTTCACTCCCTGTGAGTCCCTGATCATTCCCTTTGTGTCCCAACCCATTCCCTGTGTGTCCCAACCCACTCCCTGTGTGTCCCAACCCACTCCCTGGCCATCACAGCCCTCCCTGATCATTCCCTGTGTGTCCCAACCCAATCCCTGTGCCCCCCAGCTCATTCCCTGCTCACTCCCCACCTCACCAAGGGCTGAGCAGAGTGGGAAGAAGGAAAGAGCAAAGCCCAGAAAACTCCTTCCCCATCATATTTACTGAACTGCTCTGAGTTATGACTGGAGGCCAAGATCTGGCTTCAGGCGATTGCCTAAATCATTTAGGAGCTGACAAGGCAGGGAGGGGGGAAAATGTTCTTGTAATTCTTCAGTCTGAGGTACATTAAGGAGCCATAAGCCATGTCGAGAGCTTGAATTACATTAGAGAGATTATCCTGTTACAGTTCATAATCCTGGATAATATAGCATCCAGCAGCACACCTGCCAAGGATAAATCTCACCCTGTAATGGGGCAGTCGTGACCCTGGAGCTCCCAGAGCCCTCCTGGCACGGAGCAGCAGCAGCAGCAGAGGGATGGAGGCAGCAGGGACAGCACAGAGCAACAACAGCCTGGCAGAGGGGGCAGAACTCATCGTTCTCCCTGGGCTGGGATGCTCCAGGGCAGGGCTGGGGTGGGGAAGGACACCTGAGGGTGTCCAGCAGGGTCTGAGGGAGCCAAAGCCTGAGGAACAAGGAGGGGAGCCTGGCAGGCAGGTGGAGAGCAGGAAACTTGGGGTCTGCCTGTCCCTCAGGGTTTGGGGTGTTCCCTAAGGAATGAACCCTTCTATCCCAAAGGGATTTGGGGGTGTTCCCTAAGGAATGAACCCTTCTATCCCTCAGGGTTTGGGGTCTCCTCTCTCCCTCAGGGATTTGGGGTCTCCTCTCTCCCTCAGGGATTTAGGGGTGTTTCCTAAGGAATGAGCCCCTCTATCCCTCAGGATTTGGAGTCTCCCCTAAGGAATGAGCCCCTCTATCCCTCAGGATTTGGGGTCTCCTCTGTTCCCCAGGGATCTGGGGTCTCCCCTCTCCCTCAGTGATTTGGGGTCTCCCTGTCCCTCAGGGATTTGGGGTGTTCCCTAAGGAATGAGCCCCTCTGTCCCTCAGGGTTTGGGGTCTCCCCTCTCCCTCAGGGATTTAGGGGTGTTTCCTAAGGAATAAACTCCTCTATCCCAAAGGGATTTGGGGGTGTTCCCTAAGGAATGAGCCCCTCTATCCCTCAATGATTTGGGGTCTCCCCTCTCCCCCGGGGATTTGGAGTCTCCTCTCTCCCTCAGGGATTTGGGGTCTCCCTTGTCCCCCAGGCATTTGGGGTCTCCCCTCTCCCTCAGGATTTGGGGTCTCCCCTGTCCCCCAGGGATTTGGGGTGTTCCCTAAGGAATGAACTCCTCTATCCCAAAGGGATTTGGGGTCTCCCCTATCCCCCAGGCATTTGGGGTCTCCCTTGTCCCCCAGGGATTTGGGGTCCCTCTCTCCCTCAGGGATTTGGGGTCTCCCTTGTCCCCCAGGGGTCTCCCTTGTCCCTCAGGCATTTGGGGTCTCCTGTACCCCTCAAGGAATTTGGGTCTCCTCTCTCCCCCAGGGATTTGGGGTGTTCCCTAAGGAAAGGACCCCTCCATCCTGCAGGGATTTGGGGTCTCCCCTAAGGAATGAGCCTCTCTGTCCCTCAGGCATTTGGGGTCTCCCCCATGGCCCCGCCGGACACTTGACCGAGCCTCTCCTCGCAGCCCTGTGTGTTTTGTTGAAGTGCTCTGCGATAAAGCCCTTTTATCCCGATAAGAGCCCCGTTGCCCTGGTTTCCTGCCCAGGCCTGGGGGCCATTCTTCTCCCCGCTCTCGTTTTTGACCTCAGGTTCAAGAGTGCCAGACCTCCCTGGCTCAGGGCGGCCGCTGTGGGAAAGGCTCGGACAGGGCTCCAGAGCTCAGGGAGCAGCTCCCAAACCCTTGGGGCAGCAGGAAGGAGAGGAACAGCAGAGCTGAGCCCTTCTCCAAACCTCCCCTTTTGTCTCCCTTTTATTTACCCCTCCTTCCTTCCTCAGCCCTTTCCTCCTTTTTCTCACCCTTGTTTTGCTTTCCCTGCCTTCCCTCCTTTCTCCCTCTCCCCCTTCCCCTGCGGCTTTGCCAACTGCCAGCAGATGACATCTCCTTTCATGTTTGGGGCTGAGCGAGGCTCTGAATGTTCGTTTGATTCCGTTAAGATAATAGCTGGTTCACTGTCAGACGCAGACTGATCAGTTAAAACCTTAATCACTGCCTGTCTACTCACATGGCACTTATTTTTTAAGAGATTAATCCCCTAAGCACTGCACCAGCATACATTGAGGCTCAAAGAAAAGGGTGGGTTTTTATTATTATTTGATGCGTTTACTGTTGGGTTTTTTTTTTTCTTTTTTTTTTTGGCTCTTTTTGGAAAAGATGCCTCCTCCCCACCCTGCCACTTTTCTGGGAGCTTTTCCCCTCTCTGTGCCTGTCCCTCACAGCCAGGAGGGAGGTGATGGGAGGAGTGGGAGATGGAGCTGATTCTGTTCTCTGGGAGCTGAGACTTGCAGGATGCTGTGATGGGCTCTGGATTGAGCCTGGTTGGGCTCTCAGGAGAGCTGGGCTCCATCTGTGCTTCCCCGTCCTTTCCTTGCCTTTCCTTGCCTTTCCTTCCCTTCCCTTGCCTTGCCTTGCCTTGCCTTGCCTTGCCTTGCCTTGCCTTCCCTTCCCTTCCCTTCCCTTCCCTTCCCTTCCCTTCCCTTCCCTTCCCTTCCCTTCCCTTCCCTTCCCTTCCCTTCCCTTCCCTTCCCTTCCCATCAAAGCCACCCAGGGAGGTGATGCTGAGCTGTTCCCAGACGTGGGACATCACCCCAGGCTGTCACCAAGGTGCCACCACAGCCCCAGCTCTCCCAGCCACGTCCCCAAAGTGCTGCTGGCACTGCCAGCACCAACCCTGGGGTAACAGAGAGCTGAAATCTCCTCCTGAGCCAGGGCTTTTAATGAATGGAGAGCCATTAATTAATGGAGAGCAGCACATCACCCCAGCCCAGCTGGAGGAGGACAATGGGATGGGGACATGAGCTGAGTTCCCCTGTGCTGCAGGGCAGCAGAAATGAGCAGCTCTCAGGCTGCATTTGGAATTCCCAAACTTCCAAGGATCCCAAGGGGAGGCTGCCATCCTCACCCCCAGCTCCAAAGGGAGGGGAAAGCTCCTTTGCCTCAGGTGAGGGCACCTCCTGCAGGTGAGGTTTCCCAAATCATCCCCAGGCAAGGGGAGCTTTGAGGTCCCATTGCAAACCAGACCATTCCAGGATTCTGTGATGCTCCTTCCCTCCTGCTGCCAGGCCCGGGGCTGGCCTGGGGAGGGGGTGTTTGTTTCACTGCCTCCAGCACCACAGACACCAGGAAACATCTGAGTGCTGAAGGGTTGGGAAGCTTCTCCTTCATGTTTGCCTTGTGATCAAAGAAGGGAGAGCAGCCACATTCCCGGGCTTGCTTTCACACTTGGGAGGAAAGTTCCAGAAAAGCCAGCGTTTTATCACCTCCTGGTTAACATTTCCAGACTCCAGCTGCTTGTGATGGCCATGAGAGAGATTCCTGCATCCCAGCAATTCGTGTGTGCATTCCACTGATGCCTGCATTCTACATCCCAATGATCCCTGCATCCACCCCACTGATCCCTGCATCCCTCATCCATCCCACTGATCCCTGCATCCATCCCACTGATCCCTGCATCCATCCCACTAATCCCAACAGTTCCTGCATCCCTCATCCCACTGATCCCTGCATCCCTCATCCATCCCACTGATCCCTGCATCCCTCATCCATCCCACTGATCCCTGCATCCCCCATCCCACTGATCCCTGCATCCATCCCACTGATCCCTGCATCCTACATCCCACTGATCCCTGCATCCCTCATCCATCCCACTGATCCCTGCATCCCTCACCCATCCCACTGATCCCTGCATCCCTCATCCATCCCACTGATCCCTGCAATCCTGCATCCATCCCACGGATCCCTGCATCCACCCCACTGATTCCTGCATCCTTCCCACTGATCCCTGCATCCTGCATCCATCCCAGTGATCCCTGCATCCATCCCACTGATCCCTGCATCCTGCATCCCATGATCCCTCATCCATCTCACTGATCCCTGCATCCCCCATCCCACTGATCCTTGCATCCCTCATCCATCCCACTGATCCCTGCATCCTGCATCCCATGATCCCTCATCCATCTCACTGATACCTGCATCCACCCCACTGATCCCTGCATCCATCCCACTGATCCTTGCATCCCTCATCCCACTGATCCCTGCACCCCTCATCCCACCACATTCCCGAGTTCCCAGACCTTGGATCTGCCTCTCCCTGAGTCGTGGCTCTATTTAAGTGATGTCAGAGAGGTCAGACCCAGCTCAGGGGTGCTGGGGTCTCACTGTCCCCTCCACAGCAGCTCAGCCAGGGGTTGTTTTGCTCTCCCTGGCACAAATCAGCTCCCAAAGAGCCACTTCCAGCAGCTCCTCTGGGAATTTTGCAGCCCCAAGCTGGGCTGGACACCTGGACAGAGCCCTCACGTCCCCATCCTGCTCCTGACCCCACACCTGCAGCTCCTGGGTGGATGGAAGAGGAGGAATTGCTGGATTCAGGGTTTGGTAAGAGAAAATCAGGAGAGTGTGAAATGGGTTTTGTCAGCTGCTCTTGGAGTTTCCTACTGAAACTGAAAATGGAGTGAGAGAACAGGCCCTGAGTGTATTTTGGCAATTTTTTGGTGAAGTAAAACAAAGCTGTCAGAAAGATCTGAACTTGTATGGAGAGGCAGAGTTCACCTGCAGGCCTCACTCTGCTCATTCCCCCAGCGATTCCCGAGGAGCTGGAAAAAAAACAAAGAAAACAAAACCACGGAAATTGAAATAAATGATCCCCAGAATCTGGGGGATGGAGTTTTAAGAAAGCTCACAGAGGAAAGGGATGCAAAATTCCTCGCTGCGAAGGGATAAAGCAATCTTGAACTAATGGAGATTAGGAAGAACCTCTCCCACAGGACTGCTTATCCCATAAATTAATGGGATCAATGGTGTCACAGCCCCCAGGCACAGGGTCCTGAGTCATTGCCTTAAGTGCTCTGAGGGCACCAACCCTGTCCTGGAGCAGCTGGGGCTGGGCACTCCTGGAGATTGCACAGGGACAGATGGATGCTGTTATCCCATTGTCCTGGTCCAGGTGTCCTGACAGGTACCCCTTCCTCAGAGATCTCTGCTTTTTTAATGTTAAACCTCACAATTTTAGTCAACACCAAGGAAACAATTCTCCAATGGATTTGTTGTTATTTATTATTGGAGCTGTGGCTGTGCTCCTTGCTCCACAGCAGCAGCTTTGCAGTCAGGGTTGATACTAATAAGTAATATTGATTATTGATCATTGATATTAATAAATTATAATATACTATAATATACCATACTATACTATAATGTAATATAATATAATATAATATAATATAATATAATATAATATAATATAATATAATATATATACATTATACATTTTATAATATACATTATATATTTTATAATATATTATATGTTTATATATTATATAATATATAATATATCTTATAATATATAATATATTAAATATATATTATATTAAACTATAATAAATAATATAATAATTAATATTATAAATAGTTTATTATTGATTATTGATATTAATGAATAATGACCAGCCAGGAATTAATAATTCCTTAATTATGGATGTGATCTCCATTCTGGGCCTTTTTCCCTGCCCAACATCACTCCTAGGCTGAGGAGTTTCCATGTGCTGAAGGAAATTGCAGCCAAGCTTCCCAGGGGTATGGAAGTGTTTGAGTCCCCCTGGAAATGCCAATGGCTCCAAGGCTTCACCCTCAGAGCCCAAATCTGGGGTGGATTTGGGAATTCAACAGCATTTCCTTGGGATTTCGCCCTGGGATCCTTCCTCCTCCATCCCAGCACCTCAAAACCATTTAAAAGCCTTGAAAATAAACCTGATGAAGAGAAGGGCTTGTTGTCACTTCTCAAAGGAGCTCCAAGGCAAGGGGACACGAGGGAACCCCACAAAGTCCCATTACATTTTGCTGGAAGTGCTGAAATCCCAGTGCCTGCCCCTCATTCCCACCCCAGTGACCTCCAGGAGCATCCCTGCCCCTCATTCCCACCCCAGTGACCTCCAGGAGCATCCCTGCTCTCACTCCCACCCCAGTGACCTCCAGGAGCATCCCTGCCCCTCATTCCCATCCCAGTGACCTCCAGGAGCATCCCTGCTCTCACTCCCACCCCAGTGACCTCCAGGAGCATCCCTGCTCTCTTCAGCAAATGGAAATGTGCCAGATTTCTCACAGATTGCTGCTGGACCCACAATGGAAACTGATAAAAACCCCAGCAGGGAACACATAGCACCTCATCTCCTGCTTGTGATACATTTCAAAAAGCCCTTTTCCCTCATAGGGGATAAATCCTTCAGCCCCAATCCTCTGGTGGGAAGCAGAGAAGGGGCAGCAAACCCTGTGACCCAACCAGTGGTCGAGCAGAGGTCAAGGGGCCAAAATGGGGCTAAAAAGGGCATTTTGTGCCAGGCCCATCTGGTGGCAAGCAGCAAGGCAGGACCCCAGGAGCATCCCTGCTCTCATTCCCACCCCAGTGACCTCCAGGAGCATCCCTGCTCTCATTCCCATCCCCAGTGACCTCCAGGAGCATCCCTGCCCCTCATTCCTATCCCAGTGACCTCCAGGAGCATCCCTGCTCTCATTCCCATCCCAGTGACCTCCAGGAGCATCCCTGCCCCTGATTCCCACCCCAGTGACCTCCAGGAGCATCCCTGCTCTCATTCCCACCCCAGTGACCTCCAGGATCATCCCTGCTCTCTTCAGCAAATGGAAATGTGCCAGATTGACCAGCAGAGCTTCCCAGATGGATTTCTCACAGATTGCTGCTGGACCCACAATGGAAACTGATAAAAACCCCAGCAGGGAACACACAGCACCTCATCTCCTGCTTGTGATACCTTACAAAAAGCCCTTTTCCCTCGTCCTTCAGCCCCAATCCTCTGGTGGGAAGCAGAGAAGGAGCAGCAAACCCTGTGACCCACCAAGTGGTCAAGCAGAGGTCAAGGGGCCAAAATGGGGCCAAAAAGGGCATTTTGTGCCAGGCCCATCTGGTGGCAAGCAGCCAGGCTGGACCCCAAAGGTGCAGCACTGCTCAGGCTCCAGGCCTGGGCTGTTCCTTCCCCCAGACAGTAGCAATTATCATAATCAAGCAGTTGACTCCAATTACGCCTTCCTCTCCTGGCAGCCGGGGGATGGACACGGCCCAGGGAAAGTTCGCAGCCGTGTCGCCTTTGCATATCTTAATCTGAAATGACAGGGTGTGACACGGGGGGCCGCTGACCCTGCCAGCCTTCAGCTGTTCGTGTGGCAACAATTTCCAGCCCCAAATTACTCCCAGGCAGGGCTTGATTGGAGGTTCAAGGCAGCAGGAGAGAGAAGCCATTTAGGGGACTGAAACATTCTTCACAGCCCTATTTAAATACAATTTACATTCCAGGCTCTGCTGTTGGTGCATTGTTAATTGCACCTTGTACCTCAGTTTATTTTGTAGTTGAAGGGGGTTTTGCTTTGCTGTTGTTTTTCAAAGGCCTCCTTTGCCTGCTTTTTTCTCTTTTCCTGAGGGGCTGTTCTCAGAATACAGTTCCAGTTCCTGGAAGGGAAAATAGATTAGTGGATTTAAAGGCCAGAAGGGACAAACAGATCATCTCGGTGACCTCCTGCAGAAGACAGGCCAGGACATTTTGCTCAGTAATTCCTTTGTCTGCCATTTGTCCAGACTTAACCCAATCCCCTGCAGTGACCAGAACACCCTTTCCAGAAAGGCTGAAGCCATGGAATCACAGGAATCTCCAGGTCCTGGGGCAGATCTTGCAGTGCAGCATCACCTGGAGCAGTCCAGGGGCACATCTGGGCAGTCCTGGGCTGCCGGAGCCATGGAATCACAGGAATCTCCAGGTTTTGGGGCAGATTTTCCAGTGCAGCATCATCTGGAGCAGTCACATAGAGAAATCTGGGCTGTCCTGGGCTGCTGGAACCATGGAATCATGGAAATCTCCAGATCTTCCAGTGCAGCATCACCTGGAGTCACATAGGGACATCTGGACAGTCCTGGGCTGCTGGAGCCATGGAATCACAGGAATCTCCAGGTTTTGGGGCAGATTTTCCAGTGCAGCATCACCTGGAGCAGTTACAGAGGGAGATCTGGGCAGTCCTGGGCTGCTGAAACCATGGAATCATGGAAATCTCCAGATCTTCCAGTGCAGCATCACCTGGGGCAGCCCAGGGGAACATCTGGGCTGTCCTGGGCTGCTGGAGCCATGGAATCATAGGAATCTCCAGGAACTGGGGTAGATCTTGCAGTGCAGCATCACCTGGAGCAGTCCAGTGGGAGATCTGGGCCGTCCTGGGCTGCTGGAGCCATGGAATCATGGAAATCTCCAGGTCCTGGGGAAGATCTTCCAGTGCAGCATCACCTGGAGCAGTGCATGGGGAGATTTGGGCTGCTGGAGCCATGGAATCACAGGAATCTCCAGGTTTTGGGGCAGATCTTCCAGTGCAGCATCACCTGGAGCAGTCACACAGGGACATCTGGACAGTCCTGGGCTGCAGGGACAGCAGGGACAGCCTGGTTTGATGGTGGCATCTCAGAGCTTCAGATGAAATCAGGTCCCTGCTGTGCTTGGTGCTGAGGAGAGAGGACAGAGCCAGCCAGGAATGTCACCAGCACAAAAGGACAAAGTTAACTGTGCAGGCTAAGAGAAACCTCAATTTCCAGCATTTCTTTAGCACTGCTGTGTTTGTTGTCTCACCTGAGGTTAATTTAATCCAATTGTGGACAGAAATTCCTGCACAGTTGAATTTCGGGGGTGCAGACATTTCTCTCTTCTCAGAACTGACCAAAGGTTGAGTTCTAACCTGCTCCTAACAAAGCAAAAAGGGATTCCAAAATCCCTTTTTCCTCAGCCATGCAGAAAGGGTGACTGGAGAGATGGAAAATGGATTTTGAATTTCCTAACGTGGGTGGAATTTCAAACCTCAGCTCTGCTTGCAAAAAAATAAAAAAAAACCACCAAAACCCAACAAAACCAAAGCATCTGTTGGGGAGCAGAGAGGTGAAACACTGCAGAATTTCCCATTCCTCTTTTTCCAACTTGTTGCAAAAGCCAAAGTCCTTCCAAGGGCTTGGGATCATTTGTGAACTTGGGTTTTCCACCAGGCTAGAATCCAACTGTGGATCCTGGCAGCTGGAGCTGGGATCCAGGAATCCTTGTTTAGGAATGCCCTGAGAGGTTCAAATGGAGTTTGACAAGTGGGATTGTTCAATGTGGAGAAGAGAAACTTCAGAGTGACTTATGATTGTGGGGTTCCAGTGCCTGAGGAAAAATGGAAATATTTCCATGGGCCTGGAGGGACAGGACACAGGGATTGGCATCAGACTGTCAGAGGGCAGGTTCAGATGGGATATTGGGAAGAAATCCTTCCCTGGGAACGTGAAGAGGCCCTGGCACAGGGTGCCCAGAGCAGCTGTGGCTGCCCCTGGATCCCTGGAGTACCCAAGGTCGGGTTGGATGAGGTTTGGAAAAACCTGGGATAGTGGAAGGTGTCCCCATGGCATGGGGACATGGAATGAGATGAACTTCAAGGTCTCTTCCAAGCCAGAGCATTCTGTGATTCTGTGAGTGCCATCCAGGAAGGCAGAAACCTTTCCCCTGAAGCTCCTGCCCCCCAGGCCAGGTGTGATTCTGCCCCAGGGACACCCAGCAGCACTGCCAGCCCAGAGCTGCTTTGGCATTCTTTTCTTTGAGCCCCATCTGCTGGAGTCCCACGATTTCAGGACACATTTGTTCCTATTTCCAAAGCCCCCTCTGAGCCTTTGCAGCCAAGGGCAGAAGCCATAAACCTCAAGGAATGAAATAAAACAATAAAATTGAGGAATTTCAGGACAGCCCCATGATTCCACAGCTTCTGGGTGTCACTGGCTGGGAACCCCTGGTGCTGGAGGGAACCTCCTGGGCCTGGTTCTGATTTCCATGGGTTCCCATGGATTCCCTGCTCTGGCCATAAAAAGGTGTTGGTGTAAACGACAGCTAAGCTCACTTGACCCCAGCCAGCCTCCTCCTAATTTCCTGCAGCTCTGGGGAGGTCTGACTCAGACACCAGCTCGGCAAAACTTGACGGAGAGACAGACAAATGTTCTCCCCAACCTGCTGCTGCTGCTGCAGAGGCCTCAGAGCCAATTATCCCAGTGATCTCACTCCTCCCTCCCTTCCTTCTCCTCTCTCCCCCTTTTCCCATCACGTGCCCGCTCCCAGCACACGCACGGTGCTCCTGCAAGGGGGGAAAAAAAGGGAAAAAAAGCAGGAATGTGGAGGGTTTGGGAGCCCCCTGAGAGCAGGTAGATCCATCTGAGCAGTGCCTGCCTCCGAGGAGGAGGGAGGAGATCGGTTTACATAAGTGCTTTGCCATATGAAGGAATAATTCTGAGGTATTAATAGAGGTTAAAGTTTCCCGAGGAATCCCAAACAGGCCCCACAGACACAGGTGGGTTCTTTCACTCACAGGGATGGGGTGGAGTGACACAGCTCCAGTGGGGGTGCCCAGGGGTGGGCACTGCCAGAGGGGTGACCCCAAAATCTCCCTGTGGCTGTTGGGGGGACAGGAATGGCCAGTCAGGGTGCTGGGTGCTCACAGAATCATGGGATGGGTTGGTTGGAAGGGAGATGGATCACCCCATTCATGTCCTGAATAATTCAGAGGTATTAATAGAGGTTAAAGTTTCCCGAGGAATCCCAAACAGGCCCCACAGACACAGGTGGGTTCTTTCACTCACAGGGATGGGGTGAAGTGACACAGCTATAGTTGGGGTGCCCAGGGGTGATCCCAAAATCTCCCTGTGGCTGTTGGGAGGACAGGAATGGCCAGGCAGGGTGGATGGGTTGGTGGGAAGGGAGATGGATCATCCCATTCATGTCCTGAAAAATTCAGAGTTATTAATAGAGGTTAAAGTATCCCAATGAATCCCAAACAGGCCCCACAGACACAGGTGGGTTCTTTCACTCACAGGGATGGGGTGGAGTGGACACAGCTATAGTTGGGGTGCCCAGGGACCCCAAAATCTCCCTGTGGCTGTTTGGGGGGACAGGAATGGCCAGGCAGGGTGCTGGGTGCTCACAGAATGGTGGGATGGGTTGGTTGGAAGGGAGCTGGATCATCCCATTCCATGCTCTGCCACCTTCCACTGTCCCAGGGTGCTCCAAGCCTGGTCCAGCCTGGCCTTGGGCACTGCCAGGGATCCAGGGGCAGCCACAGCTTCCCTGGGCAGTCCCAGGGCCTCACCACCCTCACAGGGAGGAATTTCTTCCCCATATCTGATCCAAACCTGCTCTCCTTCTTATCTGAGAGGGAGTTCCAGGTCAAACTTGGGGTCAGGAAGGGATTTGTGTGGGACACTGGCAACACACCAGGCAGGGACACACGTGGGATGAGGATTGTGATGTGTCCCACTGAATCCCAGCACCTCTGAGGCTGGAAAAGCTCCTCAAGGCCAAGCTGTGCCCAATCCCTGCTTTGTCACCAGCCCAGAGCACTGAATGTGACATTCAGACCTCCAGGGATGGGGACTCCAAACCTCCCTGGGCAGCCCCTTCCATTATCTGACCACCCTTTCCATCAGGAAATTGTGAATTTATCCCAGCCCAGATGAGATCAGGCATGTGTGGAGTGGGCTGTGCCAGTGCCACACTGGGAAATTCTGTGATTTCTGAGCTTTTCCTGAGCTCAGGTGCCACAGACCAACCTGAAAGCTCCTCCTACTTTGGCACAAAGCCCCAGCTGGTGCCCAGCCATGATCCAGCTCCTGGAGAGGTGGCTCCATGCTGACTAAGAGGATAAACCAGAGGGGTACAAGAAGAGCCCAAATCCCCTTTTGTTTGGATTAGGATCCCGGATAACGTTGCTGATTCTCCAACAAGGAGCTTTTCACAGCCCAGAGAGTTTTACACCACCCCAAAAATAATCATCTCCCAGATCCCCAGTGATTACTGAGCTTTCACCCTGTAAACACACACAGGACCAAGCTCCAGCCCACCCTACCTGGACTCTGCTGCCTTGCATGGATTTGGGATTTGGCCCAGAGCCTTGGGATCACAGCCCTGCCCGGAACATGTGGCGGCTGCTCTGCCCCAAAAGGGACTAACAAAGAAATAAGAATATTTGTTAATTTTTTTTTTTCCACTGCAAAGCAGTTAAACCTCCTAAGACACTTTTTCCAGACATCTAAATCCTTTAAAAATATTCTCTAGACTCCATAAAACTTACATTTTCCCTGGGTTCTCCTGTGAGTTATTAAAAAGCTGAAGTCCCTACCTTAAGAGCTTAGAGCTTGGTCATGAGCAGAAAGCCAACAAGGTGGAGTGGCACCTCCTGGTGCATTCAGAGACACGGCCCAGACTTGCTGGGGAAGAGCTGGGGATGCAGAGAACAGCCCAGCTTGGGGGGTTTTGGGGTTTTTGGGGTTTTTTGGGGTATCCAGGCTGAGGCAGAGGGAGGGATAAGAGCTTGGGATCACTGATGGGCACAGCAGCGTTTGGGGCTGTTGGAAATTGTTACCACGTCCTCAGTGTTTGCTCTTTACTCAACAAACACTTGGTAAAGTTGGATTTTAATGGTATTTGGTTTGGTTTCTACCAAAATCAAGTTTTATTCTCTTGATACACAGGCCAGGAAAAAGTTTTTTGGATGCTGTTGTCCATCCATCCATCCATCCATCCATCCATCCATCCATCCATCCATCCATCCATCCATCCATCCATCCATCCATCCCCAGACTGCTGTAGTGTCAGGACAAGGGGAATGACTGAAAAACTAAAAGAGGAAAAATTTAAATGTTTGGAGGCCCTGGCACAGGTTATCCTGTGGCTGCCCCATCCCTGGAAGTGTCCAAGGCCAGGCTGGAAGCAACCTGGGATAATGGAATATTTTAGGGGGTGGGACTGGAAGAACATTGAGGCCTCTTCAAACCCAAACCCTTCTGTGATTCCATCCCAGCTCAGCACGGAGGGGCTTCAGACAGAGCCAGCACGGGGTGGATTTTTCCAGGATTTTTCCATCGCTGCTTTCCCAGATCTGTGCTCCAACAAGGCTGGAATCAAAGGGATCTAAAAAACCCTCCCTGCTTGCCTTGAACATCAGTTTGTCTGGGCCGTGAACTCTGCCGACAGCAGCTCCAGTGAAGTGCTCTGCTCTCACTTTTCCCCTTTTTTTCCCCTTTTTAAAAGCTTTCCCTCCCTGCTCTTCCCCGGCTCCCTCCCAGAAGCACCGGTGGTGTTTTTAACCCAGGCATGAAACAACCCCAGAGCCGCAGATTGTGATGTTTCAGATAACATACGGAGAATGTAAATCCTGTCAGCAAGTGCAACAGCCGTAAAAGGCTAAAATGGATTCCTGCGGATTAGAAATAAAGCACAGAAAGGGCCCTGTTCTCTCACTTTCCTCATCCCACAACCTCCTCCAATCCCCCCCTCCTCACTCCCCTTAAGAAAAAAAAAATCTCCTGGAAATACAAGGGGCGGGTTTTTATTTTTTTTATTTTATTATTTTTTTATTATTTTTCTTTTTTTTTTCATCAACTTAAAAGAAAAATAAAATACATTCCAGGAAAAGGACTGCTGCTAAGAAAACTCAAACCAGAAAATGCTTAAAGATGTTTTAATGACTTAAACACAGGGCCGGGATTGTGCCTAAAAGTTTCCACATTTAAAAAATGAAAAAAATGAAAAAAAAGAAAGAAAAAAGGGGGGAAAATTCAATACGAAACGTCCCCCTAGTACAAGCGCTGCTGGATTTCTTGCCGGATTTCTCTCCCAAACCATCGGATTTAAGCCGGGGGTTGTTGAACGAGCTCTGTTTAAGCAAAGTTTATGCTTCTGGTCCAAACCATAAAAAAAAAGGAAAAAAATAGGAAAAAGAAAAAAAGGAAGGGTGGGGGGAATTCAAGACGAAACGTCCCCTAGTACAAATGCTTAAGTGCTGCTGCATTTCTTGCCGGATTTCTCTCGGATTTAAGCCGGGGGTTGGTAAAGGAGCTCCGTTTAAGGTTTAAGCGAAGTTTACGTTTCTGGTTCAAAGTAAAAAAAAAAAAAAAAAAAAAAAAAAAGAAAAAAAAAAGGGGGGGGAGGAAAAAAAAGGAAGAAAAGGGGAAAAAAAGAAAAAAAAAAAAAGGAAAAAAGGAAAAATTTTTTTAAAAAGAAAAAAAAAAAAAAAGCTCCTAAAAATAATGAAGGCCACGTGAGCGCGGGTCCGAGAGGCTGTTAACAAGCAGCTGACAAGTTTCTGCGGGAGGAATTAGCCCCTCATTTAGGAGGAGATTAACAGAAATCTTCCCTCTCATTACCGAGCGAGCCGCGCTCGCTGCGCCGGGGCCGCTCCCGGAGCTCAGGCCCGGGCCGGGCTTCAAGGGCGGCTTCAAAGGCCGAGGGGTCCCCGCTGAAGCCACCCCATGTAATTTGTCACGACTGTGTCGTGGAGGGCCCCGGGAGCTGATGGGAGCCTCTGAGGGCAGAGCCGGAGCCGCTGAGGGGTCACGGCCTCGGGCAGGGCTGGGCTGCAGCTGCCGGAGCCGGGCAGGCCCGGAGGGGCTGAGGGGAAAGAGCCGGGAGCCCGTGGAGGTGAGAGTGGGGAGGGAGAAACTGGGCTCAGACAGCCCCAAAAGGGAGAGAGGAACCTGGTAAAACAGCCCCAAAATGGAAAGAGAAACTGGGCTCAGACAGCCCCAAAAGGGAGAGAGAAACTGGGCTCAGACAGCCCCAAAAGGAAGGGAGAAACTGGGCTTAGACAGCCCCAAAAGGGAGAGAGAAACTGGGCTTAGACAGCCCCAAAAGGGAGAGAGGAACTTGCTCAAACAGCCCCGAGAGGGAGAGACAAAACCTGCTCAAACAGCCTCAAAAAGCAGAGACAGACCCGGCTCAAACGGCCCCAAAAGGGAGAGAGGAACTTGGCTCAAAAAGCCTCAAAAGGGAGAGACTAAACCTGCTCAAACAGCCCCGAGAGGAAGAGAGAAAACCTGCTCAAACAGCCCTGAGAGGGAAAGAGGAACCTGGGTGAAATGGCCCCAAAAGGGAGAGACGAAACCTGCTAAAACAGCCTCAAAGGGCAGAGACAGACCCAGGTCAAACAGCCCCTAGAGGGAGAGACAAACCCAGGTTCAAACTGCCCCAAAAGGGAGCAAACAACCCTGCTAAAACTGCCCCAAAAGGGACAGACAAACCCGGCTCAAACAACCCTGAGACATCCACAGGTAGCTCCATCATCGAGTGGCACAGCCTTGGCACAGCTCTGTCCCAGGGAGCAACACCCAGAGTGTCCTGGGCAGAATGAAACCCCAAATCCCATGACAGAAAATCAAACGGGCTGAGCTTTGCCTGTGGGTGTGCCCTGTTACTGATCGGAATGTGGACACACAGAGGTACCCACAGGCAGAGCTGCTCCCAAACCCCCCCAGTGCCTGGGAATGTGGGATTGGGAAGTTTGCAGTGTTCCACAGCAAAAACATCACCTGGGTGGAACCCAAAAATGTTCCCATGTCCTGTCTGGAGGCAAATGTCCCACCCTGCTCCCACCACAGCAGCCCTGAAATCAAACTTGCTGCAGCCAAGGCTCTTCCACAGCTTTGGGAGGAAGAAACTCCTCTCCTACATGGATTCTTGGTGAAAATAAACCAGTGTGGGACAGAGGATCCACCAACGCACTGCTCTCCACCCCTTTGCACAGCAGGAAGAACCTGCTGAGGCTCCAACCCAAAACATCTCAGCAGCTGCTCTGCCACCTTCTCCCCTTCTTCATCCAAAAACCTCATTTCTCTTTTTCACTCTCTGTTGGGGAGGGCTGGGTGGTTCTTGGGGTTTTATTGTTATTATTATTATTATCATTGAGAATGTACAATCGTGTTTCAAAGCCCAGATTTCCATCCAAAAGAGTAGGAGGCCGTAGTCAGACTTCCCAGACCACAAAGACGCACAGCTCCGTGGCTTTTCCAGCCAGAGTTTCCATTGTATTCTTCCCAGATGAACTTTTAAAATGTGTGTGTGTTATGTGTCAGTGTGTGCGCAAACGTGCGTGGTTTTACCTCTCTTAAAAATAATAAAAAAAGACTTTAAAAAAGAGTGAGCAAGTGAGGCTTTCAGGAGGTTAATCACTGACCTGCTGCCAAGTTGGATATGTGCATGGAAGGGGGGAGTCAAGGGTTTTAATCCCAGTTTTTGATAAATAGAAGACATTCTAGTCATAATAAAACGTGTTTTACACTTGAGGGGAGGAATAAGGGGGAGAAAAAAGGAAAGTTTTGGCCAGGCACTGCGAGCTCCTGAGCCCAAACAATGAGGTTCAGAAACATAACTGTAACGCATTAGTAAATTGACAATGAAATTGCAGTTACTTCACTGGCTCTTTATTAAATAAACACAGCCCGAAAGGGACCTGTCTGCCCCGGAGGTATTTGCAGAGGGTTCACGTTACAAACCCAACACCGGCACCGCTCCCCCCCCAGAGCAAACACATTCCAGCGGACCCTGCGAGGTGGGGCCGGCCCTGATTTTCCCCCTGTCACTTTTTCCCTTTCGTGGAGATCCCGGGTGGATTTTCCAGCCTCTGGAGTTTCACCCCCAGCCACAGCTCAGGGCTGGGTGGGAGAAGGGGGTGTGGGAATGGGACACTGGTGGAGCAGCCCCTTCCCCACACACCTGACCGTGTTCCTGCCCTGCTCCTGCATCTTCAGAAAGCTCTGAATTTCCTTCCCATCCCAGCCCCAGCTCCTGGTGGCAGTTCTGCTCTTCCCGACCCTTCCCACTGAACCCTCAAAACAAAAATTCCCCCACCCCATTCAACTAACCACCATGGAGCCCTTTGCAGCTACAAACAGCCAAAAAAGGGAGAGAGGAACCTGACTCAAAAAGCCTCAAAAGGGAGAGACAAAACCTGCTCAAACAGCCCCAAAAGGGAGAGAGGAACCTGGCTCAAAAAACCTCAAAAGGCAGAGACAAAACCTGTTCAAACAGCCCCAAAAGGGAGAGAGGAAGGTGGCTCAAAAAGCCTCAAAAGGGAGAGACAAAACCTGCTCGAACAGCCCCAAGAGGGAAAGAGGAGCCCCAAGCAGTGACCACCACACTTCCTACTCAGCAGCTGCTCAAAAGGGGCTTCCAACACCATCTCCATCCCTGTCCTGCTCTGGATTGATTTTATCAATGTTCCTGATGCTTTGCCAAATCTTTACCCACAGCTGGAACCAAGATCCCCCACCAGAAACCTCTGGAGAAACAGCAGGAGCTCCCATGCAAGGTGAAGCCACCTTACAAAGCCTTCACCTGCAGCTCTGCCTGACTATTCCAGCCAAATCCCAGCCCCATTCCAGCAGGGACTCTGGGATAATCCATCCCTGTCCTGCTCTGGATTGATCTCATCAACACTCCTGATGCTTTGCCAAAGCTTTACCCACAGCCACGAGTGGAACTGAGATCCCCCCCCCTTGCTGGAGCTCCCATGCAAGGTGAAGCCACCTTCACCTATAGCTCTGCCTGACTATTCCAGCCAAATCCCAGCCCCATTCCAGCTGGGAAACTGGGGTAATCCATCCCTGTCCTGCTCTGGGTTGATCTCACCTGATGCTTTGCCAAAGCTTTACCCACAGACCTCCGAGGCTGCGGCCACGAGTGGAACAGAGATCCCCCATCAGAACCTCTGCAGAACCAGCTGGAGCTCCCACACAAGGTGAAGCCACCTGACAAACCCTTCACCTGCAGCTCTGCTTGACTATTCCAGCCAAATCCCAGCCCCATTCCAGAGGGAAGCTGGGGTAATCCATCCCCACACACACACACACACACACACACACACACACACACACACGCTGGAGACAAAAGGAACGTCGGCGTGTTCAGCACCTTGCAAGGCCTTGAACGGCTGCCAAGGGCCTTTGGAGAGGGGCCAAGGCAGTCCATGAGATGTGAGGGATCAGGATTCTCAGCAGCCCATGGGGTCTGGAGCAGGCTGTGCTACTGTTGGAGCCTGGTCACGACACGCTCCCCCTTGTTCCGAGATGTACCTCCTGTGGAGGCAGCTTTTCCCCAGCAGGGATTCCATCCCTGGCTGCCAGGAGCAGGGAAAAGCCTCTGCTCCTCTTCCCTGCAGCAGCAGAACTCAAAGAAGCAGTGGGTTAAGTGTTTTCCTGCTCTGCTGTCATCGAGGGCTTTGTAGGAAAACATCAGGCTCCCACAAAGGTAAAACACAGAGATGGGAGGAATCCTGTGGAGCAGAGAATTTACCTGTCACTAATTCCATCCAACCAGTCTCCACCTGGACTTCAAATTTCCCCAGCTCGAGGCTCATATTTCCCAACCTTCATGCAGACGTCTGAGGGGGTGGGAAACCACACCAAAATTCCTTTTTTTTTGGGTAATTTCTTCAGCACCTTCTCCACAAACCTGAGCCTTGGAACAAGGGCATCCCATTCCCTCTGAGGAGCCCCCTGCTCCTGCAGGGAGCAGCCAGAGCCAAGGGGATGAAGAGGAAGCAGAGACACAACCCCTGATGGGAATTTCAGTGACATGGGAGATGAAATTGGCATGTTTTGTTTTGGTTTATGCTATGGAAATCAGGAAGTGAAAGCTTAGGGCAATAACATGATGTGTGGCTTTACACAACTCTGTGTCAAAGACAGGGCTGGGGATGCTCTGCACCTAAACATGGGTGTAGGGAGCACTGGAGGGTGATTATCTGGGTTTCTTCTCTTTGTTCATCCCCTCAGGTGTCTGACTGCTTTAAAATCCACCAGGACCAAGCTCACACCAAGCATTTCCTTCACCATCCTGTTTTTCCACGTGAGCGAATGGTGGTGTTGGCACATGGAGCCTTTGGAAGGGCTTAGGGAAGGGGAGGCAGCAAATTCTCAGGGATTTTGGGATCTTAAATCAAGGCTGGATGTCTGTCCCTAGGGGACAATGCTGTGGCTCCAGCAGGGAGTGCCTGGAGCGTGCAGGAGAGGCTGGGAGTGGGCAGGGGTGAGCCCAGCTGCTCCAGGGGATTCCATCTGGCCCCGAGGCTGAGCATGGAATCACAGACACGGCCCCTTCCCTGCCAAAAGCAGCTTTCATTTGGTGAGTGAGTGCAAAGGAGAGCTTTTCACAGAGTTCTTTCATTCCTATAGACTGGTGGAGTTTCAGATTTTTTTAAATTTTTTTTTCCTCCCAACTTGGTGCAGCCTCCAAGTTTCCCTGTGAAAATTCCATGCTGGGGTGGTTTTGTCTGTGAGTTACCTTTTGCAGACTGCCCAGGTGCAGCCCCCTCTTTTAAGGGGTTCTGACCTTTTCCTACCTGGGACAGGGGTGAGTTTCCAAATCCCACTTTAAGAAAAATCCACTGTGGGTTTGCCCTTTGTGGGCAAAGCATGAGGGAGAGAGACTGCGAGACAAAATTTACAGGGAGTTAAACTCTTGGAGTTTCCATCTTTTCCCCATCCAGGTGGTTCTCTCTCTCCTGGCAGTGGAAATCAAGTCCCCTTGATTTCAGAATGCTCCCACCTTCCCCTGCCCCATTTTCCAAGCCTTCCCTTGCCATCTGGGAAAGAGGGCTCGAAGCCACCCTGCAATGAAACCTTACCCTGCCTCTTTTTCCAGCCTGTCTGACAGAACAAGTCAGCTGTGGGCCTCAGCCCCAACTTTAAACAACCCCCCAATCCAGCAGGTCAGGCCATTTTAGCATCTGTACCTTTTATTTGTAGCAGACTGTTAATAATTAAGTGATGCCTTTCATACAGACATTTACAATAATTTAACCTTGCCCTTGCTGTGTAATTTATTCTTCGCAGAAGCCAATAAAAATAAAGGCCCCATATTTCGTCCCCCTCGCTCATTCTCTGTCCATATATATAAATATATACACACACATACAGCCAGGAGAGTGTAATAGGTTTCACATATTGTTCCATAGGTATCATTAGGGTACCAGAGCCAAGTGTCTCAGTTCATATGACTCTTTATAGGTGCCTTATAATCCACATAAAATTGAGTTTATGTTTCCTTTCCATCTGCTGATTCTAAAACAAGATGAGGAAGGGTTTTCTCACTCTTTTTCTCTGTTTTTTTTTCCTTCTTCAGTCCTCACTGCATCAAACTCAAAATTTAAAGAGGAACCAACAATCTCCAAACTGGGCATCCTTTATTATTCATCTTTGGTGATGCTTTATCTCTGGCCATGATAAGCATTAAAGGCTCCAGAAAAAAAGGTTGGAGCCAAGACAAATATCAAACCTCCTGCCCAGGGAGGAAAACCCTTCCCAAGTTTGCCATGGAGTCATTTTTCCTGCTTCTAAATCCACATAACAGAACCCAGCAGGTAGATGGAATAGGAGCAAGGGAAGGGACTAAAACCTGAGATTTATTCCTTCTCCAAAAAAAAAAAAAAAAAAAAGAAAAAGAAAACCAAACAAAAAGAGAGGAAAAAAAGCACAGGACAGGGGTAAAAAGAGCCAGAGCTCAAAGTATTGGCTGCACTTCCACAGCAAGTCCTAAAGAGGCTACGCAGAGAAACAAAAGAAAAATATTTTCCCCTAAAGAAACATTCATAAAAACACGTTTATTAAAGCCCCAAAAATTCCATAACACTTCAGAGCCCCGGTGCTCTGGAGAGTGCTGGGCTGAGCACGGGGCCTGCCCTGCAGGGCCTCCCAGTCTGCCCAGTCCAAGCCAGCCAGGGCCACCAGCACAGCACAGCTTGGCCTGATCCTTGTGGAAGAGGGCCTAGAGCTTAGCTGGGCTGTTCTGCACTCCAAAAATCCCCTTTAATGCCCTTCCTGTGGTCTAACCTGCTCTGAAATCCTCTGCTTTAGTTATTCCAGCTTTTCCAGGGGAAGCATGCCATGGGACAGGGCTTGGAGCAGGCTGGGATGGTGGAAGGTGTCCCTGGCCATGGCAGGGGGTGCAATGAGATGGGATTTAAGGTCCTTTCCAACCCAAATCAGGCTGGGATTCTGTGTTGGAGAAGCCTGGAACCTCTGGGGCACACAGGGGACCTGTTTCCTCTGGCAGGCTGGGATGGTGGAAGGTGTCCTTGTCCATGGCAGGGGGTGCAATGAGATGGGATTTAAGGTCCCTTCCAACCCAAATCAGGCTGAGATTCCGTGTTGGGACCTCTGTGGCACACAGGGGACCTGTTTCCCCTGGTAACACTGCAAAAATTTCACATTCCATCCCAACCACAACTCTTTTTTTCCCCCCTGGATCCTCTGGAGCAGCAGCTCCATGAAATCCCCCTCACGTTGTTCCTGGGGCTGTTTTCCAGCAGGAGGACAGGGAAGGACAACCCAGACCCTGATCCCAAGCAGGGCTGGCTCAAAACTGCTCCGTGGTCCCCGTGAGGTGATGGAAAACTTTCCCCAGCATCAGGTGTGAGTGTGAGCAGCTCCAGTCCCACCCCGAGCAAGTGTTATAAACACACAGGCACAATCTAAATATTTATGGCACATGAAATCTCCCGTCTGCTGTTGCTCAGAGCCCAGAGCCGAGGAGGGAGGGGGAGTTAAGAGGTGATTATTGTGAGGGGCCTGAAAACCCAAAATGTGGGATTGAGCTGAGTCCAGTGCCCTGGAATGGTCACTGCACCGGGGCCAGGTGTCAGCTCAGCTCCCTGACAAGGATCTGAGGGGTTTGTCACTGCTGGGCCTGGCTTCCATGGGGAAACAGCAGATGGAAAACACGGCCCTGGCTTTGTGGGCTCCTTTTCCTCTCTAGCACCTCCTGAGAGAGCGGCTGCTCCAGCTCGTAAAACCTTCCTGGGGCTGGGGAAGGAGGAGCAGAGCACGCCGGGCAATTATTTCCCTGGCCTGGAGAAAAATTATGATAGAATTTGTTTTCTTATTCGTGCTATTTTTTGCTCACATCTCTGGGGGTTTTGTTAAAGGTTGAAATAAAATTTTCAAAAAAAAACCAACAAAAAAAACCCCAATGAAAACATAAGACAACAGAAGGAGAGAGGCAGGCTGGGGAGTTCCATGTGTTTCTGGAACAATTGCCCATTGATCCAGCCTGGAAAGTGCTGAGTATCTGGAGGTGATAGGACTGTCTTGGCAGCAAGAAGCAGAGCTGCTTTAGGAAAAATGCTCCACTTAGCAAAGTTTGGGGAGCTGGTATTGCCCAAGAAGGCTACACCAACACAAATCCTGCCCATGCTGCTCTCTGGGCTCACACCAAACTCCCAAGAGAGCTGCCAAGGTGAATGATGCCCACAGCAAGTCCTTCCTCCCCTCCTGGGAGCTGCTGCTGATTATCACCCTTCCTGATGAGTGATTCCTGTCAGGAAGGGTGACACCACACAGAGAAATGGGATTTCAGCTCCTGGTGGCTTTGGTTCCTGGCTGGTAGAGCCCACAAGAGCAGCACGTGGCCATTTATGTGCTGCTCTGCTGTCCAGTGAGTGTGGGCAGCAGATCCCCAAAGCCAGTTTAACTCAATGCTGGAGCAGAAGGCTTTGATGCTTTTTCTGAGTGACTCCCAGGACTGAATTATAAAATCCAGGCAATTTCAGCTCCAGCTGGGAATTTGTAGAGAGTTTCACCTTGATTTGTGTAGGTGGTGTGAGCACAGGCCTCAGACAGGACCAGCAGGACACGTATGGGTCCCTCTGGGGTGAACTCCACCAACCAAAACCTCTTTTCTCCAAAACATAGCTTCATTTTTTTCCCAGCTCTACTCTGCAAAGCCACCCTCAACTTCAAGGAAGCCCTCAGGGCCTCCAGGGGCTGCCAAAGGAGAGCAAACACAGCAACTTCCACATCCCCTGGAGCCGGGAGCGGGGCATGGATGGCTCCGGAGAGACTGCAGAGAACCCAGCCCAGCACAGCCAGGGCACGCTGGGCTTGGCACACCCGGGGCACACTGGGCTTGGCACACCTGGGGCACGCTGGGCTTGGCACACCTGGCTGGTTTTGGCATTCCTGGCTCGTGTTTACACCCACACCCAGAGCGGCGCCAGCCCCGCGCCCCGGCCATGGCAGGCCTGGCTGGGCCGGGCTTCCCCAGCACAGCCCTGCTGAGGAATTCTGCTCCCAGGAGGCTGGGAGAGATTTTTACAGGGAAAAAAAGGAGTCTGCCCTTGGGAAAGGTGTTGGTTTTGTGTTTTAAACGTGCAAAGTTGGATATCACCTCACATGGCCTAGCACACATTCATCCCTGGGACTCGGGGATTCACTCTGAGACAAGGGGCAGCTTTGGAATTCTTCCCGTTCCCCATTTTTCCCTGATCTCTCATTTAAACCTCTCCTATACCTCAACAAAGCACATTCCTCCCGGAACAACAGCCCAGCCAAAGGTAAAGCTACTGTGGACATCCAGAAGCCTCCAGGCTACACCACGTCTGAGCTCAAGCCTCCAAAAAAGCCAAACCCCTCCAGCTCAAACTAATAGACACATCTGCCAACAGCTTCTTTTAATTTTTTGGAACCACTCTCTAGATGACTTCATTGCCAAGAAAAAGAAGAGATATTTATGATAGCAAGTGGAAAGCCTTGAAATTCCAAGTCAGATCCTCGGTGGTGTAAACTCAGGCTGCTCCAGTGAGTCAGGGGGCCACTGCCAATTCACACAGGTTGAAGTGGCTCTCTGCTCTTATCTCCTGGCTCCCCAGCACGCAGGGACAATTAAAGGCAGCTCAGGCAGGCACTCCATGAATCTCTGCCATTCTCTGCTCTGAAGTCATCCCCTTGGAAAAGAAATAGAAGGGCAGAAATGCAGGAGTGAAAGCAGACATTTGCTCCTGCCTTGAACTCGGAGCTGCAGCTTCAGCAGGAAAAGCAAAAGCTGGAGGGACACAGAACACCTGCTGAGAGTGTCCAGTGATTTCCTTGAATGTTTTCTTCTATAAATCAGGGGGAAATATGTGGTTTTGGTTTGAAACAGCTTCAAGTAGGTTTGGATTGTGGGTATTAAAAGCAGGTAAGGCAGGGAGAGGTTTCAGCAGCAAAGGAGCACAAGGGAGCTCTGGAGATACAGAGCCCCTGAGCAGGTGCCTGGATTTCTGGAATATTCAGCAGGTGCTGATGTGCAGCTCAGTGAATCCTGAACTTTCCTGTCCTGAAAAATGTTATTTCTATCAAAAAAACCTTTCCTGGGGTGGTTTGGTTCTGAATCAGGGGCTGGTGTGACACAGGGTTGTCACTCACCTGGGTTGTGTGTGAGGAGACATCTCTGTGGTTAATCAGGGGTTAAAAAATGGACTTTGTTCTTGGGCTTTGGAATTAGAAAAAAGCAGAATTTGGTCCACAGAAAAAGAAAATAGAAGCTGAGGTGTGCACCAAACACTCACCAGACTTAAACTGGGAGTAACTTTACTCATGGTAACAATTCCCCTTGTATTAAACTTCACACTGGTGAAGTGATGGAGACTCCTGCAGGACCCTACAGAGCATTCTAAAAATTATTGTTAAAAAACCAATTTTTTAATGACTTTAAAAGCCTCATAAACCAGTGGTGAGCTCCTGTCAGCCTGGGACAGGGGTTTGCACCCTTTGTTAAATCTGAATTTAATCTCAGGATGGAATTTTGTGGCCAGCCCTGAAAAGGGAGTTTATAAAGGACAATCTGAATTATAAGCCATGAATGGCAGCACTTTAATCACCCCATTAAAGCCACCAGTCCCTCCCAGCAAAGGCTGCTGGAAGCACTGGGCAGGTGGAGGGATCCTCACTGGCTTCAGAGATTTTGGGATCAGGCCCAGATTTTCTATGGATTTCAACTATTTTATATCCTTACAATCCTTACTCAGCCAGATATTTTAAAATATGCTAAATATCTGCCATTTCCTAATCCCAAATTCCAAATTTTGCCTGGGTGTAACTGTTGTGCCAACTGGGTACTGGATGAGCTCCTTGAAGAGGTTTTTCCTTGACTTTGGGATGGGATTTTCCTGTGATTTTGGTGACACTTTAATTCCTTTAAAGCACTTGTCCCCTTTTGTTCCAGCCCACACTGACACAGCAGTGTGGGGATTTTAATTGTGGGGGTTAAAAAAAAAACCCTTCCAGTTATTTGGGGTTTCATTTTCATTTTCACAGGAAGAAAAGACAGAAAAAAAATAATAAAGAGAAAATGGAAGGTTGAAAATGATTGGGTTTCGGGGGAAAATATATTTTTTTTGGCATTGAAATGAGGAAAAACACCAGGGTTAGAGAAAAAACCTGAACTGAGCTCTGAAACTTTACCTTCCTTTAATTATCCAGGTGACATTTCAGACATTTAGTCTGATTTTTTTTTTGTTTTGCATCTGCATATTGAAAACACCCTTTTAAAAACACTTTCAAGAAAAACCCCAGCTGCTCCCGAACATTTATTTAACGAAAAGTAAATTTTATAAAAATTCAATTGCAAGGTAGTTAAGGTATTTGAATTATATATATATATATATATATATATATATACAGATTTTTTTTTTTTTTTTTAAGGAAAGAAGAATCCCAAGAAAGAAAGTATTTGATGGCTAATAATCTCATTTCAATATAATAGGACCTTTCTTTTGCAAAGAGCAAGACAGGTTAAAAGATATAATTATGACTTTGCAAACTCTCCCAAGTGCTACGAGATCATCTGACAGTTCTGATCCCGGGCTCAGCTCTCAGAGGGGAAAAGTCTTTGTCTAGTTCGAGAGTTAAAGAGACAGGATCCCTATTCCACCCTCTGCCTACATTGCAATTTAACTGTCAAAAAAATCCAAGCTGCAAAATTGTCTTATTCCAACACAGCACAAGGAAAGAGAGAGAGGTTTGAGACTGACCTGTCAAACGCACCCTCTTTAAAAATGTATAATATATTTTAAACATTTTTTTCCAGAGGTACTTAAAGGTTAAAGATGTGCCAAAGAAGGAGGATGGATTTTTTTTTTTCTTCTCCCCCTTTTCGCTGAAGCTTTTTAAAACAATTAAAACCAAAAAAAAAAAAAAAAAGGGAGAGGGAGAAAAAAAAAATTTGAAATTAGGGATCATCAGTGTAAAAAATCCCCTGAAGATCAAAAGGAACACATTAGAATCACATTAATTCTGATATAGAAAAAAAAAGAAAGAAGAAAAAAAGAGAATAAATCCCCTCTTTCAATGGGAAGAGAAACTTGGAGGACATTTAAATGGTGTTTCCATTGTCAGGATGTGCAGGAAGGTGGAGCAGAGTGTCAGGGAGAGATGGAGCCACGGGCAGAGCTGGAGCCTGGTGCCACTCCAGGATATTCCTGGGCTTTTTAAAGCTTGGCTTTCTTCGTCTTTCAAAATAGGGAAAGGAGGAGAGGAAAATATTTTTTCCCAAGTAACCAAACAAAAGGAGCCATTTCCACGGGGGGGGTTTCCAAGGAGCCACAAACAAACAATTCCCAGTCATTTTTTGACCAAATATAGATGGCAGAGAGCAGCTGGACATGGCCAGAGGCTGGTCCGTGGTGCCACCACACACCCTGTCACTCCACAGGGACACAGGGGCTGGGAGCAGAGTCTGGCAGCTGCAGGAATGCCAGGCTGGCATCTGGGAGCACAGATTTGGGTGTTTGTGGGGTCACAAGATGGGTTGGGTTGGGTTAAAAATCATTTTATCCCCCCTCTGCCATGGGCAGGGGCACTTCCACCATCCCAGGGTGCTCCAACCTGGCCTTGGGCACTTCCAGGGATCCAGGGGCAGCCACAGCTTCCATGGATAACCTGTGCCAGGCTGTAAAAAAATTCCTCACTGTAAAAACATTCCCATTATTCATCCTGCTGCAGGTCAGAAGTGAGACCCCCACAGATCAGGAGTGGATTCCCACAGAACTGTGATTTCCCACCTGACAGAAACCCAGTGGGAGCAGGTCCAGGTCCATTATCCACCTCCATCCCACTCCAAAAAAACTGGGAATTGGAGCTGGGATCTCTCAGCCCAGCAGAGTTTTTGGAGTCTTTATCTGCTCCTTGTCCAAGGAGCCAGGTGGGTTTTCCTCCCTCCTGAACTGGGATCTGCTCCTTGCCAGCCATGCCTTGATGGATGGGTGACAGGTTGGTGGTTTTGGGACAAAAGGCTTGTGAAATAACATCTCTCCTTGTCCCACCTGGCACTGGAGGTCATTCCCATCGTGGTTCCTCTCCCAGGCCCCCAAAACCACCAGGAAAAAATGGGAATCTCATCCAGGCTCTCAGCTGACCCTTCCAACCAAAGGCTGTGCGAAAGTCACAATTTAAAATCTATTTTGGACTGAGAGCCAAAGGACAAAACCTTGGGGGTTTTCCCAAATTATTGATGGTCAAATAATCCCAATCCAGCAGCACCTGCAGACTTGCATCACCTGCACAGCTGGGCTGATGTTTCAGGCTTTAAAAAGCTTGGAAACAGCCCCTGATTTCCTTGGATTAATCCAAACACCAAGGCCGTGGGCACACCCAGTAAATCCACCCTGAATGGTATCAGCACAATCCAAGATAACCTGGCACCAGGCTGATAAGGGGCAGGAAAATCAACCCACCCCTGTGCCAAATCCCTGCCTTTCCAGCCCTCCTCATCCTGTGCTTCCAGGTGGGTGGGGAAATCGAGGAGTTCTGCAGCAGCAAAAATGTCAGATATGGAACTTGGGAACTGAGGGAAGTTGTGTGCTTATCTTCAATATTAAATAGATATCAACCTCTGAGCTGGGGGTGACCAAACTGAAAGAAAAACCAAGAAAACAGGGATGGGATGGGGACCTCCTTAAAGCATCCTGGCAAATGGATTTGGGAAGTGTCACAGCCCTGATTGCCTGGGACCTGCAGGGTGACAGGGCTTTTGGGATTCTCACTGACAACGGAGCCAAACTGGACTCCTGCCCCAGGAATGCTGCCAGATTCCTGCTCTGAAAGGAATGATAAACCTTTGGGATGCTGCTCCTCTGACTGTGCACAACCAGGGGTGAGTCTGGGATCACAGCTCCTCCTTAAATGGCCCAGTCCTGCTTCCCTTCCATCAGAGGGGTCTTCCCAGGACCCAGCAGTGACACCAAGGTGTGCTCCTGGTGGGTCATCCCGAGGCTCCCAGGAGCTCTTCCTCTCATGGATGTCTTCCCAAGAAAGCAACAAAGCCTTTCCCATCCTTTCCATCCCAAATTCTCCTCAGCTGAAGAGGATTTGGGATGGAAAGGATGGGGTGGTGATGGGGCTTTCCCTGGTGCCACCAGCAGCAGGATCTGGGTCTGCTTGGAAAAATCCTTGTGCCAAAGCTGAATTCCTTGTGGAAAGCTCCTAAATTCCTTGTGGAGTGCAGCCCCCTTCCATCAGAGGGGTCTTCCCTGAGGAGCTGGCCCAGGACCCAGCAGTGACACAAGGTGTGCTCCTGTTGGGTCATCCCAAGGCTCCCAGGAGCTCTTCCTCTCATGGATTCTTCCCAAGAAAGCAACAAAGCCTTTCCCATCCTTTCCATCCCAAATTCTCCTCAGCTGAGGAGGGGTGGGGTGGTGATGAGGCTTTCCCTGGTGCTACCACGAGCAGGATCTGGGTCTGCTTGGAAAAATCCTTGTGCCAAAGCTGAATTCTTTGTGGAAAGCTCCTAAATTCCTTGTGGAAAGGTTGTCCCTGAGGAGCTGGCCCAGAACCAAGCAGTGAGACCAAGGTGTGCTCCTGATGGGTCATCCCAAGGCTCCCAGGAGCTCTTCCTCTCATGGATGTCTTCCCAAAAAGACAATAAAGCCTTTCCCATCCTTTCCATCCCAAATTCTCCTTGGTTTGCCTCAGCCTTTCCAGGTGGTGATGGGGCTTTCCTTGGTGCCTCCACGACCAGGATCTGGGTCTGCTTGGAAAACTCCTTGTGCCAAAGCTGAATTCCTTGTGGAAAGCTCCTAAATTCCTTGTGGAGCGCAGCCCCCTTCCATCAGAGGGGTCTTCCCTGAGGAGCTGGCCCAGAACCAAGCAGTGACACCAAGGTGTGCTCCTGATGGGTCATTCCAAGGCTCCCAGGAGCTCTTCCTTTCATGGATGTCTTCCCACAAAGACAATAAAGCCTTTCCCATCCTTTCCATCCCCAATTCTCCTTGGTTTGCTTCAGCCTTTCCAGGTGGTGATGGGGCTTTCCCTGGTGCCACCAGGAGCAGGACCTGGATCTCCTTGGAAATATCCTTGTGCCAAAGCTGAATTCCTTGTGGAAAGCAGCCCCCTTCCATCAGAGGGGTCTTCCCTGAGGAGCTGGCCCAGGACCCAGCAGTGACACCAAGGTGTGCTCCTGATGGGTCATTCCAAGGCTCCCAAGAGCTCTTCCTCTCATGGATGTTTTCCCAAGAAGAAATCAAAGAAATCAGCCTTTCCAGGTGGTGATGAGGCTTTCCCTGGTGCCACCAGGAGCAGGACCTGGGTCTGCTTGGAAAAATCCTTGTGCCAAAGCTGAATTCCTTGTGGAAAGCTGCCAGATGAACCCAAACTCATCTGCTTTGTGCAACTTCCTCTTAATCCAACCCATTTTCCAGCTCGTCTTGCCTTGTTTGGGATGAGTTTGGAAGGATTTGTCCCTCTCTGCCAGGGACAACCTTGGCTGTGACAGCACCAAGAGGGCTGCAGGTGTTGGGAGGGAATTCCAGCAGTGAAAATCATGGATGTAGCTCCAAGGAGACAGGGACAGTGGGGAGTGAGACACTGTGAGTGTCACCTGCTGAGAGGACAGCGTGTGACAAAGGGGACACAGGGATTCCAGGAGCACCCATCCAAAGGGGAAAGGGCATCAGCAGGAGAAACCCCGAGAAATCTCAGCTAAACTCATCCAGGTGTGGATTTATCCTGTTAAAATCACAGGATGGCTGATCCAAGCCATGGGGAGCACCAGCAGCTTTTCCAAGGTTTTCTCAGGAGGGGAATTCTGCAGGGGGTGTGAGGCTGGTGGTGCCAGTGCCACCCTGTCCTGGGTGTCCCCAACACTGAGTGGAGCTGCCCCCAGGCTGGGCAGGGCTCTGGCACCGTCCCTGTCCCCAGCTGGGCCCCTCTCGGTGCTCAGCTCTGGTTTGGTTTGATTGATTTTGTAATTGCTCCTTTAATTGAACAGTTACAGCAACACTACCAGGGAAAGGTTCCAGGGCTGGGAGGGGAGGTGGGAGGGTGTGGGGGTGGAAGGGGAATTGGAGCTGGGGAAAGAGCAAAATGGGTTTTTCCCTGTTTCTCCAGATGAAAACGCAGGGAAGAGGCAGGGGATGAGCTCCCTTCAGCAGGAGCTGAGGAGGAGGAGGAGGAGGAGAGCCGAAAACAATAAATTACAGGAGGAGAAGAAGAAAAATGAGAAGTGGGTTGAAAAGTGTGGCAGGGCCAGAGGGTCCCAGGGACTGCTCAGCCTCCAACTGACATCGGCTTCCTGAGGGCTGGGAGTGCTGGCTGAGGAAAATGGGCCACCGAGAAGGAAAGGGGGGAAATGGGAGAGCTGGGAGGGGGCAACCAGCAGGACAAGGTGGGAAAAGATCTCAGCAAAAGGTGCAGGAGTGATGTGGGGAGGGAGGGAATGGGAAGGGAAAGGCATCCCTGTGCCAGAGGAGCTGCAGAGGGGAAGGAGAACAGGTGAGATCAGGGCTGGGCTGCAGAGGGATTTCTGATGGGGAAAAGGACAATGGGACAATGGGACAATGGAACAATGGGACAATGGGAAGGGATTGTTCCCTGTGAGGGTGGGCATGCCCTGGCACAGAATTCCCAGAGAACTGCAGCTGCCCCATCCTTGGAAATATCCAAGGTTTGGAGCATCCTGGGATGGTGGAGTGTCTCTGCCATAGCTGGGGGTGGCACTGGGTGATCTTTAAGGTCCCCCCAACCCAAACCATTCCACCATTCCATGATTCCATGGTGTAAAGCCACACTGTGCCCAGCTGTGGGGCAGGCACAGTGAGCCAGGAGCTCACCAGGAGCGTGTCAGGAAAAGGACAGGAGAATCCAGACGGGGTCAGGGGGGAAGGTGCACGCAGAGGCCACGGAGCAGCTCCACAGAGAAGCAGCTCAGGTTTCAGGAGAGCCTGGAGCTGCAGGGGGACAGGAGGTGGGCTCTGCATTCCCTGGCAGGCAGCACAAGGCAGGTTTAAAGAATATCCTTCCATTTAGGAATTTGTTTATTATTCTTAACTAAAGCAGCTCAGACAGGCAGCACGGCATCCACGCTGGCTGCCCAGGAAGGCAGGGAAGGGAGGGACAGGAAGGCACATTTCCACACTGGGGGCAAAGGGATTTGTGCCCTGCTGGGCCAGGGAAGGGGGCAAAAAGCTTTGCCAGCTCTGTAGAAGTGTGGAAGAGATTCAGGGGAGCAGGGGTGAGGTCCAGCTGAGTGCCCAAAGGGATCAGAGCTGAGCTGCTGTGCCCAAACCCAGCAGCACCTTTGGGGTGGCTGCTCCTCTGACACTTCAGACCTTGAGATTTTCATCTGAAACTTGAGATTTTGAGATCTTGACTTGAGATTTTCATCTGAAATTCCTCAGACGCTGGAGCAGAGACTGAGGAGTGTTTTCTAGGGAGGAGGGAGAGGTGATCTCTGTGCTGGTAAAATCCACTCGTGAGGAGTCATGAGGCACCAGGACATTGGTGGTCATAGGAATCCCCTCCCCTGGCAGGTGTGTCCATACTGGGGGGTCAGGGCACATCTCCCAGCTCTGCATTTTGAATTTCTGGACCGTCTGGACTGCCTTCATCTGCTGCAGGGATGGCCAAGAATGCAGCAACCCAGCCCAGGTTGGACATTTCCCTTTGTGAGGCTGGTGAGGAACAGGATGCCCAGAGCAGCTGTGGCTGCCCCTGGATCCCTGGAAGTGTCCAAGGCCAGCCTGGAGCAGGCTGGGATGTGGAAGTGGAAATCCTGTGTTTTTCAGCCCAAATCTTCCAATATCCCTGCCCCTGGTGTGCAGGGTGCTGCAGATTTGGGTGCTGGACCCCCACCCTGGTGTGAGACAAACTGCCCTCCCCCTGTGTGCTGGAAATGAGGGTGAGGAAGGTCATCCAGGATAAACCAAGGAGGGAAGTGGAGTGGGAGCCAGGGAGCTCTCAGCAGTGGGAGGTGATGGAGGAGGAGAGAACGGGAATGCCACACGTGGGGGAGCAGAAAATCCCAGGAACGGGAGCAGGGAAACGGTGGCAGCCAGAACAGGAGGCAGCAAAGGTCCCTCAGCCTGGCCATGAGCAGGGCTGGGTGTGAACTCCCGGGATTATCCTGCCCTGGAGGCAGGAGAGCTCCAGACAGGAAAACCCGAGCTGGAAACTCGGTGCAGGATGTCTCAGTGCTGGGAGAAATTCATTCTGTATCCCTGGAACATCCCAGGATTATCCTGTCCTAGAGGGCTCCAGACAGGAAACCCTGCTCTGGAAACTGCTGGTGCTGGGTGCAGGATGTCTCAGTGCTGGGAGAAATTCCTTCCCCATCCCTGGAACATTCCTGGGAGCAGAGCAGCACAGGGGGCTCCCACCTGGTCCCCATAGCAGAGAGCACAGAGCTGCCTGGTACAAATTCATTCCCCATCTCTGGAACATTCCTGGGAGCAGAGCAGCACAGGGGGCTCCCACCTTGCCCCTCTGGCAGGGAGCAGAGAGCTGCCTGGTTAGAAATTCATTCTCCATCCCTGGAACATCCCGGGATTATCCTGTCCCAGAGGGCTCCAGACAGGAAACCCTGCTCTGGAAACTGCTGGTGCTGGGTGCAGGATGTCTCAGTGCTGGGAGAAATTCCTTCCCCATCCCTGGAACATTCCTGGGAGCAGAGCAGCACAGGGGGCTCCCCCACAGCAGAGAGCACAGAGCTGCCTGGTACCGATTAATTCTCCATCCCTGGAACGTTCCTGGGAGCAGAGCAGGAGGCAGAAGCTCCCACCTGGCCCCCCCAGCTGCCTGTCATCCCCTGCCAGCCCCCAGCCCACCTTTCACCACCTCTCCCCTCTCTCCTCCCTTCTGCTCCCATTCTCCACTTTCCTTTCATCCCTTTCTTTTCCCCTTGCCACGGCTCTCTCAACCTCATCTCACCTGTGCCCCATCAGCAGAGCTCAGCACTTTCTCCTGTGGCTCCAAAAGCCTTTCAGTGGTCAGTGCTCCCCCAGCACTCTCTGGACAGAGCCTCCCTCTCTCCCTGCTCCCTTCCCCCTCCTCTTTCTCTCCCTCCCATAATATTTTCCATATGAAGAAGCCTTCCTGAAGCCTCACACTGCCCTCTTGGCGAGTCTGAGGCGGGTTAGAGGAGACCCTGGGAGCCTTTAATCCTCTCTCTCTCTCTCTGTTGCTTTCATCCTCAGCCACAGCTGGACGCCCCATTGATGTGGAACAGACCAAACACCAGGCCCCTCACTAAGCTGCTGCTGTGGGGCCTCTCCTCCTCCTCAGGAGCCCTGAGCAGGGTCCAGCAGCCCCTCCACACCCAGCCTGGGGGTCCCAGCTCCCCCTCCACACCCAGCCTGGGGGTCCCAGCTCCCCCTCCACACCCAGCCTGGGGGTCCCAGCTCCCCCTCCACACCCAGCCTGGGGGTCCCAGCTCCCCCTCTCGCTGCCTCTGCTCCTTCCTGAGCCATCTTGCAGCACTTTTATTCTGGGAGTTTCCCTCATCCCATTATCCCCCTTCCCCAGGATTGTTTGGGATTGATTCCCCCCAGTCCCTGCAGAGCTGGTGAGGGTGAGGGGCTGCTCTGTGTTGATGCAGCTCGTGGTTGTGTCCCAGGGAGGGCCTGGTGGGCTCCCCCAGCTCAGCACTCCAGTGTTCAGTCTGCAATCAGCTCAGAGTCTGGGGGAGAAGCGTTTTGTAAAACTCCCTGCAGGTGAGGCAAGAATATCTTTGAATTGAGGAATGGTTTGGGTTGGAGGGGATGTGAAAGATCACCCAGTGCCACAGACACTGTGTGACAGGGATGCCTGGATCCCTGGGGGTGTCCCAGACCACGCTGGACAGGGCTTGGAGCCACCTGGGCTGTGGGAGGGTTCTGCCATGGCAGGGTGGCACTGGGGGCTGTGGCAGGGGTCCCAGGTGGCACTGGGGACTCAGTGCAGTCCCAGGGTGGCACTGGGGGCTGTGACAGGGGTCCTAGGGTGGCACTGGGGGCTCAGTGTCATCCCAGGGTGGCACTGGGGGCTCAGTGTCATCCCAGGGTGGCACTGGGAGCTGTGGCAGGGGTCCTAGGGTGGCACTGGGGGCTCAGTGTCATCCCAGGGTGGCACTGGGTGCTGTGGCAGGGGTCCTAGGGTGGCACTGGGGGCTCGGTGTCGTCCCAGGGTGGCACTGGGGGCTGTGTCGGGGTCCCAGGGTGACACGGGGAATGATACTGGGGGCTTGGTGTGGTCCCACAGTGGCACTGGGGGTGGCACTGGGGGCTGTGAGAAGGGTCCCAGGGTGGCACTGGGGGCTTGGTGTGGTCCCAGGGTGGTACTGGGGGCTCTGGGAGGTGTCCCTGCCATGGCAGGGTGGCAGTGTCAGGGGTCCCAGGGTTGCACTGGGGTCTCGATGTGGTCCCGGGCTGGCACCGGGGGCAGTGTCGGGGGTCCCAGGGTGGTCCCAGGGGTCTCGGTGCCGTCCCAGGGTAGCACTGGGGGCTGTGGGAGGGGTCGCAGGGTGGCACTGGGGGCAGTGTCGGGGGTCCCAGGGTGGCACTGGGGGCTATTTCAGGGGTCCCAGGGTGGCCCCGGGGTCTCGGTGCCGGCCCCGTCCGGGGGCACTCGCGGGGCTCATTCCTGAGCCTCCCCCGCCCCCTGGCGGTCCCGCTCCGCCACTGCAGCCCCCTCTGCTCCAAAACCCCCAAAACAACCCCAAAAACTCCAAAACAACCCCAAAAAAACCCCAAATCCCCGATATTTTCAGTAAAGTCTAACCCAGAGAAGCTTCTGTGGGTGTGACAGCAGGCAGAGTCAATCAGCTGCGGTTCCGGGGTTTGCTGGAAGGCAGCAGAGAGGGGATGGCTCTGTCCTTAAGTTCCAAGGAGCTTTGGGGAATCCAAGAAGACAGGGAAGAGGTGGATTGGTAGCAGAGTTCAGAGAAAGGAGGAGAAAATGGTCCGAGTTGTCAGGAATACAGCTGAGGAGGGTAAATCAAAATATTTGGGATGCAACTGTCTGGAGTCAGTCTGGAGTGGAAGGACTGAGGGGAGAATGGAGAATGGGAATGATCTGATCTCCGAGGTCACAGGGGGTACAAAGGCATTAAAGTGGAACAAGGCATCAAAGACAGGGAGAGGCAGAGCTGGGAGGAGTGTTCAGATGGGGCTGGTGCCTCACTGGAACAGGAAAATGCTGCAACGTCAACTGCTTAAAGAGATCTTTAGAAATGCCATGGACAGGCCTGATCCTGCTGTGTCACTGGGCTGGCTGCAGTGACCTCCTGAGACAACATTCATCTTCCTCCTGGGATTCTATAATTAAAACCACACTGATCCTCTGCCAGAGATGCAGCAAAAGGCCCAACTTCATCACATTCCTGCTGCTCCAAGATGCCAGGCCCTGGATGGGCATCTCCTCACGACCTGTCCTGCCCCACAGAGCCTCTCCCCTGGGGCAGAACCTCCCAGGGATGCAGCAAACACCGTGGGAAGGGCTGAGGAGCAGCTCTTGGCTCAGTTTGGAGGCAACCAGTTGCAGGAACTGAACTAATTGCAGCCTCCTGGGATTTGTTCAGCAGAGCCCGAGCGTGTTCCCCCTTCTCGTTACCGAGCATCAAGTGCCTGATGAGAGAGGGATTTGGGGACAAGACAATGCAGAGATATCTAGCACAGAATGATTAGCCAGAATGTATTGTTAATAAGCTGCTTATTCATCTAATTGGAAATTCTTTGCAGCTGGGGTGTCAGTGGAGGCTGAGTGTGCTGCTCTGCTGGAGCGGGGCAGGTACTGGCCCAGGGGACGCCGGGCTGGCACAGCAGCTCCTGCTCCTCCTTCAAGGGCAGGGAAGGACACAGGGAGAGGAAGGAGAGGCAGAAAGGCTCAGCCAAGCCCTGCTGAGGAGGGACACAATTCCCAGTGTGGAAGCAGGGGGTGTCTGGGAGCAGGGAAAAGCACAGACCTTCTCCTTACAGCACCCAGAGAGAGAAAGGGCAGGTGCTGGGGAAGATGAAACAGCAAAGCCTTATGAATGTGATTGTCTGGAAAAAGATGTTGAGAATATAGAAACTATAAGTGAGATTGAAATTAAAGCAAGTTTTTAGATCTCTCAGTTACTGAACTGGAAAACAATGGTGTGTCCCTTTTGATGGAACAACACCCTCTGCTTGCAGACAGGCCCAAGGGTCAGAGCAGGCCCTACAGCTTGGCAGAAGGGGCCCAAAGAGGAGTTTTTAGGGTTTCCAAAGAGTAGGTTTTAGGGTTTCTAAAGTGTAGGTTTTAGGGTTTCCAAAGTGTAGTTTTTAGGCTTGGCAGGAGGGCCCAAAGAGGAGGTTTTAGGGTTTAAAATGTAACACAGTATGCTAATGTAGTGATTCTTATAGGCTGTATGGAAATGCTATAGGATTTGTATATTGTGCTAGATTGGTTAGTGAGAATTAGAATATTCAACACAGATGAAGATTTATGGTATTGTAATGGGAACTTCACTCTCTTACCCCTTTTGCTCTCTCACCCTCTCATCCTCTCTACCCCTCTCTTCTCTCAGTCCTGCTCTGAGCTGTGGCTGGCAGCTCCCAGCAGGGCCCTGCACCCAGGCCCTTTGCAATAAATCTCCAATTTTAAGCCCAGAAGAAGATTTATGGTATTGTAACGGGAACCTTGCCCTCTGGTCCTGCCTTTTACTCTCCCATTCTCTCTTTACCCCACTCTTGCCTTCTCTCTCTTTCCCTCTCTCTCTTTGGGGCTGCTCTGAGCTGTGCCTGGCAGCTCCCAGCAGGGCCCTGCACCCAGGCCCTTTGCAATAAACCCCGATTTCCAAGCCTTGGCTTCAGAGATCTCTCCTGTCCATCCATCCCCACCATCCCACCCCCTGACACTCCTACAGCCAGGGGAGCTTGGCCTCGAGGCAGATAAGCCCTGACACTGCTCCTGCTTCCCCAAGCAGCTGTTTGGGACAGGACCAGCTGTGGGAGATGATGAGGGAGCCCCAGAGCTGGGGCAGCTGCCCCCAGAGGGGGCTGTGGTGGTGGGATGCACACCCAGCAGCTCCAGCCCTCACCTGGAGGGTTGCTCAGGAGCTTTGTGTGGGTTTGCAGAGTTCCTCAGAGGGGCTGGGGGAAAGGAGGGAAAGAAGCCATTCCCCATTCCCCCTGTCAGCCCTGCAAAGCACCTGGGTGCACAATCAGCAGGAAATTCATGTGACACCAAACTCCAGATTTGGAATTTCAAATTTTAAACCCTGGAACATTTCTGTCCCACCAGCCATGGAGGAAGAGGAGCCAGGTGGGTCAACCTCACCACAGGCTGGGGGGACAGGAGGGTGCCAGCACCAATGCCACCAGCCAGGGGAGAGCAGCAGCAGCCTTTGGCAGCAGGAGAGGCTGTGTGCTGGGCTCAGCCACTTCCCCAAAGCACCTCGAGATTGCTGTCATATTAATTTTGTAACAAAACATGGGGAGGTGTTTCCGCTTGAGGCAAGAGTGAGAACTCAGCACTTCCCCCGAGCTGTGTCACTGCCAGGCAGGAGAGGCTGGGGGCACCCAGGCTGGCACAGCACACGCTGGGCACCCCCCAGTGATGCCCCTTCCCTGGGCCTGAGCGTGGCCATGGAGCTGAGAGCCCTGTTCCTGCTGCCACTCTGCTTCCCAGGTAGGAGAAGGGCTGGGGGTGTCCCTGGGGACAGGGAGAACCTTCCCCACCTCCCTCCTGCCACCCTGGCAGCTCCTCCAGCGCCAGCACCAGGCTCTGGGCTGGGCAGTGGGTGGCAGGGAAGGGCAGCCCCAGTTCCCTGGCTGTAGGAGCATCGGGGGTGGGATGGTTGGGATGGATGGAGAGGAGAGATCTCTGCAGCCAGGTCGTGGAAATTGGGGTTTATTGCAAAGGGTCAAGTGCAGGGCCCTGCTGGGAGCTGCCAGGCACAGCTGGAGCAGGGCTGAGAGAAGAGAGGGGGAGAGGGGATGAGAGAGGGAGAGGGGATGAGAGGGTAAGAGCACAAGGTTCCTGTTACAATGCCATAAATCTTCTTCTGGGCTTGGAACTTGGGGTTTATTGCAAAGGGCCAAGTGCAGGGCCCTGCTGGGAGCTGCCAGGCACGGCTCAGAGCAGCCCCAAAGAGAGAGAGGGAAAGAGAGAGAAGGCAAGAGTGTGGTAAAGAGAGAATGGGAGAGTAAAAGAGAGGATCAGAGGGCAAGGTTCCTGTTACAATACAATGAATCCTCTTCTGGGCTTAGAATATGGGGTTTATTGCAAAGGGCCTGGGTGCAGGGCCCTGCTGGGAGCTGCCAGGCACAGCTGGAGCTGGGCTGAGAGAAGAGAGGGGGAGAGAGGATGAGAGGGTGAGAGAGGCAAGAGAGCCAAAGCATAAGAGAGTAAAAAAAGTAAGAGAGTAAGAGAGGCAAGAGCTAAAAAGGCAAAGTTCCCGTTCCAATACAACAAATCATCTTCTGTGTTGAATATTCTAATTCTCACTGACTAATTTAGTACAATATAGAAATCCTATAGCATTTCCATACAGCCTACAAAAATCACTACATTACCATACTGTGAAGGAAAGGATTTTCCATCAAACCTGTCTGTGACACAGGGCAGTGTCCAGGGCAATGCCAGTCCCTCAGCAGAGGGCACAGGGAGCACCCAGAGCCAGCACAGCCCCACAGCCCTGGCATGGCTGGGCATGTGGCAGGAGGGAGCTGCTTCCCTGCCCTGCCTGCTTCCCTCTGCTCCTCCCCAGCATCCCACACAGAGCCCCTGGCCCCTGGTCCCCATTTGGCTGCAGGGATGAGGGGACAGCTGCAGCCACTGTGCCACACGTGGCGTGAAGGCTCAGCACCTCGAGCACCCTGTGAGATTTAATCCCCAGCTCAGATCTCAATGCTGCCCTTCCCATTTCCAAGCAGGTGAATTCAGCATGGGGAAGGGGTTTGGGGTTCTGGAGTCCTTCCAGCCAGCAGGGTCCAGGGGGGAAACTCTGGAGGCAGAGTTTCCCTGTGTGCCCTGAGGGGGCTGCTCTGCACCTTCACAGAAAGGGTGATGGGAAGGGAAAGTGCTGCCTAGGGAGTGTCAGAGGTTTGCTAGGGGAGACAGTTTGGATTAATTCTGCCTCGAATACAGACAAACCCATTCGTGGGGTTTGTCACCATCCCTGCAGGTGTTCAAGAACAGACTGGATGTGGCACCCATGGGCTGGGTGACAGGGTGGTGTGAGGACATGGGTTGGGCTTGGTGATCTCAAAGGTCCTTTCCAGCCCTGTTGATTCTGTGATTCTGTGGTTCTGTGATTCTGTGGTTCTGTGATTCTGTGGCTCTGTGATCAGCTCCCCTCTCCCTCACCACATCTGATCCTTCCAGGTCTCCAAGGCCAAGCCCCAGGAGCCCAGAGACGACGGGAAGGGGACACTCTGTACATCCAGTGTCCTTATGCAGCGTCGACTACTGACGAGCAGATAAAATACTGGTGCCTCCAGGAAAATGGAGCATGTAAAGCATTAGTGAACACATACAGGAAACAATCCCAGGCTGAGAGAATTCAAATAAATGATGACACCACTACTAAGACTGTTTCTGTCACCATGACTGGCCTCAAGGCAGAGGACTCAGGCACATATTTCTGTGCTATTTACGATTATTACAGCAGCACGTATGCACGGCTAAGGACAATCTCACTGATTGTTTTCAGGGGTGAGTACCTGTACCCCACCCAAAGCCAAACCTTGTCAGGAAGCAACATCACTCCTTCCCCTCTTCTATCCCCCTGTCCCCCACAGCTGAGCAGCTTCCCCTGATCCCCCCACCCTCATTCCCTGCTTTCCCTCCAACACAGGGAGAGGAGGAGCCCCCAGCCCTGCCTGGTCCTGCTGGCTCCCACCTCCCCCTGCCCTGAGGAGGTTGCCCCAGGGCATGGTCTGTCCCCGGTGCCCCTGTGCCCAGCACTGACTGGGCAGTGCCATTTTGGTGTTTCACAGAGCTGCTCCAGTGGGAGCTGAACGCCCTGACAGTGCAGTGCCCAAAGTGGAGTAATGCCTGGTGCCAAGCTGGGCCCAAATGCACAGCCCCGGCGAGGGGACAGACATCTTCAACACAGAGTGCAATGAAATCCCTGCAGGACAGAGTGTCAGTACAGCACAATGCTCAAGGGGCTCTTGTCACCATGAGGAACCTGCAGATCCAGGACTCTGGTGTGTACTGGTGTGCACTGGACTCTGGGCACACCCGGAAAATGGAGGTCGTGCTGTCAGTGTTCGAGAGTGAGTACCTGCCATGTTCTCTGTGGGTACCTGCCATGTTCTCTGTGTCCCTGTGGGTACCTGCCATGTTCTCTGTGTCCCTGTGAGTACCTGCCATGTTCTCTGTGGGTACCTGCCATGTTCTCTGTGGGTACCTACCATGTTCTCTGTGTCCCCATGAGTACCTGCCATGTTCTCTGTGTCCCTGTGAGTACCTGCCATGTTCTCTGTGTCCCTGTGGGTACCTGCCATGTTCTCTGTGTCCCTGTGAGTACCTGCCATGTTCTCTGTGGGTACCTGCCATGTTCTCTGTGTCCCTGTGAGTACCTGCCATGTTCTCTGTGGGTACCTGCCATGTTCTCTGTGGGTACCTGCCATGTTCTCTGTGTTCAAGAGTGAGTGCCTGCCATGTTCTCTGTGGGTACCTGCCATGTTCTCTGTGTCCCTGTGGGTACCTGCCATGTTCTCTGTGTCCCTATCAGTACCTGCCATGTTCTCTATGTTCCTGTGAGTACCTGCCATGTTCTCTGTGTGAGTACCTGCCATGTTCTGGGTCTCTGTTTTGCAGGGACCCAGAGTTATTGCAGTGCTGGGGAGGGGGTGCTGCTGTGGGACCCCACTTTGGGGTCTCAGCACACACCCTGGCTGTTTTGCAGGGACCCAGAAGCTCAGAGCCAAGGAGTCAGACAACATCACTGTCCAGTGTCACTACAAGATCTCAGACTACAAAGCTGTCAGCAAAGCCTGGTGCAAAAGAGAAGAGGGGGAGGCGTGCAACGTGCTGGTCACCACCAGGCCAGAGTCCCCAGCAGCAAACAGCACAGCTCAGAAGGGTGTCAGGATCCAGGATGACACCCAGCAGGGCATTGTGACCATCACCATGGAGCAGCTGCAGCTGCAGGACTCGGGTGTGTACTGGTGTGCACTGCAGGATGGATCAGGGCTGCTCCGCATGGAGGAGGTCACACTCAACATTTCCAAGGGTGAGTGTTGGTATTTTTGCCAATCTAGCTGGACAGGACGTGCCTGAGCTTGTCTGGCCCTTGCTGCTGAGCCAAACAGTGGCACTGTGGTGTTTCACTGCTGAATGCAGAGCAGCCCCACAGTGACCATTCCTCTCCTCATGTCTGTCATTGCAGCCTTGCTTCAAGGAGGCTTTCCAGGCTCCGAAAACCAAAGTCAAGAAACTTTTCTGGGTGACAGGTAAGGCCTAAATGAATCTCTGAGCCTGAGCACTCACAAGTTACTCGTGTTGTACACCTGGAGCAGGCAGGCCCTGGGCACTCTGCCTCCTGCCTTAGAGGAATTGGATATGACAGGATCCTCACCAAAGGTGGCCTCTCCTCCTCCAGCTCCTGCCCTAACCCTAATTCCAAAGAGGCAGATTGGTAAAATCATGTCAGAACTTTCTGCAGGTGCCTCTCTTCTTCTTCGTCTTCTTCTTCTTCGTCTTCTTCTTCATCTTCATCTTCATCTTCTTTGTCTTCTTCTTCTTCGTCTTCTTCTTCATCTTCTTCTTCTTCTCCTGCACTTCACATGAACAGAACCCCCAAATTCTGCCCCTCAGCCTCAAATTTATTCCCTCCTGTCTGAATATTTAACAATGGGACAGTCCTTGGCTGCTATTATTTCATTTACCAGTTAAATGTGAAGGATTTTTCTCCCTTTGTACATCTGCTGTCATCAATGCCACAGCAGCACGTAGAGCAGAATCATCCCTGCTCCAGAGAGCCTGGGATTCTGCTCAGAGCTCTGAACTCTGAGCTTTGTTTCTAAAGCCTGGAGAATGGTTTAGGAAAAGCTCAGAAGATACAGCCAAGTGGCAAAATCAAGAATCAGGAATCAGGGAAGGCCCCCAGTGCTTCTTTTCCCCTTCTGAATCAGCAGGGACTTGCCCAGGCTCATAGAGGGAGGACCCTGCAGGACCTGCAGGAGAACCAGACCCTCCTTCCAAAACTGAGCACATAAAACCTGTCCCTGTCCCTCTCTTGGTGCCTGTTTGGTGATGGGCTGTTGAACCATCCCACCCTGGTAACTGCCTTCCTCTCCTCCAGCTGCAGTGAGAGCACCTTCCTCATCCTGTCCGTGGTGCTGCTCATCCTGCTGCTCCTGGCCCTGCTCACCGGCACAGCCCTGGCTGTCAGGTACTACAGGCTGCTCCTGAGAACAGGTACGTGGGGCTGGGGCTGTCCCAGGTGAGCTCAGAGCCCTGGGGGGGTCAGTGTCTGGGTTTGGAAAGCCAGGAGTCTGCTGAGGAAGGCAGGAGCCTTCCCTGAAATGGGGAATGTGAACCCTCCCCACCCCTCTGAATTGCTGTAAATTTTAAATTAAGGGGCTCTCAGGCAAAAATATGGGAGCAGGAATAACAGTTCTTTAATAGGAAAAGGAAAAAATAAAAGGATAAAATAAACAATGCAGTGAACTAGAACAATACAACCTGACACCCTGTGGGTCAGGGTGCTGGCAGCAGTCCCATTGGAATTGTGGCTCAGCCCTCCTGCAGTGTCAGGGGTGGCTCTGCTGGAGCAGGGATCTTGTAGAGAAGGATGAATTCTTCCTTTGAAGATGCAGTGGAAGGAGAGGCAGCTGCTGTTCCTCTGGGAAATCCAGTGCAGAAGCCATGCTGGTGTTCCAGAATCTCCAGATTATATCCGGGTAGGAATGTTTGAAATCTCCAGATTATACCTGGGTAGGAATGTTTGAAATCTCCAGATTATATCCAGGCAGGAATGTTTGAAATCTCCAGATTATATCTGGGTAGGAATGTTTGAAATCTCCAGATTATATCCGGGTAGGAATGTTTGAAATCTCCAGATTGTATCCGGGTAGGAATGTTTGAAATCCCCGGATAATATCCAGGCAGGAATGTTTGAAATCTCCAGATTATATCATGGCAGGAATGTTTGAAATCTCCAGATTATATCCAGGCAGGAATGTTTGAAATCCCCAGATTATATCCAGGTAGGAATGTTTGACATCTCCAGATTATATCCAGGCAGGAATGTTTGAAATCCCCAGATTATATCCGGGTAGGAATGTTTGACATCTCCAGATTATATCCAGGTAGGAATGCTTGAAATCTCCAGATTATATCCGGGTAGGAATGTTTGAAATCCCCAGATTATAACTGGGTAGGAATGCTTTAAATCTCCAGATTATATCCGGGTAGGAATGTTTGAAATCTCCAGATTATATCCAGGCAGGAATGTTTGAAATCTCCAGATTATATCATGGCAGGAATGTTTGAAATCTCCAGATTATATCCAGGCAGGAATGCATGAAATCTCCAGATTATATCCAGGTAGGAATGTTTGGCTCCTCCCTCTGGGTTCCCATCTCCCAATGGGATGCTGCAGTTCTTATCAGCCATGCAGGGACATTCAGTGTCTGTTATCAGCAATGTCCCCACACCAGGGAGGTGTGAGTGTGGTCACTCAGAGAGAGAGATAAGGCAAACTGCCCACTTGACAAAGGTAATCTGCCATACAGATGGTGATTGAAAACATCTTGCATTGCAATCTTCAATGGTCAGGTTGGAGGTCTCAAGGCAGGCTCCTCCCTGCCTCCCCTCTGAATAAATCAAACCCGGGTTCCTCCAGAGCTGCAAACACCTTCGAGGAGGAGTAAAGACAGCAAAAAGTGTTCCCCAGGCCCAGGGCAGAGGCTCATCCCATCACTGGGCCCTCCCAAACCTCCTCAGGCAGAGCTTTCCAGGGATTTTTCCTCGTCTGAACCCTCTGATTTTGCTTCATTTCCAAGGTAACAGAGAAGCAGAGGACCCCAGTGGCAGAGCAGAGGGCACAGCACAGGTAAGGAAAATGAAACATTTCCCACATCATGCCAAACCCCTGACCAGCAGCCTGGGAGGAACTGTCAGACCCTCCTGGTGGGGAGCTTGGAGCTCAGTTTGGTTCTAAACAGGAGGGAAATGGTATTTAATGGCAGCAGAGAGAGGAATATTCATAGCTGGAGAGAAAGGGGGGTAATTAATGCAAGGAAATTCCAGCAGGAGCAAACCCAGTGGAGCAAATTCTGGTAACCCTTGAGAAGAGACTCAAGGTGTAGCAAGCAGGGTCAGAGCATGAAGCTCCACCTGAATCCAGGAGAGGTGGGGAAGAAAAGAATTCCCTTTTACCAGAGGTAAAATTGGACACAGCTTCTCCTTTCCTTGGGAAGGAAAATCAAAGAAAATCAGAGGTAAAATTGGATGCAGCTTCTCCTTTCCTTAGGAAGGAAAATCAGAGGTAAAAATTCGACACAGCTTTTCCTTGGGAAGGAAAATCAGAGGTAAAATTCGGCACAGTTTCTCTTTTTCTTGGGAAGGAAAATCAGAAGTAAAATTGGACAGAGCTTCTCCTTTCCTTGGGAAGGAAAACCAGAGAAAACCAGGGGTAAAAATTGACACAGCTTCTCCTTTCTTGGGAAGGAAAAACAGAGATAAAATTGGACACAGCTTCTCCTTTCCTTGGGAAGGAAAATCAGAGGTAAAATTGAACACAGCTTCTCCTTTCCTTGGGAAGGAAAATCAGAGAAAACCAGAGGTAAAATTGGACGCAGCTTTTTCCCTTTCCTTGGGAAGGAAAATCAGATGTAAAATTTGACACAGTTCTCTTTTCCTTGTGGGAAAATCTCCTTCTCCTGGCAGCAGCTGTGCCCTGGCACTGACTCATGCCAACGAGTGTTTTCCCTTTTTTTTTCCCAGCCTGGCAGCACTGGGAGGAGGGAAAGTTCCCAGGATGACAGCAAAGGGCCAGCATACATCAACCTGGATGTGCAATCCCATCCCAGCCCTGAGGATCCCCTTTACTGCAATGTGGAACTGAGCCAGGCTCCCAGGAACCCCCAGCACGTGGAATATGCCATCATTGCCTTCAACCAGCCCCCAAGGAGCAGCAAGGAATGAAGCCCAGGATCCCAAACGAGCCAGGAAGGGGAGGAAGGAGCTGGAATACACAGTGGGAATGAGGATGGGAGGTGTGTGGTTGGACAAGCTGAGTTTTGCTGCTGTGTGTGTGGGGTTCCCTGAGCATTTTCAGCCCTCCCTGCTGTTTTAGGAAGAGGTTTTGCCACACTTGTGGCAGATTCTCTCAGGTCAGGCAGAGCTGTGGGGGCATTCCCAGGATCTCTTGTACATCTGCTTTTCCAATTCCATTAAAGTGCAGACCCTTGGAGAGGCAGGTGTGAGCAGGGGCAGTGTGGACATGCCTGGGTGGGATACCCACCCCAAATCCTGCCCCAGTCCCAAGAATTCAGCTCCTGTGGCCAAGCAAACTCATTCCCAGTGCTGCAGGGATCAAACCTTGCTGTGGCTGGGTTAATTTCCATGGAATGGGCTGGGGGTGTGAGTGCTGGATTCCAAGAAAAAGCAGAACCAGCTCCTGCACTTCCCTGTCTGTGCTGGAAATGCCCCAAATGACACATGTTATTTAACAGGCACGTGGGCAGCAACGTGAGATGAGTTTTTGGGGCTCAGTTTTTGGATTGCACAGATCCATTTTAGCTCTTCTTCTCGTCAAGCTGAAAGAACTTCATAGTTTTTAGTTTACAATTCACTTACAGTTGTTGAAATGATTGTAAGAAGTGTTATTAAAAGGGTCAGCCAGCACAAAGTCCTCACAAGAGCCTATTTTTAAATTCACTTCTGTTTTATCATTAGGATCTCACAGAAGCATTTGCCTGTGACTTTTTTTTCCACTAGAAATAGAGATTTCCACAAATGCCACTCCTGATTTCCCTGCTGGAGGTGACAGACCAAAGGGCCTGACCCAGCCCTCATTCACATCCAACAGGCTCCTCTGGCCAGGCCTGCAGCAGGGAGGCTGATGGAAATATTTTTGAGATTTTTCAGAGTTGACTTGACAGAAAAAAAAGAAAAGAAAATGGTTCTGGAAATGGTTCATTCAGCCCAACATTCCCCCAACAATTTGCTCTTCATGGGTCAAGCTGTGGAAGAGTAATAGCCAAAAACAGTGGAGGGGAAGAGAGGCATTTTTTGGGAAGATTCTTGAGGAGAATCCAGATTTGTGCTGACTGGAAGGAGAAGGAACAAAAGCTGCAATCAGTCACCTGACAGAGAATTTCTGGTCACATTTTCTTAAGCACTAACTCAAGGAAATGCACATTTAGGAATGGCCAGGCCTGCAGCTTTAGCACCACACCAGTTTCACAGCCAGGGTCTATTTGTGCTTTCATGGAAGATCTCCAAGTAAATAAATCAAAAATTAAAAAACTCAAAAATTAAAATCCAGCAGCCCACCCCCATCAGCCTGCTGATATTCTGGGGGTCCTTGGCTGCATTCCTGAGCCCCTCCTGCACTGTGGCATTGGCTGGCTCATAATCCCCAGCACAGGTTCTGTGCCCCTCGTGCCAGGTACAGAACTCAGGTGGGTGCTGGGTTTGTTTGAAGCACCCACAGCTTCTCCTGTGGCTCCTGTGCCCTGCCCTGCTCTGTGTGGTTGGATTTCACTCAAGGATGCTCCCACAGGTTCTTCTTTCTCCTGGAAACCCAGGGATGATGTCCTTGTCCTCTTTACCCTCAGGATGCTGCCAGAGCAACCAGGAGATCCTCCCTTTGAGCTTTCCAGAAATTCCCCCCATTCACAGCTCCTGTAAATAATTTATTTATAATTTATGATTTATCACCATCGTGCTTGGAGTGCCAGCACAAGGGGGTGGATTCCCACCACCACAGGGATTTTGGGAAGGAATTTTTCCCTGTGAGGGTGGGCAGGCCCTGGATCCCTGGAAGTGTCCAAGGCCAGGTTGGACAGGAATTGATGGAACCTGGGATGGTGGAAAATGTCCCTGCCCATGGCAGGGGTGGCATTGGATGAGCTTTAAGGTCCCTCCAACCCAAGCCACTCTGTGATTCCATGATTCCATGAAATCCTGCTCTGGTGGAGCAGACACCCAGCCTGATGCTCCATGCACAGGTTCTTTTTTCTCCTGAAAACCCAGGAATGATGTCCTTGTCCTCTTTACCCTCAGGATGCTGCCAGAGCTACCAGGAGATCCTCCCTTTCAGCTTTCCAGAAATTCCCCCCATTCACAGCTCCTGTAAATAAATTATCATAATTTATCTCCATCATGCTTGCAGTGCCAGCACAAGGGGATGGATTCCCACCACCACAGGGATTTTGGGAAGGAATTTTTCCCTGTGAGGGCAGTGAGGCTCTGGCACAGGGTGCCCAGAGAAGCTGTGGCTGCCCCTGGATCCCTGGAAGTGTCCAAGGCCAGGTTGGATGGGACTTGGAGCAACCTGGGATGGTGGAAGGTGTCCCTGCCCATGGATCCTTGGAAGTGTCCAAGGCCAGGTTGGACAGGGCTTGGAGCACCCTGGGACAGTGAAAGCTGTCCCTGACCATGACAGGGATGGAGCTGGATGAGCTTTAAGGTCCCTCCAACCCAAACCATTCCATGATTCCATGAAATCCTGCTGTGGTGGGAGCAGACACCCAGCCTGTGGCTCCAGCCCACCACGTGCTGCTCCCTCCCAGGCTGCCCCAGCTGGGCAGTGCTGATGCCTGGATTTTCAGCCCACGAGGGCAAGGCCTGTGCCTGGAGCATTGCTCAATGTGCAGGATGAAGGAGATGCCAAGTTCCTGTGCTCCTTCCTTCCGTCACAGCGAGCAGGGGGAGAGGAGCTGCCCCTGGGCTGAGCCAGCTCGCTCCTCTCCTCTCCTGCTCCTCTCCTGCTCCTCTCCTGCTCCTCTCCTGCTCCTCTCCTGCTCCTCCTGCTCCTCTCCTGCTCCTCTCCTGCTCCTCCTGCTCCTCTCCTGCTCCTCTCCTGCTCCTCTCCTCTCCTGCTCCTCTCCTGCTCCTCTCCTGCTCCTCTCCTGCTCCTCTCCTGCTCCTCCTGCTCCTCTCCTGCTCCTCTCCTGCTCCTCTCCTGCTCCTCCTGCTCTTCTCCCACTCCTCCTGCTCCTCCTGCTCCTCTCCTGCTCCTCTCCTGCTCCTCTCCTCTCCTGCTCCTCTCCTGCTCCTCTCCTGCTCCTCTCCTGCTCCTCTCCTGCTCCTCTCCTGCTCCTCTCCCGCTCCTCTCCTGCTCCTCTCCTGCTCCTCCTGCTCCTCTCCTGCTCCTCTCCCGCTCCTCTCCTGCTCCTCTCCTGCTCCTCTCCTGCTCCTCTCCCGCTCCTCTCCTGCTCCTCTCCTGCTCCTCTCCTGCTCCTCTCCTGCTCCTCCTGCTCCTCTCCTGCTCCTCCTGCTCCTCTCCTGCTCCTCTCCTGCTCCTCTCCTGCTCCTCTCCTGCTCCTCCTGCTCCTCTCCTGCTCCTCTCCTGCTCCTCTCCTGCTCCTCTCCTGCTCCTCCTGCTCCTCTCCTGCTCCTCTCCTGCTCCTCTCCCGCTCCTCTCCTGCTCCTCCTGCTCCTCTCCTGCTCCTCTCCTGCTCCTCTCCTGTTCCTTCTCCGCTCAGCCCCATGGAGAATCTCCTGAACCTGACCTTGCTCCTCCTCTCAGGTAAGATCCACACATGGTTTTGGGGTCAGGTAAAGGGGGAAGGATTGGGGCAAAGCTTTGGCTCTGTCTGAAGGTTCCATCCTCAGTTTTCCTTTTATTTAGCAAACCACCCATCAAAGGGTGATCCCAGAGCCTCCAGGTTTCCTCACAGGGATCCTTCTGAGTCAGAACAGGAACCACTGATGAGAGAAGTCCTGTGTGCAACGTGAAATTGCAAAATTCTGGGTTGTTTGCATTAGCAAATGGGATTTGCATAGATGCAAATGATCACAGGTGGGGCTCAGGGGCAGGGAAATGAAAGCCAGTGAAGGGCAAAAGCTCTGAAATCCCACACACCTGGGGTTTCCAGCTTGGAAAGGAATGTCCATCTGAAAGGAATGTCCATTTCCAGCTTGGAAAGGAATGTCCATCCAAAAGGAATGTCCATTTCCAGCTTGGAAAGGAATGTCCATCCAAAAGGAATGTCCATTTCCAGCTTGGAAAGGAATGTCCATCCAAAAGGAATGTCCATTTCCAGTTTGGAAAAGCATGTCCATCTGAAAGGAATGTTCATTTCCAGTTTGGAAAGGAATGTCCATCTGAAAGGAATGTCCATTTCAAGCTTGGAAAGGAATGTCCATCCAAAAGGAATGTCCATTTCCAGCTTGGAAGGGAATGTCCATCCAAAAGGAATGTCCATTTCCAGCTTGGAAAGGAATGTCCATCTGAAAGGAATGTCCATTTCCAGCTTGTAAAGGAATATCCATCTGAAAGGAATGTTCATTTCCAGTTTGGGAAGGAATGTCCATCCGAAATGAGGTGCAGGGCCCAGCTGGGACCCTCTGCAGCACTTTGGGGGTCCCAGATCCTCACAGCAGAGCAGGGAAAGGCAACAGACTCGGGCTGTGGGAGCACAGGAACCTGTCCCAAAAATTGGGATGAGTTTGGGGAAAGTTCACTGTGCTTTGCACCCAAGAGGACAGGAGGAGCATCAATAGTTTATGATCTGTCAGCAGAAATGGTTGAAAAGAAAATGACAAATTTTCCAGGGGGACATCAGGGAATCTGTCCATGATTCTGTTTGAGAGATGTTTTGCAGTGCTGTGGGAATTCTGGGGCTGAAGGGGCAGATCTGGAGGAGGGAAGGGGAAATGGGAGAAGCAGTTTAAGAGTTTTGGAGGGATTGAACAGGACTGGGCTGGATATTCCGTGGGGTAAACTCTGACTGGAGCAACACATCAGGATAAAGCCCTGTAGGTGTTGGATTGTAGACCACAGATCCATTTTAGGTCTTCTTCCAGTCAAGCTGAAAGAACTTCATAGTTTTTAGTTTACAATTCACTTACAATTGTTGAAATGATTGTAAGAAGTGTTAATAAAAGGCTCAGCCAGCACAAAGTCCTCACAAGAGCCTATTTTTAAATTTACTTCTGTTTTATCATTACTTATGATCTCACAGAAGCATTTGCCTGTTACTTTTTTTCACCAGAAATAGAGATTTCCACAAATACCACACTGCACGTCTCTCTGGAAGTATTAATAGCTCAGACTGTCCCCTCTGCCTGTCACAAAGAGGAATGGAAATTAAAAATAAGGAACCAAGACAATTAAAAAAAAAAAAAAAAAGCCAAACAGACAAAGGCCAGTTGTCAACATGGTTAAAATTAGTAAGGTATTAAAAAACAGGGTAGAAAAAAAAGTTAAACTGGATTTGATAACTGGGATTCAGAAGGAGCCAGTGAGCAGGGCACTGGTTTGGGGGTGTCACTGGGACAAATTCCAGAATATCTGAGCCAAGATCTGAGCACAGTGGGTTGTCATGGGGAAAGGGGACAGGTGACATCCTACAGGTGACAACCCTGAGGGTGACAGCCCTCTACAGGTGATAGCACTGTGGGTGACAGACAGAGCTTCAGGTGACAGCCTATGGGTGACAGCCCTACAGGTGACATCCCTATAGGGTGACATATTTGTACAGGTGACAGCCCTACAGGTGACATCACTAGAGGATGCAAATGACGTTCATCATCCCTGCAACAAGGGACAGACATGGAAGAGCCTTGGCTCACCCCTCCCTCCGTCCCTCCATCCATCCATCCATCCATCCATCCATCCATCCATCCATCCATCCATCCATCCATCCATCCCTGTGTCCCCCTGTTCCTCTGTCCCTCTGTCCCTCCATCCCTCCATCCCTCCATTCCTCCATCCCTCCGTCCCTCTGTCCCTCCGTCCCTCCATCCCTTTGTCCCTCTATCCCTCTGTCCCTGTGTCCCTGTGTCCCTCTGTCCCTGTGTCCCTGTGTCCCTCCATCCCTCTATCCCTCCATCCCCCTGTCCCTCTGTCCCTCTGTCCCTCCATCCCTCCATCCCTCCGTCCCTCCATCCCTCTGTCCCTCTGTCCCTGTGTCCCTGTGTCCCTCCATCTCTCCATCCCTCCGTCCCTCCATCCCTGTGTCCCTCCATCCTTCCATCCCTCCATCCCTCCATCCCTCCATCCCTCCATCCCTCCATCTCTCCATCCCTCCATCCCTCTGTCCCGCAGCATCCTGCGCTGCCCAGAACGTCACCGTGGTGGCCGTGGAGGGTGACACCATCTCCGTCAACTGCTCGTACGACGCGCGGCAGTGGTGGCGGGAGAAGAGCTGGTGCCGGCAGCTGGGGCAGGGGCGCTGCCGGCCCGTGGTGAGCGCGCCGCCCGCCTGGCTGCCCCTGCCCCGGCCCAGCCGCAGGGGCGGCACCTCCATCAGGGACAACGCCCGCGCCGGGCTCCTCACCGTCACCATGCGGGGCCTGCGCCGGGAGGACGCGGGGCTCTACCAGTGCCAGACGGAGTTCCTGGGCCACACGCAGAGCCTCAGGAGGGTGCAGGTGGAAGTGCTGGCAGGTACGTGATGGGGGACGCGGGTTTGGGGGGCTCCTCGTGGAATTTCAGGGGTTCCTCAAGGAATTTCATGGGTTCCTCAAAGAATTTCAGGGGTTCCTCAAAGAATTTCATGGGTTCCTATTGGAATTTCATGGGTTCCTACAGGAATTTTGTGGGTTCATATTGGAATTTCATGGGTTCCTACAGGAATTTTGTGGGTTCATATTGGAATTTCAGGGGGTCGTATTGGAATTTCACATGTCCCTACTGGAATTTCCTGGGCTCCTACTGGAATTTCACAGGTTCCTATTGGAATTTCATGGGTTCCTCGTGGAATTTCAGGGGTTCCTCAAGGAATTTCATGGGTTCCTCGTGGAATTTCATGTGTCCCTATTGGAATTTCATGGGTTCCTACAGGAATTTTATGGGTTCATATTGGAATTTCAGGGGTTCGTATTGGAATTTCACATGTCCCTATTGGAATTTCACAGGTTCCTATTGGAATTTCACAGGTTCATATTGGAATTTCATGTGTCCCTACTGGAATTTTATGGGTTCCTGCTGGAATTTTATGGGTTCATATTGGAATTTTATGGGTTCATATTTCAGGGGTTCGTATTGGAATTTCACATGTCCCTACTGGAATTTCCTGGGCTCCTACTGGAATTTCACAGGTTCCTATTGGAATTTAATAGGTTCCTACTGGAACTTCATGGGTTCCTACTGGAATTTCATGGGTTCGTATTGGAATTTAATGGGTTCCTTTTGGAATTTCATGGGCTCCTATTGGAATTTCAGTTTCCTCCTGGAATTTCACATGTTCCTACTGGAATTTCACAGGTTCATATTGGAATTTCATGTGTCCCTACTGGAATTTAATGGGTTCCTGTTGGAATTTCACATGTTCCTTTTGGAATGTCACAGGTTCCTATTGGTATTTCCTGGGTGTCTGCTCCTGCCAAGGGCCCACTTGAGTCAACATCTACTTTTGTCTCACTCTAAGGAGGTTTTATTGCCTCTCTTTATTCCCGATTTTCAGCAGCGTGACCTCACTGTTAGAGGGTATCTGACACGTCACCTCCTTATTGCTCCCAGAGCCCCTGGGTTCCCTGCCCAGCTGAACATCACCCAGGAACATCTGCAGACTAAACTGTTGTGTTTCCGTCAGCAGCTGACCTGGTGACCCACGTGCCAGAGGAGCCCAGAGCTGTGCAGAGCATCTCCAGGTGAGCCCAAAACTCCTCGTGCTGAGATCTCTCATCTTCCTAGGGCTGAGGCAGCACCACAAGAGATTTATCTCAAGGTTGGACCATCCTCTTCATGGTTTCTGGTTCCCCACAGGTCCCCTCCTGAGGTGGATTTCACTGTTTTCTACATCCTGGCTGGATTCCTGGTGGCCAAGCTCACGGTGGCTGTGCTGGCTGGGGCTGTTGCCCTCAGCAGGAAGAACAGGGAGAGAGGGCAGAACCCAGAGCTGGGTGGGCAGCAGGAGCTCCCACTCCCTGCTGACCTTGGACGTGATGGAATCGGCCTCTCCTGGGAGGGCTCTGCGTGAGCCAAGCCAAGGGAATCCATGGGAAAGGCAAATCCATGGAAAAGGCCACCTGCCATAAGAAAAGGATCACTACTAAACACAGGTCTGGAAGAACCTGTCACTCTGGACAGGGAATGTCCCCTCTTCTTCATCACCTCTTCCCCTTGGTGTCTCATCCCAGGCAGTTGTTCCAGACCTCATTCCCAGGACCATCCCCTCACAGTCTGAACTGACACCCATCAGCTCCCTGTCACCTCAGCTGACAGATTCTGTCTTTCCAAGGTGGGGAAGAGCAGCTCCCAAAAGCTGCTTTGGACAGTGGGGATGCTGGAGAAAACCCCTGTTGGAAAGGGGTGAGGAACTGCAGGACACACCAGGACAGGGATGGGGTTTCCTTGCATCCCTGAGCCAGCTTCTCCTCTCTGAAGGGACTTTGTGAACACAGGAACTGTTTCTCTGTTGTTCTCCCTGTGTTTTCTCCCTGGCTCCAAACCCATGGGCACTGATGTTTCTTTTTCCCTGCAAATCTGAATAAAATCCAGCTGATTCTCTGGCTTGCTGTGGATTCCTGCAGGACAGCAGGTGACAGTCGTGTCCCAGAGCAGAGGTGGTGCTTGGGACACCCTGGAGTGTTCAGAACATCCAGGAACACTCAGAGCCAGCAGGACAGGCTGGAACATCCCAGAGGCAGCAGGAGCAGCAGCTCAGAGCCCAACCTCTCATTGCCCACAGAAGCAATGGTTGAAATTTGCTTATTTTAATTACACTTTGGGTTCTTGTTTTTAGAGCAGTTCTGTGTTTTGTCCAGAAATTGAAATTCATGGTGGGACATCTGGCAACCTTCGTCCTTCTGAGGTCTTTCCCTCCCACCACAGTGAGGTTCTCAGTTTTAAATCAGCAACTTTTGAGGAAAAAATTCTGTGTTGGTTGCTGTCTTCTGTCTAGACAGTGACTTGTTGTATGACTGCATCCACAGAGAGGAATTTGCCATCTGAAATAGAAATATCTCCAAGGAAATAAAAAGAAATTAATCAATACCTTGCTGATTAGCATCAAAACCAGTGAATGTAATTTGGAAGGATTGCATTAATCAAAAGCAAATGGCAGAAACATTTCTGGGGCTGCTTCTGTCCTTCCCTTCCCCTGTTCCCTCTGTGCTGACGTTGCCTCTGTGACCTGCACACTCTCTGGGGTTGTTTTTTCCTCTCTTCCCCCTCAATGAATCACAGCTCGAGGTTCATCAGAACTTTTGGGGCTGTTTGCAAAAAAAAAAACAAACAAAAAAAAGGAACTCCCTGTCCCTCAGTGCTCCCATCCTGTGAGAGCCAGCAGGAAACTCCAGCCCTGTTTGGTGCAAAACACTGCCCCAAATTCAAGGTAACTCTGATCAAAGCCCCGTTAGAGCTCACATTCCCTTTCCCCACACATCCCCTCTGCTCCTCCCCAATTTCATGAGGCAAGGAGGAAATATTTGCAGCTGTGGATGAGCCAAGGCTGATGTCCAGAAACCAAAACCACTTCAGTTAAAACCACCCAGCTCGGTTGGTTCCCATCTGCTCAGGGTGATGGGGTGAGGGAAAAGAAAAGACCTGGATGCAGAATTCTGGAAAATAATTGCAATTTTCTAACAGCACAGGTGGGAAAACCCAGAGGAAAGCTGGGGTGCATTTCCTTTTTCAAATTACTCTATTTTTTTAAATAGCAGGGAGCTCTAAACCCAAATACAGGAAACTGCTGGTGTCTGCAGCAGCTGATACAGCACCACAGCCAGGCCAAGCCAGCTCCTTCCTCTGGACCTAAACAGCCACCAAAAAAGGATCAATTACTGCCCATTCTGATGAGATTCAGCAAAGTGATAAAAATGTGCTTTATTTTAAACCTATGAGGTTTTTCCTGGTCTTCAGAGAGACAAGTAATGCAGTTGACACATTCTAATAAACACGGGGCTTCTTGGAAAATATTTATCTACTTTATGGTTATCAATTGTCATCAGCTTGAGGTGCTGGGGTGGAATTTACACTCCAGTGTAGGGATTTGTTTTACAGAGAAATAACTCTGTATTTCCCTGTTTGTTGTTTATTAACACACAGTAAATCCAGCTTGACTTTATTACAAATTACACCCTGTTGATCCAACTGCAGAATCCTGTGATCGTGGGGATATGAGCAAACATCCCTCAGGGATTATGGATAAATCCCCAAATTCAGCTGAGATTTTCCTCTTAATTCCATGAGCTACAGACCGAGGATGCTGAACAGGGCACAAAAATGGGTTTAATTTCTGGATATCAAGATTGCAGGAAGACTCCAGCCTGGGTACTGGGTGGCAGGGGAGGGAAGGAAGGTGGAAAGGCAGGGAACACATCCTGGATTGGATAAAATCTGCTCTGAGTGATTCTGCAGTTCTGAAAGTGAGGGTGAGAGAGAAAAGTAAATTCTGTTGTCTGCTTTGGTGTGGCTACACAATACCAAGTTTTTTTTACCATTATATCCGAGATTATTTTATTATTCTACAGCAAATGGTCTGAAAAAAAAAAAAGCTAGAAAATTACATAATAGCTAAAGAAACTGATTTTTGACTTCCTAAAGAGGCTTGCATGATTGTTCTCCTCATTTCCTGCCCAGCTTCCCATTCTCTGATCTCACCCGCTGTCATTTCCTTCTTTTTCTGTTTGTTTGTTTGCATGAGGGTTTTTTTTTATGTGTGATCATCACTGTGTTGACCAATTCTGGACAGAATTCATGACTGCCAGCTTTGTGCTCTGGGGTTTTGAGATGGTGAAATGTTGGAGTGGAGTTTGTGCTGCCCTCCCACGGCCCATCACAAAATTCCCAACAAAGAGCAAAAACTTCTCAGTTTATAAATTTTATTAGCTGGAGAGTGTACACAGTACTTACAATTGCATCTATTAAAGACCAAAATACACTTGAAAAAATGCATCATATAAAAAAAATTAAAAACTTTGAACTATGTACAAACTTGGCCTGACGTTACGTTAAGCTCAGGACCCTCCCATGCCCCTTCACAAAGAAAAGTTTTATTTTTCCCCTCTTTTTTTAACATGCATTTAGCATCACTTGAGGACCATTTTCTTCCAAATCTTGACCTTTACACTCCTCTAAATCTGGGTTTTGATGGGTTTGATGCTTCACTGCTCTGGGTCAATCAAACACATTTCTCCCCAAACCTCTTCTCTCATCCTCACCCCTAAAGTGAATTTAGAACATTAAACTCCTAAAGTGAAGTTTTTACTCAAGTGTAGCCAATCTATGAAGAATTTTAATTTAATTACTAGGGAGGTTTTGAACTGGACATGTCTGCAGTTTTCACAGATTTGCCTGGAAAATAAAGCAGATTTTTTGGTACCGTGGTGTTGACTGCTGGCTCCAACCTCACCAAATAAACACAACTTTCAGCAGTGATACACAGAACACACAACAAATAAAAAATAAAAGGAGCACTTGGGCTTTCACATCACTAGTTAAAGTATTAACAGTAAGACTTTCTAGAACACAAATTCTTATTTCTTTACACACAACCTACAACAGCAGATCAGAGAACCTAGATATGAAGGGATATTGGGAAAAAAGTTTACAAGTTCTTTAAGAAAAGTAAATTATTTATTTAAAAAATGAAACAAAATCTATGTCAGAGCAATAATCTTGCTTCCTGAATTTCCAGCTCTCAAAAAGGTGTTTCAGGACAGAGATTTAGCATCAACTGAAGAGCAAAAAAATATCATGGAGGGGGTTTTACTCCAGCACGCAAATATTCCACCAACAAAATGTACAGATGCTCCAAAACCAAAATATTTACAGTAAAGCTGCAAAATCAACTAAAATCCCTCAAGGAGAGCTGCACATTCCTGGAAATGCTGGGTGAGTTTCAGGTGCCAGCTGAGCAAAAGCAGTGCTGGAACTGGACAAGGATTGAAGGCAGAATCCTGAGGCCCTGAGGATGCCATCCACGTTAAAAACGCCCTTGGAATTATTGGAAATAAATCCTAATTAAGAGCTGAGAGCAGAGTGTCAGATCACTCATCTAACTTGGGACAAAAGCTGGAAGAAAGGAGATTTATTTGCCTGCCAGGAGCCAGGGCAGCTCCTCCTGCTCTGGGTGTCCCTGAGTGTCCTTGCAGCCGTGGGCAGGGGCAGGAGCTGAGCTGCTCTGAGATCCAAACTCTGCAGCTCCTCCTCATCCTCCCTCCTCACCAGGCTCCCTCCTCCTCCAGGATTGCCTCCTCACAAGGATCCAACACTCCTCCTCCCTCTCAGGTTGAGTATTTTTATTTCATCCAAAGGAAATAGAATTTTCCAGGCTCTGCTCTTCTGTATCCTCTTGATTTGTCCTCCCCTTTTATTTCAGCCATAAGTTCCAGTAAATGGGAAAAGATGGGAGGGAGGAATTAAAATTTCCAAGCTGCATTTCCTTGTCACTTGAATTCAGCATTGACTGGATTGAATCTCACCCATCCTTGGCAGCATTTCCTCACTCTGCAGCCTCACCTGGCCAGGTTCACATTCACCCAGCACCTTCCCAACCCCAAATTTCACTGTTGTGATCCAGATTGAGCTACAGGACACAAAAAACTGGAAATTCTGGGACTCCAGCAGGGCAGCTGTGTAATCATCAAGGTGAGCAGTGCAATGGTGAGAAATCACCTGTTAAATGCTTTTAACTACTGCTCCCATCACCAAAATTCAAATTATAATAAAGCAGGCTTAGAATCTAAATTAAAACTCTCTTCTGTGGAGATGCTCAGACAAAGCCACCTGTAGGTCATGGGAAAATCCTATTTTTTAATAATGTAAGTATTGCTCCTTTGCTAAGTGCCACTTCTGTTTTGTTTTTTAAGAGCTTAAATTATAAAAAGCATGAAAGGTTCATCAGTATCTGCTGAGTCCTTTGGGGAGCTCAGGCTGAGCTGCCCCAGCTGCTGCTGTCCTGAATCATCCATCCCTCACTCAGAAATGATTTAGGCTTCAGAAACTCCATCCCAGCCATGGCCAAGTGCCACCTCTGTGACACTGAGGGTTCCACATCTCTTGGAGGAACCATGGACTTCTCAATGGCAGGTGAGAAAAAAAAGATTAAAAAAAAATAAAAATTAAATCCTTTGGAAGAGAGTCACTGAAAAGTTTCAATCCTTTCTATACTCACATCCAGTTTTCTTCCAAAGCAACAAATACTGGCAATGAACATCCAAACCCAGCCAGAGACTGATTTACTGCCCCAATCCCCCCCACATCTCCCTCTCCCACCCCACTTGCAACAGAGACACAACACATCAAGTCCTGCAGTAATCTTGACTATTTCTAGCATTGATTGGATGGCTGAACCTTTCCCAGAGAAGAGCTTCTTTACACATTTACAGGGTGGAATTGAAAAGAATCCCCTTCAGTTTCTGCCAGGGCCAGAAGTGCAACAGCAATGCCCAGCTCAGGGAAAACCAAGTCCAGAGGGGAGAGGATGGATGGAATAACAAATCTCAGCCCCAGCCCTGGGCTGCAGCCACTCAGTGCTGGCTGGAGGAGCTGGAATCTGTCCCTGGACAGGGCTGAGCTGCACCAGCCACGGGGACTGAGGTGGGAAAATGAAGGAAAAACCAGAGATGAGCACTCGGACTGTGAATTCCCTGTGCTGGATCAGGAGAGGGCACCAAGGAGGTCTGCAAGGTTCTGTTTGAAGAGCTGAAACCTCAAGCACGTCCTCAACACGTGGTGCTGGCTCTGTGGGAAAGGACAGGCTGTGACATGTGTCCCACTCCAGGGGTCACTGGGCACTCTGGGCAGGCAGGACAGGCTGGCAGGAGGGATGGGAATTCCCTTCAGGTGGTTTTCCCTGGAAGCAGGGGTTAGGAGACCCTGATCATCTGTGTCATTGCTTCCTCGTTGCTTTGAGATGCATCCTGCAGACACAAAAGGGTGGAAATTTCACATTTTTCCATGAAGCAGAGAGACCCACACACAACCATCAGGAGGAGACACTCCTGCACTTCCCTTGATCCCCAAAACTGTCCTGTTTTTCCTGAGTTTTACAGGCCACAAAAATCCTAAATACCTCCCAGGAATTTGTTGTTTCTGGTATTTAGGATCAGTATTTAGGAATAATTTGGGTTCAAAATAAGAAACACTCCCTAAAGGCACAGGACTGCTCTAAAGCATTGAGCAACCACAGAACCTGTTCATTCCACTCCATGATGTCCCTTCCATTGAAAAATGCCTTGCACCTTTTATGCAAAGATGCAGCTAAGAATCAGATATTCTCATTTTTTAATTTTCCATCAGATATAAAGATATAAGGAGTTTTTACCTTTAATTGATGTCCTGAAAGAACAGCCCAGTCCCCAGCCAGAAAGGCGGTTTTACAAACACAGAATGCTTGTGTGCATTTTTCCTAAGAACTACAAAGTGAACACGCTTCTACCCACATTATTGTCATTTAATTCCTCAGAGCAAACATCCCTTGCTCTCCACAAGCAGTGACAGGAGCTTTTATTCCCAGGTTTTACTAATTTTATGCTTGGAATAAATCTAAAGACAGGGAAGGCCAAGCGGCCACAGATGAAAAACTCAGAGGCAGGGAGGGACGAGCAGCCAAGCCCAAACACCCAAACACAGCAGCAGAGACACTCTGGGGTGTGTCCTGAAGGGCTGGCAGGGGATCTGCCCCCAGCCCCACTCACCTGCATGTGGGGGCTGTCCTTTTCCTTGGGGGAGAAGAAGCGCCCGCCCTCTCCGCGCTTGCGGGCCATGGCGTGCCGGTGCCGCGACTCGTGCAGGTATTTCTGCAGGGAGGGAGGGAGGGAGGGACAGCAGCTCAGGGAGCAGCCACTCCTGCCTGTCCCTGCCTTCCCAGGGCAAATTCCCAGTGTCCATCCACCCATCCACCCACCCACCCATCCATCCATCATCCATCAATCATCCATCAATCATCCATCCTCCATCCATCCATCCATCCTCCATCATCCATCCTTCCATCCATCATCCATCCATCCATCCATCCACCCACCCATCCACCCTCTGCCCCACAACCCTCCCAGTCACTGCTTTTCCAGAAGAAATTCCCAGTCCCCACCCATCCCCTACCCCACAAACTCCTAGTCACTGCTTTCCCAGTCCCTATCCACCCATCCATCCATCTACCCATCCATCCTCTGCCCCACAAACTCCCAGTCACTGCTTTCCCAGGGGAAATTCCCAGTCACTGCCTGTCCAGCAGAAATTCCCAGTCCCCATCCATCCTCTGCCCCATAGATTCCCAGTCATTGCCTTCCTAAAAGAAATTCCCAGTCATTGTTTTACCAGAAGAAATTCCAGTCCCCATCCATCCTCTGCCCCACATATTCCCAAGCACTGTTTTCCCAGAGAAAATTCCCAGTCCCCATCCATCCCCTGCCCCACAGACTCCATGCTGACACTCAGTACATGCTCACACACAGCTCCAAACACTCTCAAAACCACCCAAAACGAGCAGGATTATCCCCAAAGTACTTAAAAAATTTCCTCTGATGCTGCTCATCAACAACAACAAAACTGAGGAGCACCAAGATTCCAACCCTCATCTTCCAGCCCGGGTGGGATTCTGTGGCTTTGTCACAGAGCAACCCTGTGTTAAATCTGAGTTTTATCCTCACCCTTCTCTCTTTGGGGATTTTTCCCTCTGCTTCCAGCTTGGCCCGTGCCTGTCTCCTCTTGAGGATGCGGTGGTACTGCTTGGCATTGACGTACAGGGGCTCCTCCTCCAGCATCTCTGCTCCAGGCAAGGGGATCCTCTGGATGGCTGGGACTGAGCCAGCTCCAGGCACCATCTGGACACACAGGGGGGGTTAGTGCTGGCAGCTCAGCACAAAAACTCAACATAAAAATGGCATTAAAAAGTCTAATATTGAAATAGAAAGTGGGTGTCGCTCGGGTAATGCAGCTGCTTAAATGAAAAGGAGGAATGGAGCTGTTCTCAAACTGCAAAACCAATCTAAAAACCTATGCAAAAATCAATCTAAACCTATGCAACACCAATCTAAACAAATTAATTTCTCATCAGTCCTGCTGGGTTTTCCTGATAAAGTGTGGTGGTGTTCACAGGGCTCCCAGGTAAGGGAAGAGATGAGGATCTGACTCCATGTTTCAGAAGGCTGATTGATTATTTTATCATATATATATTATATTAAAACTATACTAAAAGAATAGAAGAAAGGATTTCATCAGAAGGTTTGAAAGGAAAGGAATGGAATGATAATAAAATCTTGTGACTGACCAGAGAGTCCAAGACAGCTGGGCTGTGACTGACCAATAATTAAAAACAACCACATGAGACCAATCACAGATGCACCTGTTGCATTCCACAGCAGCAGATAATTATTGCTTAACATCTAATTTCTGAGGCCTCTCAGCTTCTCAGGAGGAAAAATCCTAGCAAAAGGATTTTTCATAAAATATGTCTGTGACAATAAAGGCAACATTGCAACACAATTCCTTCTGTTGCTGCTTCTTGGACAATTAAACAAGCAGGACATGGTTGGTGCTTCCCTTTCTTCTGGGTTATCTTTTATTTCAATTATTTCATTTCAGAGCATCACTGCAGAGCTGCTGACATCTAGTGGAGACCAGCAACATTCAAGAAGTTCAAACTACAAAGAAACAGGAATTGCCAGGAAAAACCTCTATAAATGATGGAAACAAATCCTAAGGGACCCTCAAGAAAATCAGAAGTGAATAAATATATTTAAGCCTTTGCTCATCAGCTCAGTTTGGATTTCAGTTTCTACATTTCTGAGCTGCTGTGGGAGAAAGTCCAGAGCAAAGATCACAGCAGGATCCAGGCCTTTGGAGCTGGAAATTTGTGTTGTTTAAACTTTAAACTAATGGAACTTACAGAGAGGAGTGACCATGGTATCAGTGTCAGACAAGAGTTTATCAGAGAACCAAGTGCTGCAGTTTCAGACGAAGTGAGTTTTTTGGAATCACAGGATGGTTTGGGGTGGAAGGAACTTTAGGATCCCCTAATCCAACCTTCAGGGACACCTTCCACTACCCCAGGGTGCTCCAGGCAGGGATGGAGCAGCCACAGCTCCTGTGGGGTCCCTGTGCCAGAGTCTCCCCACCCTCAAGGAGAAATTCCTCCCCAATATCCCAACCCTGCCCTCCTTCCACTGAAAGCCATTCCCTATCCCATCCCTACCCTTGTGAAAAGATTTGAGTACAAAACACCTCAAAGCTCAGCCTGCAGAGGCAGCAGTGGGGATTTCACACCTACCATGACCATTCCCCCTGAATTGACCACGTTGCCAGCCACTGGCAGTGTCACTGTCACCGTCCCCTGGCCACTGCTGGTGGTGTTGGTGTTGGCTCCTGTTTGGACAATCTGGGCTCCAGCCAGGCTGGCTGCAGGAATGGTGATCATGCCTGTAACAGGGACTGTAACTTTAAGGAAGTAGAACATAAAAGGAAAGGAAAAAAAAAAAAAAAAAGGAAAAAACACAAAGAAAAAAAAAAAGAGAGAGAGAGAAAAAGAAAAAAAAGAAACAGAAACACGCACACAAAAAGAAGGGAACAGCATTAGTCCCACTTCTGTGTTTTACTCATTCATCCTTCCAAAACATGCAGAAAGTCAGGAAAGTGCTACAGTGAGGGATTAAATTCCATCAGAATTCCTGGTTTTTGCATTTGTAACCTCACTGTGAGTAACCATGTACTCTTGAGGTGGAAAAGCAAAATTCAGGGGGTTTATTCTACCAAGCCTTGCCAGAGACAAGGAGAATTTCTATTTTCTGGAGTGAGTTCCTGCAGAGCACACAAACACCTCAATAAATAAAAAGCCTCTCCAAGAGGTGCCCTGGCTCCTCCCAGCCCTCCTACCTTGCTGCAGGATGGTGCCATCAGCATTCACAGGCTGGTACACGATGGTCTGGCCCTCAGCAGCCTGGGCAACCTGCTGGCCTTGCACTGCAATCTGCTGCTGGGTCTGAACAAAACAAAGAGCACAAAAACCTTACAAATTGCCCCTTTTTCACACTATTTACAATTCCTGAATGAACACATGGTGCTTGAGGTGTTCCAGGTGTCTATTTGTGCTGCCTCATTAGCAGCAGTAAGAAATAGGCTGGAGCACAGAGCAAATACCTGGAGATCAAACACCTGAAGCACATGTAAGATGCATTTTCCAACAGTTCAATAATGAAAAAAAACCCCAAATTCTAAGTTTCCTGTCTCACTATGAAGATGTGAAAGGAAGAACTGTTCTGCTCCAAAATTTAATTTTGGCCCCTAACCAAAAAGCATCAGCAGAAACCCCAGGTGTGACTGGACTACTGCACACAATGGCCCAAGAATGGAATTAGCAATGCTTCATGTTTTCAAAATTCAACAAAGAGACAAAAACAACCACGAACCAATAAAATACAGAAACACGATGGAGAAAAACATGCAATCTGATTTTTCTGCCCCAGAGTCATGTATGAAACACTACAAAAACATGACACTTATGCTCAAGTTCTCCTCAATATTAATAATTCCTTTTTTTTTTTTTTTTTTTTTTTTTTACTTAACCACATCTTTAAAAGTTTCTCTTCCTGTTCCTCTGCAGAAAAGCCTTTCATGCTGGTGCAGTTACCTGTGTCTGGCCAGCAGTAACTGCAGTCTGGGGCTGCTGTATAATGATCTGCTGGGTCTGGCCCTGCTGCCCCTGTACCTGCACAGCCTGCCCACCTTGAATCTGAATCTGACCTGGCTGGACCAACTGAATCTGTGGAAGAAAGAGTCAGAAAGGAACATTAACTATGCCTCTGATTTCTCCCTCCTCAGCCTCAGCATGACCAAGTCATCTCTGAGGGTGATTTAGTGTTGCACAGAAAAAGGAAGCAGGGAGTCTTCTCTTTTTCCATTGAGAATGAGGAGTTGGAATGGATTGCTCCCTGTGACACAGCCACACAGGGAGCAGAGTGCTGTGGCACTGTGCTCCAGCAGCTCTGCACTGCTTCCACAATAAATCACCCAGGAGAAATCAATTATTCACATCCACTGGGAACAAACAGGCAGGTGGAAGGAGGACTAAGATTTAAGACATCTGAGGGGTGTTAATTATCCAGCACTCAGAAAGTATTTCTGGGATTTATAAAGTTGTCCTCAGCTTTGCAGAGGGTTTCCACTGCTGTGGAACATTCTTAGATTAAAAAAGAGCTGGGATATGGTTTGAAGTTTGTGTTTAAAAACACAGTTATGGATTTTCCTCCACCAACCAGACTCAGAAGAACCTCATACAAATTACAGTGGTTTGCAACAAAGGAAATGTTAAATAAACCTCTCAAAACACCAAGCCATCATTTGCCTTCCTGGACTGTGCTGGGCTCCTAAATCCCATCCTAAATCATCAGGACACTTTCATTATGCCATGGTTACAGTTCTTCCCTTTGCTCTTCAGCAACACTTCAACCACCTCCTTAAATTTACCAACTGTCTTTTAAACAAGTAATTACTTCCAAAAAAATCCATTTTCTGTACCTCCTTCACTACTGCCTCCTGTGCAACAGGGATCTTTAAATCCCCCTTCAGCCATCACATTAGAGGGGCTCAAGCACAAATTACTTGCAAGAAGCTTTCTTAAGTACTTTCTTTTTGTTAAATCCTCTTTCTGAGCCATAAATTGAACAGGCACCACATCCCCAACTAGATTGCAAGGGCCAGATAAAATATCCCAAGAGACAAAAATCCTGCTCTGTGGGAAGGTATCCCACATGACAGCTATCCCTATTCCCACAGCAAGGCAACCCTGCCTGTGCCAGCAAGGTGCAACTGGATGAGCTTTAAGGTTTCATCCAACCCAAATCATTCCATGATGAAAAAATCCCACAGAAAGGTATCCCTACCTCTGGCAAGAAGGTGCAACTGGATGAGCTTTAAGGTCTCCCCCAACCTAAATCATTCTATGAAAAACCAACCCAGCTGTGTTTTAGCACTAAAATCTTTGCACCAGGCCAAAAACCATAAAAACTGAGCTCAAAAAGGACTTGCACTCATTCCCACTGTGCCAGAGCTACCAAGCACCACCTCAAGCCTGCTTTTGCTCAACAAACAAAAATCCTGCTCTGTGGGAAGGTATCCCACATGACAGCTATCCCTATTCCCACAGCAAGGCAACCCTGCCTGTGCCAGCAAGGTGCAACTGGATGAGCTTTAAGGTTTCATCCAACCCAAATCAATCCATGATGAAAAACCCCATAGGAAAATATCCCTGCCTATGCCAGGGAGGTACAACAGGATGAACTTTAAGGTTTCATCCAACCCAAATCATTCCAAGATGAAAAACCCCATAGGAAAGTATCTCTGCCTATGCCAGGAAGGTGCAACTGGATGAGCTTTAAGATCTCAACCAACCCAAATAATTTCATGATGAAAAAATCCCATAGAAAGGTATCCCTACTTCTGGCAGGAAGGTGCAACTGGATGAGCTTTAAAGTTTCATCCAACCCATTCCAAGATGAAAAACCCCATAGGAAAGTATTTCTGCCTATGCCAGGAAGGTGCAACTGCATGAGCTTTAAGGTCTCATCAAACCCAAATCAATCCATGATGAAAAACCCCATAGGAGTATTTCTGCCTATGCCAGGAAGGTACAACATGATGAACTTTAAGGTTTCATCCAACCCAAATCATTCCAAGATGAAAAAACCCATAGGAAAGTATTTCTGCCATGAAAAATCCCATAGGAAAGTATTTCTGCCTATGCCAGGAAGGTGCAACTGCATGAGCTTTAAGGTTTCATCCAACCCACTCCAAGATGAAAACCCCACACCAACCCAGCTGTGTTTTAGCACTACAACCTTTGCACCAGGCCATTAAAAACCAGTTCATAAAGGACTTGTACTGATTCCCAGCAGCAGCTCAGGCTGGTTTTGGGGTGCTGGGCAGAGCCCTGTGTGGCAGTGGCAGCACCCCAGAGCTGTGCAGTGCCCCCAGGGTGTCTCACCTGCTGCAGGCCCTGTGTGCCAGACACGGGCACCTGCATGATGGTCTGGCCCTGGCCCCCGGGCACGGCCTGCACCATGATGGGCTGGCCCGTGGAGGTGATGAGCTGCCCCCCGCTCACCTGCACCATCAGAGGCTGCCCCTGCACCTGCAACAACAAAACAACAATGAAAACCCCACCAGAGCAGCCCCAGAGCCCACCCCTGCCCACCCTGTCTGTGGGGAACGGGCACTGAGCTGCTTCAAACCAGCTCTGCCTTCCAGTGCTAGGGGTTTAGTGAGTTATCTGCTTCTCTTGCAGTCTAGTTGTTATAAAGCATGAAAATCACATTTTTCAGTCATATTTTTCATGCACAGCCCAAGAGCAAAGTGGGATAAAAGACTATTATTCACCTCTCAATTCCTGATTCTTAGTTGAGGTTCCTATTGAGATTTTTTAGTTGAGGTTCCTACTGAGAGAACTCTGTTCTGACAGAGAGGTTCTGAGGTGGCTTCAGCTCTCTCCAATTTCATGCCTACAACATTCCCATTTCCAAACTGCCATGGATTGAGCATGGCATGTGCTGGAGAAGAAACTCTCCATGGTTCTAAAGGGAAATTGTAACTGGGGCAACACAAAATGGAGTTCAGGGAGGAAAAGTCAAAGTGGATGAGCAGCAGCCACTTCTGGGCCTAAAAAGATTTAGATTGGATAGATAATATAAATACATAAATATAAATATATGTAAATATAACTATAAATGTAAATATAAATAAAAATAATGAGGGTGGGGAGGCCCTGGCTGCTCAGAGAAGCTGTGGCTGCCCCTGGATCCCTGCAAGTGTCCAAGGCCAGGCTGGACAGGGCTGGGAGCACCCTGGGATAGGGGAAGGTGTTGGGGTGGGAACTGGATGAGCTTTAAGGTCCTGTCCCACCCAAACCAATCTGGGATTCTCTGGTAATTTTGGCCTGAGGATCTCTGGACTATTGGACCTGGTATCTCTCTGGTCACTGGGAAAATGGCCAAGAAAACAAAAACAAGGGGAAAACCTCTCTGTTTGAATCCCCTCCCTTGCCAAGCCCCCAAACTGCCCAAACACATCTTGAAAAATACTCTACCTCCACAGCCTAAATACAAAATGAGTCTCATGAACTTGGGGATCACAAAATCTGATTTGTTTAGGAGCAAGAACATCACCATGTGGGTTTCACACCCCAGAGGGTGAGGAGAGAAATCCTGCCCTGGGAATTGGAGTTTGCAGGTGCCCACTCTGCCCCTCAGCCTGTCCCTGTCCCATCCAAAGCCCTCAGCCCCTGGGCTGGGTCACACAGGGAGGAGCATGCTCAGGTCAGCACAGAGAAGCACAGGCAGCAGCACAATACCCAAGAAGCAGAAAGGAAAACAAAGAGACATTCCAGGATTTTTGTTAATGAATCACAGCAAGGCAAACTAGGGGGAAATAAAAAATGGTGGAGAGAACATAACAACCAGAGAGCCCAGTGAACCCAGCAATCCAAGTGAGGCAGCATCTGAGAGTTGAACTCTGAACATAAAAAATGCTGTGTTCATTCTGCAGCTGCCATCCCAGCCCCTTGGAACCACCCTGCTCTGAAGAATTACAAACCAAACAAAAGCAAAATCCTGAGTGCAAAACTGCCAAAGCTGCCCAGGGTCTGTCAGCTGCTCTGCAAAGGGCTCCTGGAAAGCCTGGGTGAGTTAAGGAAGTGGAGGCTGCAAGACAGGAAACTCTTCACACTGAAACCAAGTTCTTTCCAAACTGGGATGTATTTGCTGTTGGGATCCACGTGGCTCCTGGGTTATCCACAGGTAAATAAGAAATTGGATCTCTCAGTGCCACAGAGGCCAATGCTGTCCCCAGGTGCCCTTTCAGCCACAGCTGAGAAGGTTCCACTGTCCACCTCTGTGTGGTGAAGGCAGAGCCGTCCTCAGGGAAGAGCTCAGATCCTTAATTTCCTTGAAATTACAGGAAATCTTTGGCCTTTATCCCAACTGCTCCTTCCTCATTTTGCTGTTCATAACTTTAAAATCTCCCTGAACTTTATTCCCTCCCAGAACTCCTGCCATGCAGCAACGGGAAGAGGGGGCACCCAGCAGAAATTCCTGCTCCACATCCCCCTGCTCCTCCTGGAAACCCTGGGAAAACACAGCATTAGATATGTGCTGCTGGGGAGGGTCATGCAGTGCTCAGAAAACACAATCAGAGAGGTCACCACTACCTGGAGGGTCTGGACTTGCTGGCCTGAGGCCGATGCCACCTGGGCCTCAGTCTGCAGCTGGACAGCTGTGACACCTCCCTGCTGCTGGGAACAGGAACAGGGAGAGCTTGAAACATGGAAATGCACAACACACTGCTGGGACAGGGGTGGGGGTCAGACACCCTGCTCCAGGAACACGAGGGATGGGAGATTCAGCAAAACCCAGGATGGAGTTCCCTGGGACTGCACTGCCAGGGTTCAATATTCCACCTCACAGGGAACAGGGCAGGGCATTTTGCAGGATTTCAAGCTCAGTTTCAGTTTTAAAGTTTCAGGTTTAAATGTTCCAACTCACAGGAAACAGGACAGGTGATTTTGCAGGATTTCAAGCTCAATGTCAGGGGTTTAGTTTTAAAGTTTCAGGTTTAAATGTTCCAACTCACAGGGAACAGGGCAGGTGATTTTGCAGGATTTCAAGCTCAGTTTCAGTTTTAGTTCCAAAGTTTCAGGCTTCAATGTTCCAACTCACAAGAACAGGTAATTTTGGGCAGGTGATTTTGCAGGATTTCAAGCTCAATGTCAGGGGTTTAGTTTTAAAGTTTCAGGTTTAAATGTTCCAACTCACAGGGAACAGGGCAGGTAATTTTGCAGGATTTCAAGCTTAGTTTCAGTTCTAAAGTTTCAGGCTTCAGTGTTCCAACTCACAGGAATAGGTAATTTTGGGCAGGTGATTTTGCAGAATTTCAAGCTCAGTTTTAGTTTTAAAGTTTCAGATTTCAATATTCCAACTCACAGGGAACAGGACAGGCAATTTTGCAGGATTTCAAGCCCAGTTTTAAAGTTTCAGGCTTCAGTATTCCAATTCACAGGAATAGGTGATTTTTGGCAGGTGATTTTGCAGGATTTCAAGCTCAGTTTCAGGGTTTCAGGCTGCTCACTGCCCAGGTTTTGGCACAGTGAAGGGTTCCAGATTTTGGGCACACTGGTTTGTCCCAACAAAACCTTTCCTGCAGCACAGTCTGAGCTCATCTCTGCCCCCCTGTGTTGGTGACTGTCCCACCAGTGACCCTGAGGGACAGTCTGGAGAGGCTGCAGGAGCAGCCAGAGCTAAATCCTTTGCTATCTTTAGCTTCTCTGCTAAGAGTCCCAAAATACTCCCAGTAACTGTGTTAGCATGGGGAGATGAAGGACAGCTCCCTCCCAAGTGCAGCAACAGCCTGGTAAAACAACTTATTTTAGCAAAGTGTTCCACATCAGACACAGGCTTTAGGAAGTTGTACTGAAAATGAAAGCCTAGAGTTGATTTTATCTCCTTTTCACCTAAAAAATGTCAATAAACCAACTACATCTTTGGTTATCTGCTGCAAACAGGTATATCAGGTAATCCTTAATATAAAATGTTTTAATCTCAAGTGCAATCTTGTTCTGGCTGGAAAAATGAACTCCAGCTAAACCCAGTGGAAGGATTTGGTCCCTGCTGAGGCCAAAGCAAAGCAGAGCTCCCTGAAAACATCATCCATGTCCTTTGCATGGCAACCACCAAAGCTCCTCAAACTAGAGCAGAAGATGCAACAAAAATTCAGCAGCAGCTGGAAAAACATCCCCACATCTGGATATGGAAAGCTGAGCAGCCAAAATCAGTAAACTCTCTAAACTCAGCCCTGGTGTTTTGCACACTGAAATGTGAATTTCTTTGTGGGATGGATGAAAGCTCCTTGGTTGGTTGAATTCCTGTTCTGTGTTTTTTTTGATCCACCTGGTGTTCTGAAACAAATAATCTCTATAAATGTTCACTTGATAAAGCTGGAGGAAACCTCTGTGGGCTTGAACAAAATCCATTTCAACTTTGGGGGAATTTTTCTTGTGGACAACTGATTGTTTCTGTTAATATTCTGTTTCCACCACTTTCAGAGATGTGTTAATATATTTTTTTATGTCTTTATATTTTAATTTCTCCATGTCCCTACCATTTTGCAAACTCCTTACTACACTGAAATTTGGTAACATGTACACCTGCATTTTCATTTTAATTTTATATAAATTTTTGTATTTAAATAAAATTTTATAAATTTTATTTCATTTTAAAAATATATTAAGTGTATTCTAAAACCCACATTTACTCTGACTTCCAGGCAGGTGCCATCAGTGCCCAGGGGACAGAAGTCAGGTGAGCAGGTACCCAGGAGAATCAGGATTGTGCTACTGAAACCAAGTTCTTTCCAAACTGGGATGTATTTGCTGTTGGGATCCACGTGGCTCCTGGGTTATTCACAGGTAAATAAGAAATTGGATCTCTCAGTGCCACAGAGGCCAGTGCTGTCCCCAGGTGCCCTTTCAGCCACAGCTGAGAAGGTTCCACTGTCCAAGCTCAGCTCTGGCACCACCTCCCCTCAGGGAGGAGCTCAGATCCCTCATTTCCTTGGAATTACAGGAAATCTTTGGGGTTTATCCCAATTCTTCCCTCTGAGGGATGCACAGGACTCCCCCATGTCCCATTCCATACCTGCTGCTGGATCTGCCCTGCCTGCACCACGATCTGCTCCGTGGAGCTGCTGCTGTTGGCTGTGTACTGCTCCATGGTGCCTCAGCCCTGCAAGAAAAACAAAAATCAGGTGATCTGCTGGCCCCAGGCCTGGCAGTGCCCACTGGCCCCAGGTTTGCAATCCCCACTGGCCCCAGGCCTGGCACTCCCCACTGTCCCCAGGTTTGGCAATCCCACTGTCCCCAGGTTTGCAGTCCCCACTGTCCCCAGGCCTGGCAGTGCTCACTGTCCCCAGGTTTGCAATCCCCACTGTCCCCAGGTTGGCAGTCCCCACTGTCCCCAGGTTTGGCAATCCCACTGTCCCCAGGCCTGGCAGTGCCCACTGTCCCCAGGTTTGCAATCCCCACTGTCCCCAGGTTGGCAATCCCCCCTGTCCCCATGCCTGGCAGTGCCCACTGTCCCCAGGTTTGGCAGCCCCCACTGTCCCCAGGTTTGCAATCCCTACTGTCCCCAGGCCTGGCAGTGCCCACTGTCCCCAGGTTTGCAATCCCCACTGTCCCAGGTTTGGCAGTCCACCCTGTCCCCAGGTTTGCAATCCCCACTGTCCCCAGGTTTGGCAGCCCCCACAGTCCCCAGGCATGGCAGTGCCCACTGTCCCTGTGCCTGGCACTCCCCACTGTCCCCAGGTTTGCCAAGCCAAGCAAACCAGGAGCTGCCCCAGAGTTTTTCTGCTGCTCCATCTCAGCAATAAACACAGGAAACACTTCAGGCACATCCAACCTGAGGGAGCAGCAAAACCACCTCAGTTCTGGCCCAAATTTCAGGGATTTCACCAGTTCTGTGAGTCTGCACAGCCTGGTGCCCACACAGGGGAGTGGCACTGCTGGGAAAGCTCAGGAAATGCAAAACCTCCAGGTGTGAAATTGAACCTTCAGGTGTGAAGGTTTCTCTCCTCGTTTTTCTTCCCTCTCCTCCTACTCTCATGGTTTGGGTGGGAAGGGACATTAAGGATCCCCCAGTGCCACCCCCTGATGTGGGCAGGGACACCTTCCACCATCCCAACCTGGCCTTGGACATTTCCAGGGATCCAGGGGCAGCCACAGCTCCTAATCCTCACCCTGACAGGGAGGAATTTCTTCTCTGCAGAAATATTTCCAACTCAAATACAGCCTTCATGGATTTGGGAAGCAGATTTCCCAGCACCTCCATCCTCTCACTGCCCCTCATTCCTTGGCCCTTTCCCTGCACACACCTTCACCACTGTGCTGAAATAAAAACTGCTTTTCCCTGCCACTGCTTCTCTCCTCACTGGCCCAACAGCAGCAGAATTCCTGCTTTAGTGAGGTGTTTGATTTATGCCACGACTGAACAAGTTCCTGCTACACTGCTGAATGAAACCACAGCCTGGAACTTTAATTTTCCAAGTCTAAAGCAACAAAACCTCTGGCTCTCTCCATTTTTCAAGGAATGCTGACAGGATTAAGTCACAGACTCTCTGTACCCGTTGCTGTGGTTACTGCTGCTGTTTGAGTCCCATCCTTTGCCCATTTCCTGAGACTTTTTCACAGCCAGAATAAAAGAAGATAAATATTCTTTCTGAAAATGCTGCTATCAGGTCCCCATTTCAGTTTCACACTGGATACTTCATTTCTGCCTTAAATTAAAATTTTTAATTAAAACATTAACAGCTCTGTAATCCCAACACCCTGCAGCAGCTGCCTGAGGTTCTGGACGAGGTTTTGAATCCTCACCATCCAAGGGATTATCTCATCCCATTTGTTAAATATGAGCAGCCAAATTAAATATTAATGATCAGGGATCAATCAATGGCAGAGGATTGCAGCTCCTCCCCCAGTGAGCTCATGGGCAGCTCCTCCTCACCAGAACGCTCTGGGAACCAGGGAGTGTTGCAGTCACAGCAGCAGATTATATATATATAAATATATATATATACACACAAATATATATAATTATACATAAAATATATTATATATAAATACATATTTATGTATGTAATATCTATTATATATAAACATATATTTTTATAGATCTAATAGATATACATACATGTGTGTGTATATATATATATATATATATATATATATAAATATATATATATAAACGTACTGAGTTGTATGGGACTCACTAGGATCATCACACTCCTGCCCCTGCACAGGATAGCTCCAGAAATACATACAAATATTTATACATATTAAACACACATAATTTATATTTATACAAATCTAGCTGCACCAGGAGCAGTTTCCTCAACAATCAACCCACACCAAGAGCAAACCAGTGCCACGAACAGCCCGAGAGCTCCGCAGCATCGCTCGAACCGTGTCCCCGAGCTCCGTTCCGCGGGATCCACCGCTCCCGGGACACCGCACGCCCACACCGGAGCGGGATTTAGGATTTAACACGGGGGCGGGCAGAGCACATGTGGAGCCCGGGCTGTGGAAGCCAGGCACGAACCGGGGCTGTTGTGGCACTACGGGAAGCCCCAGCCCGGGGGTCTCCCGGTGTGCTCGAGCCCCCGGCCCTGCCGCCGGACACATCAGGGCAGCAGCAGCAGCACCGCGTACACCGGCACCGGACGGGGGAGGCTCCCGGGGCGGAGCGCGCCGAGGGAACAGGCCGAGCCCCGCTGCGGCGCTGGGCCCCGCGCCCCCAGCCCGCCGCGGTGTACCCGACCCCGCTGCTCGCGGCCCCGCTCGCCCCGCGGCCCCGGCGCGGCCGAACCGAGCCCGGCCCCGGTTCCCCCCTCAGCCCCTGAGTGGCCGCGGCCCCGCCAATCCCGGCGCGCGGGGGCTCCATATTGGCCGCTCGCGCTCACCGTGCCGCGCTGCCCGGTCCGCGCCCCGCGCTGATTGGCTCCGCCGCGGGGCCCCGAAGCCCAATCAGCGCCCGCACTCGCCCGCCGCGCAAAATGGCGCCCAACCGCGGACAAAGGGGGCGAGGGGCGGGGCCCCGCCCGGCCGCGGCCGCCCAACCGCGCGCCTCGCCCTGCCCGCCGCCGCTGCGCCTGCGCGGGGGCCGTGGCGCGCGCGCGCGGGGCGGCCCCGCCCAGCTCTAAGCCCCGCCTCCTGCCCGGAATGTTCTGGGCCGGGACCATGGAGAGGGTCCGCCCGCGCGCGCCGCCGCCATGTTGTGTGGGGCGGGGCCGCCATGTTGTGTGCGGCAATACCCCCATGCTGTGAGAGGCAATACCCCCGTGTTGTGTGAGGTGCTGACGCCGTGTTGTGTGCGGCCATACCCCCGTGCTGTGTGCGGCCGTACCGCCGTGTGGGCTGAGGACGATCCGCCAACTCCCCTGCGAGGCGGATCCGCCATTTCGCCGCGAGGCGGAGCCGCCGAGGCTGAGGCGGTACTGCCAATGTCCCCCTGAGGCGGAGCCGCCATGCCGGCTGAGGCGGGGCGCTGTGGCCGTGAGGCGGGGACGCCCTTGCGGCTCGGCCAGAGCGATGTGGGCGGCGCTGGGCAGGCTCGGCGTGGCGCAGGCCGTAGGCCCGGCCCGGTTGATCGCTGTGCGCCCCGCGGGTGCGGCGGCCGAGTGGCGCTGAGGGGTGGGAGGGGAAGGAGAAGGAGGAAAAGGAGGAGGAGGGTGATGATGGTGATGAGGAGGAGGGCGGCGGCAGCAGCCTGGGGGTGCTCATTGTGCGGTGACCCAGGGCTGGGGCCTCCTCCCGGGCCGGAGCTGTAGGCGCGGCAGGACCGGGTCAGGGGCACCGGCATCTGTCGTAGTTGTCCCGCTGTCACAGATACAGATAGGCTCAGCCTCGCCCCCTCTAACACACTCTTACTGCCTAGCTTGAGGTTCCTAATAATTGTTTTTCTTTCATCTTTCCAGCCGCAGGAGCCTTCTCCATACCCCACGTTACCATGGCCACCCACTTCTCCAAGGATCAGGAGAGAGTGCGTAGGAAATGGGTTACATGGGATATTATTGTCTGTGCAAAGAGGCTTTCCTCTCATTACAGCTCTGACAGCACCGCACTGGCTGCATCCTGCAGCTTCTGAGAGCTGCCAGTGCTGAAATCCGTGTGCTTTTTGTGTGTAATGTCAGTGGGGCAAGTGTTGTGCAGCAGCACAGAGCTCACCTGCCTGCCTGAGCACCTCGGTGCTGCTGGAGGGGTTTCACTAAACCAACTGTGCTCCCTGTCACATAATTACTCTTTTAAGCTTTGATTTCTGTAAGATTACCTGCTGAGCTGGCACGTGATGCTCATAAATGATCTTGTTGAGGAGGTGTAGTGGGTTTGTAATTCTGTGTACGGGGTGTGCAGTTCTCTGTAGTGGCTTTGTAATTCTCTGCATTTGGTTTGTAATTCTCTATATTGGGTTTGTTATTCTCTGAGTTGGGCTCGTAATGCTGTGAATTTGGTTTGTAGTTCTGTCTATGGAGTTTGTAATTCCACACGTGGGGTTTGTAATTCCCTCCCTTGGTTTTGTAGCCCGTGCCAGCTCAAACACTTAAACCCTGCACAGCAAACTCAAACCCTGCCCCTCTTGCTGCCCGTTCCCTGGTCACCAGAGCCCTGTGTGCTCTCTGAGGAGGTGTTGTTGCCCTGCCCTGCAGATCAGGTGTGTCAAGGGGGACCTGTTCTCGTGCCCGGGCACGGACGCCCTGGCTCACTGCATCAGCGAGGATTGCCGCATGGGCGCCGGCATCGCCGTGCTCTTCAAGAAGAAGTTTGGAGGTGTCCAGGAGCTCCTGGATCAAAGTGAGTGGTGCCTGAAGGAGCTCCTGATTTCCAGCAGGGAGGGTGTTGGAGCTGTTTGGGGTTATGGAGGGTGGATGTTGTAAGAACACCTTGGTTTTTGTGCTTTAGAGAAGAAGACCGGGGAGGTGGCGGTTCTGCAGAGGGATGACCGCTACATTTACTACCTGGTAAGGGCTGGGGTGGCACTGGGGGGCACCTCCCTGGAGCTAAACTGTCACATTAATAGCTGGGGGGGGGGTTTGGTTGTGTCTGTGGAATCAGGGATTCACAGAATGGTTGGGGTGGGAGGGGACCTGAAATCTCATCCTGAGCAGGGACACCTTTCCTGTATCCCAGGGTGCTCCAATCCCTGTCCAGCCTGGCCTTGGACACCTCCAGGGACGAGACAGCCACAACTGCTCTGGGCACCTGTGCCAGGGCTTCACCACCCTCACAGGGAACAATTCCTTCCCAATATCCCATCTAACCCAGCCCTCTGGCAATGTGAAGCCATTCCTGTTGTCCTGTCACTCCAGGCCTCTGTAAATAAGTAGTCTCTGTCTTGTTGGCTCCCTTTGGGCACTGGAAGGGAGGTTCTAGAATGTTCCTCTCAATAAGAGATGTGTCCTCACACATTGCCTGTGAGGAGCAGCCAAGCTGTTGCGTGTGTCTGCATTTCACCTTTACATGGGCAGAGCTGGCTGCTAAATTAGAGTGTTTTAAGCTGGGAAACGTTCTTTGCTCAGGTCTTTCCACAGAGGCAAGTCTGGGTGTGGAGTTTTGGGATATCAGGGAATGTGTGTTTTGTATTTATAACAGACAGAAGTTTGCAGGGGTGATGCCCAAGGCACAGCTGAGCTTTTCTGTTTTTCTGTAGATCACAAAGCAGAAGGTTTCTCACAAGCCCACCTATGAGAGCATGCAGAAGAGTTTGGAAGCCATGAGAGCTCACTGCCTGAACAACGGAGTCACCGACATCTCCATGCCCAGGTGAGGGCTCAGCACCTGGATGCCAGTGTTGGGAGTTGGATTTCTAGAAGGATATCTGAGGGATGATCCCCTGCTGTGAAATAAGAATTCAGGCATCCACATCTATCCAACTCCTGTGCTCAATTTGCATTTCCCTGTGCATTTTTTTCCTTGTTCTCCCCACGTTCTGTGGGTTCATGGGGAGCTGTGGCAGGGCCACCTCAACCTGCAGCTGCTCCAGGGCTGGTTGGGCACAGGACAAAGCCCAACGAGGCTCTTTTGGTGCTTTATCTTCCAGGATTGGATGTGGACTCGACGGCCTGCAGTGGGAAAAGGTGTCAGCCATCCTTGAGGAGGTGTTTGAGAACACTGACATCAAGATCACAGTGTACAGCCTGTGAGCAGAACAAAGATCCCCATTTCCCCCAGTTTTGGGAGCAGAACCTGTGAACGGACAAGGGGGGACCCGTGTGTGGAGCACGTTCTGCATTCGGGGGTCACTGGCTCGTGTGGCAGTGACAGCCAGCTCCAGGGAAGTTCATTTGGGCTGTTAATTAGCAGGAGGCAGCGGCGCTGTGCAAAGCCTCAGGGAGCCCCCGGTGTGTCCCTGCAGCCACCAGGTGTCACTGGGGCTCCACGCAGGGAAACGGAGCCGCTGCCGTTGGGGACTCGGGGTTTCTGTTGGGCTTGGTGCTGCCCCAGGCAGCGCTGGCACCTCTGCTTTGTTCTGTTTGCCGTGCCCTGCCTGGCACTGGGGTCACTCACCTCTTTTCACACGTGGAATGGTTTCATTTCTCCTTTCCTGCCACAAATTGGGTTTGCTGAGGTTGTGCTCTCTCAGGATCATGGTGTGATGTGAAATAAACACTGCCCTGCTGTTGAATTGGTACCTGTGGCTCTTGTGGGATTGCAGGGAATGCTGGAGGGGGGTAAATACACCTGGTGGGTGTGTTTTATTCAGCATCTCTATAATTTATGGTCTGCAGAGCTCTGTTTGGTGAGGATCCAAACAGGCTGATGTGCTCTAAAAACTCACAGGATGGGATTTAAGGTGAGGTTTTCACATTTCTTTGTTGCATTTGTAGTCCAGGTGTTACACAAAGGTTGGTGTTTATCACCCAAAACTAAAGCAAATCAGCACCACCCCTGCTTCTGAGATCCATGGAAAACTCCTGATTTGGCAGAGTTTGTTCCAGAACTGAGGAACTGCCACAGACCTTCTCTTCATGTTTGGTTTTTAAACCCTCCCAAAATAACAAATCCTCTGGACTTGTGTCATTCTGCATCCCCAGAAAACTGCCAGGTGTGTTCAAATATAAAAATGGGACATAAGAGTTGGGAATTTTGTGACATAACAGGGTTCCTGATTGGATTCCTTGGGAAGGGACTGGGTTACTCAGTTCTGTTTGTCTTTATCCTTACTCTCCTTGTTCCTTGCCCATATTTTGTAAACATGTTTGGTGGGGAATTGCTGTAGCTGGGAAAAACAACAGAGGAATTTGGAGCAATGAGCTGATCCAGAACAGGCATTGAGGCTGCTCATGGATTCAGTCTTTCCTCTCATTTGTGTCTGGGTTTTTGTTCTGGTTCCTTACTCATGGCATCCCCGTGAGCTTTGTTTTACATGGAAAATGATCCTGCTCTCCAGCAGTTGTGTGTACTCTGGAAATTTTTTTGGCATTTAGTTCTCCCTTCCCAGCTACAAAATATTCCCTGTGTGGCTGTCCTGGGATGTCCTTGAACTCAGACTTGTCAGGTTCAATTTAGGACTTCTTGCAAGTAGAGAAAGAATAAACAGTGTTTTGGCTTTTGCAGTGGCTTCCCATTTTATTTCACTCTGCTTTTCCCAGGTTTATATCCCAAACAACATTGTTTGATATCGAATTCTTGGGCTCCATCATGATTTGGAAGAGAGCTGTTGGCCCTGAATTAAATCACAGCCCTGACTATTGAGGAGAACAGAGGGAGAAAACTTATTTTTCACCTTTAAATCCGTTTCTTTTCCCCTTTCTAATGCATTTATCTAACCAGCAGCTTTGTTCTAAGGTCTCTTCCCATGAAATATTCCCAGAATGTGATCCCACAGCCTGCCTGTGGATCACTGCCATCCCTTTCACCACAGCATGGGTTTGGTTGGGGCAGGGAGGGGGAGGAACAAAAAACACCCAAAAAATCCCAAACACCAGAGGTCTGTGTTGTGTGTGTGTGTGTTTGGAGTCCCACAGGGCCTTGTCTCCCACAGGCTGGTTCTCCATCCTGCTGGAATCAAAGCTTTGGGAAGCAGGACTGTCCCAGGTGTCCAGGTCTGTCACATCTCTTCATGGATCCTTTCTGATCCTGGGGAGGAAAAAGAGACATCCCAGAGACTCAGAGGGGACTCTTCAGTACCTCATAGAAAAGGGAATTCTGCAACCACTGGGATTTCCTTTATTGGTGTTTTTTAGACTTTGGGGTGTGAGTAAAATCCCCTTCAGTCTCCATCCTCTCCCTGTTGTCCTGAACATCATCCCTGTGGGGAACAGGGGGGTGTTCTGGTGACCCTGGAACCTTTTTATTCTTTGTTCCTGGAGGAGAAGGCAGAAAAGCATGAAATCCCTTGGGAATGTGCTGTGGGGGAGCCCCTGGAAGGGGAATGCCACTACCTGGCATTGTTAGCAATACTCAGCTGACAATAAGAGAAATTGGAACCCAAATTAAAGAGAGGAGAGTTAATGAGTGACCCCCTCACTCACCTGAACCTCAGTGCAAGATCTCCGCCAGCTTCTCCTCGTAGTACTGAAAATTCTCCTGAATATCCTCCCAGGGCACAAAGGACTTGGCCTCCTCCCCTTCCTCCTGCTCCACAAAGTTCTTCCAGACATACTCAAAGTCTTGAGGCTTCATAATCCTCAGCTTGCAGCCCGCCTCCTTCATGCTCCTGAGGGCCGCCTGCATCTCGGGCTCCTCCCACATGAAGAGCCTGCCCACCATGATGGTGAGGCGCAGCCCCTTGTTCTTGCGCAGGGCCTCGCAGATCCTCTGGGCGCAGGTGACACAGGGGCTGGAGGACACGTACCAGGTGACATCGTGGCGGGCACCGGCCTGGCACGTGGGCAGGATGGTGTTGAAGAAAGCCATCTCGGCGTGGGCGGCCGCGTGCTCGTCCTCCAGGTACCCCCGGCTGGTCACCGGCTCCTTGCCCTGCGTCTCCACCACGTAGCACAGGAAGGTTTTGTTCCTGCCCGAGCTGTACTCCACGTTCCTGAACTGGAATTTGAAGAAGTTGGCTGGGAGGCGTTCCCTGAGGGGAGAGGGGAGAGAGCAGAGAGGAGGCTCAGAGGGAGATTTGGGGAAAGGTCACACTTGGGGTCACCTCTACCCATGAGCAAATTACTGCATCACCCCTGATTTCTCTGTGTTCCAAGGTTTAGGCTGAGAGAGGAGGCTCAGAGGCAGATTTAGGTAAGGATCACCCTTTGGGTCATCTCTACCCATCACCCAAATCCTATGGGCAAATCACTGCATTGCCCCTGATTTCTCTCTGTTCCAAGGATTAGCCTGGGAGGTGTTCCCTGGGAGAGGAAAGGAGAGCAGAGAGGAGACTCAGATTTAGGTGAGGGTCACACTTTTGGGTCACCTCTCCCCATGACCCAAATCCCATGGGCAAATCGCTGCATCACCCCTGATTTCTCTGTGTTCCAAGGTTCAGGCTGAGAGAGGAGGCTCAGAGGCAGATTCAGGTGAGGGTCACACTTTTGGGCCACCTCTACCCATGACCCAAATCCAGTGGGCAAATCACTGCATTGCCCCTGATTTCTCTGTGTTCCAAGTTTTAGGCTGGGAGGCATTCCCTGGGAGAGGAGAGAGCAGAGAGGAGGCTCAGAGGCAGATTTAGGTAAGGATCACACTTTGGGTCATCTCTACCCATCACCCAAATCCTATGGGCAAATCACTGCATCACCCCTGATTTCTCTGTGTTCCAAGGTTCAGGCTGGGAGGCATTCCCTGGGAGAGGAGAGAGCAGAGAGGAGGCTCAGAGGGAGATTTAGGTGAGGGTCACACTTTCGGATCACCTGTCCCCATGACCCAAATCCCATGGGCAAATCACTGCATCACCCCTGATTTCTGTGTTCCAAGGTTTAGGCTGAGAGAGGAGGCTCAGAGGCAGATTCAGGTGAGGGTCACAATTTTGGGTCACCTCTACCCATGACCCAAATCCCCTGAGCAAATCACTGCATTGCCCCTGAATTCTCTGTGTTCAAAAGTTTAGGTTAGAAAATATCCAGGATCAAATCCAACTTTGCTGTGAAAATGTGGATTTCTTGCTGGAGTTCCTGCTGATAAACTTCACCTACTCTTTTAATTTATTGTCCACATCTTCCCTTCTGTGACTCCAGGATCACCTGGTGGTGGAACATCTCATGGGATGGCTCTGGAGATGGGAAGGGAAAGGGATGGAAAAGTGGGAAAAACATGCATGTGCTTCCAAGAATAACACATTTCCTGCTTGGTATCCTGGATAACGAGTGCTTCTTTGGCTCAGGATTCTTTAATTGATGATTTTTTGAAGGGCAGACATGAGACACCCATTGCAGAGTGATGTCTGCAATGAGTGGTTTCCCAATAACATCAGGTTTTTAAATACATCAGAGGCACAGGGAATTTCATCAAAGGGGTCACAGCAGTGACAGGGTTGGCTCTGGCTTTTCATGGAACAGCTGAAGCAGCAGCAGCCTGCTCCAGGATGGATTGGCTCAGGCTGGATTGACTGGGAGCTGCATTTAACCAGCCCTTCCTGATGGATTTTCTTGCTGATCTCGGCGTGTGCCTGGGCTTAGCTGGGATGTTCACCTCCATCCTGCTGCCAGCACTTTGTAATCTGCATTAGTTCAATTAATAACATTCCAAGAAGGAACAGAAACAACACTCAGAGTCTATTCCAGTGCCTGGCAACCCCTGACATGAAGAAATTCCCCCTGATGTCCTCCCCTGCACAATTTGAGGCCATTTCCCCTCATCCTGTTGTCTGGGAGAAGAAGCTGATCCTCACCTGGCTCCAGCCTCCTGGAGAGTGAAAATGTTGATGGAAATAATTTTAAAACTGTTCACAAACACTGAATTCCCCAATATTCTCACTATAAAGCCCTGCTCTGACACCAGGCTGGGGTAGCACAGCTCACCTGAGGATAGGAAAGGTCAAAATTGAAACCTCCCCTGAAAAGCATCATTAAATGAGGTTTTTTAGGGATTTCTCCATGTTCCAACCTAACTTATTAGTTTTCCCTGGGTAGCAAAGAGATAGATCATATTGAGACCAAAAAGAAATTTGAATTTTGAGGGAGAATCTTCAGTCTGGGATTGAAGTTGCTGAAATGGAGCAAAGAGCAGCTACCCAGTGTGACCCTGGCACTGTCACACAGGAGAGAAGGAAAACATCTAATGAAGAAATAAAAATGTGGATTATCTAAAAGAGTAACAAGGAATTATTCCTACAAGGAGCTTCATTTACACCTGGGGAAAGTGGAAATAAATGTGGCAGGAAATGCTCCCATATTGGGATTACAGGCTGTGTTCAGCCAAAAAAAAAATGGGATAATATTCTTAAAGAGAGTAATTGGCTTCCCAGGGATTCCTGGAAGCCAGACTCCTCCTGGAGCTGTGAGCAGCAGAAGGAGAACTTGGCTGGGAGTCCTGAGATGCCCCTAATCCGAGGGCTAAAGCTGAAATGCAATTTAATTGGGTTTAAGTGCTTCTTCCCTGGCTGCACTTGTGTTTCCTCATCACTCCCATAACTGCCTTGATTGGCTGGGAATTTGTAAATCACTGGAAAACCCTGGTGGTGATCCCAGGTCAAAACCTGGCCTGATCTCCTGGTGTCCTCCTTAACATGAAACTAAAAAAATCCCTGGGGTTTCTCTACCTCTTTTGGGGCTCCTTTAGGATTCTTGTTTCATTTCCTCACTGCAGGGTAGAAAATCCTGCCAAATCCTGGAACACCCATGGCATTCCAAGAAAGAATTTAACTGCAGGGTGGTGCTAAGGGACTTTTCCAGCCATGGTTAGCCCAGAGCCTTGGGCTTAGCAGGGAAGTTTGGACATCCTGCTCAGTCCCTCAGCATTTCCAACTCCAGGCTGAGTGCTCCAAGGCTAGAAAACCTCATTTCCTCATTAAAATTCATTTTAGGATGTGTCTTAAGTATTCAGAACTTGGTCCAGTGGTTTATATCCACAATTTAGCTCCATTCCTAGCAGAGGGATGTTCTTTCTTTAAAAGCCACTGCTAATCATTTATTTCTATGATTATGTGTGACAGAGACTGCCCCAAGAAGGGATTTTTTTCACATTTTGAGAAGAGAATGGAGATTTTTTTCCTCCCCTGAGCAGGAATGGAACCCAATTTTGTGGCAGGGCTGCTGTCCTGCCTCACTCATCCAGGTTGGAACAAGCAGCCAAATTTCACCTGCAGGGCCCGTGGCACAGCCAGGAGGATTCCAGGGGATATTTTGGAGGCCTGAGTTTTAAGTTTTGAAAGTTTTAGTTTTAAGGAGCTGGAGGAGATCCTGGGTTTGGTTTATTTGCTGGGACACTCCTTTGGTGACTGATAAGGGAAATATGAGGGGAGAAGGACTCATCCTGCTGCTCCTCCAGGGACAGACACCCAGGGCTTTTCCTACTTGCAGCTGTCAATTATGGCTGAGTTCAGCTTCCACCAGAGCCCTGTGATATTCTGCTTTTCCAAAGGCCAGGCTCCCTGCTGTCCTGCTGCCTTCAAAACTGCCTCTTGTTTTGGAGCTTTTCTGCAGGTTGGGCTTTTTGGTTTCTTTATGAAAGTCAGGTTCCAGCTGTGGCTGTGGAGCTCTTGAAAATGTGAACCTTTAGGTCTCTTGAAAAATCTGTCCCTCAGGCCCATCAAGCCAATCAGCCATAGCAGGGGTGTTTTTCCTGATCCACAGGTGGAGAAACTCTCAGACAAGAGCCATTGATCACAGCAAGAAATCAATACTGAGCCCTCATCAAAGCCAACACCTCCATCCCCATCCTGTCAGTGGGGCTGGGGGGAACCAGCACTGCAGAAACAGAGCTGTTCCTACAAAACAAGTGCACTGCAGAAACAGAGCTGTTCTACAAAACAAGTGCACTTCTCTGCCTGCCTGGTGGGAGCCCATCCTCTAAAAGTCAGCAAAACTTAGAACAAAACCCCACAATAAATCCAAACCGTTTCAGATTCTTCCGAAACCCGCTGCAGAAATGCTGTTTGTGTTGGCCGACCTAAAAGCTGAGACAGAGCTCACTGAACACCCCCAATTCCACATTGAAATCCCAATCTCTTACCCTGTGACAATCTCAAAGGGTGGCAGGTCCTCCCTCTTCACCTTCTTCTTCTTCCCCTCGCCCTCCTCGGCATTGTCGGGTTCCCCGTTCTGGGCATTGCTGGGCTCCTCCTGCTTCTCTGCCATCTTCCCCAGGACACTGGCACCGAGCTGTGGCCACTGGGAGGGAGAAAGAGCAATTTCTGAGAGCTCTGGGAGCCGAGGGAGGAGGGAAAACAGAGCTGGGAGTTCCTGCCCCAGGCACAGTTGTCAGCAACTAAATATGGAACAAAGCGGCGCCGGTGGCAGGGGCTGGACAGGGTTGGGTGACCCAGGGCTCTCAGGTGTCACCTCCTTCCCCTGCTCTCTCCAGCTCCTTTCAGCAGCCCCTTTTGCTCCCCTTTTCATCTCAAACCAAGTGACAGCTTCTCAGCGGGTAGGATGAACCCATAATTTTCCCTGATGGAAAATCCTGGAAGCTCTGGTGTGTATTTATCCCGAGGGGTGGCTGGCCCTGCTCTCACAGCCCTCTCCCTCCCAATAGATTCCATGGCTGACCTTGAGGGACCAGCTCAGCCTGGCCTGGCTCAGGCAAGAGGGGAAAAGTTGTGGTCAATTTGCTGAAAAATCCCTGGTTTTGGTGGGTTTGGCTTCCTGGAGCATCCTGTGGTTCCTCCCATGCTGCTCATGCAGGACTCTGAGTTGAAAATCTCCTGGTTGGAGCTGTAAATACAAGCCAGAACCTTCCCCCAAATATTTGGAATTCCAGCTGGAATTCCCAGTGGGCAGCAGTGCTGCTTCTCCCATTGTTCTGCATTTTCCTCCTGAGTGTTGCAGAAGTTCCCAGTGCCCTGGCTGTATCTGGGTTGGAAGGGTTTTTCCCTCTCTTTTTTGTTCCTTTCAGGATTATATTAAACTCTCCCAGCATCTCACTCTCAATTTCAATCATTTACAGTTTGTACCAATCCTGCCTGAGCCGAGTTTAATTAAAAACCTGGGTGAGGCTTTCCCAGGGACCAATCCTGGCCATGCCATGGGGCAAAGGAGGTGGGAAAAGTGTGGCTGGGCAGGATTTTGGAATCAAAGCACACTGGAAATCAAACCTGTGGGCTCTGCTCAGAGCCCACCAGCAGCAAACTTTGTGTAAATGTGGAATATTCAGCTGTATTTGATGGAATATTCAGTCAGCATTAGTGGAGAAACCTGCTCTTAGTCTGAGGAGGAGAAGAGGTATTCCATAAAAATCAAATCACTGGGAATATCTGCTTTGGAGCCAAGTCAGCCTTTGTGATCCTGTTAAATTCAGCTCTTTAGAGCCTTGGCAGGAGGCTACACCGTCACAAAGTGAAATAAATCCACACCACCAGGCAGGTCATTTATTATCAGAGAAAATTAATAACAAATTATCACAGATAATTAATTCTGGCTGCTCTTCCCAGCCCCTTTGCCATCACCCTGCCTCTTCTGGTCTGGATATCCTTTGGAGCTTTTCCCAGTGCCACCATGGATGCAGTTTTGGGGACAGAGCACCCCTTTGATGAGTTGTTGTTTGGGTGCTGTTGTTTAGGTGACAGAGCTGGCAGTGGTGACAGCCCAAGCAAGGATTTGACAAATTTCAAGACATCCTATCCGTGGAACATATATCTTCCACGGTGCAGGATTTTATTTCTTTTTAAGCCTAGAATACTTTCCTGCAGGGCAGGGATGGTGTTTTGCCTCCTGTGTGGTGACAACGCTCAGATTCCACCTCCCCTGTCCAATTGCTGTCACCTCTGACATTTCAGGGGCTGCTTTTAGGGTGGGAATCCTCTCCCAATGACTGACAGCTCATTTCCTCCTAATCCTGATATTTTCAAGCAGCATCTCAGCCCCTCTGCAGTCCCTCTGACCCACTGTGCTTTATTTTTGGAAGCTCTTCATGGCCGGGGTCCCAGTTTTGCTGCAGCTTTAGGCTGGCCCCTGCGAGGGCTGAGCTCTAATCTAATCTGGGGAATGTGGCACCAAGGCTCCCCCTCTCTCCAGCCTTTCCCAGCTGCTCCCCAGCTCCTTCTAGGGCAGTGCTTGGAACAGCCATGATCCAACCCCCACTGCAGCCAAAAATATAAAAGGGCACCACGGAGCTGCTGCGGCTGAGCTGGGGGTGGGTGAGGGCTCTGGGGGCTGCTTGTGACCCCAAATGTGTCCCCAGGGGCTCAGGGGACCCCAAATTGCAGAGTTTGTGTTGAGGTTCCTCTCCACCTGTCCCTGTCCCCACTGACTTAATATTTTACCCACTTGGCTCTGAATTTGTTCATAAAACCCCTCTGGGATCACTGAGTCCAAGCTGAGCCCTGAGTGCCACCTCCAGGTGCCACCTCCAGGGATGGGCACTCCAAACCCCCCCAGGCAGCCCCTTCCAGCCCTTTCCATGAGGAAATTCCTGCTGATGTCCAACCTGAGCCTCCCCAGCCCAGCCTGAGGCCGTTCCCATTAAATATTCTCTTTTTACCCCTGAGAGAGCTGCGTGTCCGTGTCATTTCGTGTCCCACAGTGCCAGCTGTCCCCGTCCCTGCAGCAGCAATTCCTGGAGTTAACCTGGCTGTCCCATCTCCCACACCTGCCTGCCACGGGCCCTGCCAGGATCAGGGAGCTTTTATGGCATTGTGGGGCCAGGGGAACATTTTGGGATGGATGGGGAGAGTGAAATGAGAGCCTGGCTGGGTGAGTCACGGCTCAGCCCTGCTCTCCATGCCGAGGGACAGCTGGTGGCACTAACAAATGTCTCCCTGGAGACACTGCCTGGCAGCCAGCCCCCTCCTGCTTTTTCCAGCTCTAACTACGGGACAAATAAATAAATAAACACTGACAGCTTCCCTTCCTTCCTGCCTTCCTTTGGCCCTCTCCTCCTGCCTTGTTGGAACTCAGGAAATTCCTCTGGATGCTCTGGAGGGCTCGAGCCCCTGCCCAGGGTGCTCAGACACCTTGGCACAGCTCCCAGGACCCCTTTGCCTTTGATTTAGCCCTTGGAAAAAATAATTAGCAACCTTTATATGAAGAATTACAAGTCGAGTTTAAATAGAATGATAGTGAATTTATCACAGGGTGAAAAATAGATTTTTGGGGATTTCAGAATGGGTGCTCGGGGTCCCTGTGCCTTTGATTTAGACCCATGGAAAAAACAATTTGCAACCTTTATATGTAGAATTGCAAGTCAACAAAGTTTAAGTAGAATAGTAGTTAGTCACGGGGTGAAAAATAAATTTTTGAGGTTTTTAGAATGGGGGCTTGGGGTCCCTGTGCCTTTGATTTTGACCCATGGAAAAAACAATTTTCAACCTCTATATGAAGAATTACAAGTCGTGAAAGTTTAGGTAGAATGATAGTGAATTTATTACAGGATGAAAACCAGATTTTTGGGGTTTTTAGAATGGGGGCTCGGGGTCCCAAGATGGAGGAACTTGGGTGTGCCTTGTAATTTTTCCTTCTTCTTCCTGGCCTCCATATTCTGGGTGATGTTGGCATTTTTAAATTTAAACTCACTAACATAGGTGATAGGTGTTGGGAAGTTACTGTAAATAGTGTACACATAGTTTTAGTATAAAAAGATAACACCAGTGTGCCTCAACCCGACCTGCCAGACAGACCTTGGCAGGTGGGAGAAAGAATTTTATAGATAAGAAACAATAAACAACCTTGAGAACAAGAACTGAAGAGCTCTGACTCCTTCTTGGACTGCCAGGCTGGGAAAAGAGACTTTAACACATCTCAGGGTCACTGTGAGCAGCAGAGATTCTGACACTGCCTCAGCACCACAAGGGTTCAGGGAGGGCTGGAAATGCTCCTGTCCCACCTGGGCAGTGCCCAAATCCTGCTGCAAGGTGCTCCAGGTGTGCTCTCACCTGGGCTCCTGCATCACCTCCATCCACCCCTACCTGGCTCCCGTGCCCAGCCTGGCACTCGAGGAGCCTTGGCAGGAGCTGCTCCTCCCCAATTAATTCCAGCCCAAGTGGGAGTTAATGACAGCTCCCAGCGGGGCTGCAGCTCCTGCTGCTGCTGCACGGAGAGCTCCAAGAACGGGGATTTGTGTCCTGCAGCACCACGGCTGTGTCACCTGCACGGAGGGGACAAACCCTGGCTGGCACCTGAACAAATCCGGGCAGGGAAATCAGGGAGAGATGTGGGGTGAGAGGAGGGAGAGGGAAAAGGGGAAGGGGAAAAGAGAAAAGGAAAATGGGGAGAGGGAAAGGGGAAAGGGGAAAGGGAAAAGAAGAAAGGAAAAGGGGGAAGGGAAAAAGAGGAGAGGAAAAAGAGAGAGGGAAAAGGGGGAAGGAAAAGAAGAAAGGAAAAAGGAAGAGGGGGAAGGAGAAAGGGGGAAGGGAGAAGGAAAAGGGGGGAAGGAAAATTGGGAGAGGAAAAAGGGGAAAGGAAAAAGGGGGGAAGGAAAGGGAAAATAGGAAAGGGAAAAGGGGAAGGAAAAAGGGGAAAGGAGACAGAAAAGGGGAAAGAGGAAAGGAAAGGAAAGGAAAGGAAAGGAAAGGAAAGGAAAGGAAAGGAAAGGAAAGGAAAGGAAAGGAAAGGAAAGGAAAGGAAAGGAAAGGAAAGGAAAGGAAAGGAAAGGAAAGGAAAGGAAAGGAAAGGAAAGGAAAGGAAAGGAAAGGAAAGGAAAGGGAAAAGGAAAGGAATTTGCCCATTCCAAAGGCAAATCTGGGGTTGGGGCTGTACAAACACGAGCTTGGACAGGGCTTGAACCAACCTGGGACAGTGGGAAGGGTCCCTGCCCCTGCCAGGGATGTTCCTTTATTTCCCTTCCATCCCAAACCATTCCAGAATTCCAGGATTCTGTGGAACCAAGGCTGCTTTGGGGCTGTGCTGCACAGTCTGGGCAAGAAACCCTCCAGATGACTTTGAAATGTCATTAAAGTTATTTTTATGCAAGGGGGTGCAGTGTATCTGTTTAAACAGCAAATGCACCAAATGATGCTTTAAATATTAATACAGGAGGGCATCTCACTGAATTTAATTTTCCCAATTGATTTCAAGTTGCTCTGGATAGCACAGGGAGGAATATTTGCTATTTTTGCTGCCTGTGAGAAGAGGCAGGAGGCAAAGAAAAGCTCTTTCTGCATTTACAGGTGAGCTGGGAGGAGGAGAAACTGGAAGGAAAACAAGAACAAGGCAGCCAGTCCCAGCAGCTGGAAAAAAAATCTATTAATCTTCATTTCAGATTTTCCTTTGCCTGCAGAAAAAAGTGGGAAGAGGAAATCGACCCAATTTATGCAAGCTGATCAAATATGCATTCATCTATTTAATTAGAAATGGTATTAAAGAGTTGCAGGTATGAGCCAGATCCAGAGCCATCAATTTAAATGAGATTTAAATAATTCTCTCCCCTTTCCAAAAGGAGATAAAGGCTCCTTTAATCCCTCCTGCCTTCTCTGCATGGCCCTGCTCATCCCTGTTCCTTGAGGAACAGCCAAAATCAGCCCGAGCTCCCCCAAATCCAACGTGCAGCCAGAGCCCACCTTCATTTGAGGGAGAAATAATTTACATTTGTCCTTTGGCACGAGGGACTTCCTGGGAGACACAGGAGCTGTAAATAAGCAGTGGTATCACAGAAAAGAAAGCCCTGAAGTGTTATAGGATTGCTTTTTTAATTTATTTTTTTATTTCTTTTTTTTAAATTTCTTTTATTTCTTTTTATTTGCTTTTTTAAATTTCTTTTTTCTATCTTTTTTTTTCTTATTTTCTTTTTTTTCCTTTTATTTATTTCTTCTATTTATTTTTTTTTTGATGTCACCAGTGCTGCAGCAAAAAGACTCCCATCCTTTTCCTGCAGCTTCTTGGGTGAGGGGAGAGATGAGGATCTGACTCTGTGGTTCAGAAGGCTGATTTATCATTTTATGATATATATTGCATTAAAACTATACTAAAAGAATAGAAGAAAAGGTTTCATCAGAAGGCTGGCTAAGAATAGAATAGAATAGAATAGAATAGAAAATTAGAATAGAATAGAATAGAATATTAGAATAGAATAGAATAGAATAGAAAATTAGAATAGAATAGAATAGAATAGAATAGAATAGAATATTAGAATAGAATAGAATAGAATAGAATAGAATAGAAAATTAGAATAGAATAGAATAGAATAGAATATTAGAATAGAATAGAATAGAATATTAGAATAGAATAGAATAGAAAATTAGAATAGAATAGAATAGAAAATTAGAATAGAATAGAATATTAGAATAGAATAGAATAGAATAGAATAGAAAATTAGAATAGAATAGAATAGAAAATTAGAATAGAATAGAAAATTAGAATAGAATAGAATATTAGAATAGAATAGAATATTAGGATAGAATAGAATAGAAAATTAGAATAGAATAGAATAGAATAGAATAGAATAGAATAGAATAGAATAGAATAGAATAGAATAGAATAGAATAGAATAGAATAGAATAGAATGATAAAGGTGTGTGTGTCAGAGAGCTCGAGCCAGCTGACTGTGATTGGCCATTAATTAAAAACAACCCCATGACACCAATCACGGATCCACCTGTTGCATTCCACAGCAGCAGATAATCAATGTTTACAGTTTGTTCCTGACTCCTCTCAGCTTCTCAGGAGGAAAAAAATCCAAAGGAAAGGATTTTCCATAAAAGATGCCTGTGACAAAACCCAGCCTGCCCCAGGAATGAATCCTCCTCTGGAGCCTTCCCAAATCCCAGCCCTGGATCTCTTTGGGGAGCCTCACCCCAAACCAGCCCAGTGAGAAGAATTCAGATTTATTTATTTATTCTCCAAAGAACCAATGGTTTGTTTTATTCAAAGCAAATACAATTTATTACAATTTTACAGCCCCAGCTGAGCCCTCCCACCCCCAATTACAGCCCCAATTAATTACAGCCCCAATTAATTACAGCCCCTATTACAGCCAGTGCCAGGAAGAAGATCCACGTGCCCCTTTCTCTTTATATTTAGTGATTTTAGCTTTTAAAAATGATGCAAATTCTGTCTGGAGACACCAGAGCTTTTCTAGGGAAAACAAGGATGAGTCCCTGTGTCTGATCCCATCCCATCCCTTTGGAATTCCTGTTGTTTTAACCTTTCCTGATTAATAATGGCAGGGAAACGCTCCAGGATGAGGCACTTGCACTGCACCTGACAGATTCTGCTTTTTGCCAATTATAGAATTAATTATATTATTAATTATAACAACCTTCCAGGCAGCAGGAGCAAGCTCACCAATTTTACATACTCTCATGTCTCTGTACTTAAAAAAAAAAAAAAGAACAAAATGAAATTTTCTTCCAAGGTTTTCAGTGAGGTTTTCAGTTCTGCTCAGGAACGGCACAAGGAGGTGGAAAAGAGGAATTTCCTTTGGGGAGAAGCATTTGGGTGCTGCTCGTTGCTGCTTTACCCCTCAGCAGGGAGGGGTGATACCGAATTTTGCCCCAAAAGGCGAGAATAACTGTCTAAGAGACTCAACTTTAGTCAAAATAGGCAGGAGGTATTTTATTGCGACGCGTCGGAGAAAACACCAAATGGATTTCTGAGTTTCCCATAACAAAGCAAGCCTTTTATACAGTTTTGGATATAAGATTACATCAGATCATATACATAATCATATCTTTTGCATGAATATTCATATGGGGGCGTGGTGTAGGCGGAGCGTGGGCGGGGACATCTCTTTTGAGGATGATCTTGGTGGTCGTTCCGGTTGCCTTCATCATGGGCGGGGGTCTCCTGATGAGTCTTCCTCCTTAAACTTTTGAACTCCTTCCCTAATTTGGCCAATTCCCGGTGTACTTGGCTTGGTCCCCATGGCTTGGCAAAGCTCTTAGGGTCAGTTTGACATTGTTGGCTCTGAACATGCTCAGCCCATCAGTATCAGGGGAAGGGTGGGATGCTCCCCAAACAGGAGGCACAGCCCAATCTCCAGCCAGCAGCAGAGCCAGACCCAGCCCTGCTGGCAGATAAAGAGCTGAAACACAAATTAGGGCACACAGGAACATGAAGCAACAGCACAAAGAGCAAAAAAAAAAAAAAAAAAAAAAAAAAAAAGGAGAAATTTCTTTTTAATAATCAAGGATTTTCTTTTAAAATGAAGTAATTTAAAAAAAAAAACCAAGTTCTTAAAAAAACAAGTGATTTCTTTAAAAAATTGAGTCATTTCTTTTTTAAAAAATCAAGTAATATATATATTTTAAAATCAAGTAATTTTTAAAAATCAAGTAATTCCTTTTCTTAAAAACCAAGTAATATATATATTTTAAAATCAAGTAATTTCTTTAAAAAATCAAGTAATTTCTTTTTTAAAAAACCAAGTAATATATATTTTTTAAAAAAACCCAAGTAATTTCTTTTAAAAATTGAGTAATTTCTTTCTTTCTAAAAAATCAAGTGTTATATATATTTAAAAATCAAGTAATTTCTTTTAAAAAATCAAGTAATTTCTTTTTTTAAAAAACAAGTAATTTCTTTTAAAAGTTTAGCAATTTCTTTCTAAAAATTCAAGATATATATATATATATTTAAAAATCAAGTAATTTCTTTTAAAAAACCAAGTAATATATTTTTTAAAAAACAAGTAATTTCTTTTAAAAATTTAGCAATTTCTTTCTAAAAAATCAAGATATATATATATATATTTAAAAACCCAAGTAATTTCTTTTAAAAAATCAAGTAATTTCTTTTTAAAAATCAAGTTTTATGTATATATATATATATATCAAGTAATTTTTAATTTTATATTTATATATATATATAAAGTAATTTTATTTTTAAAAATCAAGTTTTATATATATATATATATAAAAATAACTTTATATATATATATAAATAACTTTATATATATATATAAATAACTTTATATATATATATATAAATATATATATATATTTGACTTTATCTTATATATATATATATATATATATATATTTGACTTTATCTTTATATATATATATATATATATATATATATATATATATAAGATAAAATCAAATGCATCATTTCTCTCTCCCCCTCATCGAGGAACAAAGCGAACAAATTTTTTTTCCCTGAAAATTCGGCGCCCCTCAGGCCAGTTAACGACACCAAAAGCGGATTTTAGTCGCCCTTGCCCGGTGCCAGCTGCGGGTTGTCCTTCCAGACGCGGATGGTGAGGCAGGTGGCCATGGCCAGCCAGCCCAGGTAGGGCAGCAGCAGCAGCGCTGCCAGCCGGTTGATGCGGTACCAGGAGCACAGCGTGCCCAGCGCCAGCGCGTCCAGGCACAGCACATCCACCACGGCCTGCGGGGACAGAGCGGGGAGGCTGCGCTGGGGAGTGCGGCACGGACCGGCCCGGGCTGCTGGAATGGTCCCGGGACCGGGGGAGGGATGGGGGAGATGGGAAAGGGATGGGGGAGATGGGAAAGGGATGGGGGAGATGGGACAGGGATGGGGGAGATGGGATGGAGGAGCTGGGACAGGGATGAGGAGCTGGGATGGAGGAACTGGGACAGGGATGAGGAGCTGGGATGGAGGAACTGGGACAGGGATGAGGAGCTGGGATGGAGGAACTGGGACAGGGATGAGGAGCTGGGATGGGGGAGCTCGGACTGGGATGGGGGAGCTGGGGAAGGGAGGAGGAGCTGGGATGGGGGAGCTGGGATGGGGATGGGAGAGATGGGAAAGGGATGGGGGAGATGGGATGGGGAAGCTGGGATGGGGAAGCTGGGACAGGGATGGGGGAGATGGGAAAGGGATGGGGGAGCTGGGACAGGGATGGGGGAGATGGAATGGGGGAGCTGGGGCAGGGATGGAGGAGCTGGGGCAGGGATGAGGAGCTGGGATGGGGGAGCTGGGGAAGGGATGAGGAGCTGGGATGGGAGAGCTGGGGCAGGGATGGGGGAGATGGAATGGGGGAGCTGGGACAGGGATGGGGAGCTGGCACTAGGGAGACCCCGACCCCCAGTATTGTCCCTGGGCTCTGATCAGTGACACCACGAATAATTAATGTGCTCTTCTCTGCTCATTATCACATCCCCTTTGCTGACACAACCTGCCCCTGGTACTGGCTGTGGCCACTGGATAAACTCTCCAAAATACCCAGGTACAGGTGGGGAAGTGGGACAGGGATGGGGGCTGGCACTGGAGAGACCCCGACCTCCAGGACGCCGTGCCTGGGCTCTGATCACATCTGAGTGATGTCACACATGAATAATTAATGTGCTCATCTCTGCTCATTCTGGAATCCCACCCTGCTCATGGCCAGTGTCCCCTTTGCTGCCGCACCCTGCTCCTGACAGTGGCCACTGAACAAACCCCACAACTGCACCTTTCACCCCCACAGTGACAAAATCCAGGTGGAAACACCAATCCCCAGCTGTGCCTCTGCCACCTCGGGCCTTGGCACCTGAGGCACAGCCTGATGGCCCAGCCCGGGTGTGGCACTGCCCAGCCCCGCCCTGGTTGTGCCCGATAAACCCCCGGAGCTGCTCCCCGCGGGGGTGTGACAGCGCTGTTGTCACCCAGGGTGTGACCCCACAAAGGGCTTTATCTCCCAGCCCCAACCCTTAACTGGGGGGCGCAGCCCTGGCAGTGCCCAGCCCCTCTGCCCACCCCGGCTATCACAGCGAGCCTGCAGGGGCTGATACCCTGCGTGAGGGCAGGAGTGGCTGCAGCCCCAAATTCCCACATCATTCCCCTCAGCACGGCCCCAAAGCTCCCCAAAGCCGGCAGGGAAGCCCCATTACCATGTTGAGGTTGTGGGCACCGAAGAACAAGGGTGGCCATGCCCAGTTGAGCGCCAGCTGTGCCCCGTAGAGCCCCATGGGGACGATGGCCTTGCTGCTGCAGCCCCCCAGGTCGTTCCACACCAGGTAGGAGGCGTAGCTGTGGGGAGGGGGACAGCTGTTAGTGCCACCCTGGGCAGGGACAGAGCCCCTCCTGCCCCTGTGTGTGCCCCAGCAGAGATTGGCAGCACAGCAGGATCCAGGAGCAGGGACAGGGCCCAGGGGACAGCTCTGGGCAGGGTCAGGTTGGAAATCAGGGAATGTTCTTCCCCCAGAGGTGCTGGCACTGCCCAGGCTGCCCAGGGAATGGGCACAGCCCTGAGGCTGCCAGAGCTCCAGGGGGGTTTGGACACCAGTCCAGGGATGCCCAGGGTGGGATTTTGGGATCATCCATCTGCACTGGATGTTCCCCTTGCAGCTGGGGCTATTCCACGATTCCATTCCACAATTCCCTGTCCCCCCCTCCTCCCAAACCTCCCCTGTGCCACCAAAGTGGCTCCTGCCCCCTGCCCAGTGCCACGGCTGGTGGTGGCATCCCCCCCAAGGCTGTGTCACTGCCTGCAGCGTGCCAGGGTCACACCTGGCAGGACAGGGTCACACCTGGCAGGGTCACACCTGGCTGGGACAGACACATCTGGCAGGGATAGGGTCACACTTGACAGGGTCACACCTGGCAGGGACTGGCCTGGCTGTGACAGGGTCACACCTGGCAGGGTCACATCTGGATGGGACAGGATCACACCTGGCTGGGACAGGGTCACATCTGGCAGGGTCAGGACACCCCAAAGCTGGGACAGAGCCTGGCAAGGTCAGTCTGGCTGTGCCAGGGCCATCAGGATGGGACACTCACCCCATGCCCATGTCCAGCATGGTCCAGGGAGCACCCAGAACCTGGCAGGGCCACATTGGCTGTGCCAGGGGCAGCAGGACAGGACACTCACCCCATGCCCGTGTACAGCATGGTCCAGGCCACAGGGAACACTCTGCGGGACGGGCACCAGGAAGGTTTCTTCAGCTTCTCGTACCAGGCTGGGATCTCCTTCCTGTTCAGGAACCAGCCAAGGAATCCTCCCACGTGGGGCAGGACGGTGAAGCCCACGCTGTAAGCCCACATCCTCCCTCAGGGGCTTGGAATTGCTCTTTTCCTGCTCTAAGTTAAAAGCAAAATCACAGCATCACTTTTAAAGGATGTTTTTTTTTCCTACCTCCATCCTCTAATTCCATGTAGCACTTCAGCCCCTAAGGCAGCTGGAAATTATTTAATGTGTTCAGCCCTCTCTGAAACGGGGATTATTCCTGTCTGGGATGTTTTCCCCCCTGATTTCCCCACTCTTTCCTGCAATATTCCGGTGTTTGGGCTGTCCCCATCCCTGCTCCTGGGGCTGGCAGGCTCTGAGATCCCTCCTGGAGCTGCTCCCCCTTCTCTGCTGCCCTCGGGATGAAAACCCAAACTCCATCCAGACTTCCCCATGATTATTCAACGTGGATTTCTATTTTAATTTCTATTTTAAAAGAGGTCTGTGACAGGAAAAATCCTTCCAGCAGCTCCAAGAACCCACAGCAGAGAGAACTCTCACCTTTGCACAGGGAGAGGTTCTGAAATTTGTTCACGGGCGTCTTTTTGCATAAAACCAAGGGAAAATTTCTTTAATAATAAAAATGTTGCCACACAATGCAGGGTAAGACCAGGACACATCCAGAATTCAGTGTCTGTCCTGCATCTTCCCCTGCAGAGCTCCAAACCTGCCACTCTTCCATCCTCCCCGAGTTCCCCTTCCCTCAGGATCCACGCAGGAATGAAATCTCCATTAAGATTCCTCAGGAATGCGGGGCAGGAGCTGCCAGCAGAGCAGTTCTGAGCTGTCAGCACGGCCACAAAACGCACCTGGGACGGTTTGGGATTCAGGAATGCAGGAGGAGCAGCCCCTGAGCCGGGGAATGTCCCGGAGCACTGCCCAGGGAAATGGGGAATAGAGGATGGGACTGTGCTCCACAGGCTCTGCTTGAGTTTCAGCTCACAATTAACATTCTGCTAATTAGCTCACTGTTATAGTTGTCACCACACCGTGCTTGGGAATGCCAAATTCCCACCTCACCGAGGAACAAACACCCTGAACACCACCTCAAGCAATAATTCCTTCACCTGACAATTTATGGCACTCTCAAAGTACCCACAGAACCAGAAAACAGCTGGGAACTGACCCAAATTCAGTTCTGAAAATTGATCCAAATTCAGTTCTGAAAACTGACCCAAATTCAGTTCTGAAAACTGATCCAAATTCAGTTCTGAAAACTGATCCAAATTCAGTTCTGAAAACTGACCCAAATTCAGTTCTGAAAACTGATCCAAATTCAGTTCTGAAAACTGATCCAAATTCAGTTCTGAAAACTGACCCAAATTCAGTTCTGGAAATTGATCCAAATTCAGTTTTGAAACCTGACCCAAGTTCAGTTCTGAAAACTGACCCAAATCCAGTTCTGAAAACTGACCCAAATCCAGTTCTGAAAACTGACCCAAATTCAGTTCTGAAAACTGACCCAAATCCAGTTCTGAAAACTTACCCAAATCCAGTTCTGCTTTAAATATGACCCAGCCTTGCCACATTCTGCTCCCCCCACACATCCCAGGAATGAAACATGAGAAAATACTGAATTTCCCCCAATTCCTTTGGGGCTGCAGAGGGGAAGGAGGGTTGGAAAACCTTCTTTTGGTTTTTCTCAGCTGCCTGAGCCTTACCTGGGTCGGTGCCTCGCTGTGCCTGGCCGAGGGAAGGGCTGGGACATCCAGGATGGGCTGTCCCTGTCACTGGTGATCCCGAGTGCTGCAGCTGCAGCCGGGTTTTACCCAAACGGCCCCAAACGGCCCCAAACTGGGCGGGGAGCTGGGGCTGGGGCTGATTAAACTGGGAGCTGCTGCTGGGGACAGGCACTGGGAGTTTGGGGTGCTGGAGCTTGGGGACAGTCACCGGGAATTCAGGATGGTGGAGCCTGGGGACAATTATTGGGGGTTTGGGGTGCTGGAGCTTGGGGACAATCACTGGGAATTTGGGATGGTGAAACCTGGGGAAAATCATTGGAAATTCAGGGTGGTGGAGCCTGGGGACAATTATTGGGAATTTGGGATGGTGGAGCTTGGGGACAGTCATTGGGAATTCAGGATGCTGGAGCCTGGGGACGATCATTGGGAATTTGGGATGGTGGAGCTTGGGGACAATTACCAGGAATTTGGGGTGCTGGAACCTGGGGACAATCACTGGGAATTTGGGGTAGTGGAGCTTGGGGACAGTCACTGGAGTTTGGGGTGCTGGAGCTTGGGGACAATCACTGGGAATTTGGGATGCTGAAGCCTGGGGAAAATCATTGAAAATTCAGGGTGGTGGAGCCTGGGGAAAATCATTGGAAATTCAGGGTGGTGGAGCCTGGGGACAATTATTGGGAATTTGGGATGGTGGGGCTTGGGGACAGTCATTGGGAATTCAGGATGCTGGAGCCTGGGGACGATCATTGGGAATTTGGGATGGTGGAACCTTCCAGGAATTTGGGGTGCTGGAGCCCTGAGACAATTGCTGGGAATTTGGGATGGTGGAGCCTGGGGAAAATCATTGGAAATTTGGGGGGCTGGAACCTGGAGACAATTGCTGGGAATTTGGGGTAGTGGAGCCTGGGGACAATCACAGGGAATTCAGGATGGCAGAGCCTGGGGACAACTGTGGACAATTTGGGGTGCTGGAGCCCCGGGACAATCACTGGGAATTTGGGATGGTGGAGCCCAGGGACAATCACAGGGAATTTGGGATGGTGGAGCCCAGAATTTGGGGTGCTGGAGCCCCAGGACAATCACCAGGAGTTTGGGATGGTGGAACCCAGGGACAATCACAGGGAATTTGGGGTGCTGGAACCTGGGGACAACCACTGGGAATTCGGGATGGCGGAGCCTGGGGACAATCTCCAGGAGTTTGGGATGGCGCAGCCCAGCAAGGGCATGGTGGCTTTGGGGCTGTCACCACCAGGATGGGCCCAGATCCCCCAGCTGAGGGCACATCCCAGAGCGTGTCCCTGCTGTGGGCACAGGGCAGGAGCTGCGCTGTGGGGTGTCCCTGGCACCTCCTGGGGTGTCACTGTCACACTCATGGGTGTCCCTTCTGCAGGTAAGTGGTGTCCCTGCCACAGTCATGGGGTGTCACTGTCACATTCTGGGGTGTCCCTGCCACATCCACAGGGTGTCCCTGTTAAATTCAGCCTGTGTCCTTGTCACACTCATGGGGTGACCCTGCAACATTCATGGGGTGTCCCTGTTAAATTCACCCTGTGTCCTTGTCACACTCATGGGGTGTCCCTGCAACATTCATGGGGTTTCCCTGTCACATTCACCCTGTGTCCTTGTCACACTCATGGGGTGTCCCTGTCACATTCACAGTGACATTCACCCCTGCCACACTCATGGGGTGTCCCTGCCACCATCCCAGGGTGTCCCTCACAGGGTGACCCTGCCACACTCATGGGGTGTCCCTGTCACATTCACAGTGACATTCACCCCTGTCACACTCATGGGGTGCCCCTGCCACACTCATGGGGTGTCCCTGTCACATTCACAGTGACATTCACCCCTGTCACACTCTTGGGGTGCCCCTGCCACATTCATGGGGTGTCCCTGTCACATTCACAGTGACATTCACCCCTGTCACACTCATGGGGTGTCCCTGCAATGTTCATGGGGTGTCCCTGTCACATTCACAGTGACATTCACCCCGTCACACTCTTGGGGTGTCCCTGTGACATTCACCCCGTCACACTCATGGGGTGTCCCTGTCACATTCACCCCTGTCACACTCTTGGTGTGTCCCTGCCACCATTCCCAGGGTGTCCCTCACAGGGTGACCCTGCCACACTCATGGGGTGACCCTGCCACCCTCCTGGCCTGTCCCACCCTCCCCCAGCCCCTCATTAACACCCCAATAATTAACCAGGTGTTTCCCAGTGCCACCTGTGCGTCCCTTTGGCTGCAATTTCCCTGGCAGGTGAAACGAAGCTGTTGCAGGGGTGTGTAAAACGGCAGAGGGAGAAGCCAGAAATCAATTTCCATTAGGGAGCTGTCTGGCAGGGCTGGCAAAATGAAACACTAATTCCCAGCAGTTCTGGGTCATTACCTGGATTTCATGGAGGCAGGAGCAGGGCTGGCTCCTCACACGCTGGGACAGGAATCAGGAAAATCTCCTCTTTCACTGAGCTCCCAAGGAAATGATTTTTTTTTCATGGGAGAAGAAAGAAAGAGGGGTAAAAAACCTGCTGTAAAAAGGCAGATTTTCAGCCAGCCTGAACTCTGCCCTGCCGTGGGTTGGTGCAGTGGAATTCCCAGTTCCAGTGACAGATGCAGAGCTCGTTAATCACAGCCCAGCCTCCTGCATCTCCTCCCAGAGTCTGTTGCTATTTGAGACTGGAAATTTGTGTCATGGAACCGTGCAGCTCCTAAAAGAGCCCTGAATGGTTTCCATCCCAGTCAGCTCCTGCTGCCCCCCACCACCTCTGGTAAAAAAAGCACAAAATTTGACAATTTTCAGATTTTTGTCCCCCTGGGCACGAACCAAATCCCACAGGTTTGGCAGGAGTGTGCCCAGGCTGGTTTGGAATGGAATGTGCTGGAAGGTGGAAAAGCTGAGCATCAAATCCCAGGGATCTGTGAAGGTGTGATGCTGGGAATGCTGCTGCTGATGGGGGAACAGAAAATGGGAGGAGGGAAAAAATAACAGGGACAGTTCCTGGCCTAAAAATTCCCTGCCCTGGGCATGTGCTGGAGCAGGAAACAGCCTTGGGAATGCTCTGGAAAAGGGGATTTATGGGGATGGAGTGGGGAATTTGTAAGGATGGAGAGGGAGGGATTTGTGGGATGAAGATGGGGAGTTTGTGGGGATGGAAGATGGGTGATTTTGGGGATGGAAGATGGGAGATCTTGGGGATAGAGAGGGGAATTTCAGGATGTGGGGATGGTTTCCTCCTCTTCCTATGGATTTTCTCCTCGATATTCCAGCTTTGGATGATTTCTCAGCAGCCCAGGCTGAGCTGAGGCTGCTCTACCGTGTCCCAGGGCTGGGAAGGAGCAGGATCAGTTTTGGGAAGAGCCTTTGAAGCTTCAGCACTGGAACCAGAGTGGGTTTATGTGGCACAAATCCATGCCCAGCCACCCCTAGGGATGTGTGTGATGCCCTTGGGGTTCCTCCTGCCCTGGGCATGTGCTGGAGCAGAAAACAGCCCTGGGAATGCTCTGGAAAAGGGGAATTTATGGGGATGGAAGATGGGGAATTTGTGGGGATGAAGATGGGGAATTTGTGGGGATGGAAGATGGGAGATTTTGGGGATGGGGAGGGGAATTTATGAGGATAGAGAGTGGGATTTGTGGGGATGGAAGATGGGAGATTTTGGGGATGGAGATGGGAGATTTTGGGGATGGAGAGGGGAATTTGTGAGGATGGAGAGGGAGGGATTTGTGGGATGAAGATGGGGAATTTGTGGGGATGGAAGATGGGAGATTTTGGAGAGGGGAGATTTTGGGGATGAAGAGGGGAATTTGTGGGATGGAAGATGGGAGATTTTGGGGATGGAGAGGGGAATTTGTGGGGATGGAGATGCGGAATTTGTGGGGATGGAAGATGGGAGATTTTGGGGATGGATAAGGGAATTTGGGGATGTGGGGGGGGATGGTTTCCTCCTCCTCCCACAGCTTCCCACCTCGATACTCCAGCTCTGGATGATTTCTCAGCAGCCCAGGCTGAGCTGAGGCTGCTCTGCAGTGGCCCCGTGTCCACCCCAGGGCTGCGGCCGCGGGGATTTGGGCTCCCGGCTGTGCAGCACCCCCGCTGGGCAGGCGGAGCTCGGTTACACAGCGCTGTTTGTTGTGCTCTCCTTAGCAACCCCCGCACGTCCTGCCCGCCGGGGCTCGCTCCCTGCACCGTTAATTGCTCCGATAGAGGGGCCCCGTTAACCTGAATATATTATTGAAAAGCAGAATATTTCAATCCGCCCTAGATTTGGAAATAGAGATGCAGGGTCAGCTCCTGCCATAAATCTGCAGAGCTCCTGGAAGATGGGGGAGCTTCCCTGATTTACAGCGGCAATAAAGGACCGGGATGGGATGGGATGGGATGGGATTGGGGATGGGATGGGATCCATGGGATGGGATGGGATGGGGATGGGATTGGGGATGGGATGGGGATGGGATGGGATGGGATCCATGGGATGGGATGGGATGGGATTGGGGATGGGATGGGAATGGGATGGGATGGGATGGGAATGGGATGGGATGGGAATGGGATGGGATGGGATGGGATCCATGGGATGGGGATGGGATGGGATCCATGGGATGGGATCCATGGGATGGGATGGGATGGGGATGAGATGGGATGGGATGGGATGGGGTGGGATGGGATCCATGGATGGGGATGGGATGGGGATGGGGATGGGATCCATGGGATGGGGATGGGGATGGGATGGGATGGGATGGGGATGGGATGGGATGGGATGGGATGGGATCCATGGGATGGGATGGGATGGGGATGGGGATGGGATCCATGGGATGGGGATGGGGATGGGATGGGATGGGGATGGGGATGGGGATGGGATGGGATGGGATGGGATGGGATGGGATGGGATGGGATGGGGATAGGGATGGGATGGGATGGGATCCATGGGATGGGGATGGGATGGGGATGGGATGGGATGGGATGGGATGGGATGGGATGGGATGGGATGGGATGGGGATGGGACAATTTCGCCTCTCCATCCCACAAATTTCTCCCTCTTCCATCTTCACAAATTCCCCTCTTCCATCCTCACAAGTTCCCCTCTTCCATCCCCAGAATCTCTCATTTTCCACCCCAATTTCCCCTTTTCCATCCCCACAATTTCCCCTCTCCATCCTCACAAATTCCCCCTCTTCCATCCCCACATTCTCCCCTCTTCCATCCCCAAAATCTCCCATTTTCCACCCCAATTTCCCCTTTTCCCTCCCCAGATCCTCTCCAAGGAGGCTCTGCAGCTCAGGGATGCCACAAGCAGCAGCAGCAGCAGATTTCTCTCCCTTTTAGCTCCTCACTCTGGAAAAAAAGCTAAATTAAAATTAAGAAGAGCTCATGGAGTGAGGAGCAAAACTCCTGGAAGCTTCTGGAAGCAAACCCTGCACGCAGCCAGGTGAGTTTGCACTCTCTGTACCATTTTTATTTTGATATAGATAGATATTTTTTATATATTACATCATTTAAAAACAGATTATATGTAAAAACACACACTTTTAATTTGGTTTTTTGCTTGTTTTTTGCAGGTCAAAGCCACCCCAGCGTGTCCCACACAGTGCAAAAGGGACAACTTGTGAATTTCCCCCTCTTCTCCCCATGGAAAATCAAGGTTGGTGTCCTTGTCCCACCCTTCCAGAGCCACCACCAAGCGTCCCTTAGAGCCCTGGGGACAGCTGGGTCCCCCTGGGGCCTGGGGAGGGGACAGAGAGCAGGGACAGGCTCCTCCATCCAGGATTTATCCAGGAAAAATTCATCCAGGAGGGAGGGTGGGATCAAAACCCGCCCTCAAATCGGCTCAGTTGGAGTAAAAAGAGGCTCAAAAGGTGTAAAGAGAGGCTCAGGAGGAGAAAAAAATTAGGTTTGAGGGGAGTAAATAAATGTCCTTTGGGTTCTCAGCCCTTTTCCATGCCTCACCCTAAACTCGGGGATGGATTCCTCCTGGACAATTCCTCCTGATTGAATCCTCCTGGATCAATTCTCCTGGATCAATTCTCCTGGATGAATTTTTCCTGGATGGATCCTCCTGGATAATTCCTCCTGGATAAATCTTCCTGGGTAAATTCCTCCTGGATAATTCCTCCTGCCAGCCCAGCAGTTCCCTGTCTCTGTGCCCTGCATTCCCTTCACCAGGAAATCCCCCCAGGACCCTTTTCCATCCCTGATTTGGGCTGGAAGGGCTGGGGCACAGTCCCAGTTCAGCATTCCCAGTCCCAGTTCAGCATCCCCAGTCCCAGTTCAGCATCCCCAGTCCCAGTTCAGCATTCCCAGTCCCAGTTCAGCACTCCCAGCCCCAGTTCAGTCCCAGTTCAGCATCCCCAGTCCCAGTTCAGCATCCCCAGTCCCAGTTCAGCCCTCCCAGCCCCAGTTCAGTCCCAGTTCAGCACCCCCAGTCCCAGTTCAGTACTCCCAGTCCCAGTTCAGCATTCCCAATTCAGCATTCTCAACCCCAGTCCCAGTCCCAGCTCAGCATTCCCAGTTCAGCATTCCCACAGTCCCAGTTCAGTCCCAGTTCAGTCCCAGTTCAGCACCCCCAGCCCCAGTTCAGCACCCCCATTCCCAGTTCAGCATCCCCAGTCCCAGTCCAGCACCCACAATCCCATTTCAAGCTTTTTTCCACCCAGGAAAGAGCTGAGAGCAGAGGGAGGAGAGGCACTGCCGTCCTGAGAGGCTCCTCCCTCTGCAAATCCCCTGAGAAAAACGGATAAAACGGAATTTTTCCTTTGCACAGCACCCATTGAAGAGTTCTCCCCTCGGTCCTGGGCTTCACTAAGGCTCAGTCCTTTCCCATAAATCTGAAAAAAAATCTCCTTTATGGCCTCACAGCTGCAAGGGGGAACTTCAGCCGGGAAATGAGAATTAAATGAGCACCAAAAGCTCTCCCTGATCCTCTGGAGTTGCAGGACTGTGTCTGAAGCAGCGAATTAAAGCTGATTTTTATTTTTTTCAAGTCCTGCTGGACACAACCCAAGCAGAGAACCGACGATGATTTGTCAATTAAGGAGAAAAAAAAAAAGGGAAATAACGCCCGGTGGCTCGTACCCATCGCGGCCAAAAGGCTCCATCTGGTGGTGTTTGCACCCAAAAAGGAGCTGGGGAGGAGGGGGGAGCACGGATCGTACTGGTTAAACTGGTTCACAGCAGAGGAAAGGCTTTAAACCCGAGGTAAAACTCGAGATTAAACTTCTCCCAAGCTGGGAGAAGAGGTGGCACAATGGGAATGGGAATTTCGTGAGGAGAAATGGACCTGCAAGGGGACAAAGCAGCCGGGGGGAGCCACAAAATCTCAATTGTGGCCACAAAACCTGAGCACAGCCAAGTTGTGCTGCCCGGCACAACCGAGCAGGAGTGGGAATAAAGCAGGAAATATTTTAATGCTTTTCACTTGAGAGCATTCCTATCAGGGAAAAGGGAACAGCCAGGAGCAAAATGCCAAGCTCAGATATGGAAGCAGGCTGGAAAAATTGGTTATTCTGGTAAAGAAAAGAGGAAAGGACAGGAGAAATGGGAGAGTTAAAAAATCCAGGCTCAGCCTGCAAGGGGAGAAGAGGGAGGGATCCTTCATCTGCAGCTTGGGCAGGACAGGGAGCACCCAGCTGGAATCCCTGCTCTGCAAAAATCAGGGAGGTTCGGGATGGGAGAGAGGAGCTGCTCCCCTCCTCACCCCAAAACCACTCAGGCATGGTCAGGAACAGAACCAGGACAACTCCCTGCCCAGAGGAGCCTGGTGCCTGCCCCAGGGATGGGCTGAGCTCCAGTGGATCCCAGTAAAGCCCAGCTGGGGCAGGAGGAGGGCAGGGGCACTGCCAGCCCTGGCACCTGTGGGTTTTATGCTGGGGGAGCTGCTGGTGCTGCCCCAGGAGCTGCAGGGCTCCAGCCAGGAGGGCTTGCATGGAAAAGGGTCGGGATTGTCCATGGAAAGGCTGGGAAAGGCTCAAAGTGCTGGGAAAGGCTCAAAGGGCTGGGAAAGGCTCAAAGGGCTGGGAAAGGCTCAAAGGGCTGGGAAAGGCTCAAAGTGCTGGGACAGGCTCCAGTGCTGGGCTCAGGAGCAGCAGGAGGTGCAGCAGCCAGGGCTGGGATCACCCTGGGGCACAGGGCTGGAGCTGTCAGTGATGGGGAGGGGGCTCTGCTCCTGCCCCAGGGGCACAGGACCCAGCAGGGGCACACACTGGCATTGTCACACGCTGCCAATGGGGCAATTTGTGCCACTTTGGCATTGTCACACGCTGCCACTGGGGCATTGTCACACCCCTCTGCTCCTCCTGAGCAACCAAGGGGACAGCCAGGGATGTCCCCTGCCAGAGACACCCTATCCCAGAGATGTCCCTTCCCAAAGATGTGCCATCCCAGAGGTGTCCCATCCCAGAGATAACCTATCCCAGGGATGCCCCTTCCCAGAAATGTCCCATCCCAGAGACACCCTATCCCAAAGATGTCCCATCCCAAAGATGACCTGTCCCAGAGATGTCCCCTCCCAGAGATGCCTCATCACAGAGATGCCCTATCCCAAGGATGTCACCATCCCAGAGACAACCTATCCCAGGGATGTCCCCTCCCAGAGATGTCCCATCCCAGAGACACCCCGTCCTAGAGATGTCACCTCCCAGAGATGCCACATCTCAAAGATGTCCCCTCCCAGAGACACCGTATCCCAGAGATGTCCCATCCCAGGGATGTCCCCTCCCAGAGATGCCCCATCTCAAAGATGTCCCCTTCCAGAGACACTCCATCCTAGAGATGTCCCCCTGCAGAGATGTCCCCTCCCAGAGACATTCCATCCTAGAGATGTCCCCTCCCAGAGCTGTCCCCTCCTCAGCACCTTTCTGAGGCATCAAACCCCACAAAGCAGAGCCCTTCCTGTCCCCCGTCCTCTCCTGGGGGTGCAGAGCCCCCAGTCCCTGCAGCAGGAGGGTCCCAGTGCCGGGGGCAGAGCAGGGGGTGCCCGGTGCCCCCTCAGTGGGTGAAGAAGCGCCGCAGCACCAGGTGCCCCAGCACCACCACCACGGCTGCCACCAGCAGGTACTTCACGTAAACATTGTCCAGGTTCTGCACGGCCTCCTGCCAGGGAGGGGACACGGGGGGGTCAGTCCTGGCAGTGTCCTTGACCCCAAACCTCAGCCCCTGATCCCCAGTCCCTGCCTCCCCCAGCTACCCTGCCCCCTGACCCCAAACCTGCCCTCCTGACCCCAAAACTATAACCCCCCTGCCCCAAACCCTGCCCCCAAACCTGCCCTCTAACCTGCTCCCAAAGCTGCCCTCAAACCCTGCTGCCTGCCCCCAAAACTCCCCCCAAACCCACCTCCTGCCTCCAAAGCTGCCCCCAAACGCATCCTCTGCCCCCAAAGCTGTCTCAAAGCTGTCCCCAAAACTGCCCCAAACCTGCCCAAGAGCTACCCCCTGCCCCTAAACCCTGCCCCCAAAACAGTCCCCAAACCATGCCCCCAAACCTGCCCTGAGCTGCCCCAAACCTGCCCCAAACCTGCCCTGAGCTGCCTCAAACCTGCTCCAAACCCACCCCAAACCCACCCCAAACCTGCCCAGAGCTGCCCCAAACCAGCCCCAAACCTGCCCAAACCTGCCCTGAGCTGCCCCAAACCAGCCCCAAACCTGCCCCAAACCTGCCCCAAACCCACCCCAAACCCACCCCAAACCTGCCCCAAACCTGCCCAAACCTGCCCCAAACCCACCCCAAACCAGCCCCAAATCTGCCCAGAGCTGCTCCAAACCTGCCCCAAAACCACCCCAAACCCACCCCAAACCTGCCCCAACCCCACCCCAACCCCGCCCCAGCGCTGCCCCGTGTCTGCCCCGCTCACCCATCCTCCCTGCTGCGCGATCCAGCGGGCGATGCGGTGCTGCAGCATGAACTCCCCGACGTAGCGCGCGATGCGCCGCACGAAGCCGCTGACCCCGCGCTGCCACACGTGCATGGCCAGGCGGTACCCGAAGGCCATCAGGGCGATCACCCGGCCCCAGTTGATGCCACTCTCAAACAGGCTGCAAAAAAACCCCAGGAGATCCCTGAATTCCTGCCCTGAGCTCCCAGCTCGGAGCTGGCCAGGCCAGGGGAGCGCGAGCAGCAGGGTCGGCATTGAGGAAATGGCCCCAAATTGTACCAGGAAAAAAATTATTTAGATATTAGGGAAATTTTTTTCTCTGGAAGGGTTGGCCAAGCTGGACGATCTTGAGCAGTGCAGTCAACATTGAGGAAATGGCAAATTGTACCAGGAAAAAATTTGATTAGATATTAGGGAATTTTTTTTCTCTGGAAGGGTTGGCCAAGCTGGAGGATCTTGAACAGTGCAGTCAACATTGAGGAAATGGCCCCAAATTGTACCAGGAAAAGCTTGGGTTGGATATTATTGGAAATTTTTTCTCTAAAAGGGTTGGCCAACCTACACTGGGATATCTTGAGCAGTGCAGTCAAGACTAATGAAATGGCTCAAAATTGTACCAGGAAAAGCTTAGATTGGATATTGTGGGAATTTTTTTCCTCTGGAAGGGTTGGCCAAGTTGGAGGATCTTGAGAAGTGCAGTCAACATTGAGGCAATGACCCCAGATTGTACCAGGAAAAGCTTATGTTGGATATTCTAGAAAATCTTTTCATGGGAGTTGAGAAAAGTGACCCAGAAATGGCGCCATGCTCAGAATTTTCCATGGGAATCCAAACATTGCTGGGGAAAATGTGGCTCTGCAGCAATTTGCAAATTTACCTGAGTGTGACCAGGACAGGACAGAAATTTACATGAGTGTGACAAGGGTTAATTTACCTGAGTGTGACAGGGGTTAATTTACCTGAGTGTGACCAGGACGGGGACAGGGGTTAATTTATTTACCTGTGTGTGACAAGGACAGGGACAGGGGTTAATTTAATTTACCTGAGTGTGACAAGGACAGGGACAGGGGTTAATTTACCTGCGTGCGTTGCCGCCTCAGCCAGCGCGGCTGCCCGGACAGGGGAGCAGGAAAAGGACAGAAAGGAAGGAGTTAAACACTGGAGAAAAGAAGGAGTTAGACACAAACACCGAGCAGAGGGCACAGGGACAGGGCTGTCACAGCCAGAGGTGTTTGGAGCAGTGACAGGAGCCCGGAGACCCCTCCTGCCTGACCGGGGTGGGCATTTCCCTGCAGACAGAACCCTTGGAGCCTCCTCAATCCAACTTCCCTGGGATGTCCTGGAAGGAAATTTTCTAGGTCTGTGCCCTCACTCGTCACTTGTCGCTGTGCTTTGGGTGGCTGTCACCTGCAGGAGGCTCTGGGTGTCACTTACAGGAGGCTCTGGGTGTCACAGGCTTTGTGTGTCACCTGCAGGAGACTCTGGGTGTCACCTGCACACTCTGGGTGTCACCTGCAAGCTTTGTGTGTCACCTGCAGGCTCTGGGTGTCACCTGCAGGCCCTGGGTGTCACCTGCAGGCTCTGGGTGTCATCTGCAGGAGGTTCTGAGTGTCACCTGCAGGCTCTCCCAGCCCATGGAGCAGCCCCCACACTGAGGTGCCCATGAGGACCAGGTGGTGTGGGGACCCTGAGCCACCTCATCTTGTGTGTGGCATCCTGCCCATGGCAGGGGTTGGACTGAGATGGTCTTCAAAGTCCCTCCAACCCAGCCATTCCATGATTCCATGATTTCTGTGGCCATCCCACCTCCAAAGCCTGTGGCTGGGGTTGCTCTCTGGGATGTCCCAGCCTGGAGCAGGGGACAGCAGGAGCTGGTTGTGCCCTGGAGGGGGAGCTGGGACAGGCACAGGGGACATCCCCTGAGGGACCCCAGGCAGCTGGGCAAGGCCTGGGAGAGGACAATGATAGGAGCAGTGCAGACAGGCAGAAAACACAGGAATAACCCCGGGAAGCTCGCAGGGCTGGAGGGTGAAGCTCAAACAGAGCGTGGGTTTAACAACAGCACTGACCACACCTGACCTCCCCTTCCCTTCTCCTGCAGGGGGAACCCCCAGCCCACCCCAGGAGCTCTGAGGCTTTACCTGGAGGCAATTTTGATGAAGTGCTCGTAGGCGTTGTGGCGCGTGGGCTGCAGGCGCTCCAGCATGGTGCGGAACTCGGCGTCGTAGCGCTGGTAGATGTCGTCCCCAATGATGGCCAGGCGCTGCCCCACCTGGCTGCCCGTGCTGCAGGGGGACAGGAGGGGGTCAGGCCAGGCCCTGGAGCACGGCCTGGCTCATGGGGAGGGGTAGGAGCAGGGATTTACCTCTCCAGGTCCTGCTGGATCTGCTCGATCTCGGGGTCGGGCGGCAGCTCCGCGCCGCGCTCCTGGCGCTCCTGCTGGTAGCGGTAGAAGGCGTAGCTGCGGAACACCTCCTCAGCCTCCTCTGCCACGCGGCCTTCTGCAGGGCCAGAGGCACAGAGATCAGGCTACACACTCATCTCTCTCCATTTCAAAACTTGGAAGGGGCCATTCCCACAGAAACTCCTCCAGACCCATGTATGTCACCACAGAACCATCTCCAGAACCACCTTCAGAACCACACATTTGTCCTTGTCTCCACACAACGCTCTCCAGAACCACATAGGAGTCCCTACACCCACAGAACCTTCTCCAGACCCACACGTGTCACCACAGAACCTTCTCCAGATCCACATAAGTGTCCCTACACCTACAGAACCATCTGCAGATCCACACGCGTGTGTCTGCACCCTCACAACCCTCTCCAGAACACCTCCTCAGCCTCCTCTGCCACGCGGCCTTCTGCAGGGCCAGAGGCACAGGGATCAGCCCATCCCTCTCCATTCTCACGTTTGGAAGGGGCCATTCCTGCAGAACCCTCTCCAGATCCACACGTCACCACAGAACCATCTTCAGAACCATCTTCAGACCCACACATTTGTCCTTGTCTCAACACAACGCTCTCCAGATCCACATAGGTGTCCCTACACCCACAGAACCTTCTCTAGACCCACACATGTCACCACAGAACCTCCTCCAGACCCATATAGGTGTCCCTACACCCACAGAACCTTCTCCAGACCCACACATTTGTCCTTGTCTCCATACAACCTTTCTCCACACCAACACGTGTATCCCTGTCCCCACACAACCCTCTCCAGACCCACATAGGTGTCCCTACACCCACAGAACCTTCTCCAGACCCACACATGTCCCTGTGCCCACATAAACCTCTTCAGATGCACACAAACTTCTCCAGACCCACACATGTCCCCACAGAACCTTCTCCAGACCTACACAGCTGTTCCTACACCACAGAACCTTCTCCAGACCCACACAGGTGTCCCTGTCCCCACACTGCTCAGGGACACGGCCAGGACCAGCCCCCCTGCAGCAGGGAGTGTTTCAGCCCCACGGTGACAGATCCCTCATCACACACATTCCACAGCTCCAGGGAAAGTCCCCACGGGATGTCCTGGATTAGAGCTCAGTTTGAGCCTCTCCAGAAGCACCTGGAGAGGGACAGTGGCTCCCACAGCCCCACTGAGTGACCCCACGGGGACCAGGAACACCAAACCCTGTCCCACCATCCCAGAAATCCCAGAAATCCCAGAAATCCAGACTGGCCACGCAGCTCTCCAGAATCTGCATTTCCATCCTGAGACATTCCTGCCCAGAGCTGGGAAGTGAGGGCACAGCTGTGCTGGCAGTGCTGCCCCACAAACCCCATCCCCAAACCCCAAATCACAGCAAATGCTCCTCACAGGCTTTGCCAGCTTCTGCCACCTCCCTGTCCTGGCTGGACCTGCCCTGCTCGGGTCACACCAGCAGGGCTGAAGGGAAAGGACAGCTCCCGTCACTTTTCCAGAGGTTATTTTCTGTTTGCAGGGGTTATTTTCTGCCCTCAGGGGTTGTTTTCTGCCCTCAGGGGTTGTTTTCTGCCCCAACTCACACCAAATCCTCCTCACAGGCTTTTCCAGCTGCTCCCACCTCCCTGTCCTGGCTGGATCTGCCCTGCTCGGGTCACACCAGCAGGGCTGAAAGAACAGCTTCTGTCACTTTTCCAAGGGTTATTTTCCGTTTCTAGGCAAGTGTTTGTGTGTCAAACAAATCTCCAGATTTCCCCTTTAGCTTTCTGAGAGCTGCAGTCTGTGATGTTGCAAGGGGAGCGTGAGAAAATGAAAGCAACTGAGTCAGAGTTTCAGGGAAAGGAGGGCAAACACTCAGCCAGACACAAGAGGAAATCTCTGCACCAAAATAAAATCCCTGGAGCTATTTTTAGGAACACCAGGACAGGAGGACACATTTCCCCCTTCCCGCTGGTGCTATTCCCTTTGGGATTTTCATGGGATCTCTCCCACCCAAGGGATCTGGATCAGGATTTGCCTGGTGGCAAACAGTGCCAAGGGGAGGATTGGAGCTGCCCAGGGATCTCTGGAAGGGAGGAACTGCTCTGTGTCTGCTCTTTGTGTGATTTACCCTCCTCACCTGCCCAGCAGCACCAGGAGTCACCGTGTGCCACCCTTCACCTGCTGGGCTGAGCTGAGGGTTTTTCCTGCCAGCCCCATTCCCAGTTTCACCAGTAACCAGGGCAGGGCAGGGCTGGGCTCACACGGGGACAGTGGCCCTGCTCCCAGCCTGTCACCACTGCCCTGCCAGGCCACACGGGACCTGGTGTCACCCCAAGGCCACCCACCCTGCCTGAGATCTGTGTTCTCCTCTGTGATTTCAACCCCAAACCCATCCCTCTCTCTCATGCTCAAGGAAGGAAATGAACAACACCAGGCAGCTCCCAGCACTTTGTTCTCTCCATGCCTCCAATCCCACCTTGCTGCCCACCCTGACCATCCAATGCCAAGCACACAATCCTTGGTTATTTTGGATGGAAAAGAACCTCAAACCTCACCCAGTTCCACCCAGGGACACTTCCCTCAAGACCAGGATGCTCCGAGCCCCCAGCATGTCCCAAAAGCTCTGAGCACCTGCCAGTTCCATCCAGCTCCTCACAGAGCTGATCTGTCACCCCAGCCCTGCAAAAAGCCCTGGAGACAGGAAATCCCATCTTGCCAAAGGAACACAGCAGGGAAATGAATGAAAAAACAAAGGTTTGAAGAGGAGGGGAGCACCCAGAGCCCCCCAGAAGCCTTTACCTGAGCTGAGCCCGTGGCTCCCCCGGCGTCCCTCATTCCCCTCGTTCCCTGAGGCCATTGCAGAGGTTTGGGGATGGCAGCTTCACCTGGAAGGGGGATGGAGATGGTGAGTGCCTGGAGGAGCCCTGTGGTCCCTCAGAGCCCGAGGATCAGCGCCTTTTATCTCTGACCTCCCTGGTTTCATTTTCCAAGAGAATGTCATTGCTGCTGTAATTTTTTGTCTCTAATGGACTTTCCCAAAAGTTGGGTTGCAGCAGCCCAGACCACAGAGCTTTCTAAAAGTTAGAAGCAAACTTCTTGCAGCTCTGAGGCTGCCCTGGCTGTGACCACACAGGAGCTGCCTGATAACATCGTCATGAGATGAACCCTGATTTTCTCCAGGATTCCAATTTCTTCTAACTCCCTTTGTTCTTTACATTTCCCCTCTCAGAAAATAAGAAAATTAAATAAATGAGAAATAAACACAAAGCTCATCTTTTCCCTGAAGTTCACAGGTGTCATAAACCTGCAGTTCAGGGCTCATCAGAGTTCCTTGAAGCCACAAAGTTCCTGTCAGGATTAATGGGATCAGGGCAGCTCCTTGCTACTGTCTGACATTCCAGAGCACATTCCCAGCCCACACTTCCACAGGGCTGAGCTGGGGGTTTTCCTCATTTGCACCAAGCCTGAAACACAATTCCTGACACCCTGAAATTTAAATTGCATCCTGGACGAAAATAAAGAAGTGCTGGGTAGGGATAAATCACCACCCATGGGTATGGGAGAAGTGCACAAGGTGGTTCAAGCTCGTGGCATCACACCAGAGATTGTTCAGAAAGAAAAAGAAATGGGAGGCAGGAAGTTCAGCCCATTTCTGTGGGATGGAGCCTGGAAGTGCAAAGCTGGGAAAACCACGAGGTCCTGCACAGCTGCACAAGGGCCTGAGCCTGGTGAGCAGGGTGGAAATGCTGATTTTTCCTACACTCGGAGGATGGGAGGACAGGATTGCCCCCTTTCCTCCCCAAACTCAAACATGCCCATCCAAGGCAGAGCTGGGAATGCAGCGAGGATCATCAGCTGGGGCCAGGGGTAAATCCTTGGGGAGAGCTGCAGAGCTGCCTCTCCTGGCTCTCAGAATCACAGAATTCCCTGTCCTGGGATGTGCAGATCCTTTAGGATGTGCAGATCCCTTGGGATGGTGCAGATCCTTTGGATGCTGTCCATCCCCCAGGGATGGTGCAGATCCCTTGGGATGGTGCAGATCCCTTTGGATGGTGTCCATCCCCTTGGGATGGTGCAGATCCTCTGGGATGGTGCAGATCCTCTGGGATGATGTCCATCCCCCTGGGATGGTGCAGATCCCTTGGATGATGTCCATCCTTTAGGATGGTGCAGATCCCCTGGGATGGTGCAGATCCTTTGGACAACGTCCATCCTTTAGGATGGTGCAGATCCCTTGGGATGGTGTCCATTCCTTGGGATGTACAGATCCTTTGGATGCTGTCCATCCCCTGGGATGGTGCAGATCCCCTGAGATGTGCAGATCCCTTGGATGGTGTCCATCCCCTGGGATGTGCAGATCCCTTGGATGGTGCAGATCCTTGGATGGTGTCCATCCCCTGAGATGTGCAGATCCCTTGAGACGTGCAGATCTTTTGGGATGTGCAGATCCCCATGGATGGTGCAGATCCCTTTGGATGGTGTCCATCTCCTCCTCCACTCAGGAGCCTCCTGTGCTTCCCCCTCCGCCACCCCAGCCCATGGCTGAGCCCACCTGCACTGGGAGGACTCAGAGCTGTTCCCAAGCTGGCAGCAGCTCCTTGGAGCTGTGGGAATCTCCTCTCTACCCACAGTGCCACTGCTCAGGTGGCACGGGATGCTGGGCAGGGTGTGGGTGCACACAGCAAAGAGCTCAGGAGCCTCTGGAGCTTTTCCAGCTCAGCCTGTGGGGCAGAGGGCTGTGTCCACAGTGACCCAGGGGTGACAGGGACTTTCCTGCCTGGCATGAGTGAGTGAGGACCGAGGACTTCCTGGAGCATGGGCTGCCTGTGCAGCACAGGAACCCAGAGGTAGATGACTCACATTTCCAACTTGAGTTTCATTTCTGAAGGCTGCAGCGTCTTTTTGTTTTCGGTTTCCTTCTGGGCCCTGGCAGCGCGGCTTTCTCTGTCACACGTGATGCTGCAGCCCTGTCACTGCTGTCACCACCCTCTGCCGGCCCTAAATGGCCATGTGGGCTCCCAAAAGAGCTCACTGCAGGGCTCAGAGTGCCTCAGGCCGTCCTCTCCAGCTTCCAGAGCTGCTGCCCGTGCTCCTCCTGCTTCCCAGCTTCCCCGTTCCCCTTTGTTACTGGAACAAGGGTGTGAACCAGGAGGTGACACCCAAACACCCAGAGGCAGCCTGGGGCTGCAGGAAATGAAAACCCTCCAAGATCTGAGTCAGGGCTCACGGGAGGCTGTCAGGGGAGCTGCAGGGTCTCATCCACACTACGAGGGTGCTGTAGTAGGCTGCGAGGGGTTAAAAGCAGCTGCAATCCCTATATCTGAGCCGGCCACTGGGCTCTGAATCACCCCCTGCCGGGTTGTGAATGCCAGGAAATCGATGAAGCATCCCTTGGGACGAGCCTTGGCAGCGATCCCTGCAGGACAGAGATCCCACAGGACCCCTGACCCCATCCCTGCCCGGGACCAGGGCTGCTCCTGCCCCTGCCCCTGCCCCTGCCCCAGGGCAGCAAAAATTGGCCAGTTTGGGGCCCTTTGCCCAGTCTGGGGGTTGCCCAGTTCGATGGTTGCACAGTTTGGGGGTTGCACGATTTGGGGGTCGCACAGTTTGGGAGTTGCCCAGTTTGGAGGTTGCACAGTTCGATGGTTGCCCAGTTTGGGGTTTGAACGGTTTGGGGCCATTTGCCCAGTTTCGGGGTTGCCCATTTCAATGGTTGTCCAGTTTGGGGGTTGCCCAGTTCGGTGGTTGTCCAGTTTGAGGGTTCCACAGTTTGGGGGTTGCTCAGTTTGAGGGTTCCACAGTTTGGGGGTTGCTCAGTTTGGTTGTTGCCCATTTCGGGTGTTGCCCATTTCGGGGTCTGCCCACCCAGCACGGCCCCAGGGTGGGCACAGGACCCCCAGCATCCACTCATCCAAGGTCACCCCCAAACCGTGCCTGGGGGTCCCTGCGGGGCCAGCACAGCCACACAGCCCCGTGCCCGTGTCCGGGTCACCGCCCGGGCGTGGCGGGACGGGTGTCACCCGATCCCCGGCGGGGACAGCTCTGCCCACCGGTGTCCCCGGCCCTGAGCCCTTTGGGCCCTGTGAAACTCATGCCGCGGGCACTGTCACCCCCCGGTTGGAGAAAATTCGGTTAAACGAGGGAAAATTCCCTTTTTTGGGGCGGGAAAATTCCCTCTTTGGGTCTCGCCCGGAGCGAGACCTCCAAACCTGGGGGGTTGCTCACACCCACCGCAAACTTTGTCCCTGTCCCGCCTCCCGCACCCCGCACCCCGCACCGCCGCTCCACCCCTGCCCATCCCATCCCGGCCCGGAGAACGGAGACAACCCATCCCGGGGGAGTCTGGGGAGGGGGAAACGGGGGGGAAACTCCACTCACCGCGTCCCGGCGGGTCGGGATACCCCGGGAGCTACCGCATCCCTGCCGGGATCCGCTCCATCCCTCCGGCCGCTCCCTTCCTGCCTCCTGCCCGGGCAAAGGAAGCGCGCGGGGCCGAGGAGGAGGAGGGAAAAGAAGAAGAGGAAAAGAAAAATCAAGTAGAAACCCAACCCCGCTGACCATAGATAGAGCCGCGCTTTATTCAGATTTATTCAGCTCCCTCTAGAGGCACCAAGCCCCGAGCTCCGGGGGATTTTTTGGGGGGTTCTGGGGGTTCCTTGGGGGAAACTGAAGCATCTCGCGGTCCCTGCGCGGGTCGGGGGGTGCCGGGTGTGGGGTTGGTACCATCCCCGGAGATCCGCTCTCCCGGACATCCTCGGCTCCTCCCTGGCTTCTCCAGCAGCTTTTCCTCACGGCTGCACCTTAAATTCGCCCTCTGCCAGGTTCCCCGGCTGACAGCCCGGTTAAAGTAACGATTTGAGGATTTATTTTTCCTGGGAGGGAACTTGTATTGATCCAGTAGGAAAAAAAACCAAAGTCCCCGGTGGCAGAGGCGGCTCCCACCAAGCGCCTCAGGGAATTCGAAATCCGCGGAGATTTTGGAGAAATCGCAGCAGCTCGAGAGAGAGATTCAGCCCTGGAGGGTTCAGCAATCTGCCCCAGCTGCTTTTCCTCTCCTCGCTCCTTGGGCCGCTGCCAGGGCGGCTGCTGGGGCTGGCAAATGCCAGATAAGCAGCGGAGCTTTGGGGCTGGGCAGAGCCCGAGTGCCGATGATCGCATCACCCGACCGGCAGGAGCGCCCCGAGGGATCTGCTCTGCCCCGGGATTTTTGGGATTCCTGCCTGGAATGGGTCCCTTGGCTTTGGAATATCGGGAATATGAGGATCCTCTCTCAGCCACTCCCGAGAGAAGTTCAATTCCCACAGAGGGAGGGGAGGTGACAGCTCGGGGGAGTCACTGTCCTTTATTTTGGGCTTGTTTTGGTCAGGTGAAGGTGCAGGACCCCCAAAAGCAGAGGTGTCCCCGGGGAAGAGGCTCTGGAACATGAGCAGACAGCAAAGGGCTTCAGGCGAGGGGGGTGAGAGGATGGGGAGAGTGGAGGATGCTCTGAGGAGGGTCCCAGGCTTTGTAAAAGGTGGTAAGGATGGAGAACCACGAGCAAAACTGATCCCACTCTGCTCTGTCAGAGGCTGTGGCGCTCCAGGGTTTTCCTGAAGATTCTTTCATCCCTCCCGGTTGAGGAGGGTCCCAGTGCCCACAGGCCTTGGGAAAGGTGGAAGGATGGAGAACCACGAGCAAAACTGACTCCAGCTCTGCCACGGTGCCCCAGGGGCGTTCTGTAGGCTCTTCCATCCCTCCCAGCTGAAGAGGGAATAACCTTGGGACCTGCTGGTCAGCAGTGGGCAGCCCTTGGTTTTTGGGGCTGCTTGGCCCATGGGTGCCAGGCACATCTGCCCCGTGCCACGGAGCACCCCAGGAGCTCCGGGTGATGAAATGGCCCCAGTGTAGGGCCATGGCACTGGATGGGCATTCAGGTCCATTCCAACCCATCCGAGGATTCCGTGCTTCTCAATCTCCTCGGAGCACCAGGTGGCACTCTCCGACTTCCCAGCGAGCCGAGCTGAGCCGGGCTAACCCGGCTGGGAGACACCGACACCGCCGGCTCCAGCTCCGGGCAGGGGACAGCGGGGACAGCACAGTGGGACAGCGAGGGACGGGTCAAAGGGGTTTTCCAGGGTTTTTTGGGGGTGGGTGGATTCACCTCCTGCACCCTCAGCAAACCCCAGAACGGCAAAAACCCCACCCAGTAATCCCCCAGGTTTGATCCAGAGTTTCCTCCCGGTTCCCTTTGATCCACCCTTTCCTCCCCGGGTCCCGAGGGGGACAGAGCACCTTTCCCGTGGTGTCCCCCCTCCGGGGTGTCCCCCCGTGCTGGCTCTGGGCTCTGCAGGAGCACAGGATGAAGGAAATCGCTTTTTCCTCTCTCCCGGGCTGTCCCTGCCTGCGGGAGGAGCGAGCTGCTGGCTGAGGGCAGCCAGGGTCGGGAATTCCCCACGGGAATGGAGGCTTTCCATGGCCAGAGAGCCGATCCTGCACAAAGCCCCCCTCAGGCTGAAATTTAGAGGCGTTACAAGTCTGGCGGTGGCCCATGAGATGCTTTGGAGGGGAGGATCTGCTGTGCCACCCCTCGCAGAACATTCCCAGATCCCAGAGCATTCCCAGACCCCAGAGCATTCCCAGCCATCAGACATTCCCAACCCTCAGACATTCCCAGATCCCTGAACATTCCCAGATTCCAGATCATTCCCAGATCCCAGAACATTCCCAGCCCTCAGACATTCCCAACCCTCAGAACATTCCCAGATCCCAGAACATTCCCAGCCCTCAGAACATTCCCAGCCCTGAGAGCATTCCCAGCCAACATTCCCAACCCTCAGACATTCCCAGATCCCAGAGCATTCCCAGATCCCAGAATATTCCCAGCCCTCAGCACATTCCCAGATCTGAGAACATTCCCAGCCCTCAGAATATTCACATATCCCTGAACATTCCCAGATCCCAGAGCATTCCCTGCCCTCAGACATTCCCAGATCCCAGAACATTCCCAGCTCTCAGAGCATTCCCAGCCAGCATTCCCAGCCCCCAGAACATTCCCAGATCCCACAGCCAGCATTTCCAGCCCCCAGAACATTCCCAGCTCCCAGAACATTCCCAGATCCCACAGCCAGCATTCCCACAGCCCTCAGGCATTCCCAGCCCGGTCACGGGCCGCAGGAGCTGCTGGCAGCGGGGCTCGGGCTAATCTGGGAATTGTATGCCAGGAAGGGCACACCCAGCCGGGACAAAGGCTCAGCTCCGCTCGCTCCAGCGCTCCCGGGCTTCCCCTGAGCGCCCCGGGGCTGCCCTGGAGCCGGCCCGGCCTCGCTGCTCCCTCCCCGCACCTGCTCCAGGTGTGGGACACAGGCTGGTGACGCCCTGAGCTGCTGGAGGCTTTCCCAGCCCCGCCCCGTGTTCCTGCCCATCCCTGGGGAACGGCACAGAATGGGGGTGTAGAACACAAACTGCCCTGGCCAGGCTGAAACCGGGGCTGTGAGAGAGATGGACATCATGAAATCAGGGCTGTGAGAGAGATGGACACCATGAAATCAGGGCTGTGAGAGATGCACACCCTGAAATCAGGGCTGTGAGAGAGATGGAAACCATGAAATCAGGGCTGTGTGAGATGAACACCCTGGTCAGGCTGAAATCAGGGCTGTGAGACAGATGCTCACCCTGAAACTGGGGCTGTGAGAGAGATGCACACCCTGATATTGGGGCTGTGAGAGATGCACACCCTGAAATCAGGGCTGTGAGAGAGATGAAACTGGGGCTGTGGGTGATGCACACCCTAATCAGCCTGAAATCAGGGCTGTGAGACAGATGCTCACCCTGAAATTGGGGCTGTGAAAGAGAGATACACCATGAAATCAGGGCTGTGAGAAATGCACACCCTGGTCAGGCTGAAATCAGGGCTGTGAGAGAGATAAAAATCCTGAAATTGGGGCTGTGAGAGAGATGAAATCGGGGCTGTGAGAGACGCACACCCTGGTCAGGCTGAAATCACGCCCTGGCCAGGATGAAATTTGGGCTGTGAGAGAGATGGACACCCTGAAACTGGGGCTGTGAGAGATGCACACCCTGGTCAGGCTGAGATTAGGGCTGTGAGAGAAATGCACACCCTGAAATTTGGGCTGTGAGAGAAATGCACGCCCTGAAATTTGGGCTGTGAGAGAGATATTCATCCTGAAATTTGGGCTGTGAGAGAGATATTCATCCTGAAATTTGGGCTGTGAGAGATGCATGCCCTTCTCACCCCCAGGGTGTTTAATCCAGACCCTGACAGTGGCAAATTCACGTGGCCATCGTTGTTTTCCTGCCAGTGTGGCTTAGCAGAGCTGTGCTGGCAGCAGCCCCTTCCCGTGATGCCTTCCCAGGTACCAAAACTCCCCGTCCTTGACACATCCTTAGGAGCCTTGAGCTCCAAATAGACTCCAGGCTGTGCAAAACCGCCCGAGATTTCCCGAAGCTGTAGAAAATGTGGGGGATATTATTAGAGCTCAGCCTCTGCCAGGGCAAGTGTCAAACACCACGGAGGGGTTGGGAGGAAGGGTTTGACCCGGCTGAGTCACTGCAGGGCAGCTCCTGGTGGGGTTCTGTGTCACCAGGATATTTTCTGAAAAATCCCTTTGCCAGGATTTTTCTCCTGAGAAGCTGAGAAGCCTCAGAGGAAAAGAAAAACAATAATTATCTGCTGCTGTGGAGTGCAACAGGTGCATCTTTGATTGGTCTCATGTGGTTGTTTTTAATTAATGGCAAATCACAGTTGAACTGTCCTGGACTCTGGTCAGTCACAAGATTTTATTATCATTCCTTTCTATTCCTTCCAAGCCTTCTGTTGAAATCCTTTCTTCTATTCATTAGTGTAGTTTTAATATATAATTTTCTTTTAGTATAAATAATAAAATAATAAATCAGCCTTCTGAAACATGGAGTCAACATTCTCATCTCTTCCCTCATCCTGGGACCCCTGTGAGCACCACCACAGTTCTGGGCACCTCTGAGGGAGCAGCTGAGAGGAGCCTGGCAGGGACAGCCAGGCCTTTCCTCAGTGTCCCCGAGCCTGGCAGGGACAGCCAGGCCTTTCCTCAGTGTCCCCGAGCCTGGCAGGGACAGCCAGGCCTTTCCTCAGTGTCACCGAGCTCCTTGTCCCCGTGGGAAGCAGAGACACCTCAGCCAGACTGTGCTGGGGAGCTGTTATAATTCAGATATTATAATTCAGATATTATTTTATAAAATAATTTATAGAAAAAAAATATGAATAATATGAATGAACACAAGCCCTATGCTCTTCCCAGGGAGGTGGTGGAATCACCACCTCTGAATGTGTTTAAATAAAGACTGGACATGGCACTTGGTGCTAGAGTCTGGTTGAGGTGCTGGGGCACAGGTTGGACTTGATCTGAGAGGTCTCTTCCAACCTCATTATTCTGTGATTCTGTGAATATATTATGAATGAACATATTTGGCCCTCTGAGGAGCCCTCTGAGTGCCATACATATATATCTATATTGGCTCTCTGAGGCCACTTGTCACCCTGGCGTGGCTGCAGTGACGCTGCCACATCCTGCTGGTGGTATTTATTTTAAGGTATTTAAGGTATTTTAAGGTATTTTAAGGTATTTTAAGGTGGTTGTTTGCAAACAGCGCCGTGCTGTGAGGGCAGGGGGAGCTGCTCACGGGCCGTGTGTGATGAAAAGCCTCTGCCAGCCTCGCTGGTTTCCCTGCTCCATGGAAAACCAGGACCCAGCGCTGCAGAGCTGTCCCAGCTCCATCCCATTTCCATCACTGCTCCTCGCTGCAGCCTCTCCCTGAGCCACTCAGGCTTGTCCTGCTCCTGCTGCACCTCCTGCTCCCTCCTCCGTGCAGGGTGCTGCACCAACAGGGAGGGAAAGAAAAGCCTGGAATGATGTCCAGGCTGAGATTCACGGAGCTCGTGAAGCTGCTGTAAAGTTGCATTACAAATGTGAGCCACTCGGATATTCCAGTGATCCGAGCCAGCAGAGGAGAATATTTTAAATGAAATATTCATGGGGATCCTCAGCCTGCGAAAGTGATAGAGCTCTGCAGCCTTCTGTGGACTCACACTAATTTATTTTTTATTATGACCCATTTGTAGGATGATGGGGCCGGGAGGCTCCAGGCAGTCGCCTCCAGCTTCAGGTCCCAGTTTTTATTTTATTTTATTTTTTTTCAGGTGCTCTAAAAGCACAGAACAGCTCCACGATCTGTGCCCCAAATTCCAAACCGCTAAGGATGTAGCCTGGTATTTCTGACACACCAAACCTGGGCTCTGACACAGGCAGCAGCTCCTGGCAGCTCAGACAGGCCACAGGGTCCCCTCTGTGCCAGTGGCACTGCCCTGGGGCCACAGGGTCCCCTCTGTGCCAGTGGCACTGCCCTGGGGCCACAGGGTTCCCTTTATGTCACTGTGGCACTGCCCTGGGGCCACAGGGTCCCCCCTGTGCCACTGGCACTGCCCTGGGGCCACAGGGTCCCTTCTGTGCCACTGGCACTGCCCTGGGGCCACAGGGTCCCCTCTGTGCCAGTGGCACTGCCCTGGGGCCACAGGGTCCCCCCTGTGCCACTGGCACTGCCCTGGCTGAGGAAGGGACCAGCATCAAACCAACAAAGGGCACTCACAGCCCCGGAGCAGATGGGAGAAGTATTTGCCAAACAAAGGCTCTATTTTCAAGGAAATCCTCTGACTTTCTGCCTCGAAGACAGAAATGATTCAAGCTCTGGCGCAGGCGGCCGTGGGTAGGAAATTCTCCTGTCATGGGCTGCAGTGAGAGCTGGGGCTGCTTTTCCAGGCCGATATCATTCCTGCTGTGCATTTGGGAATTATTTGAACCCCTCTGCAGCCTCCAGGTGCACCCATTTCATCCCTGGAAGTGTCCAGGGGAGGTTGGACAGGGCTTGGAGCAAGCTGGACTGGTGGAAGGTATCCCAGCCCATGGCAGAGGGTGGAATTGGGCGATTTTTAAGGTCTGTCCTGAATATTTCCAGAGATGGGCCATCCCCAGCTGCTTCATCCCCACACCCAGCCCTGCTCAGCACAGCAGACAGCTTTGGGCTCTGCTGGTGGCGTGTGAAACACGCTGCAGTATCACCTATAATTCATAAAGCCCCGCAAAACAAAGCACTCGTGTGGCTCCTTTTTTCCTCCCCAGCTGTAAATCCTGCCCAGCCCCGGCTCTTCCCCCTCCAGCCGTGCCTGTCCCGGTTTCTGGCCCCGCCACGAGGCTGATTTCCACGCGGAGTCCCTGCACAGTCGCTCCCACCCCGCGCTGTCCCCGGTCCCTTGTCCCGGCTGCAGTGACTCAGCCCCGCAGTGACTAAACTCTTCCCTGCTCTCCAAACCGGGATCGCGCCTCTGTTCAGCGCCCTGCAGCTCCGGAGAGCCGCCCTGGCACAGCCTGACTCATCCCAGGAGGTGATGGAGGTGATGCCCGGCTGCTCCAGCGCTGCTTCCCCTGGAGTGGGGCTGCAATGAGGATGCTCCCCTGCTCTCGGGATTTCCAGCTGCTCAGAGTGACCCTGAAATAAGTTAAAAAATCTCTTTTCTCACCCCGGTGCTCAAAGAAGGAGTTGGAGCTTTTTATTTCTCGGTCTTAAGGTTGTTTATTGTATGTTAAATTTCTTTTTCTTTTTTTTAGTATAAAAAGATAACCCCGGGGTGGGGTTATCTTTTTATACTAAAAACTACGTGTACAATATTTGCAGTTACTTTTTAATACGTATAATTTATGTTAGATAGTGGGAGGGTTTATCCACCCTGCTGGGGCTTGCACCCAGCCTGTCCTCACCCTCCAGCACGATGGGGTGGGCTTGGGAGTCAGGAATTTCCTCACCTGGGCTTGGGAGTCAGGAATTTCCTCACCTGGGCTTGGGAGTGAGGATTTCCTGGGTTTGGGAGTGAAGATTTCCCTCACCTGGGTTTAGGAATGAAGATTTCTCTCTCCTGGATTTGGGAACGAAGATTTCCCTCATCTGAGTTTGGGAGTCAGGATTCCTTGGGTTTGGGAGTCAGGATTTTCCTCACCTGGGTTTGGGAATGAATATTTCCCTCTCCTGGATTTGGGAATGAAGATTCCCAGGGGAGGGACAGCCACCCTCCTGAGGGTGGAAATGTGTCTGATGAGCTTTGTTATCCCCATGGCCAGTCCCCAGTTTGAGGTGATGGAATATGTGCCCAGAAGGAATAATCTGGAAGGAATTCCTGCCTGTGAGGGTGGCAGGGGCTGGCACAGGGTGCCCAGAGCAGCTGTGGCTGCCCCTGGATCCCTGGCAGTGCCCAAGGCCAGGCTGGATGGGGCTCAGAGCAGCCTGGGATGGTGGAAGGTGTCCCTGCCGTGGCAGGGGTGGGTGGGATGGGGTTTAAGATCCTCCCAGCCCACCCATGATCCTGCCCCAGCAGGGTGTGCAGGGTGCCCAGGGCACCCCTGCCATGCTGGGATGGGCACAGGGTCCCTTCCAGCTTTGCCCTGAGCATCTCCAGTGCCACCCAAGCAGGAACAGCTCCAAGCTGGCACCCTTTGCCTGATGGTGTCACCTGGAGGAGCCCAGGCAGGCTGTGTGCACCAAGGGGAGCAGCCTCTCCTGTCCCCCCACCCCTTGGGGACATGCCCAGGCTGACAGGGAGGCACAGCCCACGGGCCACTGCCTCTCCAGGCAGGAAGCAAGGCAAGGCTGTGGTTTGCTCAGCCAGGGCTGTAATTAGGCTGATTGGCACTAACTTGCCTCAAAACTCCGGGGAGGAGGGGAGAAAGCACAGCTCAGCCATTTTATGTGGGATTTTTACTGGGAGAAATGGAGCCAGCACGGGGCTGCCTCTGTCCCTTCTCTCTGTGACATCCCCTGAGCCCTTTCAGAGCAGACCACCCCCAGGATGAGCCTCCCTGCTGCACCCCCTGCTCCAAACCTGCCTGGCACAGCATCCCCAAAGCCCAGCTCGGGCTGGGATGGAGCTGAGCGTGCCCTGGGGCTGGCAGGGCACCGTGGGCTGCGTGCCCAGAGCAGATTTGCTGCCAGGCTCTGATAAGATGTGCCTGCATTCACAGCTGTGTGCTGACCACAGCCCACATGAGAGGCTCAGCACGGCCCATTTGGGAGCAGAGGAAGCTCAGCGTGGCCTGGCAACCCCTCTGAAGGAGCTGCTGGGAGGAGAGGCCGTGCCTGGCCCTGCTGGAGCCTTTTGGGGCTCTGCCACAGGGGCTGGGCACGCTGTGGGATCTGATCCCAGCACTGCTGGAGAAATCTGCCCGTTTGTCACAGAATCCCAGACTGGTTTGGGGTGGGAAGGAGCTCCAAGCTCACCCCATGGCACCTCCTGCCATTGACACCTTCCTCTCTTCCAGGCTGCTCCAAGCCCTCATGGGACCAGGTCTGCTCTGGGTCTGCCCTGGTGTGCAGGAGGAGGCCTTGGGTGAATAAAGGAGGATTTTCCTGGGATGTAAATCCTGTGAGGCTGGTCCCACACGGGCACAGCTGTAATGGGTGAAAAAGCAGCGGATTTGGGGCACAGCTGAGGAGGATTTTGAAGGTGGCTGCACACAGGAGGGCTGGGCAGTGCAAAACCTTGTGCAGCTGACGGAAGGGATGGGAAATGATGAACAGGGCTCTTCCCTCTGCCATCCTGAGGGTACAGCTGGCAGCCCCAGCCCCTGCTCCACCCCACAATTAACCCGTGTTTGCTCATTAGGGGAGTTACAAGCCTGTGCAAACACTTCAATTTGCTCTTGATAAAGCCAAGGGAGGAGAAAACCCTGCCCGTGAGGTGTGGCCGGACCCTGCAGGCTCCTCCCAGGGGTCTGGGGCTCCCGAGGGCCACCTGGCGAGGCCGGAGCATCCCTCCCTGCCCAGGTGTCACCCCCTGGCTGTCCCCAACCCCGCTGCTCCCACGGCATTTGTCCCAAACTTGGCCCGGTGTCGCTAACAGCAACTGCTAATTGTTCTCGAGCTCTGTACTATATTTAATTCCCCACTATTATTTTTTCCCCTTTTAATCATAAAAAGCCTAAATTTCCCTCGGGGAAGGTTATTGGCTCGAGTGTGGAAATATACCTGTGCCTTGCATGGCGCTGGGCCACGGGGGCTTTGGCTGTATTTTTAAATCCAAGTACAAAGTGTCTTCACCATTTAACCCTTCCCAGGAGGGAGAGTGGGAGGAAAGGAGCTTGTGGGGGGTTTTCTTCCCTTTTTCTCAGCTCCTGCTTGGAGCAGGATGGGTTTGGATGTATGGAGAGCAAGGAGAAGAGTGGGGAATTTTGCTTTGAGAAATTTACCCCATATTCCTGGCATTGAGGAATTTGGCTGCATTTTTAAATCCAAGTACAAAGTGTCTTCCATGCCAGCACCGTTTAACCCTTCCCAGGAGGGAGAGTGGGAGGAAAGGAGTTTGTGGGGGGTTTTATTCCCTTTTTCTCAGCTCCTGCTTGGAGCAGGATGGGTTTGGATGTATGGAGAGCAAGGTGGGCAAGGAGAAGAGTGGGGTTTGAGGAATTTGCCCCATATTCCTCTGGCAAGGTGGGCAAGGAGAAGAGAGAGGTTTGAAGAGTTTACCCTATATTCCTCTGGCTAGGTGAGAAAGGAGAAGAGCAAGTTTTGAGGAATTTACCCCATATTCCTCTGGCTAGGTGGGCAAGGAGAAGAGTGGGGTTTGAGGAATTTACCCCATATTCCTCTGGCAATTCCTCTGCTTTTCCCTCTCCCAGACCCATCAGAAATGAGAGTGGGAGGAAAGGAGTTTGTGGGGGGTTTTCTTCCCTTTTTCTCAGCTCCTGCTTGGAGCAGGATGGGTTTGGATGCATGGACAGCAAGGTGGGCAAGGAGAAGAGTGGGGTTTGAGGAATTTGCCCCATATTCCTCTGGCAAAGTGGGCAAGGAGAAGAGTGGGGTTTGAGGAATTCACCCCATATTCCTCTGGCAATTCCTCTGCTTTCCCCTCTCCCAGACCCACCAGGAATGAGAATGGGAGGAAAGGAGTTTGTAGGAGGGGGTTCTTCCCTTTTTCTCAGCTCCTACTTGGAGCAGGATGAGTTTGGATGCATGGACAGGGAGGTGGGTAAGGATAAGAGTGGGGTTTGAAGAATTCACCCCATATTCCTCTGCCTAGGTGAGCAAGGAGAAGAGTGGGGTTTTGAGGAATTTACCCCATATTCCTCTGGCTAGGTGGGCAAGGAGAAGAGTGGGGTTTTGAGGAATTTACCCCATATTCCTCTGGCTAGGTGAGCAAGGAGAAGAGTGGGGTTTTGAGGAATTTACCCCATATTCCTCTGGCAATCCCTCTGTTTTCCCCTCTCCAGGTGGCCCCGAGCATCTCCTCCATCCCAGCCCCCCCCGCCCCCGCTGCGGGTGTGTTTTGGGGCTGGGGTGCCCCGAGGTAACCCGGAGCCTCACACCTTTGAGGATGTGGGCCAAAGTCATCCAGTCTGAGAGCTATTTCGGGGGAGAGCGGCTGCTCCCGCGGGAGCCCCGGCACAGCCGCCGCCGGAGCCGGGCGGGCACGGCTGGGACGGGCAGGAGGGAGCCGCTCCCGCCTCCTCCCTTCATGGAATCACCCGAGGGGGCTCAGCCCTTCCCCCGCAGACCTTGGGGCGCCTTTCAAGCGGCTGCTGCAGGGGGAGGTTTGGGGTTTGCAGCTCGGAGCAGATTTGGGGTGTCGCTCTCATCGCTGGGGGTGTTCTGTGCCAAAGGAGGGATTTTGTTCAGCGCTCTGTGCTGTGAAGTGCTCGCTCAGAAGGAGAAATGGGATTCAAACAACCCTTTTTTCTGGCCTGGGGTCAGTCCTGGTTTCATCCATCCCAGCCCTGATGCTGCTTCTCTCTGCGGTGGGAGGATGGGGCAGCAGCTGAAAGGCTCCACACAGGCTTTGTGCTGCCTCTGGGTGCTCCCTGACCCCAGAGCCACCAGACGAGGGGACAAATTCCCCCCGTGGCCCGAGAACCCCCGTCCTCTGCCTGACCCTCAGCAGAGCCCTCTCACTGCCTGCTCTGGCCGGCACAAGGGACCGAGTGTCTCCCTCCCTCCTCCTCCTCCTCCTCCTCCTCCTCCTCAAACAAAGGCAGCCACAGTTAATTTTCTCCTTCTTCTTCTTCTTCCAAGTGGTTCCACCCGTGAGCTGCCGGCCTTGATTTGGGATTCCTGAGGGGTCCAGGAGGCAGAGGGGGCCCTGGCAGGGTGCTGGGAAGCTGCTTGGGCACCAGCACCCATCTGCCCTCCCCAGCTGCTCCATCCCCTCCCAGGGCATCTGGACAAAGCTGAGCTCCAAGTGGGACCCTGTGGAGCTTTGGGGGTGAGGATCCACCCCCGGGTGATCTGTTCTGGGAATCCAACCCCATCCCAGCGCAGGGAATGCTCCCTGCCAGCACGGGAAGGGTGGGCAGGTAAGGGGAGCTGTGCCAAGGGAGCACCCCGCGGGCAGGGCGGGGGCCTGGGGCAGGGAGGGGACCCTGCAGCTCCTTCAGAGGAGCAATTTCAGCATGAGAAAGGAATGTGGCTCCCGGGCCTGCCAGGGATGGGATGGGATGGAGGCAGTGCTCAGGAACAGGGATGATTTCTGCTGGCCTGACTCACTGGCAGCCTCCTCGCAGCCGCTTCCTCTCCGGGAGGCAGAAACTCCCAGTTTTTATTTATCACAGGCCTAAAGTAGGGGTGAAGGAAGGAAATGTTCTTATTTTTAACTGCTCCGTCTCCCCGGGGCCTGGGCCAGCGCTGGCATGGGGAGGTGGCCACCAGGAGCATCCCCATGGCCAGGGCTCCCCCTCACCTGAGCACTGCAGCTCCCCACGGGCTCTGAGCCCATGCACGGAGTGTCCCTGGGGCTGGGACCATCGAGGGACCCTGTGCAGGGTGGGGACACCCAGGGTGGGCAGGGGGACGGCTCAGTGTGGGCACAGCCACGCTGAGGGCACCTGAGATCCACTGAGCCCCAGGGAAAATTCATTTCTCTTTCCTTGAAGCCACCTGACCGTGCTGCTGCTCGTGTGGGGACAAACCTTGGTGGCCTCCTGGGGGTCCCTGTTTGTGTCCCCCACAAGGACAGAGCAGCCACCAGTCTGGGGTGCTGGGGGTCCCTCTTTGTGCCCATCACAAGGACAGAGGTGTCACTAACCCCGGGGTGCTGGGGGTCCCTCTTTGTGCCAATTTGGGGTGCTGGGGGTCCTTCTTTGTGTCCTGCAAAAGGACAGAGCTGTCACCAATGTGGGGTGCTGGGGGTCCCTCTTTGTGCCTGTCACAAGGACAGAGGTGTCACCATTCTGAGGGTGCTGGGGGTCTCTGTTTGTGGCAATTTGGGGTGCTGGGGGTCTCTCTTTGTGCCCCCCACCAGGACAGAGCTGTCTCAGAGCTGGAGGATGAGGAGGGTTTCATCCATCCCAGCTCCACCCAGGGAGGATTTGGGGATGTTGTGTCACCATTCCCAAGGTTCAGAGTGGGCAGGGTGACACCCCTGGAACATTTTGGGTTCCTCAGCAGGCTGGGCACTGTCACCACCCCGGTGGTGCCATGGGTGGCATGGAGGCTCTGTCCCACTGTTCCCAGTCCTCCTGGGGGGCAGAAACCAGGCCAGGTGTCTGTTTGTGCAGTGCCATGAGTTTTTTTTGCATTTCCAGAGGGTTTTCCTTGCCCAGCCATGCCTGGTGAGGCCGTGGCACTGGTGTGGCACAGCCACAGTGCCCCCCAGCCCCTGCTCATGTCTGTGCCCAGATCCAGGTGTGAAGTTTGGGACTTTGGTTCCTTGGGGCTTCCCTTGAGCTCCTGTTGTGAAACTTTCATTTGCTTCTAAAAGCAGTGAGGTTTTGTTGGTTTTTTTTTTTTTTCTCATGATCTTCTCTTTTCCCCCTCTGTTGCCCTGAGATAAAGGCTTCTAAATTTGTCCTGTGCTGAAAACGCAGCTAATCCTGATGGACCTGAATTCGCATCTCCCCCCCAGAGGAATTGCACTAATTTTTTTTCCCTTTGTTCTGCCAGGGGACCTGTCCGTTTCCTAGTGGAAAGAATTAAAAAAAAAAAAAAAATCACTATTTAGGGCAAGGTTTATATTCCCGAAACCTGTGTTTGTTTGCAAGAAAAGAGGACAGGAGGGAAATAAATGAGAAAAGCATCATGCTGCTTTTTTTTTTCTTTTTTTTTTTTTTTTTCCTCTCCCGATATTGTTTTTACAGCAGGCAAATTTTAATTAAAGTGAAGAACTGGGTCGCTTGTGCTGTCCAGAAGATGCTCTGAGGACGTGCTCCTTCCCCACCAGTGTTAATTTGGGAGAGCTGGCCCAGCCTGGAGGTGTTGGGAAGGGCTGCAGGGACAGGGTGGGCTCTGGAGGAGGGCGTGGGGGTCTCTCCTCCCTGCCCACATCCCCTGGCGGTGATGGAGGGGTCGGATGTGGCTTTTTGGGTGCTGGGCGAGCCCTGTGGCACAGCCAGGGCCGGGACAGGAGGGGACGGAGCAGGTGCGAGCTGGCCCTGCTGGGAGCGGCAGGAGCCACCTGGGCTGCGGGAAAACAGCGAGTGGCAGAAAAATGGCAGAAAAATCCAGCGAGAGAAAGAAAAATCGGCCTCACCTGGGGCTGTCCGTGCTGTGGGACCGGGACAGGGAAAGGAACAGAGACAGGGACAGGGAAAGGGAAAGGAACAGGGGAAGGGAAAGGGACAGGGATGGGGACAGGGGACAGGGACAGGGGACAGGGAGGAGGATGGGGATGGGGATGGGGACAGGGAAAGGAACAGAGACCGGGACAGGGACGGGGACAGGGAAAGGTACAGGGAAAGGAACAGAGAATGGGAAAGGAACAGGGGACAGGGATGGGGACGGGGACAGGGAGGGGGACAGAGGTGGAGACAGGGATGGGGATGGGGACAGGGAAAGGAACGGAGACCGGGACAGGGATGGGGACAGGGACAGGGATGGGGATGGGGACAGGACAGGGATGGGGACAGGGACAGGGAAGGAGATGGGGAAAGGAACAGGGATGGGGACAGGAACAGGTACAGGCAAAGGAACAGGGACGGGGAAAGGAAAAGGAACAGGGACAGGAAAAGGAACAGGGACAGGGACCTGCGGTCCCCGCGGTGCCACCTGAGGAGGGGCTGCACCCCGGGGGCGGCACGGGAGGGCTCGGGGCCGGGGAAGGAGCGGCGGCAGTGCCCGCTCGCCGTCGGTGCCTGGGGGGGCTCCCCGCGACCCCCGATCCACCGGTGCCGCCCCAAGCGGGGCAGAGACCCCCGGGCTGGGCTGGGGGCTCCGTGCCGGCTCTGAGCAGCCCGGGGGGGAGTTCGTGCCGGGGCTCTGGGCTCACGGAGCCGAACCGGGGCACAGAACCGGGGCTGCCCACGGGCACCGGGGCCCTCGGGGGTCACGGAGCCGAGCCGGGGCACAGAACCGGGGCTGCCCGGGGCACCGGGGCTCGCAGCCGCCGCTCCCCCCGGCGGGAGGCGGGTGCGGGGGTGGGGCCTCCGGTGCCCCCCCCCCGTCCCGGGCGGCCCCGGGTCCCCTCCCCGCTCGCTGCTGCCGGCGGGACTTCCTGATCCCGCCGCATTGGCCGCAGGTAGCGCAGCTGTGCGGGACGGGGCACGGACAGACGGACAGAGCCCATGCGGACACTTAGCTGAGCTTCATCCCCCGCCCCCCCCAACCCGCTCCTCCTCCTCCTCCTCCTCGTCTTCCTCCTCCCTCCCTGCCCGGCTCCCTTCCTGCCCGGCACATGTAAAACTTGTGCGTGGGGCTCCGCTCCCGTGCCGCTCCCGGTGCTGCCGGCGGCAGGAGCCGGGCTGGGATCGTCCCCCCGGCGGAGAGACCCCTCCTCACCCCCGGAGCGGGGACCCCCCCGGCTCCGCTGGCCCATGCTGGATTTCGGCCCGGGAAGGTGACTGCAGGAGGAAGCGGCGCCGCGCCGGGGCAGGGTAACCATGAATGAGATGTCGAGTTTCCTGCACATCGGGGACATCGTCTCCCTGTACGCCGAGGGCTCCGTCAATGGATTCATCAGCACCTTGGGGTGAGCCGGGGGCTCCCGGGGCCGCCCCGCGGGGATTCCGGCACGGACGGGACGGGAGCGGTGGCAAAAGGAGCCGGGAAGCTGCGGGCAGGGACGGGGACAGGAGCCGGGCAGGGGGACAGGCTGTCCCGGCTGGCAGGGGCAGGACGTGACCCTGCAGGGACCCTCAGCCCCCTTTCACTGGGCAGAAGCTGCTTCACCCCATTCAGGGCTGGGGGAACAGATGGGGTTGAGCAGCGCGGGGTCGGTGGGTGAGGATGGGACAGGCGGGGGTGACAGCTGGGCCAGCCCCTCCTGGGCACGGGGTCATTCTGTGCTCCCAGCCCTGCCCAGGGTGGCGGAGGCTCCCTCTGTCCCCTCAGTGTCGCACACAGCCCGGTGGGCGCGGGGATCGCTGCTGGGACACGGAGCCGGGCTGGGGGACAGGGCAGTGCCAGCCCCGGGCTGGGGGACAGGGCAGTGCCAGCTCTGGGCTGGGGGACAGGGCAGTGCCAGCCCCGGGCTGGGGGACAGGGAAGTGCCAGCTCCGGGAATCGCTGCAGGGACACGGAGCCGGGCTGGGGGACAGGGCAGTGCCAACTCCGGGCTGGGGGACAGGGCAGTGCCAGACCCGGGAATGGCTGCAGGGACACCAAGCCGGGCTGGGGGACGGGGCAGTGCCAGCCCCGGGCTGGGAGACAGGGCAGTGCCAGCCCCGGGAATCGTTGCGGGGACACCAAGCCGGGCTTGGGGACAGCCCAGTGCCAGCCCCGGGCTGAGGGAGCTCCCTGGACGTGGCAGGACGGGCCGGGGATCTCTGCCCAACCCGGGCACCTGTCCCGTGTCACCCCTGGGCACAGCCAGGCCAGCGCTGCCCCCTGCTCCCCCCGGGAATGTTTGCCCGGTGGCACCGGGACACGGTGGGTGACAGGAGGGCCACCCTGGGGCACGGCTGGGTTTTTCCTTGGCCTCATTCAGGAGCCCAAAGGTGCCCGCAGCCCCGGGCAGGGGCGATGTGGGGCCGTGCCAGCTCCTGCCCCACGCTGCTGCGTGTAGGAGAGGCTGAGCTCAGGCAGGAATGCTGACTTGGATGGGATTCCTGGGGCAGGAGCTGCCCGGCTCTATAATCTGCGATGAAAGCACTTGCTCCCACATGCCTGAGCCGCACATACCTGCGCCCACACGCCTTCCCTCAGCGCCACTGGGCACGTGTGGCACTGGGCTGCTGCCCACCGGGGCTCCCTGCTCCTGGCTGCCCAGAAATGGGGGCAGGAGTGCCCAGACTCGCTGTGTGTGCAGGCACAGAGCCGGGCAGCGGGTCCTGCAGGTGCAGCCTGGCTGTGCCAGCCCTTCCTGCATCCCCAGGGTGCTTTTGGAGAGCAGGGGATGCTGAGCATCCTCCAGCCCCTTGGAAATGGGGTCTGCAGGAGGCTCTGCAGGCACCAGAGCTGGTTGCTGTCCCCAAACACGTCCCAGTGGCTCAATCAGAATTAGTGGCTCATTTTTCAGAGCTCTGATCCCTTTGCAGCTCTGGCCCTCGCATCCCCCTTTTTGCAGGTGTTTTTCCTGACTTCCACAGAAGCAGCTGAAGGGCAGGGCTTGCTTGGGGAGCCTCTTCTCTGTGTCCCAGCACATCCTCTGCTGGGCAGCCCCACTTTCCCAGGCTCGGTTCTTTCCCTCCTCCCTCCTAAAATTGTTTTCCCTGGTGCCCTGCGACATGGGAGACCCAACCGCACCTTAAATCACTCCTGCGATAAGGGACCAGGTGACTCACCCGGCGCGCTCCTCCTGCCACCGGGACCTTCCTGAGCTCATTTGCAAGGCAAACAGCTCTGCCGGCCCACGCGGCCGCCCTGCGGAAGCTTTCCTGACATCCTTCCTTGTGGAGGGGCTGCCTCTGGGCGCTGGGTCTGCAGCGGGATCCTCTCTCTATGGGGTGACCCCAGGAGTGTCCCCGGGTGTGGATCACCAGTGTCACATTAACGTGGGTGCTGTCACGTCCCTGTGGAGCCTCCGGGGGTCTCTGGGGTGTGGGGCAGAGGTGGGGGGAGCCCTGCAGCTCCACCTGAGGCTTCTCTGCTCCCCAGATCTCTCTGTAGGGCCCGAACCCTCCCTTTTCCCTCTTTCCCTCATTCCCTGCCCTCCCAAGGCTCTGCAACAATCTGGGAATGTCCCTGACTACTTCCCTGCTGCCACCCAAGGAAAAGGTGTTTGTCCCGTCACCCCCTCTTTGCTTGTGAGCAGGAAAACATCCCAGGCCAGCTCAGGCTGGGCTTGGGCAATGCCAGCGTACCCAAACCAGCCCAAACGCTCGGGTCAGCCCAAAGCAGAGCCCTGGGAAGGCAGAACCGGGCTCAGGGCTGCTCACAGTGACCCTTGTGGGGCTGGGGGCACGGGATGGGCAGATTGGAGTGGCCAGAAGAGGTTTTGGGGATGTGGGATCTGCCCGGGAGGATTTTGTGCTGCCCCATCCCTGCCAGGGGCTCCTGGAACCCTTCAGGGGGCTCAGAACAGGCGCTGGCAGAGGGGAAGGGTGGGTGACAAACCCAGCTGGGTGCTGGGAGGCTGTGTCAGGTGAAATCACACCTGTACCTGTGGTTGCAGGTGCATTTCGGGGTGGAGATGCAGTTGGTTAAAGGGTAACTCCAGCTCTGCCGGGTCAGGATGATCCCGTCCCTGCCGGAGGGAGGAGGAGGAGGAGGAGGAGGAAGCCGAGCCCTCCTGGCACCGGGACAGCACCAAAAGCTGCATTTTTGTGGCTGCCCCGCTCATTTTGCTCTCTCCTCCCTGGGGCAGCGGGTGCCAGAGGGGCTGACCCGGCTCCACGGCCAACAAGGAGCTCTCCTCACCCTCCTCTTCCTCCTTTTCCTCACCTCAGGGTTTGCTGAGCTTTCTATTGGGGCTCTCCTGCCTCTGTTGGCTTTACCAAAGAATTCCCTGGACCCTGACGTGCCCCTTGGCATCCTCTGTGCCACATCTGGGGGAGGTTTCTGCCCAGCCGGGGGCTGACCCCGAGGAAGGCTCGGGAGGGTCGGACTGTCCTGGATTTTGGATGAGCCCCTTCTCCCCTGCCCTCGGGGAAGGCTCTGCCTCACCAGAGGCCAAAGGCGCCGGCCCAGGCCAGGGAATCACTTTGTGCTCGGGGTTTGGGAGCACAGGAAGCCCCGCTGGGGCTAAGGAAGAGCCGGCCAGATGCTCCCCCGTGCCTTGAGGGGCTCATCAGGGCTGGATCCCTCCCTTTCTGCTCCCGGAGGGGAATTTGGAATGGCAAAATGACCTTCCATGGGCGCATCCTGCCTCCCGCCTCGCTCAGGATCCTCCTCCCGCTGCTTGGACGCCGTTTTCCCATTAAAAGGTGCCCTTTGGGGAGCTTCCCTGGCCCGTCCCACCGCGGGAATGCCGGTTGTTGTCCCGGCCCCAGCAGCCTCCCAGGTGACTCATGTCCACTCTGTCAGAATCCCTTTTTTATTATTATTATTTTTTTTTTATTATTTTCAGCAGATTTTTAGCTGAGGAATGTTTGCCCAGAGTATCAGTTTAATAAAAAGAACACTTCTCGTTCCTGCCGAGCGTGTAATCCTGGGATTAAAGATGCTGAAAAGTGCCTTGAGATCGTTAACTAATTAAGATTTCCAGGCTGGCAGGTCACTGTCTGCAATCCTGCCAGGGGGAGCAGGGCCGAGTGGAGGGAGAGGCTCCCGTGCTCTTTTCTTCAGTGCTGAAAATAAACCTGGCAGGTCAGGCACTTCCTCAGAGACCCCCAGCAATAAGAGGGGAGGATTTGGGGGTTTAAAGCGCCCAGATGAATCGTTCCAATCGAGCCTTTCTGCCTCCGTGGATGTGCTGAGGGTCAGGGCTTCACTCCCTGAGCCCCATCCATGGGTTGGTGTCCTCAGCCCTCGCTGGTTTTTGCTCCCAGGCTCATCCCAAGGGTTTGTTCTGCCCTGGATCCCCTGAAAAGAACAGAACAGAAACCAAAACTGCCCCTGAGTGACACCAGGGCTGGGCTGGGGCTTTGCATGTCCCCTGTGGTGCTGCAGCTGCTCTGGTTTTTCCTCTTTCCCTGTTTCCCTGCCCTCCCAAGGCTCTGCAACAATCTGGGAATGTCCCTGGCTACTTCCCTGCTGTCCTGACCCAAGGAAAAGGTGTTTGGACAGCCCCAAACCCCCTGTTTGCAATGCCCTGTCTGCCCACAGCTCGTGGGTTTGGGGTTTTTCCAACCTTCCAGGTCTTTGCTAATGGTTTTGAAGCTTCTGCTGCCACCAGGCAAAATCCTTTTCTCTCCTTTCAGCGAAATGTGAGGCACAGAAAGCAGCACGGGGGTGTCAGAGCCCGGTGCCAGCCCACGCCTCCTCACAAGGCCACGGCAGCCCCGGGGTCCCCGGGGTCCCCATCCATCAGCACCGAGGCCAAATTCCTCGGTGCCGAGCCAAAGGAATTCTCCCCTCCTCCCGAGAGCGGCTGGGCTGAGGGGAGGAGGCTGGAGCTGCGCTGGGATGGGGCTGCTCGGGGTTTTATCCCTTTGCAGAGCCATCCCCAGCCATTTTCGGGTTGTTTGGGGGACACTGAGAGTCCCTTGGGGACAGCAGGGACAGCCCAGGCTTTGCTTTGCTTTCCCTCGCTGCTCCAGGCTGTCCCTGCCCTCCTGTCCCACCTTGGGGGAGCTCTGCTGGCCACTCTCACATCCTCCCGAGGATGGGCACAGCTTTCCCTCTCTCTCTCTCTCGAGCAGGAGCAGAGTTTCTCCTGCTTTTGCAGCTTCCCAGGGCTGGGGAAAGCGGCTGAGCGGGTACAGCCTGTCCTGCTGGAGCTCCCAGTTCCCTCCCAGCACGGGGAGCCCCTCGGGGGATGCTCCCCGCTCTGATCCCCCCGCCTGCCGGGCTCTGCTTTCTGTTCTCCCTCACTCTGAAAAGCAACATCCCACCCACCCCAAAATCAGCCCCAGCACCCAAGGCTGAGCCTGTGCCACCCACCCACCCCAAAATCAGCCCAAGCCTGTCCCATCCACCCCAAAATCAGCCCCAGAACCCAAGGCTGAGCCTGTCCCACCCATCCACCCCAAAATCAGCCCCAGATCCCAAGGCTGAGCCTATGTCACCCACCCACCCCAAAATCAGCCCCAGATCCCAAGGCTGAGCCTGTGCCACCCACCCACCCCAAAATCAGCCCCAGCCTGTCCCACCCACCCCAAAATCAACCCCCAGCACCCAAGGCCAAGCCTGTGTCACCTACCCCAAAATCAGCCCCCAGAACCCAAGTCCCAGCCTCTCCCACCCATCCCAAAATCAGCCCCATATCCCAAGGCTGAGCCTGTCCCACCCACCCACCCCAAATTCAGCCCAAGCCTGTCCCACCCACCCCAAATTCAGCCCCCAGCACCCAAAGCCAAGCCTGAGGGATTTTGCTCAATGCTGGGAAAACAGAGGTGGGCAGGGAGGAGACACAGAGCCTTGATCTGATGGGCAGAGCCTGCAGCTTTGATCAGATAATAATTAATAACTGGTTTTGGGGGCCCTGCCACCTCCATGCACGGCACCTGCACTCTCTGTGTCCCTGTGGGAAGATAATAATTAATAACTGGTTTTGGGGGCCCTGCTACCTCCATGCAAGGCTCCTGCACCCTCTGTGTCCTCGTGGGAAGAGTTCCCAGCCAGGAAAGGAGAATTTGTGGATGGAGCTGAACTCCTCCTGTTTTTGCTGGATTAAAAGTGCAAGAACAGAGCTCTGTGTGCAGCAGGGAGAGCTGGGCAGGGCAGGGTCCCCTCTGGCACTGATCACCCTGCAAAGGAGCTGCAGTGACTGCCACAAACCCTCCCTGATCCCTCAGTGCTGTGCCAGGCCCGTGTGCCCAGGGCAGGGCATGGAAAACACCCAGGGAAGCAGTGGGAACTGAGGGAAGGGGAGTTTGGCTCCTGAGGAATATTTATGGCTGGGAAACAGGAGGTGCAGCTTTGGATTTGTCACTCTGGGCCATGAGAGCCACCGTGCACCCTCAGCCCTGCTGTTCCTGACCCTGCTGCTGCTTTCTGTCCCCCTCAGGCTGGTGGACGATCGGTGCGTGGTGGAGCCGGCGGCTGGGGACCTGGACAACCCCCCCAAGAAATTCAGAGGTGAGGCTGGGGCAGCTCCAGCTCTGTGAGCAGCCCTGGGGCCAGCCCTGGCCCTGAGCATCCACCTGGGATGGGATGGGGTGGGATCCATGGGATGGGATGGGATCCATGGGATGGGATGGGATCCATGGGATGGGGTGGGATCCATGGGATGGGGTCCATGGGATGGGGTCCATGGGATGGGGTGGGATCCATGGGATGGGGTGGGATCCATGGGATGGGGTGGGATGGGGTCCATGGGATGGGGTCCATGGGATGGGATGGGATCCATGGGATGGGATCCAAGATCTTGACATCTTCAGTGTCATGCATTTTACAAGCTACAAGGATGTAAAATTTGCTGGGTGATTGGTTGATGATTTATGATCATGGTTTGTATTTTTGTTTGGTTTTTTTGGGGGGGGTTAGTTCTGGGGTTAATTCTATGTTTGTTGGGGGGTGGTTGTGGAGTGATGATGACAGTTGGTTATTGGTTTTGATACTAGGAAATATAGAGGAAGGTTAATTGATACCATCCATGGGATGGGATGGGATAGGATCCATGGAATGGGATCCATGGAATGGGATGGGATGGGATCCATGGGAATGGGATCCATGGGATGGGATCCATGGGATGGGAGGGGATCCATGGAATGGGATGGGATCCATGGGATGGGATCCATGGGATGGGATGGGATCCATGGGATGGGGGCACAGCTCTGCCCTGTGCTGCACCCACCTGGGAGGTGCTGGCGTGGTGCTGCCTGCCCCAAGGGCTCAGGGTGCTGCACACTCAGGGAAGGGCCCTATCCCAGCAGGATTTGAGTGCCTGGATCACACAGCCAGGGAGCAGAGATGGGAAATGTCCCCAAACCTGTGACTGGGGTGTTGATTTAGGGCAGCTGCTCTTTTCATCCCCACTGTTGTCATTTTATGTCTTCTTTTAAATAAGACTTTTCAAATATCAGTTCCCCTCTCTGCCTTGGCCTCCACCTTTTTCTCAGAGTGGCTTTAACACCACCCACCCCCTGAGCACCCTCCTTCCCCCCAAAACACCTCAAGACATCAATTCTTCCCACCAAGCAGCGACCTGCCTCTCCACAGGAGATATTACCATTAATTCCTTAATTAATCTAATTAGCAACCCATCCAGCACTTCCATCCCCATATCCCACCCAGAGCTGGATGCTCAGCAGCCTGGCCGTGCCTGTGGGTCCCAATCTCTTTTCCAGGTGTAGGTTTTTTGGGCTCAGCCCTGCTCTCTGCACTCAAGCCACAGGAGTCATTACCATTAATTCATTAATTAACCTAATTAGCAACCCATCCAGCACCTCCATGCCCATATCCCACCCTGGGCTGGATGCTCAGCACAGGCCGTGCCTGCGGGTCCCAATCTCTTTTCCAGGCGCAGGTTTTTGTGCTCAGCCCTGCTCCCTGCAGCTCCCTATCAGGATATCCAGCTGTTTGTTTTAAAGGCCGGAAAGGTAGAGCTCTCTCCCTGCTCGATAGCCATCGCCTGCAGCGAGGTGGAAACAAGGGCTGGGGCTGCTCCTGGCTGGCCCCGAGGCTGCGGGAGATTTTCGTCCTCACATCCTGTGGCCGGACCCTGCCCTATCCTGCAGCTCACACGGGTCGTGCCGGGGCTTCCCGCTGGGAAAACAGCCGAGCTCAGCTCCCGAAAGGTTCTTTGGAAATGCCAGAACCCACCTGGGAGCTGTTCCTGCCCGGCTCCACACCTCGCAGTTATTTGCTCTTTTTTATTTCTTGCGGTTTCTCCCCTCCCTCTGCCGAGGTTCTTCCCAGCCCAGCTCGGGCGCGGCAGGAAAAGCTCCAACCCTGCCAGGCAAGGGGACAGCAGGACCTTCGGCTGTGCCACTGCTGTCCCTGGCTCCCCAAAGGGGTCACCTGGAGGTTTTGCCCACCCAGCCCTCTCTGAATGGAAGTTTTGCCCCCCAGATCTCTCTAAGTGGGAGATTTTGCCCTCAAAGCCACTCTGGGTTGCAATTTTGCCCCCAGAGCCTCTCTGGATGGAAGTTTTGCCCCCAAAGCCACTCTGGATGGGAGGTTTTGCCCCCCAGGTCTCTCTGGTAAGGAAGTTTTTCCCCCAAAACCACTCTGGGTTGAAGTTTTGCCCCCCAGTTCTCTCTAGTGGGAAGTTTTGCCCCAAAGCCACTCTGGATGGAAGTTTTGCCTCTCTGGATGGAGGTTTTGCCCCCAAAGCCACTCTGGACGGGAAGTTTTGCCCCCCAGGTCTCTCTAGTGGGAAGTTTTGCCCCCAAAGCCACTCTGGGTTGAAATCTTGCTGCCCAGCCTTCTCTGATTAGGAGGTTTTGCTCTCCAGACCTCTCTGGATGGGAAGTTTTGCCCCCAAAGCCACTCTGGATGGAGGTTTTGCCTCCCAGTTCTCTCTGGGTGGAAGTTTTGCCCCAAAGCCATTCTGGATGGAAGTTTTGCCTCTCTGGATGGAGGTTTTACCCCCAAAGCCACTCTGGTGGAAGTTTTGCCCCAAAGCCACTCTGGGTGGAAGTTTTGCCTCTCTGGATGGCAATTTTGCCCCCAAAGCCACTCTGGCTCCTGGCAGCTCAGCCCCACATTCCCCTCCGAGCTGCCCACTCTGGGCACTGCTCCTGCAGGATCTTCCCTCACCTCCCCTCTCTCCCACCCCAATCCATTCTCAGAAATCTGGCAGTGCTTTAACCCAGGTGCCAAAACCTCTGCTCCCAGCAGAGCTGTGCTGGAGATTTTCCACACAGAACCCTCACCGTGCCTCAGTTCCAGGTACCAAACCCTCCTGCTCCCAGCAGAGCTGTGCTGGAGATTTTCCACACAACCCTCACCGTGCCTCAGTTCCCCTCCCTACAAAGCCACGCTCAGAGCCAGGCCTTGCATTTGCACTAAATCATTTCAGACTGGCTGTGCTGGGCTTTTTTTACCTCCCCTTGGCTTCTCCTTCCCACCAGCACCTTCCACAGCAGCTCTCATTAATGACCCATTAATGACCCATTAATGACCCATTAATTAGCCATTAACGGAGCCCCGTGCAGGTGCTCAGGGGGGCTCAGGGTCACTGCCCCGGCCCTGGGGGCTGCTCTGGCTGCTTGGCAAACGGGGCTGGCAAAGGAGATGTGAAACCTGGCCCTGCCCCAGCCGGTGAGAGCGGCACTCCCAGGTAAATAAACACAACCCCGGGCCGGCTGCCAGCCAGGGAAGGGACTTTGGGGTTTTGGTTTTTGTTTTTTGGGGTTTTTTTTTTATTTTCTTTTTGATGTCTGAAAAATTTTCTTATAATTTTTTAAATTTTTTAAATTTTTTTAATCATTTATATGTTTTCATAATATATATTTTATATAATTTCTTTAATTTATATAATTTATATAATGTTTTCATAATATATAAATTTATAATTTATATGGGTTTTTGGTTTGTTTTTTTTTTTAATTTTCTTTTTGATGTCTGAAAAATTTCCTTATAATTTTTTAAATTTTTTAAAATTTTTAATCATTTATATGTTTTTATAATATATGTTTTATATAATTTTTATAATTTATATAATGTTTTCATAATATATAAATTTATAATTTATATGGTTTTTATTTTTTAAAATTTTTTTTTTGTGTCTGAAAAAATTTCTTTTAATTTTTTTTTATAATTTCTACGTTTTTTATACTATATGTTTTATATAATTTATATAATTCATATGTTTTTATAATATGTTTTATATAATTTGCATAATTTATGTAATTTATATGGTTTTTATAATATATAATTTTATAATTTAGATGGTTTGGTTTTTTTTAAATTTTCTTTTTTGTATCTGAACTTTCTGGGCTATTTTCAGGCATAATTAGGGTGATTCAGGCTGCAGAGCCCTTATGTTTTATGCAATTTGTAATTTATATAATTTATATAATTTATATAGTTTTTATAATATATTAATTTATAATTTAGATGTTTTTAATTTTTTTAAAATTTTCTTTTCTGTGTCTGAACTTTCTGGGCTGCTATTTCAGGCATAATTAGGGCGATTCAGGCTGCAGAGCCCTTATGTTTTATGCAATTTGTAATTTATATAATTTATATAATTTATATTGTTTTTATAATATACAAATTTATAATTTTTTTTTAATTTTCTTTTTTGTGTCTGAACTTTCTGGGCTGCTATTTCAGGCATAATTAGGGCGATTGAGGCTGCAGAGCCCTTCCTGCCCTCCCAGCTCGGGAAGGGGGCTGGGAGATGTGAGGTTGTCTGCAGACATCTGCTCTCCTGCTCCAGTTCCTGGCCCTGGATTTCTGCACTTCCCGCCCACCATCCTGGGGGAAAACAGGAGAATGGGGGCACTCTGCACTGCAGGGAGGCTGTGGAGGAGCTGGGATGCATTTTGTGCATCCTTCAGGAGCTGGAAATAGAGCTGCTGACACCGGGGTTTTGGGAGTGGGTGCTTGCAGCATCCAGGGCTGGTGATCCAGGTCAGGGAGGGATGGGTGTGTGTGTCCTCATGGCCACCCCAGACTCCTTCCTCAGGGTGTCCTGTGGGTGACAAAGTGTGGTTTGAGAGGAAGTGAGTTGTTTTGGGATGTTGTGGTTAAATTAATAGGTGTTTAAATCTGAATATTGGCACTTGGTGTGGCTATTGAGGATGCGGATATGCTTCTGAGAGCACAGGGGGTTAAAAGCAGAGAATTCTTAGGAAAACTTTCTTTTTGTTCTGGTCAGTGAAAGGTTTAGATTGGGCAGGGCCCACTGGGTTAGTAGAGCTTTGGGTGTTAATTAATCAGGTGGCTTTTGCCAGATGCTGCTCACAGTTTTTGAAAGATTTCTCACTGAATGCTTCCAATGTGGTTTTTTACAGTCTGTTGTACTTCTCTACTTTGTTTGCAGCTGGTGCATGGCAGGGGACATGGTGCCCCTACTCAATGCCATGTTCTTTAGTGTAGGTGTTGATAGGGCTGGTTTTGAAATGAGCCAAGGGACCTGGAGGTGGCTGATGGTGTCCCAGCCTCCCTCCTGGATCCTCCCCACCAGGATCCTCTCCTCCTTTGGTGCAGCTGGGCTCCATCAGAGCTCCTTCTCCCCCCTGAAGCTTCCCTTCCCGAGCAGCGCAGCCATTTCCGATGGGAGCACTCCTAATCACGAGTCCAAGCAGTGCAGTCATTCCTGGACTCATTATTTATCCTGATTTAGAGCCGACCCAGCAGCCAGCACACGCTGACCTGACCTCCAGCAGTCCTCCCTCGCTGATGGGGGGACCATCCCAGGAGTGTCCCTGCCCCTCGGGGACCCTGCCCTGCTGGGGACACGCTGGTGGCTGTGCAGCCTCAGCAGGCTCTGCTGTGTGCTCTGTTCCCAGATTGCCTGTTCAAGGTGTGTCCCATGAACCGCTACTCTGCCCAGAAGCAGTACTGGAAGGCCAAGCAGACCAAGCAGGACAAGGACAAGATCGCCGACGTGGTGCTGCTGCAGAAGCTCCAGGTGAGCAGGAGCACGGAGCTGGCAGTGCCCACCAGCTGGCTGGGTGATGGCATCCACACTTCTGCTCATGCTGGTTTGGGATGAGAAGGGATTTCCAGATGTGTTCTTTCCCCTTGTCCCCTGCCCAGCCATGGCTGTGTCACCCTCCTGATGCTTCTTGTGCAGAAGTGCTGTGGCAGAGGAGCTGCCCTGTACCTTGGGGCACTCCAGGGCATCCCAGGACGCCCTTCAGCACCCCAGGGCACCCCAGGGCTCTCCAGGGAACCCCAGGGCATTCCAGGACATCTCAAAGCACCCTTCAGCACCCCAGGGCTCTCCAGGGCACCCCAGGGCACTCCTCAGCACTTCAGGGCACCCCTCAGCACCCCAGAACCATCCTCAACATCCCAGAGCACACTTCAGTGTTTCAGGACACCCCAGGGAACCCTTCAGTGCCCCAGGGTACTTCAGGACGCCCCTCAGCACCTCAGGACACCTCTCAGCACCCCAGAACAATCCTCAACACCCCAGAGCACACTTCAGCATTTCAGGACACCCAGGGCACCCTGGAGCACCTTTCAGCACCCCAGGACAGTCTTCAACACCCCAGAGCATTTTTCAGCATTTCAGGACACTCCAGGGCACCCCATGGCACCCCTCAGCACCCCGGGACACCCGTGCAGGAGGGAGCCCTGCTTGCAGGATGTGTTTCAAAGGGCTGGGGAAGGGAAAGGCTCCCGTTGGCTTCCCCCAGCTTTGGCCAGGGCCCACATCAAACATTGCACAACGGCCTCAGGCAGCTGGCGAGGCCCCGCCGATGATTCATAAAACCGAGGCTGGGGAGAGATTTCACTAAATCATCTCATCGGGCCTCCAGCCCAGCCCCAGCCCCGCCATCCCCGGCTCTGCCTGGGCCGGGGGGGGCTGAGCAGTGCCAGGACAGGGTGTCCTGCCCTGGAGATGCCAGGGCAGGGTCAGTGCCCAGCCCTGAGCCATCCCTGGCACACAGAACCCACAGAATCCCCGTTTCCCTGCTCCCCTTAGCCAGGCTTGTAACGTCCCAGCTGTCCTGGCCACGAGTGGTCCCAGGGGCTCATTTCTGAGCCTGATTGATTGCACCTTGCTTAGGGCTTGTCTTAAAGAGGTTCTGCCATTTCCTGGCTCCTTCCTGCTGCTCCCGGTGTTTCCCTTTGCTGCCGGAGCTCAGCCCGGCCCTGCCGAGCTCTGCAGGCACTGCCCTCATCAGGGAGGTGAGAAACAGCCTGAGAACATCCCCCAGCCCACGGCGGTGATGTCCTGAGGCAGGAGCAGCCAGGTCTGGACTGGAGGAGCCCTGCCTGTGATGCCTTTCTGAGCTCGTGCCCCTCACTGCTGTTCTCAGTGGGTTTAAACTCTGTTTTCTTCACCCAAACAGGCTGGGGGGGCTTTCCAGCCCCTCTGCTGGTGTCCCCCAGTCCCCTGTGGGCATCCCTGACTGGGCTTGGGGACAGAGCCTCCCCATGCAAGCGACACATCAGCCCTGGGAACTTGAGCTGCCCCTGCCAGCCCCGCTGGCTGCTGGCTCGGATCTGGAGGGAGATTTAGGATATCCTGAGGTGCTGGGTCTCCCATCAGAGCTGTATTTCTCCCTGGGGTTGTTAAACTCCCAGAGCAGCATCGGTGTGGGATTTCTTGGAGCGGGTTTGTTCTCCTGATGGCAGCAGCCACCACTGCAGGGCGGTGAGGGTGACTCCGGGTGGCACCCAGAGCTCTGAGGGGATGGAGAAGTCACTCTGAGTGGCACCCAGAGCACTGTGGGCATGGAGGGTGACTCCAGGTGGCACCCAGAGCTCTGTGGGGACAGGTACCAGGCACATTCAGAGCCCTCACCTCCTTGGGCACTCAGGACCTGCAGCCCCATCCTCCCTCCCAGTGATTCCAGATGTTTCCCAATTCCTCTGCCCTCAGGTGAAAGGGGTGAGAGAAGGATGGGAAAGGGCAGAAACTCTCCCAGCTCCATCCCTCTCTGTTTCCCATCTTCCCATGTCAATTTTGGGGATCCCTGGGCTGGAGCTGCCCGGGCTGTGCCCAGCCTGGCGCCAGGGCTGTCAGCGCTCCCTCACCATTCTCAGATTTGCTGTGGGAGCAAGTTCCTGCCTCACTCCTCATGTGTCAACATCCCATCATTGCTCTGACTGCCAGAGCCAGCCAGTGGAAAATCTCTGTGGTTTTGGAGAGGGGCTGCTGTGCCTTCTTCATCCTGGGGACACCTCCTGCAGCAGCAGGTCCAGGCCTGCTCCATCTCTGGGCATGGCACAGCTGGCACTCAGCTGCACTCTGCCTTTGGCTGCTTGGTTTTGGTGCTGCCAAGACCCCCCAGTGCCCACATCCCCCATTTTGGGGGTTTGACCCCCATCCCCAGCCCAAGCCCAGTACCCTTGTTCGGTGTTACCCCAAAACCTGCTGTCCTGGGGGAATTTTGGTGCCATTTTGTCCCAGTCCTGGTTTTTAAAATCCTCAATTTAAAACCCTCTGTTTTTAAAATCCTCTATTTAAAGCCCTCTGTTTTTAAAATCCTCTATTTAAAGTGTTCTTAGGACTGGTCAAGATCACACTTTGGCCCTGGGCTGAGCTCCTGGATGGCCCTGGGCTGGAATTCCTGGTTCAATTCATCCCTGGGGTACAGAGGGTGCTGACCCTGATCCCAGCCCGTCCCATCCCATCCTTCCCAGTGTGACCCTGCTGGGATTTGCTCCTGGGGAGGGAGGAGGGTGCTGCCCCACCCTCAGCTCTTCTCTCTCGGAGCAGCACGCGGCCCAGATGGAGCAGAAGCAGAACGAGACGGAGAACAAGAAGGTGCACGGGGACGTGGTGAAGTACGGGAGCGTCATCCAGGTACGGGGCAGCACGGGGCCAGCAGGGATCAAATGTGGATCAAACATGGATTAAACATGGATCCAGCAGGGATCCAGCATGGATCCAACATGGATCAAACGTGCATCAAACAGGGATCCAGCATGGATCAAACAGGGATCAAACGTGCATCAAACAGGGATCCAGCACAGGGCCAGCAGGGATCAAACATGGATCCAACAGGGATCCAACAGGGATCAAACAGGGATCAAACAGGGATCAAACACGGATCCAGCAGGGATCCAGCAGGGATCAAACAGGGATCCAACATGGATCAAACGTGCATCAAACAGGGATCCAGCACAGGGCCAGCAGGGATCAAACATGGATTAAACATGGATCCAACAGGGATCAAACATGGATCCAGGATGGGGCCAGGAGGGATCAAACATGGATCAAACATTGATCAGACAGGGATCCAACATGGATCAAACAGGGATCCAACATGGATCAAACATGGATCCAGCATGTGGCCAGCAGGGATCAAACATGGATCAAACATGGATCCAGCACAAGTCCAGCATTGATCCAACACAGGTCCAGCATGGATCCAGCACGGATCCAGCATGGATCAAACATGGATCCAGCACGGATCCAGCATGGATCAAACATAGATCCAGCATGGGTCCAGCATGGATCAAACATGGATCAAACATGAGCCCAGCATGGGTCCAGCACAGATCCAACACAGATCCAGAATTGATCCAGCATGGATCCAGCACAGATCCAGCACATCTGGGAAGGGGCTGGTGTTGCTGCACTTCTCATCTCCCCCATCCTTGTCTCCTCCAGCTGCTGCACATGAAGAGCAACAAGTACCTGACGGTGAACAAGCGGCTGCCGGCGCTGCTGGAGAAGAACGCCATGCGGGTCACCCTGGATGCCACCGGCAACGAGGGCTCCTGGCTCTTCATCCAGCCCTTCTGGAAGCTCAGGAGCAACGGGGACAACGTGAGCCTGGGGCCCAGCAGCCCCTGAAGGAAGCTCCGTGCCCGGGCTGGGCTCCTCACCCAGGTCTCACCCTCGCTGCCCTTCTCCCATTTTGCTCCCCAGGTAGTCGTGGGAGACAAAGTCATCCTGAACCCCGTCAACGCCGGGCAGCCGCTGCACGCCAGCAACTACGAGCTGGCTGACAATGCTGGCTGCAAGGAGGTACGGGAGGGGCTGGTTTTTCCTTCTTTTTTTCCTTCTTTTTTTCCTTCTTTTTTTCCTCCTTTTCCCCCTTCTTCTTTCCCCCCTTCTTCTTTCCCCCCTTCTTCTTTCCCCCCTTCTTCTTTTTCCCCCTTCTTCTTTTTCCCCCTTCTTCTTTTTCCCCCTTCTTTCTTTTCCCCCTTCTTTCTTTTCCCCCTTCTTTCTTTTCCCCCTTCTTTCTTTTCCCCCTTCTTCTTTTCCCCCTTCTTCTTTTCCCCCTTCTTCTTTTCCCCTTCTTTCTTTTCCCCTTCTCTTTTCCTTTGTCCTGGGGTTGTGACCACGCTCTCTTGCTCTGCAGGTGAACTCGGTCAATTGTAACACCAGCTGGAAAATCAACCTGTTCATGCAGTTCTGCGACCACATGGAGGAAGTGCTGAAGGGGGTAAGGAAGGAGGTTTGGCTGCGTGGACCCGGCAGGCTGTGGGGGACAGGACGTGCGAGCAGCCACCTGGCTCTGTGACAAGGGCACAAAAGAGCTCCTGCCTCGAGGGCTGGAATTCCTGCTCGAATTCATCACCTGGAGAACAGCACACTGAGGCGGGGTGGGATATTTTAGGATCTGCTGGCAGCAGGGAGCCGAGGGCACAAATTACCGACCTCAGGGTGTTGAATTGACTTTTGGGGACAGCCCCACGCAGTGCCAGCAGTGGCCTCTTGTGCAGGGACAATCCCAGCAGCTCAGCCGTGCAGCAGGGTGGCTGTTGCCTGGGAAAGGAACTTTCCCTGCTGAGCTATTGTTCGGGGCTGAGGTCCTCCAGGAAACAGCTGGAGGGATGTGGATTGTTGGGATCTTACAGCCCTTCATCCCCAGGCACTGCGCTTATCCCAGCTTCCCACATCCTCCTTCCCGGGGTGTTAATGCCTTAAACAGGTCTGGGAGTGGAGCCTCTGCCTGCTCCAGGGCTGGAAAGTGATGGATTCACATCCATTTATCCCCTGGGGGTGGAAGCAGAGGGTCACTGCATGGATAATGGGAGTGATGGCAATGCAGAGTGCCTGTGCCCTGTCCCCTGGGCTCACAGGAGCATTTGAGCTGCCTGGGGCAGGTTTTAGCAGAGCTCCAGGAGGATGGATGGGAAGAGGTGACAGTGCCCTGTGGTCCCCAGGGTCCCACAGTCCTGCCATGCAGCTGGGAGCTGTGTCCAGGAGGAATCCTGTCCCCTTTGCAGCATGAGGGGTCACAAGAGGAGATGCATTGCAGGACAGTCATGGAGAAATTTCTCCACTGACTGGTTAAACATGGGAACAGGCTCCCCAGGACAACCACCATCCCTGGGAGTGTTCCAAAATGAGCAGACAAACCCTTCATGTTACAGTTTGGTGGGCACGGTGGTGAAAGATTGGATTTAATCATCTTGGAGGTCTTTTCCAACCTGAAAGACTCCAGGATTCTTTGCCCCTGACCCCCATGTCCTGCTGCAGGGGGACGTGGTGAGGCTGTTCCACGCCGAGCAGGAGAAGTTCCTCACCTGTGATGAGTACAAGGGCAAGCTGCACGTGTTCCTCCGCACCACGCTGCGCCAGTCAGCCACCTCAGCCACCAGCTCCAATGCGCTGTGGGAGGTGGAGGTGAGCAGGGAGGGCGTGGAGGGGGTGTTTGGAGCTGTCCCAGCTGTCCCTGCTGTGCTGTGGCTGAGCTCTCTCTGCCTGTCCCAGGTGGTTCACCACGACCCGTGCCGAGGGGGAGCCGGGCACTGGAACGGCTTGTACCGCTTCAAGCACCTGGCCACGGGCAACTACCTGGCAGCAGAGGTAAGGGGGTGGCACAGGGGTGCAGGAAGGTGCCCTGGGGCTGGGGCACCCCTTGCAAAGGCAGTGCCCACCTCGGGCAGGAAGTGATGCCCACTGTTTCCTCTGGTCCTCTCCAGTTTGCTCTGGTAGCCCCTGTGGCTCCTCCTTGCTTGACTCCTGACCACCATCATCATTTACCTGGTTTAGGATCAAATTTCCCCCCTGAAATCCCCCAGTGAAGGGGATCACTCACTCAGATGGCTGGGTTTGGCTCCTTTTCTGGTCCAGGGGACAGGAGGGGATATCTAGGGCATTTCTGTGCTCACCCATGCCAAGGGACCGACTGGCACAGCCCAGTGCTTGGAAGTGGGACGTGACTCATCCTGCTGTCCTCACCTGGCAGAGGGTGGGGGCAAAATCTGGGTCTGAAGCACCATCTGCCAGGTTTTTCTGCTCCCTTTTAAGGCCAGCTCAAGGCCTCCTGATGGAGGCACAAAGGAATTGCTGCACTTGCATACTGGGATGTGTCTGGCACTGCCAGCACCAAGGCCTGTGCTCTGCTGCCAGGGCAGCAGGGACATCCTGGGGATGCTCCCCAGCTGGAGAAGACATGCCAGGGCAGTCCCCAGGACCCTTCCATCACTGCTGGATGGAAACCAGCAAACAGTGGGGCTCTGAAATGGGTGTTTCAAACCCAAAGACACTCTGTTAACACATGAAGACAAAAGAAGATCTCAGACTGAGCCCATCCTGGGCTGGTGCTGCTCACTGGGAGCTCAGCCTGGAGCCTCCAGGGAATTCTTGCTGGCACACAGAGCCCAGGTCTGCTCCCCTGGGCTCCCCCATCCTCCTGCCAGGGCTGGGACACCGTGCACTGGGCCCAGGTCACATCCTCCAGCCCCAGCTGGGCAGGTTTGCTCTCCGTGCTGTGTTCAGGGAAGGCAGGAACAGGGATCACACACCATCCCCAGGGGTTTGGGGGGACCGAGCAGGAGGACTGACAGCTGCTTTTCATCTCCTTCTTTAACTTTTCAGGAAAACCCAAGTTATAAAGGAGACGTGGCTGAGCCCAAAGCAGCGCCCACGGTGAGCAGAACCGCTGCTGCCGCTGCCCCAACCATGCCAGCTCTCAGCCAGGGCCTGAAAGCAGAGAAAAGCCCCAAAACAGCCCTCTGAGGGGACTACAGCCGAGTTTATCCCACTGTGCCAGCCCAGCATCCCTGCCCTACACTTAGAGCAGCGTCCCACAATGAGAGGGCCCTGCCAAAACCTCTCAGAGGGGTCCCAGTGCATGTTGGCTCCCCAGGCCACAGGGGAATGCTTGGTGGAAGAGAGAGCTGGATGTTCAGGGGGGTTTTTCTGTGCTCTTGGTGATGTTTGGATCAGGGGGGCCTGGTAGCTCAGGTGCATCCACGCTGCTTGTGCTCCACTCATGCGAGGCTCAGCCCCAGCAAAGCTTCTGCTGCATCCCCCCGATGCCCTGGGCACTGGGGACCCCCGAGCCGGGCTCAGAGACCCCCTCCCCACCGTGCAGGGGGGCAGCAGCCGTGCCAGCCGCAGGAACACCGGGGAGAAGATCAAGTACAGGCTGGTGGCCGTGCCCCACGGCAACGACATCGCCTCCCTCTTCGAGCTGGACCCCACCACGCTGCAGAAGACGGATTCCTTCGTCCCTCGGTACGGCAGGGGGTTCAGGGAGGAGGCTGAGGGTGAGGAAGGGCAGTGCTGGTGTGTCCCTGTGGGGATCACCTGGCAGGACAGCCTGTGGGGGTCACTCAGCAGGACCTTGTGCTGTTGGCAGGAACTCCTACGTGAGGCTGCGCCACCTGTGCACCAACACCTGGATCCAGAGCACCAACGTGCCCATCGACATCGATGAGGAGAGGCCCATCCGCCTCATGGTACAGCCCTGCTCCCTCCTCCCTCCCTGGGCTTGTTCCCTGTTCCCCCAGAGCTCTTAGGGTGCTCCTTCCCTCCCAGCACCCAGGGACTGAAACAGCCTGGATGATCCAGAGGGGTGGGTGGACACCAGCCTGGAGCCCACCCCAGCCATCCAGAGCCCACCCCAGCTCCTCTGATGGGGACAAACTGGGTCACTGATGTCAGCAGGGGTGGTGGCAGATGGTGGGGACACGCCTGGCATGGCCCTGTCTGTGTGATGCAGCTTCTCTGTTGCTTCCCAGCTGGGCACGTGCCCCACCAAAGAGGACAAAGAAGCTTTTGCCATCGTCTCCGTGCCCGTGTCTGAGATCAGGGACCTGGACTTTGCCAACGATGCCAGCTCCATGCTGGCCAACGTGGTGGAGAAGATGAATGAGGGTTTCCTCAGCCAGAACGACAGGAGGTAAAAGGGAGATGGGGCAGTGCTGGGCTCCTCCAAGGGCTCCCCAGCAGGATGGGGCCCCTGCCTGGTGCTGGTGCCAGCGCTGCCCTTGCTTCCCTGCCCACAACCCCAATCCACGCCTGCTTCTCCCAGAGGCCTGGCGAGGAAACCAGATAACGGTGCAGCCCTGCTCTGGCCCCTCCTAGAAAAATATCCTAGAAAAATATCCCAGAAAAATATCCGAGGGGCTGGGAGATGGCCCCACGATAGGGGCAGCTGCCTTAGTCACTGTATTATTTTTAGGTGGGTGGGTTCTTGGTGTTTCCTGAGCAAACACAGATCCCTGTGGGACACAGCGAGCAGCTCCCGCCCTGCCAGCCTGGCCCACGGGGGTGACCACAGAGGAAGAGGTGTTAAATGCAGAATCCCTGGTGTAAGCCACAAGCAAAGCCCCCCAGACATTCACCCTGGCACATTTAGGAACCATAGGGGCTGCAGTTCCAGCCATTGACCTCCATCAGGGAGTGCAGGATCAGCCAGCAGCTCCCCTGGCAGGTTTCTGAGGCTCTTTGGTCCACAAAACCCACCAGCATCACTGCAGGGACCTGAGTCTGGGCAGGTGAGCAGCCCCCAGCCCACTCACCCTGTGTTCCTTCACAGGTTTGTGATCCAGCTGCTGGAGGACCTGGTGTTTTTTGTCAGTGATGTCCCCAACAATGGCCAGAACGTGCTGGACATTGTGGTGACCAAGCCCAACCGGGAGCGGCAGAAGCTGATGCGGGAGCAGAACATCCTGAAGCAGGTGGGTGGCCCTGGGGCCCTGCACCCCAGCAAGGCTGGGACATGTCCTGTGGACATCTCCTGTTCTGCTCAGGGGCCCTCTGGGGGCCAGAGGAATGGAAAACACCACAGAGGAGAGTCTGGCCTCCAGCTCATGCCATGGTGTCCAGCCATGCATGGGGAGCTGGTGTGGAGCAGGACACAGCCCTGATCTCTGCTTTTGGGCAGATCTTTGGGATCCTGAAGGCCCCATTCAAGGACAAGGGCGGGGAAGGGCCCCTGGTGAGGCTGGAAGAGCTGTCGGACCAGAAGAACGCTCCCTACCAATACATGTTCCGCCTGTGCTACCGCGTGCTCCGGCACTCCCAGGAGGATTACCGCAAGAACCAGGTGCCAGGGGGGTACTCCCCATCCCCGTGGAGCCTCGGGGGGACAGGGGGACATCGCTCACAGCCCCTCCATGCCCGCTGCAGGAGCACATTGCCAAGCAGTTCGGAATGATGCAGTCCCAGATCGGCTACGACATCCTGGCCGAGGACACCATCACGGCCCTGCTGCACAACAACCGCAAGCTGCTGGAGAAGCACATCACCAAAACCGAGGTGGAGACCTTCGTCAGCCTGGTGCGCAAGAACCGCGAGCCACGGTGCGTGCGTGGGGGCTCTGCGAGGGGGCACAGGGGAAGGGGAGCCGTGGGGTCTCGGGTTTTTGGTTGTTAATTGCTGCCCTGAGATGTGCAGGGTGTCTCTGCTTCAGCCCGCGCGGCTGAAGAATGAGTCTGGACTCTTCGCTTTTCGGTCTTGAAGTTGTTTATTAATTCTTAAAATTTTCTATAAATCTATAAAATTTTCTTTCTGCCCAAGCCTAGGTCTGCTCAGCAGGGCAGCCTCAGGCACTCTGACCACCCCCGAGGCAGTGTTGTCCTTTTATACTACAAACTACCTATAACATATTTACACTTAATTCCCAATACCCATCACCTGTGTTAGACAGTGCACTTCTACTCTAAACCAATCCCAAAGTGCCAACATCACTGCAGAAAATGGAGAACAAAAGGAAGAAGAAGGAGAAAGGCTGGACATGCCCAAGTTCCTCCATCTTGTCCCCATGACCCCCATACCAAAAATCCTAAAATCGACATTTTCACCCTGTGAAAATTTTATTATTACATTATTCAAACCTGTGTGACTTTCAGGTCCTCATACAAAGCTGGTAATTTGCTCCAGGGGTCAAAATCAAATCCCCAGGTGCTCTGGGCTGCATTCCAGGGTCTGGGGTCCTCGGTAACTCTGGACACCGCGAGGGATGTATTGAGTTCTGACAATGGGGAACCCCCTCATGACAGAGCTGCCTCTCCCCGGCAGGTTTTTGGATTATCTCTCGGATCTCTGCGTGTCCAACAACATCGCCATCCCCGTCACGCAGGAGCTGATCTGCAAGTGCGTGCTGGACTCAAAGAACAGCGACATCCTCATCAAAACTGAGTGAGTGGGTGAGGGAGAGGTTTTTCACATCAGGGTGTTGTGGGCTGGTTGTCAGGCACCCAATCAAAGCCTCTCACTCTGCAGCTGGAGAGAGGAGAGAAAATTTATTGAAGGGTTCATTGGTTGGGATATGAATCAGGAGAAATTTCTCATCAAATGCAAGCACAGGCAAAACAAGCTCTAGCCAGGGATATGAATTAAGTTTATTCTTAACTAAATCAGAGAAGAATAATGAGAAGTTAAATAAAACCCTTACACCTTCTCCCCACCCTACAAGAAACCCACCACAGGATGGGCCTGAAGCTCCCTCACCTCTTGAGGTGGATGCCCCTCCATCCGTGGGAGCATCTCCAGATTTCCCCTTTCCTTGTCCCAGGCTGAGGCCAGTGAAGGAGATGTCCCAGACTCACGAGTACCTGAGCATTGAGTACTCAGAGGAGGAGGTCTGGCTCACCTGGACGGACAAGAACAACGACCACCACGAGAAAAGCATCCGGCAGCTGGCACAGGAGGCCCGGGCTGGCAATGCCCACGATGAGAACGTCCTCAGCTACTACAGGTGATGCTCCTGTGGCACCTCCTGTCCAGGTGAGGCTGTGAGGGTCGCAGGGCCTCACTCCCTCTCCCCCTCACCCCTGGGCAGGTACCAGCTGAAGCTCTTTGCCCGCATGTGCCTGGACCGGCAGTACCTGGCCATCAAGGAGATCTCCCAGCAGCTGGGGGTGGACCTGATCTTCCTGTGCATGGCAGATGAGATGCTGCCCTTCGACCTGCGTGCCTCCTTCTGCCACCTCATGCTGCACGTGCACGTGGACAGGGACCCCCAGGAGCCCGTGATGCCCGTGAAGTTTGCGCGGCTCTGGACGGAGATCCCCACAGCCATCACCATCAAAGAGTGAGACACACCAGGGCTTGGGATGGCTCTGAGGGACAGGGCAGGGCAGGGGGTGCCAGATGCCGTGGCAGGGAGTTTGTGGAGTGATGTGGGTGCGTCTGAGCCCTCAGAAGGAAGCAGGCTCCATCTGTCACAGCATCACTGCTGGCCATAGTGGCTCTGGACAAGAACAACAGCTCACCCCGATGTGTCCCCTTGCAGCTACGACTCCAACCTCAACACCTCGCGTGATGACAAGAAGAACAAGTTTGCCAGCACCATGGAGTTCGTGGAGGACTACCTCAACAATGTGGTGAGCGAGGCCGTGCCCTTCGCCAACGAGGAGAAGAACAAGCTCACCTTCGAGGTGCGGCACCTTGCAGGGTGTGACATGGTCTGGCTGCTGCTGCCCCTCCAATGTCCCTGTACCCCACCATGGATTCTCCTGCTCAGCCCCGAGCAGGGTGAGGTCTGGAGCTGCCTTGTCCTTCCCCAGGTCGTCAGCCTTGCCCACAACCTCATCTACTTCGGCTTCTACAGCTTCAGCGAGCTGCTGCGCCTGACACGGACCCTGCTGGGCATCATTGACTGTGTCCAGAATCCTCAGCTGATGATGCAGGCTGTCTACAATGATGAGGTGACAGGTGAGTCCCTGTTTTCCATGGTCTGCCCAGTGTTTTCCATGGTCTGCCCAGTGCTTTCCCGTTTTGGAGGTGAGAAAATCATACACTGGCTTGCTGATGCAGCTGGGTGTGCAGCAGGACATGGGGTGGTGAGCCCTTGGCTGTGCTAAAAGAAATATTTGGTGCCTTCTGCTCATTCTCTGATTAAGTCTTGAGCGTTTTCCAGTCCAAGTGGGTCCTTCCTTGGCCCTCTGCCACCTCCCTCTCCACCCACTCTAACTGTGGCTGCCTCTGCAGGGAAGAATGTGCGGAGGTCGATCCAGGGCGTGGGGCAGATGATGTCCACCATGGTGCTGAGCAGGAAACAGTCCATCTTCAGCCCCCCCAGCCTCAGCGCCGGCTCTGCCCCGGAGCAAGTGGACAGAGGGAGGAGCATTGAGAACGAGAACATTGTGGTGATGGAGACCAAGCTGAAGATCCTGAAGATCTTGCAGGTTGGAGCCAAAGGAGTGGTGGGACCCGTGGGATGGGGGTGTGTAATGTGATTTTCTCAAGGAGGGGCACAGTTGGTGTGAAGAGGGCACTCAGTCACTTCTGGTTTCTCCTTCCCTGCTGCTCCCAGTTCATCCTGAACGTGCGGTTGGACTACAGGATCTCCTACCTGCTGTCTGTCTTCAAGAAGGAGTTTGTGGAGGTTTACCCCATGCAGGACAGCGCGGCTGATGGGACAGCTCCAGCCTTTGACTCCACAAGTAACTCTCCCACTTTGCTCCTGGCACACCCCCAGCTCAGCAGGCCCCAGGGGCTGGGAGGACACAGGTGGCAGAGGTGACATCTCCAGCAGAGATGACACCTCCAGCAAAGGTGACACCTCCAGCAGAGGTGACATCTCCAGCAGCTGCTGCTGGCAGGATGCAGGGAGGGATGGAGTCTGTGTTTTGATGGGAACAGGGTCTGGGGGCTGGGTTGGTTCCTGTGGGTTCCTGCCAAGAACCAGGGCTGGCATTGTCCACCCTTGTCACTCCCTTCCTCTTCCTGCAGCTGCAGCCATGAACCTGGACAGGATTGGGGAGCACGCCGAGGCCATGTTTGGCGTGGGGTGAGTGCCTGTCCCCCATAGCTCCCCTGGCCATGGGGCCCTTCTGTCCACCCCACCCAGGCTGGGAGCTGCAGGTGATGAGCAGGACGAGGCTCTAAAGGCTCCAAAGCTGTCCCCATCAGCCCCTGAGCTCCCTGTTGATGCCCAACGCTTCCATCCCGCTCCAGGAAATCCAGCAGCATGTTGGAGGTGGATGACGAGGGAGGGAGGATGTTCCTGAGGGTGCTGATCCACCTGACCATGCATGACTACCCACCACTCATCTCTGGCTCCCTGCAGCTCCTCTTCAAGCACTTCAGCCAGAGGCAGGAGGTCCTGCACACCTTCAAACAGGTGACACTGAGGGGACCTGGAGCATCCCACACCTGGCTGTGGGTGGGGGACGTGGGGTGGATCCTGGCCCTTTCCTTGGGAGGGGGATCTGGGAGTGGGATTTGTGCCCCAAACTGGAAACCCCTGGGAATGTCGCTGCAGGTCCAGCTCCTGATCTCAGCCCAGGACGTGGAGAACTACAAGGTGATCAAGTCAGAGCTGGACAAACTCCGCATGATGGTGGAGAAATCAGAGCTGTGGGTGGACAAGAAGGGCAGCACCAAAGGGGACAGCACAGGGGAGGGGAACAAGAAGGAGAAGAAGGAGGTGAGAGCCCTGAGCAAGATCCTGGGATCCAGGGTGGGGAAGGAGTGGGAGGCAAGGCTGGGCTCACCTTAATCCAACACCTGATGCCTCTGGATGGGCTCGATGGGGAGGCTCCAGAGGATCCTGTGGGGTGTGCCTGGAGGGGCACAGTGTGACCCCAGTGCTGTTGTGTCCCCTGCAGCACGGTGCTGATGAGGAGGTCATTGCTCCAGGAGAGAAGAGCAGTGAGAACTACCAGATAGTGAAGGGGGTGAGTGAGACCAAGCCCTGGTGCACCGGCGGGAAGGAAAGGGGAAAAATCCTGGGGGGGAATTCCAAGTTCTGCTGTGCTTCAGTAGAAACAAGTCCAAGCCTGGCTTGCTCCTGCCAGCTCTTGCACTGGGGGGACTGGAGGGGACTGGTTGGGTGACAGCTATGAGGGCTCTGCATGGTGCCGAGGAGGGGCTAAAATTTGTGAGCAAAGCAGGGAACACCCAGGATTACAGAGGGAACACGTGGAATGCAAACCAGCCCCAGTGCTGGTGGCCATCCTGAGTGGCTCCAGGCTCAGCCCCTGCCTGCCATGGTCCCTCTGTCCCCAGATCCTGGAGCGGCTCAACAAGATGTGCGGGGTGGGGGAGCAGGTGCGCAAGAAGCAGCAGCGCCTGCTGAAGAACATGGACGCCCACAAGGTGATGCTGGACCTGCTGCAGATCCCCTATGAGAAGGTGGGTGGACAGAAACCAACTGGTCCTGAGTGCCCAAGGCAACGGGGGCACACAGGGACCCCCCTGAGCGGCCTCCTGCCACTCCCATCCCTCTCAGCTCCGCGTGTTTCTCCTCTGTCCCCTCCTCAGGGGGATGCCAAGATGATGGAGATCCTCAAGTTCACCCACCAGTTCCTGCAGAAGTTTTGTGCTGGCAACCAGGAGAACCAGGCCCTGCTGCACAAACACCTCAACCTGTTCCTGACCCCGGGGGTAAGGAGAGGACACGGAGGGGCAGCAGCACAGGGAGGGAATTCAGCATCACACCTGGGGCTGAGAGCGCGGGATGGAAAAGCCAGGAGGAGACACCAAGCAGGGCAGGAGTTGGGGACAGTGCCTGCAGCCCCCTGAGCTCACTCTGTCCCTTGTCCCCAGCTGCTGGAGGCAGAGACGATGCAGCACATCTTCCTCAACAACTACCAGCTGTGCTCGGAGATCAACGAGACGGTGCCCCAGCACTTCATCCACTGCGTGGCCACCCACGGCCGCCACGTCCAGTACCTCGACTTCCTGCACACCATCATCAAGGCCGAGGGCAAGTACGTCAAGAAGTGCCAGGACATGATCATGACTGAGGTGAGGACCTCTCCTGCAGGGCAGGAGTGGGGGGGAAGCAGGACAAGGCTCTTGGAACCTGCACTGTTGGCTGCTTCCTTGAGAAGAGCCTTCCAGCCACGCTGGATCCTCCCTGGAACCAGCCAGCCCCAGTGCTGGTGAACATCTTGAGTGGCCATCAACCACCTCCAGGGGTTCAATGCAAGGTCCAAGAGTCAGTTTGGGATTCCCACAAATTTTGATTGCACTGCAAATGCCTGGTTGTCTCTGTAAACACAAATCCCTGTCCCCTTTCTGGCCACTACTGCTCATTCCCCAGTGCAGAGGGGACACCATTGGCCTTGGAGGCTTCTGACCTTCCACAATTTTTGATTGCACTGCAAATGCCTGGTTTTCCCTGTAAAAACAAATCCCTGTCCCCTTTCTGGTCACTACTGCTCATCCTCCAGTGCAGAGGGGACACCATTGGCCTTGGAGGGTTCTGACTTTACTTTTTCAGAATGCTGAGCACTGAGCACTGACTCTTCCCTGCAGCTCACCAACGCCGGGGATGACGTGGTGGTTTTCTACAATGACAAAGCTTCTCTGGCCACCCTGCTGGAGATGATGACAGCAGCCAGGGATGGGGTGGAGGAGAACAGCCCCCTGATGTACCACATCTCCCTGGTGGACTTGCTGGCTGCCTGCGCCGAGGGCAAGAACGTCTACACCGAGATCAAGTGCACGTCCCTGCTGCCCCTGGAGGACGTGGTGCGGGTGGTGACACACGAGGACTGCATCACAGAGGTACGGGGTGGCAGCCAGGAGGACACTGGGGCTCTGCGCTGATTGTCCCCTGATGGTGTCCCTGCCCCTTTTCCCCCTCCCTGACAGGTGAAGATGGCCTATGTGAACTTTGTCAACCACTGCTATGTGGACACGGAGGTGGAGATGAAGGAGATCTACACCAGCAACCACATCTGGACCCTCTTTGAGAACTTCACCCTGGACATGGCCCAGGTGCGTGGGGAGGGTTGGGTGGGATGGCTTGGATGGGGATAGGGTGGTGTCACCAAGGCTCTCTTGAAGCCTCCTGCAGGGCGTGGATACACATGTGGGACCTCATACAGCTGCCACACTTGGGGCTGGGGAGTGGTCAGGGCTGTCTGTCCCTCAGCTCAGTGTGGTCCCAGCAGCCTCTGGGCAGACAGGAGCTGGCCCTGGTGCCATCAGAGTCCTCCCTGTCCTCACAGATGTGCAAGAAGAGGGAGAAGCGCCTGCCGGACGCCACGCTGGAGAAGTACGTGCTGACGGTGGTGCTGGACACCATCAACGCGTTCTTCAGCTCGCCCTTCTCGGAGAACAGCACCTCACTGCAGGTGACACGGCTGGGCAGGGTGGCAGGGGGGGACAGCAGCTCAGCCAGACCCCCAAAACTCGGTTTGGGTGCGTGTGCTGACACTCCTGTCTCCTCCAGACCCACCAGACCATCGTGGTGCAGCTCCTCCAGTCCACCATGAGGCTGCTGGAGTGTCCCTGGCTGCAGCAGCAGCACAAGAGCTCGGTGGAATCCTGCATCCGCACGCTGGCCATGGTTGGTAAGGAGCCCAGGGGACAGGGGACAGGCCCACCTTGGGCCAGCAGCAAGCAGGACACCCTGTCCCTCCTGTGGGAGTGGCAGGACACCATGGTGAGGGGCTGCCAGCTGGGGATGGGGACATTCAGCTCCAGGATGGGCTTTGTTTGAGTTTCATCTCAGCATTCCCAGGATAATGTGAGGATAACCAGAGCCTGGGCTTGGCTGGGAGCTCCCTGGTGTGTCCCTGCCCGGACACAAAGCCAACATTGACAGTGGTTTTCCCTGGCCAGGACTTTGCCCTCGGTGTGCAGCTGCCTGACTCAGCCTGAGGGCTGTTAGCACTGAGTCACCGTGGAAAGGATTGCTGCTGGCTGGGCTCTGGGTGGGGAGTTCCCTCTGGAATTCCAGGCAGGGTGTTTGCAGCTCCCCACACTGGGCTTTCCCAACCAAAACCTGGGGCTGGGGCCAGTTTCCACCCCATGAGGTGCTGTGGGTTTGGGGACGTGTGTGAACACTCCAGCCCATACTGCCCTGGAGGAGTTTACTGATGTATTTACCCCAAATCTCTGCTGCAAACGAGGTGAACACTGACGAAGGGATGCCCAGACAGGGTGGTGGGACCCAGCTGGGTGATGGCAGTGCCAACCCCACCCCTGTGTCCCTCAGCCAAGAGCCGCTCCATCGCTCTGCCCATGGACCTGGACGCCCACGTGAGCTCCCTGCTCAACAGCAGCTCCACCAGCACAGTGCAGAGGAACACCTCCAGCTACAAGGCGGCCACACGCACCTTCCCCCGTGTGTCCACCACCCCCAACCAGTGGGACTACAAGAACATCATCGAGAAGCTGCAGGTACAGCAGGGCAGGGCGTGGTGGGGCTCAGGTGGCATTGCAGGGTCCCTCTCCCGTGTGTCCCCTGGCTCTGAAGGGGCTGCTGTGGCTTGCAGGACATCATCAACGCCCTGGAGGATCGCCTGAAGCCGCTGGTGGAGGCTGAGCTGTCCGTGCTGGTGGATGTCCTGCACCGGCCAGAGCTGCTCTTCATGGAGGGGACAGAGGCGTTCCAGCGCTGCGAGAGCGGGGGGTTCCTGTCCAAGTGAGCCTGGCCTGGGGGTCCCGGGGGTGCTGGGAAGGGTTTGGGACCCTCACTGTGGGTGCTGGAGGTGCTGGGAAGGGTTTGGGACCCTCACTGTGGGTGCTGGGAAGGGGTTGGGACTCTCACCGTGGATGCTGGGGGCGCTGGGAAGGGTTTGGGACCCTCACCGAGGGTGCTGGGAAGGGTTTGGGACCCTCACCGTGGATGCTGGGGGTGCTGGGAAGGGTTTGGGACCCTCACCATGGTTGCTGGGAAGGGTTTGGGACCCTCATCCTGGGCGGGCTGTGCATCCCTGTGTGCCTGAAGCTGGAGGGGTGATGGGGGTGGTTCCCCCTGGGGTGCCCAGGTCCCTCCCAGCTGTGTGACAATGGCTTTGCTGTGCCAGGCTGGTGCAGCACACCAAGGACCTCATGGAGACGGAGGAGAAGCTCTGCATCAAGGTGCTGAGGACGCTGCAGCAGATGCTGGTGAAGAGGAACAAGTATGGAGAGAGGGTGAGCAGCATGATGTGTGCCCATCCAGCCCCACTCCCAGGCTGGCAGAGCCCACCCTGGGCACCCAGGGGTGCTCAGCTGGTTCTGCCCTGGCCCCAGCCTTGGCATGGGGACATTGGTGACGTTTGTTTGCCTTGGCAGGGCAACCTGCTGCGGAAAATGCTCATGAACAATTACCTGCAGAACAAGAGGTCCAGCTCCAAGGGGGAGATGGGGGATGCTGCAGGGGGAGGTGAGTGCCCCTCTCCTGCCCCTTCCCCTCAAACTCCCAGCTCCCAGACAGCAATGGGACCTGGTCTGGGCTGGTTGCCAGCTCCACAGAGGAGCAGAGGATTTGGGGAGGTGAAGGGATGGCACTGAGATGCCCTGGCAGTGGTGGGGCTCTGCTGGCCCTGTGCTGCCACAGCATCACATCCCTCCTGTCCTCTCACCCAGGCCAGGACCAGGACTGGTCAGCCATTGCTGCTGTCCAGTGCCGGCTGGACCGTGAAGGGGCCACCAAGCTGGTGGCTGACCTCATCATGAACACCAAGAACGAGAAGATCTTCCAGGAGAGCATCCTGCTGGCCATCCGCCTGCTGGACGGAGGCAACACCGAGATCCAGGTGCTGAGGGGATTGGGCAGCCAAGGGTTAATGTGGGCAGGGTGAGGGTCCAGTGCTCAGCCCCGAGCAGAGCAAACAAACCTTTTGTTTGTGCTGAAATCTGATGATTTGGGTTTCCCAGCCCCATGGCTGGATGAAAGGCTGGAGGCTGTGGGAGGAGCAGGTGGTTCCAGGTTGTTTCTGCAGTTCTGCTGATGCCCTCTGCCGGGAATTCCTAAAATGGCTCAGGGCTGCAGCGCTGGTGGGAGACCTACAGAGTTATCCCAAACCCCTTGTCACAGGGAAGCTGAAAAATGGTGAAAAACTCGGTGGGGCTCCAGCAAAAACCAGATTATCCTGGGCAACACCTGCAGTGCTGAGGCTGCTGCCCAGAGGGACAGGCAGGGACACTTTGGACCCCATGGTGGGGACTGAACCGAGTGTCTTCTCACCAGAAATCCTTTTACAACCTCATGACGAGCGACAAGAAGTCCGAGAAGTTCTTCAAGGTTCTGCACGACCGGATGAAGAAGGCACAGCAGGAGACCAAGTCCACGGTGTCGGTGAACATGAGTGACATCGGGAACAAACCCCGGGAGGACAAGGACGAGCCAGACCCTGGCACCAAAGGTATGGGCAGTGTCCCCTGGTCCCTCAGGAAGGCCAGAACTGGCTTGGTGACAGGCTGAGCTGAGGAGGGGACAATTCCTATGGTGGTGTTCACAGGGGGAAGAGACGAGAATGTTGACTCTAAGGTTTAGAAGGTTTGATTTATTATTTTATGATCTATATTATATTGAAACTATACTAAAAGAATAGAAGAAAGGATTTCATCAGGAGGCTAGCTAAGAATAGAAAAAGAAAGATAACAAAAGCTAGTGACTGGCAGAGACAGTCTGAGACAGCTGGACTGTGATTGGCCATTAATTACAAACAACCACATGAGACCAATCACAGATGCACCAGTTGCATTCCACAGCAGCAGATAACCACTGTTCACATTTTGTTCCTGACACCTCTCAGCTTCTCAGGAATAAAAATCCTACGGAAAGGATTTTCCATAAAACACATGTGTGCCATTTTTCCTCCAGGACGAGGAGACACCTTCCTGCTGCCCGGCACCCCCACGCGGTACCCGATGGCCGTGGGGTTCCGCAAGGGCCACGAGCCCGGGGAGCAGGGCCAGAACAACGAGATGGGGGTGACAGTGCTGATCATGGAGCCCATCCTGCGCTTCCTGCAGCTGCTCTGCGAGAACCACAACCGGGACCTGCAGGTTGGTGCTGGGCTCTGGGCTTGGGGAAGGTTGGGTGTCACTGTAAGACGTGAAATAACACAACGTGGGCACGCTGCTGTTCTCGAGGTAAAAGGGGTGGTTTATTTTCTGATTCTAACATTTATGGATTTCTAAAAGTGACAGTGGATTGGAGGGTGACAGTGCCACCTCTCCAATGACACTGGCCAAACCAACGTCCGTCAAATTTTTCCTCCTCCATAAAAGAATGCAAAACAATAAGTTATTTACAGAAAGTGTGTGAGAAAGTTCATTACAAGGATGTAAACATCAGAAGGCTTAGAGAATCTTAAAAATTCAGGGTGAAAGTTGGGATCTGCCCCAGTTTGGCCCCAAAATTCTGTGTCACCCAGCAGCTCTGTGCCTCAGGTTCCCCATGTGCAGTGTTCCATCCAGCTCGGGGCTGTGGGAGGATTTCCTGGCAGGAGTGGCTGTGGGACTGAGGTCTGTAGGTTACAGGGGCAGTCCCAGCCCAAACGTCCCTCAAACTGCAGCTGGAGGGGTGTGGGGAGAGAGGGATGGGGACCCCATTGCTGGGCTCTGCTCCACAGAACTTCCTGCGGTGCCAGAACAACAAAACCAACTACAACCTGGTGTGCGAGACGCTGCAGTTCCTGGACATCATGTGTGGCAGCACCACGGGCGGGCTGGGGCTGCTGGGCCTCTACATCAACGAGTACAACGTGGCTCTCATCACCCAGACCCTGGAGACCCTGACCGAGTACTGCCAGGGGCCCTGCCACGAGAACCAGGTCTGGGGGGCTTCCCCAAACCTCATCACACACCAGGGGAGCTTCTGGGGGGATGTGGGGGAAGAAGGGACAGGTTTTGGGTTCAGAGTGTGAGCAGGAGCAGGGTTCCTGCACAGGTCACCAGCTGCTGCTTGGCTGCAAATTGGGGTTAAATAATGGGGGGTAAATAATTCAGTGGTGTGAACAGTAGAGGGGAGGTTTGGCGACCCAGGGCTGCAGGCAGGGCAGTGTTTGAGACCAGGGCTGTGCTGGAGGGTGGAGCTGTGAGGATCTGTGGGATAACACACTGCCTGACTCCCCCAGAGCTGCATCGTGACCCACGAGTCCAACGGGATCGACATCATCACAGCCCTGATCCTAAACGACATCAGCCCCCTCTGCAAGTACAGGATGGACCTGGTGCTGCAGCTGAAGGTGCACAGAGGCCTGGGCTGGGGTGCTGGGGACATGTCCATGTGTCACTGAGTGTCACTGTGTGTGTCACTGCGTGTGCCCCTGCCAGGACTCACTGGCAGGGTCACAGGCTGTGCTGTGGTCTGAGGTTGTCACTGTGGAGGGGACCCTGCCTGTGTCAGACCCTTGGGCAGGGCTGGGGCATCTCCACCACGCTCAGACACCCCTGGCACAAGGGAGTTGGATAATTCTGCCCACCCCAAAGCCCTGGGCAGTGGCAGGGCACAGCTCCCCTCACCAAGGGCTTCTCCTCACCAGGACAATGCCTCCAAGCTCCTCCTGGCCCTCATGGAGAGCAGGCACGACAGCGAGAACGCCGAGAGGATCCTCATCAGCCTCCGGCCCCAGGAACTGGTGAGGGAGCTGGGAATGTCCCAGTGAGCCCCCAGCCCATGTCCTGGGTCCTGCTGCAGTTTCTGCCTCCCTCCTCCATGACCCACATCCTCTGCCCTGGGTCCTGCTGCAGTTTTTGCCTCCCCTGCCCTATTGCTGCTCCTCCTGCCCAAATCCTGGCTGGAGGGAAAAGCAGGGAGTGGGCAGGAGCTCAGTGCCCCTGTGCTGCCTTGCAGGTGGATGTGATTAAGAAGGCCTATCTGCAGGAGGAGGAGTGTGAGAACGCTGAGGTTTCCCCCCGGGAAGTTGGACACAACATTTATATCCTGGCGCTGCAGGTAGGGAGCTGTAAAAGCATCCTGCCAGGCTGTGCTCACAGGTTGCACTTTTTCCCTCCATAATTCTGCACATTTCCCTCCGTAATTCTGCACATTTCCCTCCGTAATTTTGCACATTTCCTGCAGCCAGATTGGCCTCCCTGGGGAGCCAAATGTGCCTTTGGCCATGGGGAGCAGCCATGGCTTGCTGGCCATCCTGTGCCCCCTGTCCCCCTGCCGTGTGTGCTGGTGGCTGCCTGCCATGCTGTGCTCACTGTCACCACCCCTGTCCCCCTCCCAGCTCTCCCGACACAACAAGTCTCTGCAGCAGCTCCTGAAGCCAGTGAAGCGAATCCAGGAGGAGGAGGAGGAGGGAATCTCATCCATGGTATGGAGAAACACAGCCCCCGCAATCCGCCCTGATCCGAGGCTGTAAAAAACCTTTGCAGAGCCCACCTGGGCTTTGTTGTTCAGGATTTGATGGATTTTGGTGGGATTAAAGAGGGAGAGACACCAAAATGCCCTTTTAGCCAGAGGTAGGAGCCCAGAGGTGTGTGAGCCCTGCTGTGGGGTGACACAGGCTGGTGGCCCTGGGGAGTCCTGGCCTTACCCACTTCCCCCTTCCCTTCAGAAAGGAAGGGCTGAGTCCTTTGCTGCTTTTCCTTGCCCAGGTACCTCAGATCCCGACAAGATTCAGCAGGAATGTGATTTCCCCGGGGGTTTTGTGAGCACTGGTTGGTAATTTGTGGATTAGCAGCACTTGGATGTAATTATTGCAGGGAATCGATTGTCTGTCACCGCAGGGAGCACTCGCACCCCTCACGGAAGCTTTAATTCATTTGCCTTTCCCTGAAAACCTCATCAGCTGTGGGAGATGTTGAGGCACGTTGTGGGAACAGTCGGATCCAGCTTCTGGCTGGATCCTCATCCTCTCCCTTCCCCTCTCCCCATTCCAGCTCAGCCTTAACAACAAGCAGCTGTCGCAGATGCTCAAGTCCACGGCCCCAGTGCAGGAGGAAGAGGAGGATCCACTGGCTTATTACGAGAAGCACACGTCCCAAATCGAGGCAAGACCTCCTGGCTGTTGGCTTTCCATGAATCCCACCTGGCTCCAGATACCTCATATCTGATTATTTTGCACCAGGAGCTGCCCCCTCTTCCACGCCCATGCTGGCAGGAGCATTAACTCCAGGAGCTGAGGGATGAGCAGCCCCCTGGGCCCTGCCCTTGTGTCCCAGCAGCAGTGGGATGCAGCTGATCCAGCAGCTCATCCTTGCCATGGACCCCCCATTCCCACCCTCCCACTTGCCCCAGCCAGGGCTGCCTCTGCCTGGGGCAGTTTGGAAGCTTTTAAATGAGTGGCTGACAATATTGGGATGCTGTGGAGCAGGAGGGAGGAGGGGGAAGGCTCAGCTGGATGTGGGAAGGAGGAAAAACCCCAGCAGGGCAGGATCTGAGGGCTGTGCATGCTGCAGATCGTGCGGCTGGACCGGAGCATGGAGCAGATCATCTTCCCCGTGCCTGGGATCTGCGAGTTCCTCACCAAGGAGACCAAGTACAGGCTCTTCACCACCACGGAGCAGGACGAGCAGGGCAGCAAAGTCAGCGACTTCTTCGACCAGTCCTCCTTCCTGCACAACGAGATGGAGTGGCAGAAGAAGCTGCGCAGTAAGAGCAAGGCAGAGCCTCCCTCCCCTGGGCTGCCCCGCTGGGAATCCGGGGACATTCCTGCAGGGAAAGGGCTGGGAATGACATGGCTGGGCTGCAGAGCTCTGCAGAGCACCACAAACATGGCACAGTGCAGGGAGTGAGGGTTAAAATCCAGCCATGGGGCTCCTCTGTGCTCTCAGGGCAGTTTGCTCATGTTCCTTGGGATTCCAGCTGAGGTGATTTCCCTGCAAAGCCCTTTCAGTTGTCTTTTCCTAAGCCAGGGTCTTGTAGCTGCACATGGGAAATAAGACCTGTTTCTCTGCCCCCTGCAGACCTGCTCAGGGGCTTCCAGGGTGGAAATCCTGGCTAGAAATCCTGGGAACTGAGTAGAGGGTGACACTACAGATACTGGGATGCAGCTGAGGAGTAGTGTAGGAGCTGTGAGGGAGGACAGAGCCAAGCTGATGAATCCAGGGTCTCAGAGCAGGTTTCCAGAGGGCTGGGAGACCAAGGAATGTGAGCAGAGCCACTTAGAAGGTGCACCCCTAACAGACAAACAGGAACGTTTTCAAAACACTTCATGAATGGTCTGAGGAAGGTGGGAGGCTGGGTTGGTCTGGGGGCAGCAGCTGCAGAGCCCACAGGGGTCTGGGGTGGCACAGGAGCTCCGGGAGGGCACAGGGGCTCCGGGAGGGCACAGGGACTCCAGGAGGACCCGGTTGGCACGAGGCTGGCTGAGGTTTGTGTGTTGCCTCCTCTCCCCCCAGGCATGCCGCTGATGTACTGGTTCTCCCGCAGAATGACGCTCTGGGGGAGCATTTCCTTCAACCTGGCCGTCTTCATCAACATCATCATTGCTTTCTTCTACCCCTACGTGGAAGCCACTTCCATGGGTGAGTGCCCCAGCACCTGCTGGTCCTTGGGGTGGAAGGAGCAGGTCCTTGGGCTGGATACAGGCAGAACCTTGGGCTGCTACAACCCAAATCCTTTCTGCTGGATGGAGAATTAATCAGGATTTCAGTTTCCAGCCCTTCCACCCCTTCCTTCTCAGGGAAACCTCTCTTCTCCTGGGCTGCCCTTCCCCTGTTTGTACAATGTGGGGAGCAGTGATGGGATACATTCCTGCTGTCAGGGAAAGCCTCCATCACCTACAGTGGTTCTGAGCTCTTGGATAAAAGATGTTAAAAAATGCATCAGCAAAAAACCATCTGAACCAGCACAAACCCTGCAGTGCAGCACCATCATTTCTGATAAAGAGCTTGTGATGGTGTTCACAGGGGTCTCAGGTTGAGGGAAGAGATGAGGATTTGACTCCATGTTTCAGAAGGCTTGATTTACTATTTTATGATATATATTATATTAAAACTATACTAAAAGAATAGAATAAAGGATTTCATCACAAGGCTGGCTAAGAATAGAATAAGAAAGAATTATAACAAAGGTTTGCGGCTCGGACTCTCTGTCTCAGCCAGCTGGGCTGTGATTGAAATATCTAACATGGACCAATCCCAGATGCACCTGTTGCATTCCACAGCAGCAGATAACCATTGTTTACATTTTGTTCCTGAGGCCTCTCAGCTTCTCAGGAGGAAAAAAAATCCTAAGGAAAGGATTTTCCATAAAAGATGTCTGGGACAAGAGCTCATTAGTGTGGCTGGACAGGCTGGCAGCAGCAGTGCCCCTGCCTTTAGCATCCATGTGTTCCTGTTGCCAGGAGTGCTGGACTCCCCACTGATCTCCCTGCTCTTCTGGATCCTGATCTGCTTCTCCATCATGGCCCTGTTCACCAAGCGCTACGGGGTGAGGCCGCTGCTGGTGGCCCTGATCCTGCGCTCCATCTACTACCTGGGCATCGGGCTCACCCTCAACATCCTGGGCGCTCTCAACGTGAGTTCTCCACCTGCTCCCACCTTCCCAGAGCACACAGCACTGTCCCACCTTCCCAGAGCACTGTCCCACCTTCCCAGAGCACTGTCCCTCATTCCCAGAGCACACAGCACTGTCCCACCTTCCCAGAGCACTGTCCCACATTCCCAGAGCACTGTCCCTCATTCCCAGAGCACAGCCAGCCCCACTCCCTCCTGCGCAGAGCATCAGTAACAGGACATCACACCATGATCATTATGATCAATTGAAGCCAATTTATTACAAAAAGCCATTTTTATACTATTTTATGCTATTCTCTGTTGTTCACGCCTCAAGCTGATACATGATTGGTTAAATCCTTTTTACATACGCATTTTAATATTTCAGTTAATTTTAGTTAGTCTTCCTCCTTCATGCGTCTCACTGGGGTTTTCTTGTCTGCCTTTGCATCCTGAACTGTCTGCTTTTGAGTGTGTTCTTCTCCTTTTGTGTCCTTCAAGGACATGGTGACCTTGCTTCTCAGTGTTTGGTTGTTAATTGCTGCCCTGAGATGTGCAGGATGTCTCTGTTTCGGCCTGTGCATCTGAAGAACGAGTCAGAGCTCTTCAGTTTTTGGTCTTGAGGTTGTTTATTAATTCTTATCTATAAAATTTTCTTTCTGCCCAGCCGAGATCTGCTCAGCAGGGCAGCCACAGGCACTCTGACTGCCCCCGAGGCAGAGTTGTCCTTTTATACTACAAACTACGTATAACACATTTACAATTACTTTCCAATACCTATCACCTATGTTAGACAGTGAATTTCTACTCTAAACCAATCTCAAAGTGCCAACATCACTGCAGAAAATGGAGACCAAGAAGAAGGAGAAAGGCTGGACACGCCCAAGTCCCTCCATCTTGTCACCAAAACCCCCATTCCAAAAATCCTAAAATCGACATTTTCACCCTGTGATCATTTTATTATTGTGCTCTTTAAACTTCTGTGACTTTCAGGTCCTCATACAAAGCTGGTAACTTGCTCCATGGGTCATAATCAAACCCACAGGTGCTCTGGGCTGTGTGCCAGGGTCTCCGAGGCCCCCAGAGGGGTGACTGAGTTCTGACATTACTCAGTCTCTATGAAGGCTGTTTTGTGCATATGTTGCAAATGTCCAATGTCCTGCAAAAAGCTCTCAACACCCTCCTGTTTCTGGCTGTCCCCAGCTGACCAACAAGATCGTGTTCGTGGTGAGCTTCGTGGGCAACAGAGGCACCTTCATCCGTGGCTACAAGGCCATGATCATGGATGTGGAATTCCTCTACCACGTGGGCTACATCGTGACCAGTGTCCTGGGGCTCTTCGTGCACGAGCTCTTCTACAGCATCCTGGTATGATAAATTCAGGAGCCTGGGGAGCACAGGCAGCCTGGCTGCTGCTTTAGGAGCTGGAAGGTTCCTGTGACACCTCCCAGGGGCGGATTGATAGCGGAGAGAACAATTCCCTGTGCTCTAATCTTTGCATGGGCTGAGCTTTCTGCCTCCTGACAGCATCTATTGCTGTCTCTCTCCTGGTCCTGGGCTGTATCTCTCCTTCTAATCTGCTGTGTGCTTTATCTGGGTCAGCTGGGAGGCAACGTGAGCTGCCGAGGGCAGAGCCAGGGTACATGTGGCCTATTCTTGGCTCTCCTGCTGTGTATAAGTCACTCCATTCTTCTCTGCTTCCCCTCAGTAAGCTGGGAAACTTAAAGGCTTTGTGAGGAAAGTTAGTCAAGGTCTGCTGAGCGATCCAAGATCTCAGGATAAAAGGGGATATAGATAGGCCAGGCATTATCAAGAGAAGCACCCCGCAGCATTTCTTTGCTCCTGGCTCCTTTCAGCTGTTTGACTTGATCTACCGTGAGGAGACCTTGTTTAATGTCATCAAAAGCGTGACACGGAACGGGCGCTCCATCCTGCTGACAGCCCTGCTGGCCCTCATCCTCGTCTACCTCTTCTCCATCGTGGGCTTCCTGTTCCTGAAGGATGACTTCATCCTCGAGGTGGACCGGCTGCCGGACAGCAAAGCCAAAGGTTGGGCAGTGCTGGGGGTCCTGGGACACTGTGGGACCCTCCACAGCACATCCCGGGGTGTGCAGGGTGGGGTTTTACACTGGGAGCACTGGTTTGGGGTCACAGAGGGGACAGAGCAAGGTTTGGGGTTAGTGGTGGCAGAGAAGGGGGCACAATGAAGGGTCAGCTCTGCAGGGTCTCAACTCTGAGAAAGAGCTTCAGGGCCTAGAAAAAGCAGGAGGATACAAGGCAAATTTTTCCCAGGAAGTTTAGCATCTTCCTGGGAGCCCGTGGCAGTGGTTTGCTGGGGAGAAGTGCTGCTCTCACAAGGCTGGGGTCTCTTCCTTGCAGATGATCCCTTGGGGATGCAAAAGAACATGGAGACCTTCATGGAGTCGTGCAGCAGTGACAAAATCAGCTGCTCTGCTGCACCCACAGCATTGGAAGGTAAGAGAGCCCTGTGGAAATGCCAGCTGTGTGTGGCAGCGTGGATTTGCCAGCCAGCTGAGGAAAATCCCAGCTTTTCCAAGGCAGAAACTCAATCTGCTTCCTGGGACGTATTGGGCAAGAGGCCTGTGAATTTTGCACTGACCCTGGCATAAAAAATGTTGGGGTGGATTGATTTAATCAGAAAGGAGGTGGGAGCTGCTGGCTGGGACATCACAACAGCAGCAGCTGCTCCTGTGTCACTGCCACTGCAGCTGGAACCATGCCACAGCCAGGCTCTGGTGCTCTGCTGTGCTCTGAGCCCTTGCCCTGCTCTCCTCCCCAGAAGCTGAGCCAGAGCAGTGGGAACGTGCCTGTGACACGCTGCTCATGTGCATCGTCACCGTCCTCAACCACGGCCTGCGCAACGGCGGCGGCGTGGGGGACATCCTGAGGAAACCCTCCAAGGATGTGAGTGGGGACAGCACCTGGGACTTCCTTCCTCTGCCAAACCCTGCTGCAATCACTGCTGGCCCCTCTCCCTGGGAGCTGCGGCACATCCAGCTCCATCTCTCACGTTCTCCTCCTCCCTGGTGTCTCAGGCACGGCTGTGTCACAGGGCTGGCTGGAGCAGAGCTGTGCAAGGCACCAAATTCTCCCTCTCATCCATTACAGGAGTCCCTGTTCCCTGCTCGAGTTGTCTACGACCTCCTCTTCTTCTTCATTGTCATTATCATTGTCCTCAACCTCATCTTTGGGGTCATTATTGACACCTTTGCTGATCTGAGGAGCGAGAAACAGAAGAAGGAAGAGATCCTGAAGACCACTTGTTTTATTTGTGGTGAGCTCTGGGAATACAGGAATTGCCCCAAAGCTCTTCCTCCCCTCCCAGGTTGGGGGAAGGAAAATAATTTCAGATTCTGGTTTTTGTTTATCACTGCAAAATTTGAATCTGTTCATTGAGGGGGTCACTGCACTGGGAGGGGTTTAAACAAGGGCACAGCTGGAGGGAAATTCTCAGAGTTGTTCCTCACCCTGCTAATGAGGTGTTAAACTAAAACCACACTGTGGGATTCTTGTGCATCTCAGTGCTGAGACCTTCCCTTGGCCAGTGGGGGAAAAAAGCAGCAAACCACTGGAGAAATATAATAGAGAAAATGCTCTGGAATCCTTTCAGTCAGCAGTAGGCATAAAAAGAAAAGAAAACCCCAGTAAATCTTTCTGCTTTTTCCTCTAAAGATCCTCTGGGTTTATTTTACTGGGCAGAGGCAGAACCAGCAGGGCATGGGAAGAAATTGTTCCCTGTGAGGGTGGTGGGGCCCTGGCACAGGGTGCCCAGAGCAGCTGTGGCTGCCCCATCCCTGGAAGTGTCCAAGGCCAGGTTGGACAGGGCTTGGAGCAACCTGGGATAGTGGAAGGGGGTGGAAGATCCCTTCCATTCCATGATTCTCTGATTCTGTGATTTTAAGCAGAGGTCTCCTGAACCCCCAGCTGTGTTGTTGCCCTCTGGTTTGGATGTTCATGTGCTAAATGCCAACTAATTACTAAAAGCACTTAAATGTCACCTTTGGGAGGAGATTCACTGGGCTGAATTTCCTTCCACGTGTTTGCTGCTCACTCACCTCCTCCCCATCTCCTCCCTGTCCTTCTCCACCCTTCACTGCCTTTCCCAGGGCTGGAAAGGGACAAGTTTGACAACAAAACCGTGTCCTTTGAGGAGCACATCAAATATGAGCACAACATGTGGAACTACCTGTACTTCATCGTGCTGGTGCGGGTGAAGAACAAGACTGACTACACCGGCCCCGAGAGCTACGTGGCACAGATGATCAAGGTAAGGTACCCTCAGGGCAGCTCCTTGGCCATCCCAACCTGCCTGCCCCGGGAATGAGGGGCTGGCCAAGGAAAAACAGCTCCGGGAAGTCCTTTTGGAAAATATTGGCTAATGGTGCAGTGCCTGAGTTTGTTCTTAGCTGGTTTTTTCCGTGTGGTCTGTTTGAAGGCTTGTCCTGTGGGTTGAAGGGTTGAACCAAGCAGGGAGTGGGGCTTCAATGGGGTTTCTAGGCAAGGGAGGGAAAGGAAAGCAAGGAAAGAAAAACTTCTGCACTTAAGCCCATGAATCAACCTAGAAATGGACCATGCATGGAAAAATGGCAGATTTTTGCAAAGATTTTTCTTTAATCCTTAAGCACAGGGAGGCTGCCTGTTAAACCCTATCTTCCCTCCTCTCTGACCCCTCACCCCCAACTGCCCTTGTCCGTGGTCACATTCCCAGAACAAGAACCTGGACTGGTTCCCCCGGATGCGAGCCATGTCTCTGGTCAGCAATGAAGGGGAAGGGGAGCAGAACGAGATCCGCAATCTGCAGGACAAACTCAACACCACCATGAAGCTCGTGTCCCACCTAACCTCCCAGCTGAACGAGCTGAAGGAACAGGTATGGGAATGGGAAATCCCCTCTAGGAACCCTCTGTCCTTCCCAAAATAGCCACTGAGAGCAGGGAATGGGAGAAAGGAGCACAAAGACAAGCACAGGGCTCCTGCAGCTCTTTTTTGGGGGAATTGGGGACACTTGGGACACGTGGGTTTGGGAAGTGCCTCACCAGCTCAGAGTTTGCTGGCAGAGGCTCAAAGCAGCACAGTCAGACACTTGGGAAGCACATCCAAGAGCAGGAGGGCCTGGAATTGCCTCAGCGTGTCCCTGTTGGAATTGCAGATGACGGAGCAGCGGAAGCGCAGGCAGAGGATGGGGTTTGTGGATGTGCAGAACACCATGAACCACTGAGACACAGCTCCAGCCACTGAGGGACTGCACCTGTGTCAGCTGAGGAGGCTGCTCCTCCTCCCTGGGCTCCAGGCATGGATTGGCACTGCCTGGGGACAATGGACCACGTGGAAAGGGTTTCCCAGGCAGCATCTCCCTTAGAGCTTGTAAGCAATCCCAGGAGCAGGGACTGGCCGGAATCCACACCTGGGCCCAGGTGTTTTTCTAACACCCTCGTAGGAAGATAAACCATACAGGACTTTCATTCCTCATTGCAATAACTCTTTTATTTTGCAACTGTGGAGGGTTGTATCTTTATCTCCATGTGCTCCAGCCCCCCTCAGCTGTGGGGTAAGTAGCTGTAGGGCCGCACTATTTAACTTATTCCGAGTGCCACTTGTCCCTGTGGGTGTTTGCCAAGCAGCCCTCGTTATCTGCTGTGCCTGCTCCACGCTGACCCCTCTCCATTTACAGAATTCTCTCCATCCCGTGGTGCAGTAAAGAGCAGCTGAACTCAAGGAGGTGGATTTAATTTAATTAACTTGCCAGATGAGGAGCTGAGCTTGTCCTAGTGGGAACTAAAAGTCTTTTGCCTTCTGTGGACCAAGGATCTTTGAGCAGCAGTAGTAGGAGCCTGCAGGTTTACAGGAGTTCACTGTGAAGGGGTGTCCTGTGTTTTAGTTTCATCTCTGGTGTCATGTTTTACCTTTTTTTGTTGTTGTTTTGTTGGGTTTTTTTTTAGTTGTTATCATTGTTACTTAAGAACTGAAGTGTAAATTGCCTTAACTAAATTAAATACAGAATCATGTTATAATAAAAACTTCAACGTGGTAAAGAAAGTCCCCTCCCTGTGCCCTCTGTGTGATGGGGCTGTGGAACAGAACCCAAAGCAGGGCTGGCACCCAAGGTGCTCCCCAGCCTGCTGCTCCCAGCTCCAGGTGTTGCACATCCCCTGCCAAACGCTGCCATCAAGAGCCGCCACCAGCACCAGCCTTGGTTCCTGGAGCTCTGGACCAGAGCCTGCTGCAGTTTCGAATTCTTTCAGTGCCTGCCAGGAAATCACTGCTGAAACCCATAAAAAGGAGCAGCTGTTGGTGCTGTGGAGCCCTGGCACAGCTCTGCTCCAGACACTCATCCTTCCCAAGCCAGCCCCAGCTCCAAGCCCAAGAACAGACACTGATGAAAGCAGTAAAGCTCTAAAAAGGAATAAAAAAGCCCATAACAGTGAAGTTGCAGAATACTTGAAATGTGTTTATGGCTCCATCTAGCAGCATGTCATTTAATCCTGCCTTCACCCTCAGCTCTGCACTAACCCACACATCCCTCTCCTCAGGGTGGGGGGAATCTGCACAGAGCTGGCTCCTCCAGCAGCAGCAGCTGATTAAAATCTCAATTAAACTCATGTTCCACTGTCACCATGGCAAAGTCACCCTCTGTCCTCTCTGTCTTCTCAGAAGGAAAATAAATGTGGTGATTAAAGTTCTCCCTCCCAGCACTGCCCTGGTCCCTGGGCTAACACACAAACACAAGCACAGAGAGGTTTTCACATCCTCTCTGTTCTCTTCACAAGAACATTTAAAGCTGCACCTCCTCCCTCTGGGCAGCTCCTGCTTGTTCCATTTTTTGAGATGCAAAGGGTCAGGTCTGACACCACAAAGTTCCCTTCCCTACATTGCTCCAGCATGGATGTGTTAAGCTCTGCCCCAGATTCTCAGCAGCAAAAAAGGAGGCACTAAATATGAAGAATGTAAAGGGTAGGGCTGAACAAAAATGCTGTTGCTAAGAGGAATAAGTGGTTTTATTCATCATGGCAACACACAGAGCTTCAGGGACATGTACAGTGGAGAAGCTGAGAGCTGGGCCCTCACTTCAAGTCCTCCTCGGGTTTCTTGGCAGAGAACTTTTCCTGCAGTCTTTTCCACGTCCCTTTTTTCCTGTCTTCCATCTGTCTCAGAATGTCTGCAAAAAGGAGAAGGGAGACAGAGATGGGGCCAGAAGAAGATAAGCAGGCAAGCAGAGAAATGAAACCCTCTTAAAACAGCTCTGCCTTCCATCTAATTTCCTTTCCTGACTTCTCTTCTTAATGAATTTTCATTCCAGGCCCGAGGCGAGGTTGGTTTCCCTTCCAATCAATGCAGGGAGTCTCTTATCACCAACAACTGATACTCAGTTTCCACGCACTGCAATCAAAGTCAGGAACTGGAGCAGAACAAAGCTGCTCTGGCTCCCAGCTCTGCCCTTCATAAGGGATGTGGTGAGAGCATTTCTGTGTGGGGCACCTGCTCCTTCCCAGGGTCTGACCCACAAGGAATACCAAGGGAATTGAAGGATGGTGAAAGAGAAGCTGAGCTCAGTGTTGGGCTGATGTAGCAAATGTGTTCCTTCCACACAGATCCTGCTGTCTGACCCCACAGAGCCTTTGCAAACCCTCTGTGGTTCCTGATAGTGCAAAATCCAATTGATTCCTCACCCCAAAATACTGACTTACTCCTCAACTGAATTATTCCTGAACTTACTCCTCATCCAACACCTCCACAGAATTGCAGGCATCCCCTTGGGGCCCTCCAGTCCCAGGGGATGAGGAGGGATGTAAGAGATCACCCCAAAAACCAGAATGTTCCTTTCTCCTGCCCTCTCAGACCAAGCCCAGCAGCAGTACCTGTGGCCAGGATCGTCCTGCAATCCTCCACTGTCACCCCGGTGAAGGTGGTGTCCTTCAGGCGTGGGTACTTCCCAGGGGAGCAGCAAAAGGAGGGAGACAGACAAAGAAGTCACTTGCAGTGCATGAAAAAGGCACAAATGTCACCAGCTGGCTCAGTCTGAGAGCGTTTTCAGCTGGGATTCTGTTCATCCACACCAAGAACCAGGCCTGCCCTGCTCACCCAGCAGCTGCCATGGGTGACCACAGGCACGGCTGCATCATCCACCCCTCAGCTGTCCCTCAGGCACTCCCAGCAATGCTGCCATTCCCAGGAATCCTGCAGCAGGTGGTGGCTCCCTCCCCAAAGAGGGGCAGAGGGCAGTGCCCCAGCTCTCACCTTGTTTTTGTAGAAGTTGGTGTGGATCCTGACCAAGCTCTCGTACATTTGGTCACACGCCTCGGGGTCAGGGATCTGCAGGGGACACAAGTGGCACACAAGTCTGGTTTTGCACCTCCACAGCAAAATCCCTCCTCGTTCCAAGGGACAATCAATCAGAATTCCCAGTGCACTGCTGGATTCTGTCCATCTGCTGTCCTGCTCCAGGTTTTTCCCCTCCATCTCCCACCAGCTTGGCCTGCAGGAATAACACCTGGGATTTCCAGAATGGATCTGAAACTCTGCCCCAACAAGATCTGACAGTGAATACACAGCTCCAGGGAACGTTATTGGCTGGTGCTGTGAAATCTGTGCCCCTCCTGCTGTGAGGCCACTGCTGTCACCTGCCTCATTGTAGGGAATCACCCAGGACAAGGTGCCAGGACTCCCTGTAGGGGGCTAAAAATAGCCTGTAATTGATTAGGGAAATCAGCACAAATAAGGAACAGCTTGGAGGGTAACTGGATTTCTATTTCAGCTGGAAGATCCTGCTTACCCCGGTGTCTCTGCCTGGCACAGCCCCTGCTCAGCTGCTTTCCCAGTCTACAGTGTTTTCCCTGTTGTTTTTTTATTGTGGTAAAATGAGCCCAGCTCACCCCAGAACTCAGTGTTGGTCCATGAATGGTTAAAATAAGAGTAAAAATAACACAAAAGGTGTCAGGATGAAGTAGGAAGAGTAAGGAAAAGGTCTCTGCAGGAGAGAGGATACAGGGACAGCCACATCCCCCTGCAGGTGATCCCCAAGGCTCCAGCAGATCCAGCCATTAAAAGGGAGGCACAAACAGCATCCCAACCCTGGAAATCCAGCAAATCTCACTCCATTCGATAGCTAAAGAAGCCCTGTGGCTCTAGTTCCCCTCTTAGAAGCTCCTCCTGCCAGCACATTCAGCCTCTCCACACACAAATTGCCACCACTGCTGCAGGCATCAATTCAGATTTCCAAGATCAGTGGCAGCTTTGGGATCTTGGAGCCAACTGGTGCAAGACATTAAGCTGTCCTGAGCATATGGAAAAGCAATAAAACCCTTCCCAAAATGCCTGCTGCAGACTATTCTGGTCACCAGTACAGGATTAGGAGCCTCTAATGGCCCCTTGAGGTCTAAAGTGCATCTCTGGAACAATGTTTTTATGCTAAGAAAGGGCACATTTGCATTCTGCAGCAACACCTCCGCGCCTGGGAAGGTCTGCAGCCAAGTCAGGCAGCAGATTCCCTAATTTATTTCAGCAGCAAAGCCTAAACTCCAACAGAATTACAGCTGGAGGCGGAATTCAATTGTACAACTGCTGTATTCCATCAGTGTCAGGCAGTGCTGCAGCATCCCATCATCCCAGCCTCGAGGTAAGGACATCACAGGAATTAACTGGAATCCAGCAGGGCTGACAAATTCCCAAAGCCCTGTACCCCACTCCCACAACCACAGCAAAGGGGTTATCCAAAGAACATGGTGTGAAGGGTGCAAGAAGTGGGTATAAACCTGGTATCCTGAGGATAAAACAGCTGTCCTGGGTACAAACCAGGTGTGCTGGGTATAAACCTTTGTCCAGGGCACAAACCAGGTGTCCTGGGTGCAAATTGTCCTGGTCAGAAGTTGTCCTGAGCATGCACTAGGTGTCCTGGGTACAAATTGTCCTGGGCACAAACCATTTATCCTGGGTACAAACCAGATGTCCTAGTCACAAGCCCAGTGTCAAGGGTACAAACCAGGTGGTCCTGGGTACAAACCCGCTGTCCTGGGTACCAGTCATTTGTCCCAGGTACAGCCCAGGTGTCCCGGGCACAGTTTGCCCCGTGGAGGCACAAGCCCGTGGCCGGTATTCCAAACCCCTCCCGGGATGTGTGTCTGTCCCAAATTCTGCCGAGCCCGGTCCAGGAGCAGCCGGGAGCAACAGGACTCAATCATCGCTGGAGTTCCCGTTCCCTCCCAGCTCTAATATTCCATGAAGGCCCGAGCACAGCCTCCTACAGCCCAGCGAGCCCCGGGGGTAGAACCGCGAGTGAGCCCCGAACCCCGCGCTCCGCCCCGGCCCCTCAGAGCCCCCGCCGGGCCGCTCCCCGCGCCCTCCCAGGCCGGCGCCGCGGCGGTGCCGCCCTCCCGCCCCTCACCGGCGTGTTCTCGCCCTCGCGGAAGGCCTGTGCCACCTTCTGCCGCAGGAAGGAGCCCAGGTCCCGCTGCTGCTTGGTCTCCTCCACCGGCCATTCCTCGCAGAGCCGCAGGAAGCGCCGGTACCGGCTGGCGGCCATGGCGCCGGGTCACGTGCGCCGGGGGTCACGTGGCGCCGCCGCCGGGTCACGTGGGGGCGCGGCTGGGCGGGAACGCCTGAGGGGGGAAAGTCCTGACGGCGGTGGCGGGTCCCAAATGCGCCCTTGTCGGCGGCCCAGAGCGCTGAGAGCCGCACCTCCAGCCATGAGGGCTCCAACACCGCCCCGCCAGCCCCTTGCAAAGCCTCACCGCCTTTTCCGTGAGGAAATTCCAACCTGAACCTCCCCTGGCTCAGCTTGAGGGTGGTTTCCCTTGTCATGTCCCTTGGGAGCAGAGCACGACCCCCTCCGGCTGTCCCCTCCTGTCAGGGAGTTGTGCAGAGACAGAAGGTTCCCCCTTGATCCTCCTTTTCTCCGGACTGAGCCCCTTTCCCAGCTCACTCAGCCTCCTCTGGGGCTCCAGACCCTTCCTGGCTCCCTCAGCCCCTCCTGGTGCTCCAGACCCTTCCCATCTCCCTCGGCCTCTCCTGCTCCAGACCCTTCTGGGCTCCTTCAGCCCCTCCTGGTGCTCCAGACCCTTCCCAGCTCCTTCAGCCTCTCCTCACAGTATTTACGATGGTTTTAGTTGAAGGAACCCTAAATTCCATCTTATCCCACCCTCCTGACACCTTCCACTATCCCAGGTTGCTCCAAGCTCCATCCAACCTGGCCTTGGACACTGCCAGGGATGGGGCAGCCACACTGTGCAGGTGTATGAGGGATGAAAAAGGAGTACACATGGAGATTTTTCTCATTATTCAGCCAACAAGTTCTTTGCGCAGCAATGAAGAGTGAGGAGCTGCCCAACGAGCTGTCCTGGCTGTGCTGTCGCACCCAGAGCATTCTCATCCATCCCGTGTCCTGCTGTGCACCCTGAGAATTCTCAGGTGGCTCTGTACAAATTCATCCACAAAGCCACAAAGTCTTATCACAGACTTCTGCTGTGAGCCAGGACAATCTGTGGCTCAACCCCTATTGAAATTGAGTGTCTGTGGCTTTTTTTTTACAATTTGTGGTCACGCAATAACCCAACACTTAACAAGAGTCTTCCCAGGTGGACTCTGGGCCAAGCAAAACTCACAACCGGGCCAGATGTCTTAAATTTTCCAACTATAAATTGCAGCAGCTCCCCAGCTTTGTGCTGTAAATCCAAGTGAAGCGTCTCCCTTGGGATCTGGTGTTTAAACCCGTGGCAATAACAGCTCTCTTAAAAAATGATGGGCTTAAACAAAGGATAAATGTACCTCAAGGATGCTGCAGGAGGGGAAAAAGAGATGGACAACGGTGGGAGTTACTTCCACAATTTTATTTATATCCCCTCTCCCCAGTACTGGAGGTCTGTAGCTATTCCTTGTGCAAGGACTTCTCCTTCAGATTTCCCACACCATGCAGGAAGGAATTGTGTTTGTTCCATCATAATAATAAAATCTGTCCACAAAAGCTGTAAACATTATTTTTAGAGTCTTTTGTTACTGTCTCCTTCAAACACACACACACACACACACACACACACACACACATGCACACAGTATTTGTATCAAAGAATTTCTGGGTGACCTTTCATGTCCAGTCCCTGACAATCTCACACTGTTTTTTCCTTTTTTCTCGTTTTTTTTTAAGCAAAAATCCCTTGTTGTGAATGTTTTTTTGTGGCTGATACCTGACAGAGTCATTGCATTCCCACAACTCCAGCCCCAGTGGAGCCTCTTTCCTAGAAAATCCATGGAAAATTCCCTGTTATAACCCCACAGGGGTGTTAAAGCTTGGTGAGGTGCAGCTCTTGGTCTGAACACGTGCACAGAGAATCCCGACCAGGGGCACTGGGAATGTTGGAGGGTGTTTTTCCCTCCCACCTGAGCAGGAGCAGGAAGGGAAGCTCCAAATGGAAGCTCCATCTGTTCATTCCTGCCTCAAACCCCCTCCTCCCGCTCGGCTGCGGGGCGAGCATCTCCTGGTTTATCATTAAGACTCTTCCCAAGTAATGCTTTCTTTGGCTCACAAATAAATCAAGGACAGCAGTAAAACCAGAAAGGAAAATAAATCTTCTGATGGATGGCAGAGAGAGCAGATTCTTCCGGCTCTCTGCTTTCCACGCTTCAGTTCAGTGACGGCACACGGAAAATTTTCAGCACTTCCCGACTGATCCGAGCTCGTTCCGTGCCACATCCAGCGGCCGGAGGGTCCCACACAGCCGACCCCAGGAGGGATTTTCAGGGCTATCAGTCTTTAGGAAATCCAAGCCGTTTCACAGAAATTCTCACTTCCCTTCCAACAGGCTCTGAAGGATTTTGATGAGGTTCTCCAAGCCAAAAATGTAGCCGTGGTCCGGCCCATCGTACGGGGTGGGGTTGGGGTTGATCTTGGAGCCTTTGAAGGTGGTGTGGGCAAAGTCTATCATCCTCACATCCACCCTGGAGGGGTTCGTGCCGTGAGTTTTTGGGAAGGGGAGGTGTTGATCCACACCTTCCTTGTGCTCCTGCCCGTCGTAAATGATGAGGAGGGAGCTGGAGTAGAACCTGTAGGAGCTTTGCTTCCTGATCACGGCCAGCAGGGCCTTGAGGCGCAGGATGATGGGCTCCAGCAGGTCGGTCCTCAGCTGGTTCCCGTTGCACAGGAACTGCCGCAGGGTCTGTCGGAATCCCTCCGGGGAGAGCTTCCTCCCGTAGTATTTGTCTTTGCACAGGAAATGGCCAGTGTCTGCCTGGTAAACCTGCAAGGGAACAGAGGAGTAATCCATAAAATCATCCTGAGTTGTGAGGGATTCCTGAATGATGCCTCACAGCCCTTATAGCAAGCCCCACAACCACAACCAGCCCTATCCCAAGACCATAACCAACAACACCCCAATCAGCCCAAGCTTCCAGATAGGGATCCGCCACCAATGACACTGAATAAAGATTTTAGCCTTTATATTTTTCAAATCCTGTGCTGCCAAATTAGTGCCTAACTCTAAACTTCATGTAACTACTTTGGTAGTTAACACTTGACACTGACATACTTTGGTCAGACAAAACAATTCCTCTGGGTTTGGAACCCAAGGACACCCTACAGCCTCAGGTCCTGAAAAGTATAAACAAAAGTAAATTGGGGAGGAGCAAACTTAGAGTATCTGACTTCATTATCTGAAGCTCTAATTGGAGAATTAACCCCTGATATGCAAATAGACCAAACTTATATCTCTCTGAAAAACTTGTGACCATCTTCCATCTTGGGTGTAGCTTCTGGGAGGCTTTTGCCTTCCCAAGGTGTATCTATTAATTTTAATAAATACCTACTTTATTCTCTTAACTCTTTCTAGCCTCTGTTCTAGGTAGCCACTCCAGGATCAATATGACCACTGAAGTTCAACTCTGCCCATATGAAGATGCCAGAGATCAGAAAAGGACATGGCTTTTGACTTTATGTCTTTTGCTTTATGTTCTATTCTCATTATCCTTCAGGCAGGGTTTTGAAACCTGCTGGAGAATAGTGAGTGAGGGAAACGTGTGGTTTGGGTTTCCAGGAGGAAGGATGGGGATTTCCAGCAGGAGAAATTTAGTTCAAAATGAACCCCTGGCTCTCACAGCTCAGTGAAAGCACAAGTGGGGCAATGTGGTGCTTTTGGGGTTTTTTTTCATGCAGCAGCCAAAAGCTGAGCAGGAATCTGTGTATAAAAGCAGCTTCTCAGATGGGCTGAAGGGTTCCAGCTGCTCACACTGGTGGCAGTGGCACAGAGAAAGGATCACCCTAAATGTGCCATATTTGAGAGGATGCAGAGCTGAGTGGTTGTGGGAATCCTTAAAATCAGAGGGTTTCTTCCTAATACCTTGCTAGATAGACTTTTCTGTAGCTTAGGGAGTTATTCTATCCAAGTGTTAATACACAGACTGTTCTTCTATTTGTCCTTATTTCTACTTCTCATATAACTTTTCTGCTGACAAATCTTAAGGCTATTGCTCAGCTCTGTTGTTTCTGAGGCCTGCCTTTTGCAGCTTTCCCAAAACCCTCTGATTTTAAGGATTCCCACAAGTGGCCACTTTTTACAGCCCATGTTTGAGGGCGAAAAGAGAATAAAACCCCTTCAATTCACACCAGCCAAAAACCCCTGGAGATTCCAGCTTGGTTCCAAGAGTGGAACCAAGGGGGGAACCAACACCCCGAGGGGATGGAGGCTTTACCTGCATCCCACAGATGCGCACGCCCAGGGAGGCCGAGGTGCTCTGCTCACACTTCTTGATGTGCCGAGCTTTCTTCTCCTCTGAGGCGTCATCCCCGTGCTGCCGAGTGCCCATCTTCAGGTCCAGGATGCAGGGATAGCTGTACTTGGACACCACGTTTTCCAGCAGGAGAAACTCTGAGCGTGACTTAAGGGAAACCCAATACTTTGAAATTCTAATTGAAAGAGGCCTTAAATCAAAGCAACTGCTGACACTCTCCAGAACGGCTCACAACTGTAATGAGACTTTCTCAGCCAATTTCTCTGACGTGTCATTGCTATGGGCCTCTCGCTGCCAATTCCAGTTAATTTACTGTACTACAGCCCTACCAATTAAAGCCCCAACAGCTCCATTCTCCAGTGACACCATAGCCCTGGGCTGTCACTCTGACACCTTCCCTAGGTGCTGAGCTTGCTCCGGTGGGTGGGGGAAGTTGTTAAACTCTATTACTCACATGACTGGTGGGTAATGAAGTGTAATAGGAAAATAAAAGGCGAGGCAGCTGCTAATTCCTGTATAGTTGTGTTTTTAAATGTATGCCAAGGGGATCTTTGACTTCTGCTGAGAACTCTTTATGGGAAATGTTGGGTTTTTTTCTTTCTCTTTTTTTTTTTTTTTTAGAAGATAACAGAGAATATTCCTTATTTTCCCAGACAAGGGGATGCATTCCCCTGCAATAAACCCTACACTGATTCCCAGCTGTTTTCTGTGGCCAGGGCTGTGCTGGAGGGAGGGAGGAGAAAGGATACGATGAAGTTTGTTCTCATTGTGCTTGGAGGACATGCGGTTCAGGTGCTGCCGGTGACAGTGCAGTCCCCAGGGGTTGTAGCTCTTCCTTTCTGCCTGCTTCCCATTTGCATCCTCCAAAAGGGAATCTGTGTGGTACTGAAGGTCTGTCCTCAAAAGCATCTTCCCAGGGCAGCTAGACAAAGCACACAAAGGCACACGTCAGGTTTATAAGCTCCAGAGGAGAATGTTCTCTTCTCTATTTTATTTTTTTTTTTCCTGTAGAGCCTCAAACTTGATAAGGTGGATTTTCAGGGACTCTCAAAGGAACCATATTGATCATACCCAACCTGCAGAGATCCTTTGTTACTCCATAACAGTAATTTTCAGAAAGCCAGCTATTGCTGCCTGCCAATACTTTTCTTTCATTATAATTTAAAGTGTGCTGGCTCCCTTGAAAAGCCATTCACAGCCCCAGCTGCCAGGGATCTCTATTTATCCACCTAATGGGCACAGCACAGGCAAATGGTTCAACAATGGGAATGATTCCCAATTTGGAAGGGCTGGCTCCAAGGAGGGGAGTGAGAGAAAGAGTAATGAGAAGATCTGTTCTCCTTGGGGGGTCATTCCTTGGTCTTCCTCATCCCAACTCCACCACTCCCACCACACCAAAGGCAGCAGGGATATTCCACCTCCAGTCCTGGGTGGCCCAGGGCTGCTCTGAACCAGCTTGGGATGAAGGATGTCCTGCAGAAAACCTCTGTGAGGCAGAGGGGCTGGGAGCACTGGGTGCCTTCCTGGGAGAGCTCCCCTCTGGGATGGGATGGGATGGGGTGGGATGGGATCCATGGGATGGGATGGGATGGGATGGGATGGGATGGGATGGGATGGGATGGGCTGGGATGGGATGGGATGGGGTGGGATGGGGTGGTTTGGGATGGGATGGGATGGGATGGGATGGGGTGGGATGGGGTGGGATGGGATGGGATGGCACTGAAGCCCCTCTGTTGCCAGCAAAGGCACATTCCATGCTCAGTGACTGTTCTCCCATGGCCTCTCCTCTCCTGGAGCCTCCTGTGCTCCAATGAATGGGGCTTAGAGCAGAATTTGAGGCAGATATTTGAACAACAACATCCCAGATCCACCTCACTCTGTCCCCACACCAGGGAAGAGCAGAACCACATACCCAGGGCTTGGCTCTGCTGTTCTTCACCTTGGCTGGGTCCTTTTGCCTTAAACCCACAGCTGGACCACCAAACCCATCCCAAACCATCCCAAACCAGCCCACCCAAGTGGCAGATGCCAGCCAGGAGGACTGCAGGGACCCTCACCTGTCTTTGAAGGTCTTGGTGACCTGGGTGTGGCTCCACTTGCATTTGTGCCACAAGGTGACAGCGGGGTCCCCTCCGGCGCTGTCCAGGCGGCCGCAGGGGTCAGGCTGGCCCAGACCAGGGCTCGCAATCAGGGTCAGGTTGCCCAGGCTGTCCTTCTTGAGGTGCACAGACACAATGCCTGGACAGAGGGGAAAACAAAGGAGACAGAGATGAGCCCGCGGGGTATCACAGAGGCCTGGCCACCACCTCGTGTTTTGGTGGCCTTTCACTGATCCCACTCTGATTTCAAGCCCAATAAAGCATCATTAGGCTGAGACCCTGGAAAATGCTCTCAGGATTTTCAAGTGTTCCCCCTCTCGAGGCTCAGTTTGAAACTCTGCCTCGTCTGAACCCCACACTCCTTCGTCCCCCACCCCTCCAAGCTCTGCTGTGCTCCAGGTGACCCAGAAAAGATCCCAGTCCAGATCAGGAGCTCCCAGCTTATTTATCACAAGGGATTTAAGTGCTTTTTAAAGACAGCACAAGGCTGGAAACACTTTTCATTGGCAGGAAGCAAAGGGAGGGTTGGGGACAAGGCATTTTCCAAGGACACCCAGCGTGCCAACTGCTTCTTTTCCTTGGAGAGCTCTGGGAGGAGGGCAGGGCTGTGTCCATGGGCTGGCAATGCTGCCCACACACTGTCATGGCCGTGTCCTTCCCCCAGCACCAAGACCAGCACCCAGATATCCCACGGGGGGCTGCAGTGTCACACGTCCTGTTTTTGTGCCCTCCAGGGACCAGCACTGTGCCCGGGGGTTATTTTTTTCCACCCTGAATGCTTAAAACACCATTCTGCATTTGAACATCGCAATTTTCCCTGACTCTTGACAGGAATCACAGGGCTCAAATGCCAGCCAGTCCAGCACGGATTTAGCCCAACACGAGCCCATCCCTGGCACGGGGCCGGCTGTCTGCGCGTCTCAAGTGACAGCGCAGGAATGGCCACGGATCGCGCTGCCGCCGGCTCTGACCTTTCTGGGAAGGGCTGATAACGCCAGCCCCGCTCCCGCAGCTCCACCACGGCTCCCCGAGCCTCCCCACGCTCCTTAGAGCACAGCTGCACCACGGGAAGTTTAGGTTAAATATTAAAAAAATAAAAATTCTTCACTAAATTGGGCACTGCAATCATCTGCCCAGGGAGGTGATGGAGTGACCGTGCCTGGGTGTGTTTAATAAAGGCTGGATGTGGCACTCAGTGCTGTGGTTTAGGTTAGGTCACGGGCTGGACTTGGTGATCTCAAAGATCTTTTTCAACCTGGTTCATTCTGTGATTTGGGGCTTGGGGGGCTGCCAGCTCCCAGAGAGGACAGGGAGCAGGAACAGGGCAGTGGGACCAGCAAAAGCAGCGCTGGAAAGAGCCCAGCTGGGGACATGGGGAGCTGGGCTGGATCCCAGGGCATCCTCCCCGGGTCTGCTGGGCATGTGGGGAGATGATCTCAGCAGCTTAACAAACAATTCTGCTCTCCCAAGCAAAGGAGCCAAAGCAAACAAAGGTGCAAAGCCCCTTCTCTCCATTCCAAGAACGATTCCAGTGAGCAAACCCCGAGCAGAGGCTTTGCCTGCTCTGCCTCCTGTGCCTGCTCTGCCTCCTGTGCCTGCTGTGCCTCCTGTGCCTGCTGGGCTCTGCTGGGCTCTGTTGGGCTCTGCTGGGCTCTGTTGGGCTCTGCTGTGCCTGCTGGGCTCTGCTGCCTCAGGGCTTTCCCCACCTGAGCTGTCCCTGCAGCCACCCCCATTGGACTGGGGTGCCCATCCCTCCCCAGGTCTTGCACCCCAAAACCTTGGGTTTGGATGCTTCTCCCTCACCACAGCCATTCCTGCTCCCTTCTGCTGTACAATCAGCATTACTGTGAACAGGCTGGGTTAAATGGGCTGACTTTACACAGAAATGGGGGGGAAATCTACCCAGGCTGCCCTGCCCAGGGAGCTGAGGGGCTGCAAACCTTCATTCAGGGAAAAAGGAATATTTTTAGCCCTCCCAGCCCTCTGTGGTGAGCTCAGGGAGTTCCATCTTGCTCAGGCTCCAGCATTACCTTTTCCCTGAGTCCTATTCTTAAAAAAATCCATATTTCTGAGAGCAAACAAATCTCCTCTCAGCCTGGATGACTGCTTCACATTTTCAGGGGATGTAGGCATAGAAAAAAAAAAAAAAAAAGCCAGTATGTCTTTCCCTAAATCAAAGCCTTTTTCATTTTAAAAAGTCACGGGGAGGCGACCAGAGCCCTCGATTGCAAACACCATAACCTTAAAAACTGTCCCAGTTCCTGCCTGCAGTCAGCAGGGCTGTGCTCATTTGCATAGTGCTGACGGGCTGGCCCCAAAAAAACTTATATATAGCGTGAAAATAAGAATTGTTAACTATCAGCCATTAATATGAAAATTAATGGGGAGATTTTCAAAGGCGAGAACCGAGCGTTAAATTGGAAGGGAATGTGATCCTCTCCCTCCTCCCAGCTGGAAATTCAGTCCTCAAAAAACCTACAGCTCAGCCTGGAAAGTGTTTTTTGTCTCCTGGGGGGATTCCACGGGGGTTTGCAGGTGTCCTGCCATGACCTGTGTGTGGCAGACAGCCCCCAGAGCTCCTCAGTGGGCCAACATCTCTGCAAAGCCTTTGGGTGCCTGTGTGTGCTGGCCTTTGGTGTCACTGACACCCCAGTGCCCCTCCTGCCGGCACCAGCCAGGAGCCAGAGGGTATTTCGGGGTGCTGTCACCACACTGGTGGCATCCAGAGGCTCTCAGGAGGTTTCACTCTATAACTCTCCCCTCGTGGGTTTATTTTTGTGTTTACAAGTGCATTCATCTACGGCCGAGGGCACTGGGAACCTGAGCAGAACTGGGCTGGAAAACAAGCCCAGCATCCCCCTGGGAGCTCAACTGGGACAAGGCAGAGCCTTCAAAGGGGGTAAAAGTCAGTCCTGAGGTCAGCAAAGTGCCTGATATGGGTGAGATGAGCAGGAAAAGCCACAGGCTTGGAGTGAGGCTTGAATGATATTTGATCCCCATTGTGGAGAATGTCATCATTACACAGAATGTCACCATTGCACAGAATGTCACCATTACATAATGGTCCCAGGGCAGTTCCCACAGCCCAGAAATAGAGATGAGGTACATGGACACGTGTGGATGGGGGATGGAGCCACCAGGATCATCCCCCTCATCATCCTCACAGGAAAGTGTTCCACCTCTTTAATTGCCTGGGACAACCAGGAGAGGAATGAACTCTGAGCCCAGTGCCAGATTGGAGAATAAAATTGCTTTTTAATTACCCCTCATCATAAAATTCTCAAGGATTTGAAATAGGAGAAGACACAAAGGTTTGAATAACCAGGGCACCCCTGGACTGGTTAAACTGGGACTGTTTAACAGCTTTATCAGCGAGGGCCCAGTGCTGCAGCACCAAACCCCAGCTCCTGCCAGAGGAAACCATTCAGAGGAAACTTTTCTCCCTTAAGCATCTTTTTAATATTGTCCCATAAATCTGCAGAGGCCCCTGACTTTCTGGGAAAGGGAGAGATTGGGCTGGAAGCACGTTGGAGCCGTGGCTGACTGAGCTCTTTGCTGTTACGCCGAAGGACCAAGAGATATTTTAAGTTTTTACGTGACAACCCAGCTTCTCACCTCCCCCAAAAGCCAGGGTCAGGAGCTTTACGAGCAGCACAAGTCTGGCAGTAAAAGCAGAAAATACTGAAGGAATAAGAAAGAGAAGGGAGGGAGGATGTCTTTAAAAAATGCTGGTGCTGCTCTCCCAGTGCTACTTTCCAGGGGCTGAGAGATTCAGCTGGGAAAGGGGGTCAGGGATGGGGCAGCAAGCAGAGGAAAACCCTCAGTGCCTGGGAAGGCCTCACCTGCAGCAGCTGGGGGTGCTTTGTAGGCAGGTGAGAGCTCTGTGCTCCCCTTACCTTTGTACTGAGGTGTGAACTGCCTCATGGCCAGGGGCAGGGACTCGTAGAAGCTCAGCTCCTGCGACACCAGGGGCTTGCAGATGGTGTGCTCATCGTAGGTCAGCATGCTGGTGTGGCCTCCCACCTGGTGCACGAAGGGCTGCAGGAGCACAGCAGCCCTGGGCTCGGCAGGGCTCTGACCCACCATGGTGCCAGGCACAGCCCAGGGGGCTGCAGAGCCCTCAGCAGCAGCACACGGAGCTGGCAAACACAGGCTGGCACGGGCAGGGCTGGGCCAGCTTTCACCCACTCTGGTGTTTCCCCCACGCTGGGTTTTCCTCCACGCTGGCCTTTCACCAATGGAATCTGCAAAACAGAGGGAATGAAGGAATTAGAGAAAGGTCACTCATCAGCTGGGTGGGATGGGATCTGTCAGTGCCCAGGGGCTGGCACAGAGAGTCCAGGGAAGCCCCAGTTTTGATCTGCTGGGGACAAGAGACAGCGATCAGAAGAGCTGTGAATTAAAGCAGTGACCTCATCAAGGCAGCAGGATCAGGGATTAACACACTGCAGTGCTGCTGTGGGACACCCCCAGTCTGTCCCACAGGCCATGCCAGGATGGTGCCAGGCCTTTCCCTGGACATTCCCTGCACTGCAGAGTTGCTGCAAAGCCCCTGCAAGTCCCCAGGCACTCCCTTGCTCTCCAGCAGTGCAGGAGGGGTGAGCAGCAATTCCTGCAGCTTCCAGAGAAACCTCAGGTTGGGATTCCCTGGGATTGAACACCTGAGCAGCAGCAGCAGCGTTTCCTCGCCAGGCTGACACACACCAGGGGACGTGGATGTGTCACAGCAGCACCCACAGGGCTCACACCCAGCTCTCCACCCTGCCCCCAGCCATGGATCCCTCCCTGATTCCAGAAATTCCTCCTTGATTCTGACAGCAAGTCTCAGCTCTAAAGCAGCGATGTAGGAAAACCACAGAGCACATCCATGCCTGATTCCAGAAATTCCTCCTTCATTCTGACAGCAGCAAGTCTCAGCTCTAAAGCAGCAACTTTGGAAAACCACAGAACACATCCATCCCTCCCTGATTCCAGAAATTCCTCCTTCATTCTGAAAGCAAGTCATTGCTCTAAAGCAGCAATGTAGGAAAACCACAGAGCACATCCTTGGTGCATCCCAAGCAGCAGCACCCACCAAGACCTGCTCCTTCTCCATTCCTCACAGGAAACCCATGGATGGCTCTTGGACATCAGGAATTGGATCCTACAGGCACCAAGGATGGCAAAAAGGAGCTGATGTTGGTGCTGGCTTCACAGCAGAGATGGACACTCCACATCCCAGACTCACAGGAATGGGAAAAAAATATTAAAATCATTTGAGGAGGGGTCCATGGCAGCACAGGCCCTTTCTCCTGATTGCTCCAGCTTCAGTATAACCTGGGGAGCTTTGCACCCCATTTTTGCCAGCAGAACCCCATTGCAGGGGACGAGGGTGCCTTTGCAAGGCCAGTTGTGCCAGGAAAGCCTCCAGGATGTGCTGCCAGCTGAGCAGCTCCACCCGTGCCAGCCCCACGGGGCAGATGCGACCCGGGCAGCGCTGCCACCCCTCCTTGTGCAGCAGAGGGGTGGTGGCACCTCCTGGAGGCACCTGGAGCTTCCCCTGCTGGGCAGAGCTCGGTGGGAAGGGCTTTCCCTGGAGCTGGACCATTCCCCATCCTGCAGGAAGGATCCAGAGCTCAGCAGTTGGATCTTTCTGGGTCCTTTCCAACTCGGATATTCTGTGATGCTCAAATCTCCCCTGCTGGGATTAACCCCCAAGGGAAAAGCACCTGGTGCAGGTTCCTGCTTTGTTCCCCACCTGGAGCAGGGGGATGGAGTGGGCTGAAGGCAGGGAAGCGCCACTCCCACCTCCCAACGCTCCTTTATCTCCTCCAGGGTGGGGTTTTCCCCATTATTCCTCCTCGGAGAGGAATTCCTGCTCTACAATTACCTTTCCCGAAGGAACAAAGCCAGGCCCCCGAGCCCAGCGCTTTCCAGCCGGGACGAAAGCGGCTCCTCGGAGCTTTCCTGGGCGGTAATAAAAGCATTTTGTTAAGTTGTGGCAATTTTTAAAGAGGATTTTCCGCCTCGGGAGCCGCAGGTTTGTTGTGGTTTGTTTTGTGTGGCTTTGCCCACCCCCCCTTCCTCCCATCCTTAAAAAGAAGGAGAAAAGCCAAAAGCAAGCGGATTTGTCATAACACCTCTTTGGAGCAGGAAACAACATGACTTAAATCCTTCCTTGCTTCTGAGACAGTCCAAGGCTCAGATTCAGCTGCCACAACCCCCTGACAGCTCTGGCAACTTTAGCATTGTGAAGGGAGTTGGGGAAAAACCATCCACAATTTGATAAAGCTCCCGAATGTTTTCTCCCAAGCAAAACTCAGAGCAGGATTTGCTGTAGGAGAGGGAGATTCTTTTCTGGGAGTTTCTGCTGGGAAGCAGCTCATCCATTCGGAGCAGATAAATGTTCCTGTGAACACTGAGCTCCCCTGAAACAAGACACTGGAAATAAATCACTTCCACTGGCTCAAGGTATCACAAATGCCAGGAGATATTTACGTCACTAAAAATACACAGAATTACAGATAAATCCAGACCCTCCAAGAAAAACCAGAATCTGTCAGCGTTTTTCCCCCAGCTAAAGGAAAAGCAGCTCAGGTGCTGCAGGTGGAGGTGAGTCAGGAAATACCAGGGAAGGAGGATATGGAGAACATTCCTCTGCATAGAGGAGAAATATTCCATTCTCCAGGAAAGGGAAGGGGATTTGGAGAAACCATGGAAGGCATCCCTGCTCCTGCCAGGGCTGGAGCTGGATGAGTTCTGCCCAGTGCTGGGGACAGCACTGCTCTCCTGGCATTGTCACCTCCCACCCTGCTCCCAGGCAGGGCCAAATGTCAAAGGAGTGAAACAGGCTGTTTATCCCAGCTCCAAAGCGAGCCAACAGGAACTGGGCAGGTTCAGTTCTCTGATCTTTGAGTGGCACTTACCCCATTCATCCATCCCATCCCACCCCATCCCATCCCATCCCATCCCATCCCATCCCATCCCATCCCATCCCATCCCACCCCATCCCATCCCATCCCATCCCAAACAGGACTCGTGTGGCCCCAGGGGAATGCACAGCCAGGCCAGAAACACCCAGGAGTATTAAAATCCAAAATCCCTCTAAAAACAAGAGCTCTGTGCACAGGCCTGTGCTCTCAGTGTCACCCCTCATGGTCACCTCCCTGCTTCTGGAGCATCCCAGAGCTCCAGAGTCAGTTCCAAGCACTGCACTGCAGATTCTTTGCTTCATTAAAAGGCAAGAAAAGCAAATGGCTGAGATCTGTGTGTGCATAACTGACAGTGCTGGAGCTCACCTGCAGCCACAACCAGCCCTGCATGGAGCCCCAGAGCTGGGACCTGGTGCCACCAGAGACCCAGTGCCACCACAGACACAGGAACACCAGAGAACCCAGTGCAAACACATACACGGTGCCACCACAGACACAGGAACACCAGAGAACCCAGTGCCACCATGGACACGGTGCCACCACAGACACAGGAACACCAGAGAACCCAGTGCCACCACAGGATCCAGTGCCACCACAGACACAGTGCCACCACAGGACCTGGTGCCACCGCAGGACCTGGTGCCACCACACTCTGCAGAAAAGGGCACAGGCTCCCTCACCCCCCTGCCCACTCTCTGCCTCCCACAGCAGCTCCCTCCCCTCCTCCCAGCCCAACACTCTCCAGCCATTCCACGAGCACCACGGAGAGCCGAGAGCCACCAGCTCCATGGTCACTGCAGAGATTCCCTCCAGCCCCAAGTGCCGCCTGTCCCTGCTGCTCCTGTCCCTTCCCACCTGCCAGAGCCTTCCTGCCAAGCTCCCAGGCACCTCCAAAGCCGTGCCCACCCTGCCCCATCCCTCCTGCCCTGGGTTGCAGCCCGGAGCTCACCTGGTGCTGCAGGTGCCCGCCGGGGGCTGCCTGGGCCGGGCTTCTGGCTGCTTCTCGCTGCAGCTCCAGAGGGAGCAATGAGGGAACATTTGGGCATGGCCCGAGTGCGTTGGCGCTGGCAGGAGCCCGGAATGTCCAGCTGACATTCCAGGGGGCTGTGCTAGGGAGGGACAGCCTGGCTGGGACAGGGCAACAGCCGCGTGTGAGGGGAAGGGAACAGAACGAGAGGAGCCGGCTGCTGCCTTGGGAAATCGGCTCTCCAGGAAAACAACCGGGGAGTTGTTTGTGTCCATCTGTTTTCCATGGAACTCCCCCCTCAGCTCGGGTTTGTCACCTCCCTGCAGGGTGGGCTGACACTGGGACAGGGATGGAGCTGCCCAGAGCTCCCAAACCACCCAGGGAGATGCGGGAGGAGAGGCACAGGGGGTGACAGGGGCTGGGGGACACCAAATCCCCTCTGTGGCAAAGGAAGGGTGTGGGCAAAAGGAGGGGAAGGCCGGGGCTTGCCCAAAGCTGGGCAGGAGGTGAGTGTGGATCCAGAGTTCCAGTCCTGCCAGTGGGAAAAGGAACACGTCAGAGCTGGGAGCCGGGATGGGAATGGAAAAGTCCCAGGGAGCTTCCTGCCAGGGCCACAGTGTCCCCTGCTGCCATCCCCAAGGACAGCCTGTCCCCCTGTCCTGTACAGCGAGTGCCAGGGGCTCCTGCCAGCCCTGCACCCCAAAGAAACAGGATCCAGGTGGCTTTTAGGGCATCACAAGGAACACCAGCCTGGGCAGCACCCAGGACAAGGAGGGGACAGTGCCCATTGTCACCTCCAGGCCCCAGCAGGAACTTGGGGACTTCAGCACAGCCATGCCCAGGCCTGGGGCCCACAGGGATGCCATGGGGGAAATGCTGGGGAGGAAAACCCCACAGCTGGGATAAGGATTGGTGAATGTGGAAATTGTCTCTAACTGAAAGGGAGAAACCTGCTCAGGAGGAGCAGAGGGATCAAACTGCTGGTGAGGGCAGAGGCTGAGATGAAAGACAGGGATGAAAGAAAGACCCAGATTGCCAAGGCCTGGCTTCCCAGCTCCCCTGGATCTTTCCAGGAGAACTGGCCCCGTGCCCTGACTCCGTGCCCATCAATAAGGTGCAGCATCAGCTGTCGTGTCAGCAGCAGGAAAAACATCCCGTGGGAAGGGCTTTAAATGGAAGCAGGAAAGGAAAAGATGAAGAGCTGGGCTCATTTCAGAGCCCTCGTTGGGCCACGTTTGCCTCCCTGACAGGGAGGGGGTGCAGCAGCTCCAGTGGATGAGTTATTTATAGAAATGTGGCTCATTATAGAAATTTACTTTGCAACAAAGTGGGAAAGGGCCCTGAGCAGCTCTGCTTGGCAGTGGGGGCTGAGAGGGAGCAGGGCAGGGGGGCAGAACCTGGAAAACTGCCAGAATTGCCAGTCCAGTCTGGCATGGAATGGAATGGAATGGAATGGAATGGAATGGAATGGAATGGAATGGAATGGGGCTGCTCCAGCCTGGAGAGAGGAGATGGAGCAGGGGACACGGTGAGGGTGACAGTCACAGCCCTGGCCCAGGGAATGGCTCCAACAGCACCATTTCCTAACCTGGAACAGATTCCAGCTGTAACTTAGCAACCTCACCTGGTGAAAGCATCCCACCAGGAATGGGGGCCTGAGGAGAACCAGCCTTGCACTGATTCCCTCCCTTTTGTTCCCAAATTTCATCAACTGCAGGCAGAGAGGAGGCAGCTCCTGCTGGCCATGGAGCCTGGAGCCACCCCCTTCCTGTGCCACTGGAAATCCCCTTTGTCACCCAGAGCCACAGGATCAGATGAATTCATCCAAACTGAGTCACCCCTTCCCACAGAAGTCACAGCAGTGGGGAACCACTCCTGCCACACCCCAGAGCTTGGAGAAGCTGCAACTCGACCTGATGCAAGCAAAAGCACTTGGGACAGTCTGTGATGTCTCAGCACAAATCAAAGTAGTAAATGATTGGTAATAAATTTATTTTTGATATTGATTTTTTTACAGAGCTAAATGGAACATAGAAACAGCACCAAGCCATTGAAGTTTGTTCTACAAAACCAGGTTTAATACAAAAAGGATGACAGCAATGCCTGACTCTGCGCTTCTGGACGGTTAAAAAAGCTCACCCACACCCCACCAAGAGTTTAAAAAGGTTTAAGAACAGAGGCACCGGTGTTTAAGAGAATTTCTCTGGCAGCAGTAATGATCTTTATACATATGGGAAGAATCAAGGTTACCTTTATTCCCAATTTATTGCAGTTCAAGGGGCTGGTCCTTGCCTAGGAGAGCTGTTGAGTCTCCTGCCCAAACACCCACACCTGAAAATTTGAGGTAAGAGCCCCCTCCATGCAGGATATTCCCCATTTAATGGGAAAGATCTCCTGGTTTTGCTCCTGGAGAGCTCAGCTCCACCCATGTGGGGAGAGGTGCCAGGTGAGCAGGCACAAGAACACACCTGGAGTGGCATCACCTGCCCAGGGCTGTGCCCTCAGCCAGCCCAGAGCCCGGGACAGGAGCAATCCGAGCATCCAGCCCCAGGATGTCCTCAGGGACAGCAACACCCAGGGGCCACAGGGCTCAAATCACTGCTGGCTTCACTCTGCAGCTCCTCCTGCCCGAGGCCAGCAAAGGATTTGGGTCCTGCAGCCTCAGGAGCTGCTGCAGAGCCCTGGGAAGAGCAGAGCAGCAGCTCCACTGCTGAGCCTGAACTGCCACACTCTGGTGCCATTTCCTGGGAAGCAAACGTTCCTTCACTGGACAGAAAGAGAAGCTGAAGTAACCAAGTGATTACAGACACGAGATACGATGCAGCAGGGCTGGGACAGAGCCAGGCTGCTCCTGGGACCCACGGGGGGGCTGCAGGAACAGTGACAATCCCAGAGCTGGCACCTCCCTGCTCTGACACAAACACAGACACTGCAGTGCCCAGCTCAAACGTGAGCCCTGAGCCCTCAGAGCCCTCCCAAAGCCACGGAGCAGTCCTGGGCTGCAGCCACAGGAAAGCGCCTTTAGAAGCTTCCTATATCCTTTATTTTCCACCCAAATTCCCCCCACCCATGCCCCCTAAAAATAAAAAAGCACACAGACTGCAGACTTAAAAGTGTAACAGGGTCACAAACTCTCCTCCACCACCCCCAGCCCAGCCCAAACCACCAAGGCACGTCAGGCTCCCCCCTCTCTCCAGGTCCACCTCCACCCAATTCCCCTGCTCCCAATTTTGGATGGATGAAGCCAACACAAAACATTTTCCTTGCTGGGAAGCAGCTCAAGTGCTTCCTCACCGTCTTTGCACTGACAAAAACAAACACAAAGACACGCCTGCAACTGCCACCCTAATGTTTCCATGGGAAATGTTCTCTTTCAGCACATTCCCTGATGGACTCTGCCACCAGTTGGCCTTTGCAGAATTGAGGTCAAATTTTGCACCCCCAGGCTCAGGCAGAGCCCCCAGCCCTCGAGAGGGGAGTGCAGTTATTCTTTGTAGGTTGTTGTTTGCTTGCCATGGGAGCCAGGTCTCTGTGGAAGGCTCACTTTGGTGCAATCCCAGCTTCCCACCAGCTCAAGCCCATCTTCTTTCCAAGCCAGTATTGCCCTGAACGTGTTTGTTTGGAGAGTTTCAGCAGCGAGAGCAAACAGAGCCTGGGCCAGGCCCTGCTCCTCCCACCACCAGCGAGGGCCCTGAGGCCTGCACAGGGTCCATGTCCCACCCTGCTGCTGCTCCTGCTGCTGCCCTCAGTGCTCAGAATCCGACAGGTACGAGGGCTGAGTCCATCTCCACACCAGCATGTCCTCCCCTGCCACCCTGTGTGACTCTGTCTGGATCCGGGACTCGTTGGAGGCCAGGAAATCCACGGCTCTCTCCCACACCCGTTTCATCTTTTTTCTGCAAGGAACAGCAAGAAAATAAATGATAATCTCGAGCTGGTTGTGCTTCTGTGCCTGCAGCAACTGGGCTTGTGGATTTGGGTGCCTGCTGTCCCTGTGCAGGCAGAAAAGGGCATCAAACAAAGCCTGGTTTAGAGATTTCAGACCAGGGCATGGCCACACAAATCCTGCCTGGGGGGAAGATGAGAGGCTCTGTCAGTGCCCTGAATTTCTGCCTCAATTTGTGCTGCAAACGGACTCAATGAGCAAATCACCCTCCCCTGTCCTGCACACAGAGATCTCAGCCAGGGGGACACCCTGATGTCCACCCCAGCTTTGGATCCAGCTGTCCTGAGCATCTCACACCAGGGATGGCTCAAACAGCTGCAGTCATCCCTTGTAGGAAAAGGAACCATTTCTGGTACAGAGGGAGGATGTTTAACACTTCACAGGAGGACAAAGCAGCTCCATTTAACCAAAACACAAGAAATAACCCTGCAAAAATGGAGCAATGCATGAGGATCCAGCCCTGCAGCCCCACCACCCACAAAGCAATGAGCTCAACCACAATTCCTGTCTGAAAAAGCCCCAAACCCAACCTGAGAAAACACCAAACCCAATCATCTCACTCCAGCTCCCTTCCCAGCTGTGTAACTCAAACTGGCCCCTGTCCAGGCACACAATCACTGCAGTGCAGACCCAATATCCTGTTCAGCTCATGGGAATTGTTCTGGAGAGCCAGGCAGGATGGCTGGGAAAGGGGACAGCAACAGACACCCAGCAGATGAAGCAGAGGACACCTGAAGCTCCAGGTCCAAGCAAACCAAACCCAGGTACTGCTGGACAGAGCAAGGACAACACACCTGTGGCACTGCACATGTGACAACACACCTGTGGCACTGCACAGGTGACAACACACCTGTGGCACTGCACAAATGGCATCACACCTGTGGCACTGCACCCAGTACCAGCCCTGGAGCTGGCACACTGATCTGCACCAGGTGCAGGCACAGCCTGGGTTGTGCCCAAACCTTTCCCAACCCAACGGCTCCAGCAGGCTACAGAGCAGCTGCAGGGATTGATTTTGGAGCTGTGCTCAATCCCATCCTGCTGCTTCCAGCCCTCCTGAGTGCCCAGAGCAGCTCACCTGCTCTGAGGAGGGATCAGGCTGTCCCGCACGTGGAAGATGCCAACGTAGGGGTAACGCTCCAAATTCCTCTCCCATTCCTTGTAGTGGTCCTGGACCACAGCTGGAGGACAGGAGGACACAGCAGTGAGGGCTCAGCCCTGCAGGAGCACAGCAGGGCTCCCTGTGCTCCCACAGCTCCTACCTATGATCTTCTTCACCATCTCATACATGGCTTGCTCCTCCTCCTCCATCTTGCGCCAGCGATACCGGAGGTACAGCAGGATGCCCCAAAGGGTTATCAGACCTAGGAGAATAAAACCAAAGGGATTCAGGAACTGGCAGCTGTGTGCTTGCTGGATGCAGTTTTAGTTCTCACTGTGACCCAGGCTTGCTTGGAACTGAATCCCAGTGATTCCTTTTGCTCCCCAGAGCAGCTGCACCCCAAAAACCCCTTGGTGCTGTCCCCTCTGGGGCACAGGAGCACCTTTGGGTGTGGGATCAGGTGGTGGCAAAGCCTCAGCATGGAGCTGCCCTCAGGAAAAAAACCTCAGCACAACCACAGGGCCCCAGGTCTGCAAATCCCAGAGGAGGCTTTGTCGGAGGCCTCCCCTACAAGGATCACTCTGGAAGACTGTCAGGTTTGGAGAGCTGCTGGATAGGGAAATAAAGCCTGGGACTCCAGTGGCAGCCCAAAATGCAGGAGATGTGTATGGAAGGTTTAGCACTTAAAATGCCCCCAGTAGAACTTCAGTGTCTGCAATAAACAGAACTGTCCCTTGTCACCCCCTCCCTGTCAGGTTGGATTAGAAACTCCTGCAGTCACACAGCTCTTGTTATCACCTCGCTGGGTAAAACCCCTGTCTCAGCTGAGGCGTGACAGACTATTCCAATAAAACCTCCAACCCTGAAATGCTACAAGTCATTATTAAAGAGGCTGGAGGACTTGGGAGCTTGGAGCAAGAAAAAAAGAAAAACTGACTCCTTAAGGTAAGTTAACACACTTATTCTGCAGCCCATAATAATGGGCACTTGAGGAATACCCAGAGAGCTCATCAGCTGCCTGATTTAAAGCAACTTTTAAGCACTCGCAGCACAAGAGGAGGGTTGTGGGTCTCCTGTGCTGCCAGAACAAAGGTTAATTAGACATTAACTCATCAGCAGATTTATTCCACCTCTGTTAGGTGTTTCCTATGGCTGAGCACTGTGTGATCACAGAGCTTCATCCCTGCAGCTGAGCCCCAAGAGCCACTTACTCCAGAAGAACAGGAACAGGTTCATGATGGCCGTGACCACGGCCCGGCGGAAGCGGCAGCCCAGCCCCATCTGGGGGTGGGCAGATTCCAGGCAGAACACTTCCTCCACGCTGGAAACAGGCTCTGACAGGTCCCTGCCTTTCAACCTGATGGGAAGAGGAAGAAAATCTCATTGAAGAGAGCAAGCTGCAACTGCAGTCTTTAATCAAGGAGAACAACCAGACTGCGGATGCAGCTGCTTGCAGGAAATGCCCCCACACCCAGGCACAGCCTCCTGCCAGAACATTTGGGCACTGGCTGCTTGGCCAGGGATGGAGGTGGCTGCAGGAAGGCAGCAGGGCTGCAGCTCCCACTGGCACACACAGTATCCCTGCACTGCCTCTCTGACAGCCCCTCTCAGCGTGCACAAGATTGAACTCAGAATTGGATTCCCACCTCCCAGCACGGAGATGGAAACGTTCCCTGAGTCAGAGCCGCTGCTCAGCCCCAGCAGTGGGAGCTGGGGGACCCAGGCTGGGAGCAGGAGCAGCTCCAGGAGTGGCAGAGCACCAGCACAGAGCCCTGCAGAGCCCTCAGCTCCCCTCCCTGCAGCACTGCTGCTCCCAAGCCAGGCTCACTCCACACTGAGCCATTCCCAGAGCACACAGGCACCGAGGGGTCCAAGGGACAGCCAGCAGATCCAGGGGAATGCAACAAAGGGCACTGTATTTTTTAAGGTCCTAATTATGAACAGCCCATTAGACAAAGAGGTTTGCTAATTTACAGGTGCTCAGCTCATGAACTGCAGAGAGCTTGGCTGGTTCTGGGTTCTGCAGGAGCTGCACACACACACGGTTGCGTCCCACCCCCTGGTCTTATTTACAACCCAAATTCCACGGAAATATTTAGAACATGCAGCAGAATCACCCAGTGCAAAGCTCATTTTCAGTCCTGCATCTCAGACTAGCAACTAAAAAATAATCTCATGTAGTTAAAAATGCCAGGGACAGGGTTTTGGGGATGCTGCCACGCCGGCTCCAGGGAGGCAGAGCAGTTTGGGGACCAGCCAGCAGAGCTGCTAATTAACAAAACAAAAAGTGGGAGGATATTGTATCCCACAGCTTCTGACTGGAAATGTGCTGGAGTATAAAAATATAAAATTTGAAAACTCTGCATCCCAGCCCACCTACAAATCCAGCCCTGCCCCTAAAGAAGCTGAGCCCCGTCCTGGGAATTTGCACAGCCCAGGAATCAAAGCAGCAGATGCTGTCTGATCCGTGGATCACAGCAGCAGCTGCAGGAATATTTAAGAGCAAATGGAGCAGTGGGAATTCCAACAAGCTTGCCCACCAACCCCAGCACCACAACTGCTGCAATTCACTTAATCACAGACACATTTAGCAACGTGCAAACGCAAACAACTGTTAAGGCTTTAGAGTTAGAGCAGACTGGAGGCAGCCCACGCTCCCCAGAGGAAGGTGATGATGGCTGCTGACTCTGGGAAAAGTGACCTCGTGGGCAAGTTAAGGAAGAGCTGGAGGCACAGGACCATGGGCAGGACACCAGGAGCACTGCCACAAGCAGCCCTGACCTCCCAACTGCATCTCACCCGTGTCCCACAGCCTGGGCTGGGAATGAGACTCCTGGAGGGAGCCCAGTTCCCACCCTGCTGCAGGGCTGTACTTTTCCTTTGGAAGTTTGCCCAGCAAGCTCAGCCACAACCAATCCCAGCCCACAGAGCTCTGGGAGCTGAAGGGCACCACTGAGCCTGTCAAATTCCACCCCAGATGCCCAACTTTGACACAGTGGGCTCCTGCCCACCCAATTCCCAAATCCCTGCTGCTGTTCAGTATCAGCAGATCCCCAACTTTGACACAGGGGGTTTCTGCTCACCAAATTCCCAAATCCTTGTTGCTGTTCAGGATCCAGTGCAGGGCAGCTTCAAACTTCTGTGAGGAACTGCCAGTTACATTCTGTGCAAAGGAAGCCATAAGCAGATTAGCCCTCCATTCATTTAAAATACTGACCAACACCATTTCATTACAGCAGTGGGAGAATTCATTCCATAGGGGCTGAACCCAGGTTCACTCTTATCAGGATTCTGCAAACTGGAGGGAGGAGAACTAAGCCTAAAGATCTGCCTGGCCAGAAGTCTTCTGACTGGGGAGATGATGCATGAAGCACTCAGTGAAATAACACCATCCCAGACTGTTAGGGCTAACCACTAAATACAACATAATCTTACTGACAGGTTACCAGGAAAGAAATGGAATGCTGGATCAGAGCAGTCTGTCTCCTGACACTCTGCACTAGAGAAAAATCCTTCTTCTGCCCAGCCCTCAATCCAGGGAAATTTCTGGTTGCACAAGACTGATGGCTCCAGTGAAACAACAAACCATTAAGATTTACAGGGGGTGAAATCAGAGATGGAGGAGAAAATGATTTTCAAAAGAACTGCTGAGAACAGGACTGGCCAAAGGGGAAGTGAGAGATATGGGAGAGAATCAAAGCAGGATGAGGAAGCAAAATGGATGGTGAATTGTTTTAGTGTCTATTATTTATTGCTTTATAAGAGACTAAGCACTGGGATGTAACAAAGCTGCTCAGAGCCCACTCACCAGCACATGATCCTTCACCTCACTAACCCAAATGCATTTGCTTTTTAGGTTCTCAGGATTTCCACATTCAAAATTACCTGGTAAGAAAAGTCAAATAAAAAAATCATGTTTGTATAAAAAGCCTTTGAACAGCTCAGAACCAAGCACTGAATGTACACCAAGAAATGCTCTCCTATCAGCCCCAGCCCTGAGCAAAATGATTCCAGGATGAGATTTATATTGCAGGCAGATCAGATGACTATTAATAAAATGCTCAGCCACTGCATGGAGGTTGGATAAGGGCAATCAAACCTCTCACTTCAGAGCTGCTGCTGGATAAGGGCAATCAAAGCTGACACTTCAGAGCTGCTGAACACACAATGAGGGGGAAAGTATTGTTCCTGCCCCTTGCAGAGCACAGAAACCACAGCTGCCACCAGGTATCAGGTGTGGAGCTAATGATCAGTGTTCAAAATGCCTCCAAGGAGCTGAAATCACAGCTCTGCCTCCAACCCAGGCACAGAAATGCTGGCAAGGCACTAAATCCTCTAAATCTTGCCTCACCAAGTTGACTAAACAAATGTGCTAAGTAAATCTGGTGGAAATCCGAAGTCAGATTTGAAAAGATTTAGGAATTCTGTGCAGCTTCAGCATCCAAAGGTTTCAGCCTTGAGGTCTGAAATGCAGAAAATGGAACTGAAACCTTTTTACTGATTACCACTGCTGTGGATCTTGCTGAACAAGTCCCTGCTCATACAGGGATTTCTAGCAGCCTACTCCATCCCAAAACACCAGTGATGGGCTGGATTTACTCCTGGAGTAGGGACTGTGCTGGGTCAGCTCCTTGTCTCACAGAGCCTGTCCCACTCTGTGGTGAGGAACAGGAGAGGCACTCCCACATCTGCCACCACATCTCAGCAGAAATGACAATTTCTTAGGACACTTCACGTGTAAGAACACATCAGTTTACACTCCTGTCTCTATCCTGAAGACAATTTCAAGCTGTCAGTAGAAAAGAATAAAAAACCCAACCAATCCTACCTGAAACTCCCAACACTTCAAGTACAAACAAGGCCCACTCACCCAGGCAGGGTGACAGGAGTGCATCAGCCAAGCATCACTCAGAACAAAAATAAACCCACCTTCCCCTGTTTTCCTATTCCCTGCCTGCCTCAGAAATCCTCAAAGGGAACTGCCTGTTCCATAAACCCCTCCAGAGTGGGACAGGAGTGAGCAGGGGCTGGGAGAGGCAGCTCCTGCAGGCTCAGCAGGGTGGGGATGTGCTGGCACTCACCTGCCTGCACCGACAGGTAACTGTAGAGCTCGTGCAGCATGGCCATCATCACGTCCTTGTGCTTGGCCTGGCAGAACTGCAGGGCACAGAAAGGGACAGGGACACACATCAGCAGTGCCATGGGGACAGTGGGAGTGCAGCTCAAACACCAGGCAGAACCACAGCACTGGAGTCTGGCTCAGTCCTGCACCACAGCCCCAGGCACATCTCCTGAGCAGGGGAATGCTCCAGACACAAGTGACCCTGAGCATCTCCTGGGTGAGTTTTAAGGCTCCTTCCAGCCCAAACCAGTCTGGGATTCTGGGGTTCTGTGAAGTGCCACCAACCCACAGCCCAGCCTGCAGCACCAGCCTTGTTCCCACCACAGATGGATCCATCAGCTCCAGAACTGCCCAGCACACAGAACTCAGAATCCAACACAAAACCTTCTCCCTCCTAATGTTTGGGTTGGAAGGGACCTTTAGAGCTCACCCAGTTCCACCCCTGACACCTTCCCCTATCCCTGTCCAACCTGTCCTTGGGTACTTCCAGGGATGGGGCAGCTTCTCTGGGAATTCCATCCCAGCCCCTCCCCACCCTCCCAGGGAAGGATTTATTCCCAACATCCCATCCAAACCAGCACAGGGAATGCTGGAATGGTTTGGGTTGGAAAGGATCTTGCCACTTTATCCACTATCCAACCTGGCCATGGGCACCTCCAGGGATGGGGCAGCCCCAGCTTTTCCAAAACTCCATCCTGACAGAGGGAGCAGGGCTGTGCAGGCACTCCACGCTGGAGCTCAGGGAATTAGCTGGATTAAATCTTGCACTGTTAAAGCTGAAAACAGCTTTATTGCAAACCAATAACACTGCTGGTACAACTGTTAAAAAAGAAATTGATTCACATAATTGGGAATTTAAATTTTTATCTTTCAGAGTCTCATACACACTCCTAACTTCATCTGGCCCATTAATCTCAACTCATCAAGTCCCAATTTTTCTGTAAAACGACAGAACTAATCATTTTACAGTGATACTGTTATGGGTGGAACAGACTACCTGGAATAATCACTGTTCTGTGAGAGCTCACAAGATTGAGAATAAATAAATGCTTACATCATCCGTTCTTTTGTCACAATCCACAGGCAAGAGATTAACTAGGAGAGAGAAGAGGGTGAGTTAGCTGGCTGCAAACAAGAGCTTTGATCAAGAAAATAATTATCTTTTTAAAAGCAGGCTCAACTTAAAGCCTGCTTCTGCCATTGTTCATCTCCCCCCTGGCAGCCCCTGGAGATGCAAAGAGCCCCTCCAGGAGCAGCCCTGAGGAAAAACACATCAGTGATGGAGCTGATGGAGTGTTCAGCTGGGGAGTGAAAACTGGGGCTGGATGTTTTAACAGCTCCTGTTTGAGAAGCCTCATGCTGATCTTTACACTCCAGTGCTGCCTCTTGCTGCCCACCAGGGTCACCTGAAATGTCCCAGCACAGCCAGGGAGGGAAATGAACCCTCCTGGAGGGCTGATTGCAGCTCTGGGCCCTGCAGGGCTTGAACAGCTCCTGGCACCTGTGGCACAACTCAAACCTGGGCACCATTCCTGCCTCCAGAGCTCCTGTCACAGCTGGAACAGGACAATCCAGTGGCAATGGGCAGCTTTATCCCAGCTTTGGGAATGCAGCAGCTTTCCCAGCTCACACCATGGGCACAGAATGCCTGGGGTCAGGACCAGCACCTTCCCAAATCAGCCCCCAAACCCTTCTTTGTTCAGCTTAAAGCCTGAAATATCCCCATTTCCAACTGTTCCAGCTGGGGAAACCCCTTTTCATTTCTCACAGAAGAGAGAGACACACTCTGCCACACCTGAAGTGCTGAATTCATCTGGTGCACGTCCCCCTTGGACAGAATAAAGGCTGGGCAGGGCCGTGCTGGCAGAGGGAACATCAAAAACACACCCCAGGTACTACACAGACCTCGTGTGACACCATAAAATCCATCCTTGGCCCAGCAGGAATGGCACTCCACATAAACCCCATGGCTCTGAGAGACTGAAGGCCAAACTCATTTGGAAAAACCAAACTTTTGATTTGCTTCCCATGACTAACAAGGTTCCCCATAGGAAAGGGAAGATGGGAAAAGGGACAGGAACAGAGATATCAGGTTATGGCAATGAGAATGACAAATGTGATGGGGATGGAAGCAATAAAGGCAAAGCAGGAAGACAGGTGAGGAATAAAGTTTAAACGAGAATTAAACCAGTGCACGTACACCTCTCCTCTCTCCTGTCCAGCCAGCCTGACCCAGCCATCTTCACCACGAGGATGCCCAGAAAAATCAGCAGCAGCACCAAGCTGGCGAAGCAGAGGAACTGGGACAGGTAATACTCCAGGCCTTTCCCCTTGCCCTCGGGCTGGGGCCGGGGCGCTGAGCGCAGCAGGGCCGTCCGTGGGGTCACTCCGTGCCCCCCATCGCCGGCTGCCCGCCACGGGAAGCGCCGGATCAGCCCCCCAGCCCTGCTGCCCGCATCCCGCTCTGCCTCCTTCCCAACGCTGGCAGCCAGGTCCTCCTTCCCTCTCCTGAACAGGCTGCTGAACCTGCCTGGGGCCGCCGAGGAGCCCCACTGGGTGCTGGGGGTCACCTCGCTCTCCCGTCTCCACCAGCTGTTGGAGGAGAGCCCCCTCCTCTCGCCCGCCGTGTCCCAGGCAGCGCGGGAGCTCTGCGCCCCAATTCCCCCTCCCGATGTCCCCCAATGGCTCCTGGGCTTCTCCTCACTGGGAAGGGGTTTGGAACCTGCTGAGGAGCCAATTCCCCCTCCCGATATCCCCCAATGGCTCCTGGATTTCTCCTCGCTGGGAAGGGGTTTGGAGCCTGCCGAGGAGCCCCAGTAGGGTGTGGAGCTCAGCCCCCCAACCCCATCCAAGCCCGAGCCCGCCCGGCTGCCGAGCCCCCCGCTCCTCTCTGCCGAGGGGCTCCACTGGGACGTGGAGTTCGAGCCCCGGAACCTGTCCAGGGTGGGTCTCAGGCCACTGCTGAGCCCCCCACTCCTCTCTGAGGCACCCCACTGCAGTGAGGAGCCCCGAAACCCATCCAGGGTGGTCCCCAGCCCCTGGCTGAGCCCCCGGCCGTGCTCTGTGACATCTCTGGATGTGTCCCAGTGGGACGCAGAGCTCAGCGCCCCGGCCCTGTCCGCCCCCAGGCCCCCGCTCCTCTCTATGCTCGTGTCCCACTGCGAGGGGGAGCTGAACCCCCCATGCCCGGTCAGGGATGCCCCCAGCCCACCGCCACCTCTCTCCACAGTCGTTCCCCACTGCTCCGAAGGGCTCAACCTCCCGAGGGTGTCCCGGGAGGAGCCGCCCTCAACCCTGATGCCTCCAGCCCGGCCCGGCGGGGACCCCCGGGGGTCCCCCCAGGATTGCCCGCCGCTCTCCCCCCGACGTCCCCCAGCGGGACGCAGGCGGCCGCCCCACTTCCTCCTCCTCTTCCTCCTCCTCCTCGTCCTCCTCCTCACTCTCACGGGCGGCCGCGCCGCTGAAGCCGGAGCGCTGCCGCGAGGGCGAGGCCTGCGGCGGCCCTGCGGAGGAACGGCCCGGGCTGGGCGGAGCGGTGCGGCCGCTTCGCCGGGCCGCCGCCACCTCGGCCCGCAGGCAGCCCAGCTTCTTGATGTAGACCTTGCGGGTGGTGGCGGTGATGGGCCCCGGGCGATAGCCGAGCGCCAGCAGCTCCTTGCGGAGCTCCGCGTCCGTCAGCTCCGCCATGGCCGCGCCAGGCCCCGCCGGAAGCGCCCCACGGGCGGGAAGCGACGCCGCCATCTTGGGAGGGGCCCCTGGCGCCGCCATGTTGGGAAGGGCAAGGGGCGTGTGGGGAAAGGGCGCGGGGGCGGGCGCCATGTTGGGAAGGTCAAGGGGGTGCGGGCTCCGGGTCCTGAGGGAGCGGCGCGGAGCGGGAGCTGCTGCTCCCTCAGGACCGGGAAAAAGCGGGAGAAGTGGGGAAAACAAACGGCGAAAGCTGCCTCATCTGTGCGACGAGCCGATGTCGGTGATGGGTTGTCCCCCATCACTGTGTGGGGCAGCTCCTGCCTCACTCACACTGATGTTCTGACACTTTTCGGGCCATTCTCCCAAAAAATGTCCCTTTCCCAGCCACCTGCCACCCCCACACACATTTCCATCATCGCTGCCCAGTTGCTGAGCTCTGTCAGAACCTCAGGCAGGACCAGGATCCAGATCCATTAAATATTTCCTGGGAAAGGGGGGGTCCCTCCACGCCCCACACCTAAAACAGCAAACCCAAGCGTTGACTTGTAAATTTATTTTGGCACAGCTGTGATGAACAGTAATTGCTTTTTCCTGCTGCCGCCGCTAAAGAAAGCGATGAAAGCGACTGAAATACGGTGGCGTCATGTTGGAATTTAATTAAAGGTAATGGAGCAGCGGTGCTGAAGGTGCTGAGGGCTGGCTGTGTGCCACGGCAGGTGATGGATGTGTGACACTGGGGTGTGGGACACACTGTGGTCCCTCAGGAATGGCACCTGTGGGGAGAAGGAGGTTTCTAGAGGAGTACAAAACTGAAAGAGCTGAGCTGTGCCTTCCCAACATGAATCACAGAATTCCAGAGTCAGTGAGGCTGGGAAATCTTTCCAACACCATCGACCGATCCCTACCTGAGTGCTGTATCCAGATTTCCTCGGATACCCCAAGGATGGGGACTCCAAACCTCCCTGAGCAGCCCCTTGCAATGCTAACAAACCCTCTCCATGGAGAAATTCCTCCTGATGTCCAGCCTGACCCTCCCCTAGCACAGCATGAGGATATATCCTCTTGTCCTGTCACTAATCCTTCTTTCAGGAACCCACTTCCTTAGCACGTCCCCAAAGTTCACCTCACTTTTCCCAATTTATCCAAGAAAGCAGCAACAAGATGCTGAGATTTGTTTGTCAGGTTGGCAACAGCAAATACATCCTCAGCAGAGGCCAGGGAGCCCATTAAAAGAGCAAACTCAGCTGTGCTGGGAAGTGTGAACGCGCTAAGCTGAGCTTCCTCAGTGCTCCTCTGCCAGCTCATGATGTGGAGAGGGGTCTAATGTAAATAAAAAATTCCAATTTGCTCCTATCACACGGATCCTGTGAGCTCACAGCTCTCACTTTGCAGAAGCTCTGCCTGGGCATGCAGCTGCGCGCTGGCTGAGCTGGTGCAAAGCTGGGAATTACATGAACTCACCTTTTTCTGGAGAAAACAGCAACAAAAGCCCAAACCCATCCTTTCAACTTGTGGTTCTGCCCATCATGGGAATTACCCCAGACCCAGCAACCTCATTGCACAATCTTTAGAAGGAAAGACATGGGATTGGTGTTGGACAGCTGGAGGATGGGGGAAAAGCCGTGATTCCTCCTCAGAAGGAGGTTGGCAGCACCAAAGCTCAGCAGGATCAGGTGATTCTTCTTTGTGGAGAGAAATCCACGACCCCTTTCCCTTCCTCCCCTTGGGAGAATCCCTGCCTTCCCTGGAAGGCATTTGGCCCCCACAGGGAAGGCAGCAGGAACAGACGTGTCAGACCCTATATCCCCATGGGCAATCTTTGTTCCCATCCCCTGCCCACAGTGCCAATGATGAATTTGACAGTGAATTTTCTATTTTTGCAGCCCCTCCATCATCCTCATAGCTCTGGGAGCACCGAGCGGCACCGAGGCTGCAGATGGGCTCTGCAAAAAGCGTTTCTTGGCTGGAAAGAGCTGGAGCTGGCTGTGGGAAGCTGGGACAGCACGGAGGGACAGCCTCCACCTTCCCTGCGAGCCCAGAAGCTGCCTCAGAGCTGCTGGCAGTGCCTCCCATGCCAGAGGAGCAGACGCGCGGCGCCGGCTGCTCCGGTTCTGGCAGCCGGGGGACAGGGCTGGTGTGAGCAGAGCCCTGGGAATGGATCCGTGCTGGAGCAGGGAATGGCTGCACCCCAAACCCCGCAGCTGAACCCTTCACTGCTGACTGATGGGCTGCTGAAACCCCCGTCCCCACCCACCTCCTTATCCATGGCTGTTGGGTGCCAGCCCTGCACACGGCACCCGGGAAGTGTCAGGGCTTTCTTGGGAGCCGACTGTGCCTGTTTGTCACCCTGTCACTCACAGCCACAGCACAGGTGTGACCTGAGAGCCCTCTGCCCGTCCTGGGCCTGCTCAGTTCCTTAGGTAGTCAGAGGTGACTCCATTCCCTCCTCTTTCCCCCAACAATTGGGCTGCTCATCCCACCATGAAATTCTTGTTTGGTTTCTGGAGCAGCAGATTCTTCCTACCTGCCTGCAGGTGTGACCTGGGCGCTGCTGGCTGCCAAAGCACCTTCCAGGGCAGGGGAAGATGCAGATCTGTCCTGAAACCTGGAGAACACTTCCTTCCTACCCAGATCCAGAGCTCTGACAGCCTGGAGGGGGCTGGTTGGGGTCCCTCCATCGCTTTCAAGTGGAAACATTTCTGCTTCTCCTGCTCAGGTCCCTAAGAGTGGAAGGAATTTACTCCCAAAAGTTGAAGGTGTACTTTGGTGCCTCTTTGGACACCACAGCTGGTGCTGCAGGACAGGACCGGGGTTCCTGTGCTCTCTGTCACAACCAGCCATTACATCCTGAGCTCATTTATAACTGGGACAACTGGGATGAGCCGATGGAAAATCCATGGCGGGGGTCAAAGCTGGCCCTTGCTGATGCAGCTTGTCTGGGTCCAAGGGTAAGAGTCCTTCTGGTGGATCTCCCTCTGGAATTTTCCACAGTGTCAGCCCCACCATCACCCCAGTGGGAAATGGTCCAGGAAGCAAATCCAAGAGGCTCATGTTCACCTTCTTTCTTTCCATCACTTTCCTTCCTGCATGGCACAGGGGACATGTTAGCCTAGAGAACAACGGGAGTGAAGGAGCTGGGAAAGGGCACGCTGGAGGGACAGCTCTGACCCACAGTGGAGCTGATGGAGGGGGTTTGGGGGCAGTTTTCCCTTTGAGGGGGAATTCTCCTTTGTTTTCATGTGGCAGAATCAAACCTGGAGTAAAGCTTTGGGTGTCTCTGAGGTGACAAGGCAAGAGGTGCCTCTGAGGCGAACGAGACTCTGACCTTGCTGCACGCTGGTGTAAATGTGGCACAGCTCCTCCTGTGATTGCCATGCCAGCTCTTCCATGGATATCACCCCTCTGCAGATGGAGCTCCTGCAGCCCAGCCTGCTCTCACTCCCAGCCTAATGGAATGTGTTATTTCCCATCTCCCTCCCACTCAGAGTCATTACCGAGCTTCCACAGCTCACACTGCCTCAGCATTACTGGGAGCTTCCTGGAGCTGATCAGTCCCTGGACAAGGAGCGTGCCTTTGGATCAAACATCAGAGCTGTAATCCACTGCACGCTGCCTGTTCCATTACCCATTGGGAGCTCTCTCCTCTCCCCAGGGCTGCTTGCAGCAGAGTGCTCCGAGGGGTGTTGTTCCAGCACAAACAGAGCTCTTGGAATGAGCTCAGCGAGAACAGAACTCCTGGTAGGTTGGGAGGATAAAATTGGATTGGAATTGGATATATTCACGTACGTACCATTGATCTCATCCATCCGTACTTTACATATGTTGGATTTCCTGCTGCCAGCAGAGAGGAGTAGCTCTCAGATAAGGCAAAGGTATGGAAATGGAGAGCACGATGTTCAAGTGGAATTAGGATTTCACCTTGGGGTGTGTTTGAGAGGCAGGAGAAAGGGCAGAGTGCAGTTCCCTCACACTGTGCCTGGCACAGCTGCTCCTCACTGTGCTGGTGGGTTTACAGCACCAGGCTGATAGGAGGGGTTTGGGCACAGGGAGGGGCTGCCCATCAGGGCTCCTGTGTTCCCCAGCAGTGTGGGAATGTTCCAGAGCACCCTCCTGGAGCAGGGAACTGAGTTAGGAACACACAGGTCCCCCCTTCTGTCACCAGTTTGGCCAGGAGATCTGGTAAAGGTTTGTCTCGGTTTCCCTCATTGCCAGAAGGGAGGGCTAAGACCTAAACTCCTCAAAGATTGATGCCTTGAGCTCTGACACACACTTTCACAGAATCCTTGAGGTCACAAAACCTCTCTGGGATCACCAAGTCCAACCTGTGCCCACCCTGAGCACTCAGTGCCATGTCCAGGTGACACCTCCAGGGATGGGCACTCCAAACCCCCCTGGGCAGCCCCTTCCAGCCCTTTCCATTAAGAAATTCCTGCTGATGTCCAACCTGAGGCCGTTCCCTCTGCTCCTGTCCCTGTTCCCTGGGATAAGATCCCAAATCCCCCCCGGCTGTCCCCTCCTGGAGGGAGTTGTGCAGAGCCAGAAATTCCCCCTGAGCCTCCTTTGCTCCAGGCTCAGCCCCTTCCCAGCTCCCTCAGCTCCTCACAGGATTCTCAGAGCAGTGCTCAAGAAAACAGGGGTGCTCCAGAACCTGGAGTCTTTCCTCTCTCTTCTTTCCCACATTGGGCACTCCCCATCTGTTTGAGAGCTTTGCAGGACAGAAGACACAAATCCTCCTTTTAATTACGTTGCACATTTATTATCTCACCTCAGATTTTGTTAATCTCTCTCACAAATTTCGTTTACATAAGTGGAGTCTTTCAGCTTGAGCAGCTCCATCACTTTTCTCTTCTGATCCTGCAGATATCAGTCAGCTAAACAGAAAAGAGGAAAAAGCACAAATGTCCTTAAAGCTCTGGAAAGACTGAATGAATGCCAGATTTATGTGTTGTTTCCTCCTCCTCAGCTCCCCAGCTGAAAGCTCAGAGGCCAACTGGGATGAGCACAGGCAGAGCAGAGCAATCCCACAGGGAGAGCTGGACCCCCTTTTCCTGGCCTTAAACATCCCAGAAAAGGCAAAGGCACAGGGACAGCCCCATCCCCACCATCCCTCAACCTGCAGGCAGGAAGAGCAGCACAACAGCCTGCCCCTGGATATTTGCTGCTGCAATTCCCACACAGGGTTTCCCAAAGGAAAAGGAGGATTTGCAGCAAATTGCAGTGTAATTAAGTGTCAGTGTTAAGCCCCCGTGCAGGCAGCGAGGTGTTCCAAGCTGGCTGCACATGCTGAGCTGCCTCGCAGGTACAGTTGCTGTTATAAGCTCTGCTGGAAATTGTTCCCTGGAGACCGAGGACTTTTTTGGGAGGAGGAGGAGGAGCAGGGAGGTGGCAAACAGAGCTGCTGGGAAGGGTTGTGCTGCTGCTCCCAGTCAATATCAGCTCTGGGCAGCACCTTAGGAGGAAATAACCTTCCCAGAAGGGTGCACACGGGAGCAGTCGGGATCTGAGGGCTCCACAAAGTGAGCAAACACGACACAAAAACCCTTCTGGGGAATATAAATATCTCTGTGCTGATGAGCTGGTGAGAAGAAGGAAAGGCAGAATTCCCAAGGCAGAAATCAACCCTCTGACAGTACCATCTGGGGTGTCCTGTAACAGCTCTGCCAGCAGTTTCTCCAGGACATCTTGGTATTTTTCCAGCTGCCTTGGGGTGAGCCAAGCTCTGACAGGAAGGGCTTGCTGTGGAGGAAACCAGAGAAGTCAGAACAAAAAGGTGAGGGGAGCAGAGGGAGGGAGGTTGGGGTGCTTTGACCCCACTTGGATTGAGTTAGTGGAGGGTTTAGGATTTGGAGGGAAGAACATGAGCCTCATATGGCAAAAAGCAACATTTTGAAGGCAACACACTCTCGAGTTGTTCAGAGCGCTGTTGCATAACCCGTGGGCTGGCTCAGAAATCCAGATAAAGGCACCTCCTGGCAGCAGGGATGCAAAGAAAATAATTTCTGAACCTTCTAATCCTCCACTGTGTGGCACATCGACCCTTCCAGCCCGAGCCTGCAGAGCTCCTGCCCTAGCAACGGCTGAGGATGAGCTGTGGTCCTGCTCCAGCCTGCTGGACTTGGAGCCAGCTGTGCCTGAAGCAAAGAGCTCTGTTCTGGTGCTGGCCAGCTGAGGGATGTGCTGGGGATTTCACACTTTGAACTGGGCATTTTGCTGTTTAAATCCTGTTACCGAGTGCTGGAGCATCACAAGTGCAGGAGGAGTTGCACATTAAGCTGTGCCTCGGCCAGATTCCAGCCTGGCTGGTCCTGCTGCCTGTCCCACTGGGTCTGTCCCTGTTTGGATCTGCACCCTCCTTTTGTTTGGGGATCTGCACCCTCCTTTTGCTGGCAGAGCACGGCCAAGCTCCCTGCAGGAGTTGCTGCCCACACAGGAAAAAGTTCCCTGTGCTCAAATGGCAAAGCACAATTTTCAGACTTGGCTCACCAGGTAAGTCTGCCTTTGAGGGCTTAGCCTGGCACTTCAATCCCTGAAATTGCCCATTTTCTGCTCTGTGTACAGACTTGGAGCCCAAGTTTTTACATAAGGCCTCTCCAGTGCAGAGAACTGAGGGATCAGAGGTGACTCCAAGCAGGAGCTGAAGCAGAACTGGGAGTTCCTGCCTTGCACCTGCCTGGGCTTCACTGCCTGGCAGAGACCTCGAGCTGTTCTCATCTTCCCCAGGGAGAGGCTGTTGGGTCTCAGGGGTGACCTGGCTGCTGAAGGACTAAGATGATTTAGGGTGGAGCTAAAACTTCTCTCTGATGTAAGCAGGCAGGCTGGCAGAGGACATCTCTTGGACTCCTTGTCCCCTGCATGTCCTCGTGGGCTTCTCAGAGTCCAATGGCTCCACGTACCTGGAGGGCCTTTGCTGCATTGACATCCACACCAGATTGCTCAGAGAAACCTTCCTCCTCCAGCTGCTGCAGCGAGCTCAGGGATTTCTTCTGCCCTGCCTTGTTCCTCTCCTTTTCCTGCAGTTTCGGGGCAGAGAGCAGAGGGGGCAGTTGGTGATGCTGGGAGCAGCAGCAAACCCACCCTGTGCTGTCCCAACAGCCAGAAATCCACAGTGCTGGGCACAGAACCAGTGAGATGGTGGAAGTGCCCATCAGCTGTGACCTGAGTGGCCTTTGGGGGCTGAAATCCAGCAGTGCTGGGGGCGAGGTCAGGTTACGGGGCAGGGTGTGAAGGTCTGCAGTGAACAGGAGCCACGTGTGGTGGGGAACCCTGTCAGGAGGAGATGGGAGCTGACAGCACTGGGACCTTCCCCAGCTGTCCCACAGAACCTGGCCTGGCTCTGTGCTGGAGCACAGCAAGGAAACTGAGCCCAGCCCTGCATGTGCAGAGGTCACGTTTTCCCAGCCTTTCTGCAGGTCTCTAATGTCAGCCCATCCCCATTTATTTAGCTGCCTTCAGGACCCTCTGGGAAAAGCCAGAGGTGCTTTGGGGTATGACAGACACAGCAGGACACGTTAGATGTGGCTTAGTGTGCAGCATGTGAGCACAGGAGGGGCAGGGACAGCTTTGGGGACAAATTTCCCCTTTGTTCATTCAGAAAACCCCAATCCCTGGCAGACACAGAGCTACCAGGGCTGTGGGGTACAAACATAGCCCATGTGTGTCCCCATCCTCCCCAAGGATGCCTGTGCTCCCCACAAACAGCAATTGTTACCCAGGGGGAGGTGTTGGGAATGGGATTTCTCCCGGCATCCAGGGGCTGGGCGGTGCGGGGGAAGCTCGCTGGGGCTGCGCTTCAGAAGCCGCCGTCTCCGAGCCTGCCTGACACCTTTCAACGGTATTTGTTTCACTTCAAAAGGAAAAAACGTTCTCTCGGCACGTCCCAGAGGTGACAACCAGCCGGGGGATGGTTAATTATTTGTTACAACAAAAGAGCCATCACTGAGCTGATGGGAGGCTGCAGCTGCTCTGGAAGAATTCCAGCGCCAGGAAAGGGAAAGGAGCCGCAGGGACTGCAGGTGACACCCCACAGGTGTGGCTGACCTTTGGCAGGGGGGTCCAGGCTCTCCCTTTCTATCTCACACCTTAAAAATCCCCTCTGCCTCCCCCCAAATTCGTGGATTTTGGGAGAAGGATATCACAGTGTTGTTGGTGTGCACTGCAGTTTGGGGGATAAGGGCAGGAGAAACCTATCCCGATTTATTCATTCCAGAGGGGTTACCTGCATTTTCTGGAAGTCACTCTGGGTGAAAAAGGGCATGAAGCCTTGGGTCTGCTCAGCCAGCACGGACAGCAGGGACAGCAGCAGCAAACTGGCCACCACCTTCCTCGAAACCATCCTGAGAGCCTGGACAGACAGGAAAGGAGACACCAGGGCAGGAGGGGAGAGAGACGTGTGACAAAAACGCCTTTGGCTCTGCACCAGCTGCGGCCCAGCCCAGCCCCGGCCCACCTGAGGGATATTTACTCTCCCAGTTGCTCCTGAGCTGAGAATAGAAGTGCCTTGATTGACAATTCTCTTCTCAAAGCTGTTTGTGTAAACAGATTTGTTCTTGAGCAACATCTCCAGGGATTTCAAGCCCAGCCCTTCAGGACTGCTTGAGCCTCCCTGAGTTCTGGAGCCTCAGCCCTGCAGCTGTGTTGGTTTAATACCTGAACACATCCACAGCAAACCCATCAATCCCAGCATGGCAGACAGAGGTGCTGCAAAGAGAAAATCCTTCAAGCAGCTGGTTTTTAAATTTTTGTTTTGATTTTCCTCACCACTGAAAACCTTCCTGGGTGGACTGGATCTCTTAAGAAACCTCATTGAGTGCAAAGGAAATGGGAAAGGCGTTTTCTGTCTGAGCCTGGAATAAAGGGCTTTAAAAACCACCTCTGAAGTGATCTAACTGTGACTTCACCTCAGGAAAGGACTTATGTAAACATTGAATGTTCTCTTTAAATATTAAAATATTCTCTCTGGACAGACTTAATGAAGTCTGGTCCTACAGCTTAACTTCTCCACCTGATTGGAGCCTGATCCTTAATTAGTTTCAGCAACCTCTTGGTTTGGACATTATTGAGAAGACATTGTTAAGTTAGATTTGACTCCTGAATTAGATTTCCCATAAATATCAGCTGGTATTGAACCGAGGGCCAGTGGAAGTTAATAAATATTCCCTTTCCATGGCACCTGTCAGTCACACCCTCTCCTCTCCCTTCCCTGGGCACTGCACCGGTGCCACCTCCCCCTGCCCACCCAGACTGGGCCACCAGAGCCACCTCCTGCCCTGGCACATCCCAGGGTGTCCCAGCCCTGTTTCCTGCAGGGTTCCAGGCAGGAATTCTCCAGCTCTGCCCTTGCAATGCAACCTCAGCAACATCAATCTTTGGTGCTTTTTCATTTGTTCTATCACTGCAGTAAATATATAAATAAATAAAATACTGCTGAATACAAAGAAAATACACCCAGTCAATTCCTTCATCCCTTCTTGGCTAATCCCTTTGGGAATTGATTCTCTCCCTCTTCTCCCAGAAAAAAAACCACCCACACAGACCTCTCCACTCAGACACAGCCCTGCTGAGTGCCCCCCATTGCCTGGCAAGCAGGACCCAGACTCCAGCCCCGAGATCTCCAGCTCAGCACCTCTCCAGGCAGACAGCACCTGGTGGATTTGCTTCCCAGCTCCACAGGGAGAAGAGAAAAGCAGGAGGATCCCGAGTTCAGCATCAGCACTGTGGGCACACAGGGCTGGGACACCCCTCAAAACCCAGCCAAGTGCCAGCCTGGGGGCAGGAGGGGTGGGTAGCTGGCACAGTGACAGGACACTCATTACTGACCTGTCTCCCAAAAAATCCAACCATTCCTGGCTCTAGGACCTGTCTGAGGGTCATTTTCTGCCTGCTCAGAGGGCACCAGGGCTCCCCACAGCTCCATGGCAGTGCCCAGTGTCTGCCAGGTGCCCACAGGAGGCAGGAGCTGCTGGAATTGGTGCTCCCGAGATGGGGATGAAGGAAAAGCACATTCCCCATTGTTTCAGCATCGATTTTGTTCCCTCCTCCTCCCCTGAGCTGGCTCTGCTGTGGCCAAGAGGTGCCAAGACCTACCTGGGAGTGCAGCCACGGGACACTGGAGGTCGGAGCTCTTCTCCCTCCTGTCACACCTGGGTGCTCCTGCTGGTTCTCCTCCCTTTATAAACCCATGCAGGCACTGCAGCCACTCACCTGTGCCCCTGTCCAGCTGCCTGGCCTGCATGGAAACGCCTTGCCCAGGCAGGGAATGTTATCTGCACTGGGGTTTTCTGAGTTTCTCGTTTCCAGGCAGATCCCCTCTGCTCCCTGCCCAGGTTCTTCAGCTGTTCCTGGTGGTCCCACAGCTGTGGCAGATCAGCTGCTACCTCAGTTTCTCCATCTCTAATTTAGAGAAATTCCTCTCTCCTGGCTTGTGTTTCTAGACACTGAGCCTGCAGAATGAGTTTTTTAGGATGTGAATGTCCCAGCACTACAATGACACCTGTGTCAATTATAGTTCTACTGTAATTGCAAATCACAATAATATCAAAATTGCCACTAATCACAATAATATCAAAATTGCCATTTGGAGTCTTCAAGTGGCTCCTTCTCCCATCCTCACTGAGCCTGGCACACTGATCTCCCTGGGGAACAGAAATCCTGCACTGTCATCCCTCTCCAGACAAACGAGGTGCTGAGAGAGAGAGGGAATTGTGCAACAACTCATCCCTGCTCTCCCAGGACCATCAGCCAGGAGCTGGTGCCAGAGGCTTTGGGATCAGGCCAGGCACATCCTGGTGCTGCTCCTGAGGGAGTCTGGGAGCAGCCAGGCGAGGAGCAGGAGGAAAAAACAAGCTGGGAATCCATGAAATCCTCCTGCATCCACGGGCTCCAGGGGCTGGGAGAGGGGGAGCATTCCTGCCTGATTGGGGAGGGATATCAGGAACGGCCATTGCCCAGCCCGGGAATGGCATTTGTCACCTGGGAATGGCATTTGTCACCTGGGAATGCTGTTTGTCACCTGGGAATGGCATTTGACACCTGGGAATGCCATTTGTCACCTGGCCCCATTGAAGGCAATCAATAGGACACGGGCACACCAGGTGTCACAGGGACCTGCTGCTGTCACAGCTGTCAATAATGCTCCATTTGGGACACAGCCCTCCTGAAAAACCTCGTGTCCAGCACTCAGGTGCTTCCCGGATCCCTGGGCATCCTCCCCAGCTTATCACAAAGCTCCCAGAGACTCCAGCTCAGCTTTGCTCCCTGGAAACCTCCCAGGAATGTGGCTGGGGGTGATGGAAAGGATGTCACCCACACAGTGTGGGGTGAGCCCTCCCTTCCCTAAACAATTTGCACAAACCTCATCCCATTCCCATTTTAATTGACTTTTCCAGTGCTTTTCTTCACGTGGTTGTGATGGATGCAGCTGAAGAGTCAGCAGATGGTGCTGGGAAGTGACAAATGAGTTACCAAGAAAGGTCACTTTTCCCAAGCACTGAACTTCCCCGTGTCTTGTCCCACTGTCCCTCCAAGACGTGTCTGTCTGGCAGCTTTCCATCCATCTGGGATGGAGCCTGGGGAAGGACAACCTTCCAAATCAAACAGAGGGATGAAAATTAATCATATCTGTATTAGCTGCATGCAGCCTGCCAGCTTCACCTCTTAATTATGCAAGAGTGCTCCGACAGGAAGGAATCGTGGAGCTGAAAATAAAGGATCTGATTCCAGGTCTGGGAGTGCCAGGGCCAGGTGGGAGCAACAGGCACCTCCTGCCTCTGGCTCAGCCCAGTCCATAAATGCAGCTTTTGGCACATCCTGGCTGCAAAACAAGGATAAATGAAAATAAAAAATCCCAGCTGGAGGTCTCCCTGCCAGCTCTGTAATTCCACAATTCCATCCTGCTGCATGCCTGGCACAGTTTGCAACCTGCAGCCCCTGAAACTCCCCTTTGGGCTGCAGTGCCAAGTGGCAGCAGAGGTTAGGGGCAGCAGAAACACGATGTGCAGGAGGGGTTTGAGTGCAGTTCTGCTTGTTCTGAGAGTTAAACGTTTGGCATAACTGGGAGTCGTTTTCCCAGGAAACTGGCAGTGGAGTGCAGTCCATTGGGCCTGGCAGCAGTGGCAGTGCCAAGGAAAGGGGGCACAACGAGCTGCCCGTGCCAGCAGCACACCCAAACCTCTCTGGAAACCAGCTCTGAGGTGACCTGTGCACCCCAAAACTGGGGAAATTCTGCCTGTTGCCTCAGTTTTCCATGAAAGAATAAAAGAGAGGGAAAATGGTTCTCTGGACAGAGCCTGGGTGGATTTGGCTTCTCTACAAGGGCTGGAGGGGACAGGCACTGACCAAAACCATAACAATCCTCTTTCACTTGGATTCAAAAAACCCAAAACGTTTTTTAAAAATCCCCTTTTCTAATAAAATATATGTCTGGTCTTATAAAAACTTTCTCTCCTCTCAAATACAGAAAGAAATAAACAGGAGAAAAATGTTTCATTGCCTGGTTTCTCTACATTTTTGGTCACTCCTTTGCCACCCTCTCCCCGATGTGGAAGGAGTGAAGAGAGAAGGGAGAGGAGGTGAGAAAACACCATGGATGCAGCTCAGCTGTTCCCATTTTGGTTTTCAAATCTGAGCCACCCGGTTTTCACTTGAGGGATCAGGAATATTTTTAGGAATGGTACAAAATGCAGCCTCACACCCAGGGAGGGGATGTGGCTGGTTTGTCCCGTGGGGCTGGGTGACATCCCTGGGCACCCCACTGCTCTTTTGGGGTGCTGTGACCCCAGGCAGGTGATGGGAGAGCTCAGAGGCAGGGAAATCACTCAGATTTCAGCCAAAGAGATCCCTGCCCTGCTCACAGGAGATATTATTCATTTTGGTGAGGAGGAATTCAGCTTTTTTCATACTCCAGGCACTCTCTGACCTTTCCTTGCCTCATTCCCTCCTTCCCCTGTTCCCATATCAAACACAAGTGGATCAGGTTGAGCCCTGCAAGCACCACCACCAAGGCACTGGAAGAAGCCCCAGATGGTTTTTGGGGGGCTGTTGAGGGGAAAAGGGGCAGGGAACACAACTGAGGTGGGGGGGAAAGGAGGGAGAGAAAGAAGAGGGGGAAAGAAGGGCAGGAAAAATAATTAGAGGGGAAGAAAAGGAGGGAAAGAAAGAAGAGGAGGGGGAAAAAGGGCAGGAAAAACAATTGGAGGGAAAGAAAAGGAGGGGAAAAAGAGAGGGAAAGAAGGGCAGGGAAAACAAGCAGAAGGAAGAAGAGGAGGAAAAGAAAGAAAAGAGGAGAGAAAGAAGGGCAGGGAAAACAATTGTGGGGGAAGAAGAGGAGGGGGAAAAAGAGAGGGAAAGGAGAGCCGGGAAAACAATTGGGGAGAGAATAAAAGGAGGGAAAGAAAGAAAAGGGGAGACAGAAGGGGTCCAGCACTGTTGTGCTCAGCAGTGCCAGCTGCCAGCAGATTTCCCAAGACTGGATGATGCCAGATTCCCAGGATTTATTGGTGCTCTCACCGGAGTCTCCCTGTTCATCCCAGCACCTCTCAGCAATCAGTGGCCATTTATCTGCCACAGAGGAGAAGGGTTCTGGCTCTCAAGGCACCAATTCATCCTGGGAGGAACAAGGAGGCAGAGCTGGATGGCTTCAGGGTGAGGAAGAGACTCATGTGGCAGGACAGTGAGCTCCTGGGCGAGGGATCCCAGGAGAGGCTGGGAGAGGAGCAGCAGCACATCCATCCCAGCTGGGAGGTGGGGAAAACAGAATGGAGAATTGTGACAGCAGCAGAAAGATCTGCAGAGCCTCGGGGCCTGTGCAGCCAGGCCTGATCCCAGCACAGGGCTCACTTTTGATAAAATGCCCCTTTAATCCGTGGATATTTTGCTTCAGTGCAGAATAGCAACCTCAGCGAAAGCCTCTCAACCACAAAGGCTTTAGAGGGCTAAACAGTAAAGATTGGGAATTAAGAAGAATAAATATTAATGAAAGGGGTGGGAAAATGCATCATTTCTCCAGACAATCCTGCCTGTGCTCCCCTGCACGGGGCTGTTGGGTTTATTGCTCCCTGGAGCAGGAGCTGCACGTGCTCAGAGGGATCGTGCTGGGATGGAGCCACACAGAGCCTGGAGAGAGCCCACATCCCATGGGAGAGGAAAAAAAGAAGAGAATGCCCCAAAAAAGGGCCAATAAGGGATTCAACATGCAGCAAACCCTGCACTGCTATCAGTGGCTGTGGGTCAAGCACAGCCAGAGCCAGAGCTGTTACATAAAGGGATGGGGAGCAGCCCTGGATGGAGGAAATGAATCCAATTACAGGATGAAGGGCACAGGGAGAGGATGGACACATTTGGACTGGAGCAAATCTCTAAAAGGCTTTAAAGCAGGGACAGCAAGAATGAATCATGGTGCAGGACACGCAGCCACCACCGAGAGGAGTTGGGGACTTGGAATGGGGCAGGAGGCAGGAATGGGGCTCTGCTCCTGGCTGAGGGACAAACACTGCCAGGATGTGATTCTTCTGAGAGCTGGGACACCAGTTTGGCTGTTCCTTGGGGATGTTGGAGCGAGGAGCCAGCCCAGCCAGGCAGCAGGGAACAGCCCTGCTGGAAAGAGGAAAAAAGCAGGAAACCCCCAAATTTCCTCCATGCTGATTCCCATAAGATTATAACCCAGCTGCCCGTGTCACAGCAGGCTCCAGACTTCCACTGAGAAAACTAAGGGCTTGTATTAGAAAGAAAAAAAAAATAATAAATTGACCCAGTTATGACAAAACGAAGCAGCACGTTCACAGCATCGCTGTGGAAACCCATGAGCAGCCACAACAAGGCCCTCGGGAGTAACAGGATTCCACTTCAAATGAGATTTACAAATTAAAAATAAAAGAGCTGGATTAGTTCTGTGTGCCTGAACCCCCTTTCCTGGCTGCTCAGCCTGCCTCAAGTGGACACTGCAGGGTGGGGAGGGGTGCCATGCACATGCAAACCTCAGGAATTTGGGAAAATCCTTTCCTTTGCCTCTCTGACTTTGCAGTCAAGCACCTGCCCCGTGTCAGGCAAAGGAGGTGAGCTGGACACAGATCCCTGCTAACTCCCCCTGGTAACTCCCTCAGAGAGCCCAGAAACCAGACCAAAATCCAGACTGGTTCCAGTTTGCCAGTCCCAGACCAAAATCCAGACTGGTTCCAGTTTGCCAGTCCCAGACCAAAACCCAGACTGGTTCCAGTTTGCCAGGCAGGGAGATCAGAGCAGCATTTTTGCCATCACCCCTGGCAGAGCACAACTTGCTCTGGGCACAGCCCCAGGAGCACTGCCAGAGCTGCTGGGATCTCCTGGAGGTGCTGGGATCTGCTGGGGTCTGCCAGAGCTGCTGGGATCTCTTGGAGGTGGTGGGATCTGCTGGAGCTGCTGGAGCTGCTGGGATCTGCTGGAGTTGCTGGGATCTGCCAGAGCTCCTGGGATCTCCTGGAGGTGCTGGGATCTGCTGGAGCTGCTGGGATCTCCCAGAGGTGCTGGGATCTGCCAGAGCTGCCAGGATGTCCTGGAGGTCCCAGGATCTGCCAGAGCTGCTGGGATCTTTTGGAGCTTCCGGGATCTGATAGGATCTGATTGAGCTGCCGGGATCTGATGGGATCTGATTGAGCTGCCGGGATCTGATGGAGCTGCCAGGATCTGTCAGCTGTGCTGGCTGCTCCTCACTGCAGGGCCGGGGGAATGTCTTGCACACCTGCCCACTCTGCCACAGCCCCGGGTTGTCACTGAGGGAGAAGTGTTGACAGCACCACACGGAGCGGAGCAGGTTCACAGCTGAGCCGGGATTGCTCAGCTCCTTGGCAGGGAAATGACAGGGCCCAAAGAGGGCCTGTCTCTCCAAGGAAATCCTGCAGTGCTTGGAGAGACATTACCTGGATCAGCAGCGGGAGGAAAAGGCTGGGAGCTGACAGAGCATGAAGAGGTTGGCGTGGAGGAGCTCTCCCCACATCCCAGCTGCTTTATGGCTCAGGGGGAGAGCCTGAGCAGGATGGAGATGGAGAACCTGCATGGAAAATGGGAGCTGAGGTCCTTCCTGCTCAAATTTTGTGCATGAAAGACAAAGGACAGCCTGCTGTGCACTCTGATTTTTTGTGACAAAAGCAAAGTCACCTCCCTTTCCACCCCTGGCCCCTGCCCCGGGTACCACAGAGCCACCAGCCATGGCCAGGTAATCCCTGCTGGGGGAGGGCTGGCCCAGAGAACCCAATTGTAAATACATCAGTGTCCTCCTTCTCCCTGCCACACGTTTAAATCTATTTGATCCACTCTAATGGATTGATCTACAAGTTTGTGCACACACATCCTGCTTTGGACGGGCGGCTGGCAGCGCCTCGCCCATCACGGCCTGTCAGCTCCACTCAGCCTCACCTCGAGCGCAGAGCGAATCCAATTACAGGATAAAGGGTTTTCTTCCCCTCCATATGGTCTCTATAACGCTGTGGCTTTATCTTGCCTTAACCCCTTTCCTGGCGAGGGAGCTCCCAAGCCCGGCCTAAGCGGCTCAGCGCCGCGGCCCTGGGTGGCTGCTATGTGATACGGGAAATGGGGTCTTCCCAGGGCACCCAGAGGCACATTCCTCCCTCTTTTCCTGCCCACTGGGGAGGAATGAGCCCCCACGGGAGAGAGATTCAGGGCAGCACTAGTTATAGAAGCAGCCAGAATGAGCCCAGCCGTGCAGTCAGAGCTGTGCTCACAGCCGGGGTTCACGGGGCTGTGCATCAGCCCAGCACCAGGAGCTCAGCACAGATGTTCCCTTCATGACTGATTTGTTGTGCTCTTGCATTTCCCTCCACCTTGCTCTGCCAGGTGTTCCCTGGGTGCCCCTGGGCAAGTGGCTCCTGTGCCCAGCAGGGCTGGGGATGGGCACCACAAAGGGCTGCAGGAGCCCCCCTCTCCCGTGTGAGCTCTGCCTGTCACTGATCCCTGTGAACCAGGCGTGTCGGCTCTGTGCAAGCCGGTTATTTGATTATAATTATCATCCCTTGCTCTACACAGGACATGAAAGCCCAGAGCAGCTCAGGGCCCCATCACGCCGCGCGCCAACAAACAATGAGCGAGAGACAATCCCAGCTCAAAGCAGGAAAATCTGCAAGGGGCAAGAAAAGCCTTTTCTTGAGGACAAACACAGAGCAGCAAAGCTCTCCTCCCGCATTAGGCAGGGCCTGGAATTTGCTGCTGTCTTAGAGTCAGCACAGAAAACAACCGGGAGCTCTCCTGGAGAGAGAGCAGCTCATAAACTTTCCCTGCTAAGAGACAGCAAATTAAAGCCATCTCTGTGACAGGGCTGCAGCAGGAGCTGAGGTTGCATTCAGGACACGTCCTGGAGGGACCAGGCACTCTCAGTGGTGTCATTTCCCTGCTCTGGGTTTACTCGAGGCCTTGGCCATTGCTCCGGCTGTGCTGACCTGCCCAGAGCTCTAAATCCTCCAGCCTTGGGGCAGTGACCCCAGGGGACAGGTCCATGAGGACAGCTGGGAGGGGACAGCCCTCTTGCAAAGCACAGGTGGCTCAGGCTTACCTACTCCACAGGCAGCTCCCAAAAAGGGGGAGGACCTGGTCCTGGTCAGTTCAAACCCTCTCAGTCCTGTTGTCCCTTTGAAAGGTGTCTGGGAACCACACATGAATCCAAATCTCCTCCTCACTCAGCTGCCAGGTGAGTGGAGAGGATCTGCTGAGCCAGGAAAGGTCCCTGTCCCAAAAAGTGCAGCTGAGTGTTCCCCCAGCACCCAGACTCAGTGTGCCTGTTCCCCCCACAGCTTCCTTTGCACCACTCTTGACTTTAGAAGAAGAGGGCAGGACACCCCAAAGGGGTGCCAGAAAGGGATGGGAGGTGACAATTTACTTTCCCATGGGGTACCCGTGCCCCGATGCAAAACCTTGGAGAAGATCCAGAACTTTGGGATGCTGCTGGCACTGGCAGAGAGGCCCAATTGTTTTTGAAGTGAAATCTTGGAGCTGAGGATTTGCTTTCTCTTTTGAAGGTGGGCCACCACAGTGAAATATTGGATGCTGGAAGGAGTTGCTTTCTCCCATGGGAGCTGGGAGGTGCTCACTGGAACTGGGATGAGTGCACAGCTGGTTTTGTGGATTAGAATTTCTGGGATCTCCTTTGATATTCAACTCATTCTGCAACAACGTGCCAAATTTTTGTACATCTTGAGCTTGACTATGGCCAGGAGAGGCCGGAAATTCCTCCAGGGAAAGCTCTGTGAAAAGCAGGGCCATGAGACTCCTCCACTTTCCCCTCATCCCCTCTAGGAAGACCTGGACCAGGAATTTGGTGCCTGGTGGCTTCACAGTGTGACAATTCCAAGAGGCGCATCCATCCTGTGAGGAGCCCTCATCCCGGGGCACCTGAGGCTGGCCTGACCCACTTCCCTGCACCACGTCCTACTTCTGCACCCACTGGGTCAGGAATTAGGACACCATCCATCCCAACACCCCCTTAGCCTTCCGCTCCAGCTTGGAGAGCTCCAGGCGTGTGGGAGCCCTCATTCATCCATGGGACAACGGTGACTTTTTCCATGGGCTGGGCCTTGAGGAGGAGGAGGCCCAGCTTACCTCGTTATCCGATCAGCTCCCTTAACCCCCCACATCCCCAGGATTAATGGAAGAGCTGCCCTAAGGCGCCTTAGGCAGGTCCCCTGGAGAAGGAGCCCCCATGACCCAGAAGGAAGAAATGGGGAAGAAGAACTTGGATGAGATGGAGCATTGGCACTGGCCCTGGGGATCCCACACTCCTGCTGGGAGCCTGGGAAAAGCTCCCTTCCATCCCTCTGGCTCTCCCAGGCTGTGCTGGTCTCTCTGCAAGAGTTCAGGACATCTTTGCTCTCCTTTGCCCCGTGGCACAACCAGGGGTGTGATCAGGGTCACACAACCAAGAGCTCTGCCCCAAAATCTACATTTACCCAAAAATTACCAACTGCATTACCTTTGGGATGGGAAGTGGCTTCCCCTCTACCTTTGCCCAGCTCCAGGCCCTTGGCTGTGTCAGCAGAGCCTGGATTTGGGATGCAGACCCCAGCAGTCCCCACTCTGCGCCAGGCACCTGAAACAGAGCCCAGCCAACAGCTCAGACCCACAAAGCTCAGTCCAGTCTTCCCCCAGTGACCTCCCCAAGGTCAGTGGGGCAGAGCTGGCCACTCCCAAGTCCCCAAGTGGTCTCACAGGGTCCTTCAGCCACCCAGGGACACCCCAAACCTGTGACACACTGTGGACCCCAGAACAGCTCATTCTCACATCGGCCCCTCCCAAACTCCCCACTGCTCCTCCCACCTTTGCCCCTCTTCCCAAGCGCTCCCCACCCCACCCCTTCCTGCCCCCAACACCTTAAACAACATTAAACACTTAATGGCAATTAATACGCTTTAATGCAGGTTTTGGGGCCAACTGGCTGCTTAGAGGGTGCTTAAACCATCAGCCCCTCTCAATCCCGTTGCCCTTGTCATACAAAGTTAGCCGAGCCCCTCGTCAGCCTCCCCCCTCCCTGGAGGAGGCCGGAGGGTATAAAACCACCCTGGGGCACGGCAGCGCCAGCCCCCGGCGCAGGGCAGGGCAGGGCACCACCTCCATCCCCTCACCTTCTGCTGCTCCTCGTAATTCATCCATTTTTTGGGTTGGAGGCCAACCCTCTCAAGGGGGTGGGGCTTCCCTTTTTTTAATTGATCAGGGTCAGAACGCAGTTCACTGCAGAAAACCCCTCCGGCAGAGCAGCTCCCGTAGCCAGGGCAGCATGAACGGGACGGAGGGGATCAATTTTTACGTGCCTATGTCCAACAAGACCGGGGTGGTGCGGAGCCCCTTCGAGTACCCGCAGTACTACCTGGCCGAGCCCTGGAAATACCGCCTCGTGTGCTGCTACATCTTCTTCCTCATCTCCACCGGCTTCCCCATCAACTTCCTCACCCTCCTGGTCACCTTCAAGCACAAGAAGCTCCGGCAGCCCCTCAACTACATCCTGGTCAACCTGGCGGTGGCTGACCTGTGCATGGCCTGCTTTGGTTTCACCGTCACCTTCTACACCGCCTGGAACGGCTACTTCGTGTTCGGCCCCATTGGCTGTGCCGTGGAGGGATTCTTTGCCACGCTGGGAGGTAAGGGATGGGCATGGGGGCTTGGGGTTTCCTTCTCCAGGGCTTTGGGAGTCTGGTTCCATCCCTTCATGGCGCTGTTGGGGTGTGCAGTGTTGTTCCTCCTCGTGTGGGGCTCGCACTGCGCTTAAAATGGGAGAGGAAAAGAGATTTCTGTGTGTTTGATCTTGATGGCAAGGAGCCTCCGTGGCATGGTGGCAGGGAAAGGAAGCCTGGGAAGGGATCCTTGTTTGGAGGATCCAGCCTGGGGTCACCTGGCCCTGCTGGTCACAAGGTGGTTACCAGAGACCTGCCAGGGATGACCACAGCATGTTCCCAAATCAACGCCAAGCAGCTCAGACCAAGAACAGGCTTGGAATTGAGGTCTTTTCCCAACCTTCACGATTTCATGATTATTCCTTAACCCAAAGGCTTCCCTTTTTGGGGAAATAGAGGGTTTAGAAGGGGAGGAGAAATCCCTCAGGAAGGGAACCCCACAGAAGAGCTAAAGGTGTGGAGAGATGAGAGGGCTCAGAGCTTATCCAGGGGCAAAAGGAAGGTGAGGAGGATCCAGGGCAGTTCCCAGGCTCCTCAAGGATGGCTCAGCTCTGTCCCAGCTGCACCAGATTTGAGTGCCCTTGGGATTTTCCTTGAGGCATTTCTCAGGGACACACACGAGTGCTGCCAACACTTGGCCCTGGAGAAAAACAGGGAGAATTCACTCGGCAGCCGGAGCCCACGCAGCCAGCCCTGCCCACGCCACACCTCGTGATGGATCTGACAGCCACCAGTCCTTGCTGGAGAGACCCAGAGCCACCACAGGGACTTTGCTTTCCTTCCCCTAAACAGTGCCATTTCCCACAATGATGCTGCTCTGGAAATACACATTTCAAAAACACGGATATTCTGCCAAAGGCACAGCTGAATGTCCTGATCCAAGCCAAGGAACAAGGGAAGGCTTGGTTCTGGGGTCTGAAGATCCCAAAGTCTGCTCCATCCCTGCTCAGTGAGCCTTGGGCAGTGTTATTTTGCCTTCCAAATGTTTGTACCTCTCAGAGGAGGAGGAGGAGGAGGCTCCTGTTCCCAGGGAAGGAAGTTGGCTGGGAAGCAGCAGCGGGCTGTGCGAGCAGCAGGTCCCCAGCGAATCCCAGCACAGGGTGTCGTTATCAGCAGCTTATCACAGCTGGGGGCATTAGCAGGCTTACAGCACCGACTAAACGCTCCCAAATCCCCTGAAGTTTAATTATCCCTCATAAATACATGTGCACGTTTCCCACCCACACAGCTCTCCCCCCCTCCCCGCGCCTCCCCCGATCCAGCGCCAGCAGAAGGCTCGTGAAATGCACAATTTAAAGGAATCAACAGGTTTGGAGGCATCTGGCAGCATTGCCAGGAATTGTGCTTCCCCACGCCCAGGTGGGATTCACTCCCTTGATTCTTAATTTATTAAAACCCCTCGGCTCCCAGAGCTTCTGCACGTTACGGGTGGAGCATTCCCAGTTTCCTAGCAGGATGCTGCTTATCCCACGCTGATCCCCAGCTCCCCCTGTTCTTCTCTGGAAGCACCAAGGGAAGGTGGAACCCAGAGGGGCTCTGACCACTCCATGGGCTCTCCCTCTCCTCCCTGCAGGCCAGGTTGCCCTGTGGTCCCTGGTTGTCCTGGCCATTGAGCGCTACATTGTCATCTGCAAGCCCATGGGCAACTTCCGCTTCTCTGCCAGCCACGCCATGATGGGCATCGCCTTCACCTGGGTCATGGCCATTTCCTGCGCCGCCCCGCCGCTCTTCGGCTGGTCCAGGTGAGCCCCAGGATCCCCAGCAGCCCCTGGACCCCTCCATCCCTGCAGGGAGAGCAGGTGGCACCCAGCAGGGAAGTGCTTGGCCTTGGAGGAGGGAAATGAATGTCCCATTCCCGTGGGAGGGAGTGTCACAGCAAGCTGACACTGAGTGCACCCCAACCATCGGTACCACCCCTCCAGCATCCCCCATCCTCAGGGAATTCCATCCCCAGGGAGGGTCCTGGAGCAGATTCTGACCTTTCTCCCTGCCAGGTACATCCCGGAGGGGATGCAGTGCTCCTGCGGGCCCGACTACTACACCCACAACCCCGACTTCCACAACGAGTCCTACGTGCTCTACATGTTCGTCATCCACTTCATCATCCCCGTGGTCATCATCTTCTTCTCCTACGGGCGCCTCGTTTGCAAAGTCCGCGAGGTAACGGCCTGAGGGGACTGATGGGACAGGGGGGTGGCTGAGGCAGGATTGAGGGATGTGAGTTGGGGTTGCAGAGCTGCCCCTCACCACCCTCTGCATGCACAGGCAGCTGCCCAGCAGCAGGAGTCGGCCACGACCCAGAAGGCGGAGAAGGAGGTGACGCGGATGGTGATCCTGATGGTGCTGGGCTTCATGCTGGCCTGGACGCCCTACGCCGTGGTGGCGTTCTGGATCTTCACCAACAAGGGCGCCGACTTCTCGGCCACGCTGATGGCAGTGCCTGCCTTCTTCTCCAAGAGCTCCTCCCTCTACAACCCCATCATCTACGTGCTCATGAACAAACAGGTGAGACACCCACAGATGGGGGCTCCACGGGCATGTTGCTCCTTCCCAGAAGGATCTCAGTCCATCCAGGGACTCCTGGTCCTGTGGCACGTCCCCACTGGCCCCCAGTGCCACCATTGTCATTTCTCTCCCCTCCCCAGTTCCGTAACTGCATGATCACCACAATCTGCTGTGGCAAGAACCCCTTTGGGGATGAAGACACCTCCTCCACCGTATCCCAGAGCAAGACCGAGGTCTCCTCCGTCTCCTCCAGCCAAGTATCACCTGCATAGAGCATGGACAGTTTGAACTGGGGTGACCAGCTGAGCTCGGGGACCCCGACAGACGCCTCCCAGCCATCCCCTCGTGCCCCGGCCCCCTCCCCTGCAGGGGAATTTAGCTGTGCCCGTCCTGCCATAGCAGTGCAGACCCCACCCCACACATCCACGGGGACCCACACGTGGCACTCTGAGCTCTGCCACAGTGCTCCCACTCTGACGTGCTCCAGGAGCGTGTCACCTCTGGGGGACTGTCCCTACCTGTCCCCATCGAGTTTGAACAGCAGTGGCTGGTGGGGACCCCAAACCTTTTCCTGCCTGAATCCCATTCCCCACCAGCATCGCCCTTTCCCGGGCTCTTGGGAGCATCACAGGAGCACCCAGGCCTCATTTGCAAAAATCTAAATATTCTGGCAAAGCCCCAGGAGCAGGACCCCGTGGCTGGGGTGGCCCCACCTGCCCCTCACCATGGCCTGAGCCTGGGGCCCTCTGAGCCACGCTCCCACTGGGATTCCCTGCAGGAATCGATTCCTGCAGCCTCTATAAATCAATATAACAAACAGAGCCACGAGCAGGCTCTGCCTCCAGCCCAGCTCCCTCTTTCCCCAAGACAGCACTGTAGATACATTTTTTTGTCTTGGAACCTGTAAATATTTGCTCATGTCCTTTGAAGTCTCTATCCCTCTCAGCTCTTTCCTTTCTCCTCCTGTTGCCCACTCCAAAGCAGAGAAATTCCCCTTCCACCTCTGCTCTGGCTGGACAGGCACGGCCAACCTTGGAGGGTGGGGCCGGGACCCGAGCTCTTTCCTGTACATATTTTATAAATAAATAATCTCATGTCAGCACAAGGACGTCTGCAGTCAAGGAGTAGGGGTTTAAAAAAATACAAAATAAACAGAAGCAGCACAGAGAAAAACACAGATGCTCAGTCCTTGTCCTTTCTCTTGGGCTGTGGGGACAAGATGCTGGTGGCCAGCTGGGGGAACACAGGACACGAGCCTGTAGCTGTCCCAAAAACCATGGGAAGGGGGATCAGTGGGTGACACCATCCCGACAAGGTGGCAGCCCCATTAGCTGGAGCACTAAAGGTGTTTAGAGGCAAAAAAAGACACACAGGGCACAGCCCTCACTGCTCAGCCAGGGGTTTTGGCACTTTAATATTTAAGATTTCCCCATGTAGCCTTAAATAAAGCTGCAGCTGAGAGCTTCTTGCAGAATTCAAGTTCTCCTTCCTGTGGGGCCCTTCCAGGCAGCATTGTGACAGAATTGGAAGAATCAGGGAAAAATTGTTCCCTGTGTCAGTGAATTCATTGAGAGCGATCCCAGTGCCAGAACCTTGCCCTCCCCTCCCTGCTCAGCTCACACCTCCCTCTCTGGTGTTTTTCCTCCTTTTTGGGTCCAAAGCCACCAAAACCAGTGGGAAGTCCCAGGCTCACCCCTGGCAGGGATAGGAAACATTTCTGCCCCAAAACACCAGGCCTGGGAGGGGAAGGATGCAGCCCCAGCTCTCCAGGCACCCTCCTGTCTCTGCACCCACCCAAATTTGGGGCTCCTGGCTGGGATTGCCCTGGAGCAGCTCCCACACCACTCCTGCTGTGCTGGATGATTCATGGCCACTCTGCCCATCCCAGGAGCCTTTTTTCCTTCCCCACAAAGCCCCAAACCAAGCTCAGAACTGATTTCTTCAAGCCATGGGAGCAGGGGAGGAGCAGCCACCAGACAACCAAAAGCCCAAACCTCACCCAGCCCAACAGACCCAACCCTTCCCTGACAGAAAGCATCTCAATCAAAGGTTCCTCTTGAAAAATCACCCAGGAGCTCTTTCCTTCCACTTTTCCATAAATAGATGGGTTTATCCAGGCACGGCATTTGCAACCAGCAGGGACCATCCTGGCATCACCCACTCAGAGCAGGCACCACCAGCTGCTCCAGTGCTGCTGGCCTGGCACTGCTGCCACCTAAATTCAGATGCAAACTGAGGAAAGCAGCCAGACTCATCCAGGGAATGGAGACAGCTGGAATCTCAGGCCCAAAGGGCATCTCAGTGTCTGACTCCCATCCTTCTGCAGCTGGGGCTGCTCCTCCTCATCCCAGCACTGCTGTCAGCTGCTTTAGGAAAACTGCAGTAATTGGCTCAATTCATTTTAAATCAGTTCTCATTTGTGCAAGCAGCACTCAGGGAAAAGCAGCTCGGAGTTTGTAACGTCCTGATTTGGAGCATCCACAGGGATGGGGGGGAAATCTCAGTGAGGTGTTCTTGGTCTTTGCCCCACAGCCCTGGGCACAGACAGAACCCCAAGAACAGGGACAAACCGGGGTGCTGGCCCAGTGCTCCTCCCCACAACCCTGATCCTGCCCAGGGCTGCTCTCTCCAGGCTGGAATGGCACTGCCTGGACTTCTCCCAGGACGTTTTTATCCCATCAGTGCAGAAGGAGCAGCTCCATGCCAGAGGGTCTGGCTCTGCTCGTTTGTCTCTGCCAAAGGAAAAACATCTCCTTGTCCAGCCACAAGAAACAAGAAGATTAAAACCCTCAAACACTCCCCCCTTCCCTCTGTTCCAGCACACACAGCACTGGAGGGGCCAAATCCCTCTCTGGGGGAATACCAGGGGGAAAATCTGCACCTTAAAGGAAAAATTGCTGGAATTAGAGCTTGGGAGAAGCCAGAATTGCCCCTGACAGTGCCAGGGGGACCTTGCACAGCCCCAGCAGCCCAGGGAGACCCAGGCAGTGTTTGCCTCCCACCCAGGAGGGTTCAGGAGTCCCCACATCTGTGTCACTCCCCAGCAGGGCCACGTTTGTGTCACATCCCCAGCCCGAATCCATCAGGGCTGCCTGTGTCATGTTAGCAGCAATGAAAGGATTCAAACAGCAATTCCTTACTTTTATGAACAAATGGCCCTGGCTGGATGATTCAGGCAGCATTCAATTCCCAGCCAGAAAGTGTCAGCAAAATCCCAGCCTCTCACATGTAGGTGGATAACTGCAAATGAAAGGAGGGAATTATTAGCACTTAATACTCGGTGGGTTTGCACTCCCCAGGGCTCCTCTCCAGGAGGTGCCAAACGCTCCAGAGCTCCTGCAGCTGGGAGGGCCCTGCCAGGGGGGCTGCAGGGATTGGGGTGATGGCTTTGGATACTGGGATTGACCTCACCCCACTGCCAGGGCCCTGCTCCAGAACAGAACCCCTGGTCTCCTGCAGCCTGTCCCTTCCACAGCCCTTTTCTCCTCTGGTCCATCCTCCCCAGAACTCCTTTTATCCTCCAGACTTTCCCTTCCAGAGCCCTTTTCTCCTCCATCCCATCCCATCCCATCCCATCCCATCCCACCCCATCCCATCCCATCCCATCCCATCCCGAGCCCCGTTTCTCCTCCAGCCTGTCCTTTCCAGAACCCTTTTCTTCCTGCATCCCACCCTCTGCAGAACCCCCTTTCCTTCTCCATCCTGATCCCTCCAGAGCCCCTTTTCTCCTCCAGACTTTCCTTTCCAGAACCCCATTTCTCCTCCAGCTTGTTCCATCCAGAGCCCCTTTTCTCCTCCAGCCTGTCCTTACCAGATCCCCTTTTCTCCTCCATCTCATCCTCTCCAGAACCCCCTTTCCCCTCCAGACTTCCCCTTCCAGAGCCCCTTTTCTCCTCCAGCCTGTCCTTTCCAGAACCCTTTTTTCCTCCATCCCACCCTCTCCAGAACCCCCTTTCCTTCTCCATCCTGACCCCTCCAGAACCCCTTTTCTCCTCCAGCCCATCCCATCCCGAACCCCCTTTCTCCCTCCTGAGCCCTTTTCTCCTCCCCACACCCCTCTCCCATCTCCCCTCCCCACCCAGGGACCCTCAGGGACCCCAAACCCTTCATGGCACAAATCCCCAGCTCCAGAGGGATCCAGGGAGGCTCCCCAAGCACCTGGGGCTGCTCCAGGCCGTGCAGGATTGTGCTCCACACTCTCCATTTCTCCTTCACCCAGCCTGCCCATATTTTTCTTGTTCATCAGACTGACAAATGGGCAGAAAACAGACTCCTGGTGATTTCCTGCACTGGCTGCCCACTCCTCCTCTCCCCTCGGCGATGACTGAGAGCTGAAAAAGCAGGAATAGCATATAAATTTCCTCCCTGCTTTAATAAATACCTCTATTACCTTGTGCTTTCCCCCGGCTCGCTGTGCAGCTCCTGCTGCCCGCCAGGCAGACGTGATAAACCAAAATTCACATTTCTGTGGGGAACCAGCAGCAGGGCTCAGGCAGGCTGGCAGCAGCATGGGAGGGGTGAACCTCCCACCTCGGGGGTCTGGCTGCAGCTTCACATCATCCCACGGGGACATCAATTAATTCATTTATCACCAAAAGGGAGCTGGGGTTTGTCTGGTCCCTCTGTGGACTCCCTGTGCTGGTCCCATGGGGAGGAGGGGTCTCATCATTGCCAGGGCTCATCCCAGACACCTCTGAGACCCTCGGGGTGAGCCTGGGGTTTCCTGAAGGGTGGGAATAAAGACAAACCCTGCTAAAATCTCAGCCAGAGGGTGCAGGGGGAGCAGAAGGGTTTGGTGGTGGAGGAAAAGCTGTCACAGCTGGGATCTGTGCTGGATTCCTCCTCCCTGGGCCTCCAAAACTGGGTGGTGGTGATGGGCAGCCCCCAAATCAGCCCCATCCCACACTCAGGGCTTGGAATGTGCTGAGCCTCATCCAAATCCTTGCCTGGGGCTCTCAGGACACCCAGGGCCGGCTGTGTCACTGTCCCTTGGCCAGGACACCCCCGAGCAGTGCAGGAGCAGCCCGAGCATCCCAGTGGGATGCAGAGACCTCGCTGCATCCCCATCCACTCTCTCTGAAGGACAGCAGGGAAAACCCACCGGCCTTTTACACCCCAGCGCTGCCTTTGGGGCACCCCTGTCCCCTCTGCCACCCCCTGATCCGAGCGGGCAGTGCCACTGTCCCCATCCCCGGGCACCGCAGCCTCGGCTGCTCCTCCCCCGGAGCCGGATTGATGGCGGTGCTCACAAAAACACCTCCCAAAGGAGGTTAGGAGGTGGCAGCCTCCCAGTTCCCCCTCAGCCAGCGATTGCTGTGTCTCATCCCCTTCCTGGAGTCTCTTTAACTCCTGCATTTAACGAGCTCCTAAACAAGGAGCGGCAGCAAGGGGCAGCGCCCGCTCCCTCCCTGCCAGGGGCATTTGGGGACCCAGCCCAGGAATGGGAAATTCCTCCGAAGTCCCTTTGATTTATGGCTCTCGTTAATCCTCCAGGAGGGCCCCGAGCTGCCCCGAACCTCCGAGGGATGAATAATTTAGCAGCTGGTTAAATATTCTTTAAGGGTTACAGAGCATCAGTGGGAGAGGGGATTTCGGAGGGAGAGGGACTCAAAATTACAAATTGAGCCCAAAAAGAGGGAAAGGAAGGGAAGGGAAGGGAAGGGAAGGGAAGGGAAGGGAAGGGAAGGGAAGGGAAGGGAAGGGAAGGGAAGGGAAGGGAAGGGAAGGGAAGGGAAGGGAAGGGAAGGGAAGGGAAGGGAAGGGAAGGGAAGGGAAGGGAAGGGAAGGGAAGGGAAGGGAAGGGAAGGGAAGGGAAGGGAAGGGAAGGGAAGGGAAGGGAAGGTGCAGCAGGGCTCAAGCCCAGCCTGCTCTCACAGGATGCCGATGCTGCCCCACCCCGGCCCTCCCCGCTGCCCTCGGGGGCAGAGCTGCAGGAACGCAAAGTTTTGGCAGCAGAACCTCGATGGAATGCGCTGCCAAGGGGATTTTCCACCCCCTCCCCAGCGATCAGGGCGGCATTCCCAGCGAGGAATCCCCGGGCTGATGCTGGAGGCAGATCCCAGAGGTTGGAGAGGAGAGTCCAGGTGCTCCCGCCGGGAGTTCCCGGCTCCTTCCAGCCTGGGCTCGGGGTGGTTTGGGCTGCCCGGAGCCCCCCGGCCCCGCGGAGCCGGCGGAGGTAGAGGGCAGCAGAGGCTGCTCCTTGCGGCAGCCGGGATGTGACAGGTCCTGCCCGCTGGAACCGCGTGAGGAACACACGGAATTAACGGAATAAACGGAATAAATGGAATAAAGCTGCTCCACGGCAAAGGAACGGCCAGGCTGTTGGGGTGGGAACAAGCTGCACATCCCAGTGGGAATGAGGGATGGAGCCAGGATGGGTCCTGCAGGCTCTGGGACACTCCTCCCCTGTGGGTCTGGGGACAGCAGGGCCACGGCTCGGGTTCCCAGGTGTCCCCTGCCATGGCCATCTGTCCTGCTGGGGCCACAATGCTGGGACAGTCTCCAGACACTGGAATTTGCTCTGACACGGACACAGGATATCCATTGATGATACCGATGTCACCCCCCTCATCATTTCCAAGAGGTCTGGAGGGGATAAATCAATAAAAACATATATTTATAACCTCCATATCCCATTCAAAACTGGTGCTTTAGCTGGGATCTCAGGAAGGAGAAGCTCAGCCTCCATCCTTTTTCCTCTCTTTGCTCATCCTCACTCCTTGTCCCAATCCCCCACGCCCCACAGTGATGGAGGCTGGGGGTGGAACAGGGAGAGGAGCCGGGGCTGGGATGGATCCCAGGAGGCAGGGAAGATCAAATAACCTGTCCTGAAACACAGGGACTGCAGCAGGAGGGACCCCAGACCCAGAGCCCTGGCACAGGAGGGGTTGGTGGATTTAGGGTTTGATTGGAGCCTGTTGCACTCCCCAGGGTTTATTTGGATCCGTACCCAGGTATCAGAGAGGACAGAGACCCTTGGGGCCGAGCTGGGACAAAACCCCTGAGCTTTACTGAGCCCAGCTTGTTTAAAGGAACAAAAAAAGGAGGTTTTTTCCTAATTCCCACCCAAGAACCTGCAGAGAAGTGAGGGAGGGGTCTCATTCTGCCCTGCCCTGAGCTCTGGGGAGTCCTGGAGCTCCTGAATCCCAGAGGTCCCAAATGGGGGCATGAATAAATCCATGCCATGGCCACAGGGAGGGACCAAGGGCAGTGGCACATGCCCAGAGCAGAACTGTGATGCTCTTTTTATTTTTCTTTTTTTTTTTTGAGGGCAGCAGCCAGCGCCTCCTTTTCCAGTTTTTTTCCCTGTTTTCCCTCCTTTTCCTGGTTCTCCTCCTCCCCCTCGGGCTGCTGCCTCCCGCCTGCGGTGCAGATGGCCCAGCATATGGGCAGCCTCCCCTCGTGCTCACACCTTGTAAGCAGATTCTGTCAGGTTTCGAGAGGAAAAGCTTAATTAAGCAGTTGTGTGTGTACAATTATGTCCTTAATTATCTCCGCGTTTGGCTCCTTTGTTGTTCTCTGCTTGTGAGAAGTTTGGGAACAACCACAGGCGTCCTGCAGGAGCTTTTTCCTTCCCGGGTTTCTCTCTCTTCCTGCCCAATTTTAGGGATTTTCTGGCTAATGGGAGATGCAGGACGAGCCCCTCTGTGTGATGGTGCTCACAGGGGTTTTTGGATTGGGGAAGAGATGAGGATCTGGCTCCATGGTTCAGAAGGTTTGATTTATTATTTTATGATATATATTACATTAAAACTATACTAAAAGAATAGAAGAAAAGGTTTCATCAGAAGGCTGGCTAAGAATAGAATAGGAAGGAATGATAACAAAGGTTTGTGGCTCGACTCTGTGTCCAAGCCAGCTGGGCTGTGATTGACCATTAATTAGAAACAACCACATGATCCCAATCACAGATGCACCTGTTGCATCCCACAGCAGCAGATAATCAATGTTTACAGTTTGTTCCTGAGGCCTCTCAGCTTCTCAGGAGGAAAAATCCTAAAGAAAGGATTTTCCATAAACAATGTCTGCCACACCTCCGGCCCCTGGGATTCACTGACCCCAGCTCAGTTCCCAAACAGTTCTGCCCACACAAAGTGCAGCCTCAGCTGCTCCAAAGCTGCTCCAGCCCCGTTTATCACCTCCCACATTTGTGCTCCAGTGCCCCAGCCCTGCCCCAAGCCCCTCAGGACTGAACAGATCCCGTGGCAGCACCAGCAGGTGATGCTCCATTGCTCCCACACCCGGCACTGCCAGCCAAGGGGACCCTGCCTAATTAACTCCTCTAATTACCCCATTCCCCGCCATTTCCCAGCCTGCCACATCTCCAGGGACATCCTGGGTGCCCTCCTCACTCTCAGCCAGGGTCTGGAGCCACCTGCAGAGATCAGGGACGGGAGGTGGCACAAACAACTGGCTCATTTGTGGTGGTGCTTTTATTTTATGCTCAGAGCACTAAACAGCCATAAACATCCCGAGCTGGATGGTGGAGCTGGGGGTGGTTTTATTGTCTGGAAGTCCTTGAAGTTTCGCCATGAACCTTTTATTAAAAATAACCCCAAACTCTCGTTTCTCTAATTGAGTGTATTTCAGAACCCACACGCTTGCATTTGTACTCAGGTATGTTTATATCACCACCAGTTAATTTTTATTTACCTTCTAGTGAAACTCATCTTCCTCCTTTAATTCCCAGGCCTGCATTTGCTTTCAAATCAGAATTGGGACCCAACAATCAGCCATGAATTTCAGGTGCCATTAAACCCTCAGCTCTGCTCTCACAGCTTCCAAACCCAAGCACAGCAGTGACCTCCCCCTCCTTTTCCAGGCATCCCAGCAGGGAAAATGAATCTTCATCCAGCTGAGAGGTGCCAAGTGCCAGGAATGAGCCCGGGGAGAATGGCAGGAGTGATGGGGGCTGCAAAGGGAGGGGTGGGGGGAGATTGGAGGGAAGGAGGAGAGGAACAGTCTGTGAAAAATGCGGATTTTATGATTGGCTTGTCACAAATATTGAAATGATTGTTATATGTGTTGTGTTGGAAAGTGATGCTGTGTTAATTCCCCGAGCTGGCCCCGGGGCAGAGCACAACGTGTCCCAGTGGGGCTGGGGCAGCTCCTCCTCCAATTCCCTGCCCCACTCCCCAATTTTCCACTCCACTCCCCAATTCCTCTCTCCACTCCCCAATCCCCCTCTCCGCTCCTCAATTCCCTTCTCCACTCCCCAGTTCCTCTCTCCAATCCCCAATTCCCTTCTCCTCCTCTCAATTCCCCTCTCCACTGCTCAATTCCCTTTTCTGCTCCCCAATTTCCCTCTCCACTCCCCAATTTCCCTCTCTGCTCCCCAGTTCCATTCTCCACTCCCCAATTCCCTGCCCCACTCCCCAATTTTCCACCCCACTCCCTAATTCCCTTCTCTTCCCCCCAATTCCCCTCTCCTCTCCCCAATTCCCCTCTCTGCTCCCCAATTCCTTTCTCTGCTCCCCAGTTCCCCTCTCCACACCCCAGTTCCCTGTTCTGCTCCCCAATTCCCTTTTCTACTCCCCAATTCCCCCTTTGCTCCCCAATTCCCTTTTCTGCTCCCCAATTCCCCTCTCCACTCCCCAATTCCCTGCCCCACTCCCCAATTCCCCTCTCCATTCCTCAATTCCCTTTTCTACTCCCCAATTCCCCTCTCTGCTCCCCAATTTTCCACTCCACTCCCCAATTCCCCTCTCTGCTCCCCAATTCCCTTTTCTGCTCCCCAATTCCCCTCTCTGCTCCCCAATTCCCTTTTCTGCTCCCCAATTCCCCTCTCTGCTCCCCAATTCTCTTTTCTGCTCCCCAATTCCCCTCTCTGCTCCCCAATTCCCCTCTCTGCTCCCCAGTTCCCCTCTCCAGCGCGGGGCAGTTGAGGACAGGGGCGGCTCTCAGGCTGTAATTAACACCCGGCCGTAATTAACACCCTGGAGCAGGGATTTGATCCCTTTCATCCTTTCATCCAGGGGCTGCGGGAAGGCTTCAGAGCCCGGCGGCTTTGGGGCTGTCTCACTCCAACCTGGTGTAAATTCAGCCCCTTTTTTGGGGAAATTTGAATTTTTTGGGGGTGCAGCGAGGAGAGGATTTTGGCAGCATCGACAGCAAAATCCCTGCTGCTCCTGCCCAGCCCCAACATCCCCATCAGGGCAGTTTGGGATGCAGGACGTGGCAGAAACCCCAAACCCCATCCCCGAGGATGCTGAGGAAGCAGGATCAGAGATCCCACTGCTCTCCTGACCCCTCTGTCTCAGTTATTCCCCCTTCCCACAGAAATTATTCCTGTCCAGCAGGACTTTTACACCCTGCAGGACTTTTACACCCTGCAGGAATTTTACACCCTGCAGGACTTTTACACCCTGCAGGAACTTTACACCCTGCAGGACTTTTACACCCTGCAGGAATTCCACCAGGCAGCCCAAAGCAAACACAATATTTTAAAGTCCTTCCCAGCCTAACCATCCCCAGCGCTATTAATAACACTTGTAAGGAGTTGTTCTTGAATAGATATGATTTTTATCTTGACAGCGTCTCCCTAAATCATTTTTATCCCCGCGAAGTTTGCGAGGAGCAGATTTTCCTGAGGGCCATTTATCTCGGCAAATATCCCCACCCCTGCTTATTGCTCACTCCCTCTTTAGTGATGGTTTGGGTTGTTCCCCACCCTCAGCCTCAGCTCCCAAATTCTCCATCCCCTCCCTCCACGTGTGTTTAAATAAACTCAAATCCTGCAATCTCTGTGGCTGAGGAGCTGTTGGAGGTGGGATGAGGTGTGAGCTCGCTGCCAAACATCCTCCTGTCCTCCCTCCCTCCCCGTCTTCAGCCACAATTCCGCTTCAGAAAAGGCTCAGAGCTGCCCTGAATTATCTGAATTTTCAGCTTTTCCCCTCGTTGTGGCAGATGGACAAAGGCACAGGGAAAGCTGGAGGCAGGGGAGGCAGTGGGGCCATTCCTGCTGTCACATCCATCACTGCAGGGGGAATAAAGAGTTTTTTAAAAGAGGAGAACTGCGGGGAAAGGAGCAGATTCTCTGATCCTGCTTGGGAAACACAAATTCTGCTGGCAGATGGGCCGGGCTGCTCCTGCTGGGGGGATGAACCCGTCCCAAAGGGGCTGAACTCACCCCAAAGGGATTGAACACACCCTAAAGGGGCTGAATTTACCCCAAAGGGGCTGAACGCGTCCGAAAGGGGCTGAATTTACCCCAAAGGGGCTGAACGCGTCCAAAAGGGGCTGAATTTATCCTAAAGGGACTGAACTCACCCCAAAGGGACTGAACTCACTCCAAAGGGGCTGAATTTACCCTAAAGGGGCTGAACTCTCCCCCAAAGGGGCTGAATTTACCCCAAAGGGGTTGAACTCACTCCAAAGGGGCTGAATTTACCCTAAAGGGGTTGAATTTACCCCAAAGGGACTGAACTCACCCCAAAGGGGCTGAACTCACCCCAAAGGGGCTGAATTTACCCCAAAGGGGCTGATTTTACCCCAAAGGGGCTGAACTCACTCCAAAGGGACTGAACTCTCCCCCAAGGCACTGAATTCACCCCAAAGAGACTGATTTTACCCCAAAGGGGCTGAATTTACCCTAAAGGGGCTGAATTTACCCTAAAGGGGCTGAACTCTCCCCAAAAATGCTGAATTTCTCCTCTGCCCAGGCCTGGGGACCCTCCCAGCAGCAGGACAGAGCCCACCCCCGTGTTTGGCAGCACAGAGGGGCTGTGACAGCAGCTCCAAGGTGCAGAGAATTCCCCAGCTCTGGGATCCGAGGAGCAGAACATCATTTGTCATCTTTAAAGATACGCAGAGCCGGCGAGAGAATGAATTCTTCTTCATAACCCAGTTCCCAGGATATTTTTACTGTGCATCATAAATTATAATACCTTTTTATTTTTGCTTTATGGCCTGTCCCCCGCCAATTCTGGTGATCTACATCCTCACCCCCCCTCCCCACCCAGTGCTTGAGGAACAATCCCTGCCTGGCTCTCTCCTCCTCCCATCAGCTCCTCTGCCTCTCTCCTTCCACCTGCAGCTCTTTTTCCTCTGGGGCACCCATGGAAGTCACCAGGAGGGGACCAGGAGGGGACAGTGGCACCTCTGGGCAGGGGAATTGAGTTGTCAGGGCCCAGCACACCCCTCTGGCTGTCCTGAGCAGCCCAGACCCTGCCAGGGGGCTCAGAGACCCTGGCACAGAGCCCAAAATGCCCCTGTGGGTTTGATTGTGACCTGTGGAGCAAATTACCAACCTTGTATGAAGATCTGCAAGCCACAACAGTTTAAGTAGAATATTAGTGAAGTTATCACAGGGTGGAAAAGTAGATTTTGGGGTTTTTGGTATGGGGGTTCAGGGGGCAAGATGGAGGGAACTGGGTGTGTCCAGCCTTTCTCCTTCTCCTTCTTGGCCTCCATTTTCTGGGTGATGGTGGCACTCACAGATTGGTTTAGAGTAGGAGCTCACTGTCTAACATAGGTGATGGGTATTGGGAAGTAATTGTAAATATTGTACAGGTAGTTTTTAGTATAAAGACACAACACTGTCCTGGGGACAGGCAGAGTGCCTGGAACTGTCCTGCTGGACGGACCTGGGCAGGGCAGGAGAAAATTTTTTATAGATAAGGAACAATAAACAACCTTGAGAAATGATGAGCCCTGACTCCTTCTTCAAGGAGTCAGAAAAGAAGAAGGGAAGGGAAGGGAAGGGAAGGGAAGGGAAGGGAAGGGAAGGGAAGGGAAGGGAAGGGAAGGGAAGGGAAGGGAAGGGAAGGGAAGGGAAGGGAAGGGAAGGGAAGGGAAGGGAAGGGAAGGGAAGGGAAGGGAAGGGAAGGGAAGGGAAGGGAAGGGAAGGGAAGGGAAGGGAAGGGAAGGGAAGGGAAGGGAAGGGAAGGGAAGGGAAGGGAAGGGAAGGGAAGGGAAGGGAAGGGAAGAAACTTTTGAACTTTTCTCGGGGTCACTCTGACCAGCTAGAGATCCCGACAGACGGTGACACCTTCGGGCTGCTGCAGAGCCTCGGCCAGGGGTGGCCCCAACCCCAGCTCTGCCCCACAGCCCTGGCAGCTGCAGGGAGGGCACCTCTAGATCCTTGTCCCTGCTGGAGCAGCCCAGCAGCTCTGTGAGACCTCCCTGGGTGGGTGAGGCAGCCCTGGGCACCCCCTGCCCCTCACACCTGGGCTCCAGGTGCTCCTGAGGTGGGCACAGCTCTGAGCTTAGCACCAACCTCGTTCAGCCCTGGCACAGCAACACCCAGGGCTGCCTCTGAGCACAGCCGGGTCCCACACGGAGATGGGGCATGGGGAGGGCACAGAAAACAGCTCTGTGCAGCCCCCAGGGTGCTTCCAAGCAGCTGGAGGCAGAGCAGGGTCGTGGTGCCCGAGAATGTGGGGACACACCGGCCCTGGGGCCAGCAGGAGCCCAGCGAGGGGAGCGGGCAGGGAGCAGGGCAGCGGTGACAAATGGCTTCAATTCCTGGGCAGACACCGATGGGAGGGGGTGATTAATGAGCCCAGCACCTCTCGGTGGCCTCAGGAGCTCGGGGAGATGTTTGGGCAGAGGGTGGAGGGGGCAGGCTGGGAGCTGAGAGCCGGCAGGAGGTGACAGCCACTCCCAAAGCCCCTGTCCCGCCTGCCCACAGCATCCCGGCTTTGCCTATTCCCTCCTTTCCACGCTGTGAAAATTTACCACGTGAAAATGTGAAAAATGCGGATTTTATGATTGGCTTGTCGTAAATATTCAAATAAATGTTATATATGTTGTGTTAGAAAGTGATGCTTTGCTAATTTTCTTAAGTAGTGTGGTAAATATAGTTTTAGGTCATAACATAATGTTATAAAATAGAAATTATGCTGTGTAAGATACTTTTTTAAAAGAAAGGACTCGCAGTGAGATAGCAGCCCCAGGACACCTGAATCTTTCAGAGAAAGAGAATTTTCTTGCTCTCTTATCGAGTTCTCCTCCCCTTGCTCAGCCCTGAAGATGCTGTCAGGATTCTGTGCCCTCTCCATGCCCACAATGTCCCTGGTTTTGCTTATTCCCTCCTTTCCACGCTGTGAAAAATGCGGATTTTATGATTGGCTTGTCGTAAATATTCAAATGAATGTTATATATGTTGTGTTAGAAAGTGATGCTGTGTTAATTTTCTTAAGTAGTGTGTTAAATAGAGTTTTAGGTCATAACATAATGTTAAAATAGAAATTATGCTGTGTAAGATACTTTTTAAAAAGAAAGGACTCGCAGTGAGATAGCAGCCCCAGGACACCTGAATCTTTCAGAGAAAGAGAATTTCTTGCTCTCTTATCGAGTTCTCCTCACCTTGCTGAGCCCTGAAGATGCTGTCAGGATTCAGAGGAAGAAGCTGACACTGCCCAGACAGAATCCTGTGTTTGAATGGAATTTCTGCATCATGGATGAGGTGTATGAATATGCAACAGGTTATTGCTTTTAAGGGTTAATCCTCTGTTAACGTGGGGCCTTTTTCAGGCTTATTTTGCCCAGAAAGAGGTACCTGGACTGTCCATAACTCTTTGTTTTTATTGTCTCGTATTGTCCTAAATCCAAATTGTCCAAATTATTATTACTCTAATTATAATGCTATTTTATAACCATTTTATTACTATTATTTTTATAGTTATTATTATTATTAATAATAATAATATATTATTAATAACTATAATATTATTATAGTTGTTATTATTAATAATATATTATTATTAACTATATTATTATTATTATTTATTATTGTTATTATTATTATTATTTTTAAAATTTAAAAAAAAAAAGTGATTGGGCTTTTCACACACACCCTACATAAAATCCAGGCTCTGAGCTGGAACTCCCCAAAAATGAGCTGAGACCAGTCTGGGCTGGGGAATATCCTGGGAAAGGTGGGGAGGAAGAGGAGGATGCTGAGCACAGGAAAAGCTGGATTGGCACTCTGGGGGCACCAGAACAGCAGAAAAACCTCACACCTTTACTCACCTGTCCACTCGGGCCCTGGGGGGCACACCCAGGTGCTGCAGGAGATTAATGACCTTGGCAAAATGTAATTACAGCCCGGGCCCGCGCCGTTAATGAGCGCGTATTCTCCCTGTCAATGCGCCCTAATTGAAAATGAGTAGGCGACTCGGCTGGCAGCGGAGCTGGCTGCAGAGGCTCGTTGCTGTATTAATTGTAGTAATTAGCAGTCACTTTAGGCTGGAGTCAGCTATAAATAGGGGGTCCGTTCGTTCAGCGCAGAGCGTGGTTTAAAATGCAAATAAAATCTGTAAATCGCTGCTCTCCCCCAGCCCCCCAAAAGCTGCGGGGATGCTCTGGGGAGTTTGGCTTCCAAAAAGGAAGTGATGCCCTCGTTTGCCAGCTCGGGATGGTGGCAGCAGCCCCAGGACACCCTGGCACTGAGGTTTGGTGCTGCCAGGGTGATGGGCAGCCCCAAATCAGCCCCATCCCACACTTAAGGGTTGAAATTTGCTGGAAAAACCCCAAAATGGGGTGATGGTGATGGGCAGCCCGAAATCAGCCCCATCCCACACTCAGGGCTTGGAATGTTTAAAAAAATCCCAAAATTGAGTGATGGGCACCCCCAAATCAGCCCCATCCCACACTCAAGGGTTGAAATTTGCTGGAAAAACCCCAAAATTGGGTGATGGTGATGGGCAGCTCCAAATCAGCTCCATCCCTCACTTTGGGCTTGGAATGTGCTGGAAAAACCCCAAAATGGGGTGACGGTGATGGGCACCTCCAAATCAGCCCCATCCCATGCCCAGGGCTTGGAATGTGCTGGATAAACCCCAACATGGGATGATGGTGATGGGCAGCTCCAAATCAGCCCCATCCCACACTCAGGGCTTGGAATGTTTAAAAAAATCCCAAAATTGAGTGATGGGCACCCCCAAATCAGCCCCATCCCACACTCAAGGGTTGAAATTTGCTGGGAAAACCCCAAAATGGGGTGATGGTGATGGGCAGTCCCCAATCAGCCACATCCCACACCCAGGACATGGAATGTGTTGGGGAAACCCCAGAATTGGATGATGGGCAGCCTCCAAATCAGCCCCCATCCCTCACCCAGGGCTTGGAAAAACCCCAAAATGGGGTGGTGGTGATGGGCAGCTCCAAATCAGCCCCATCCCTCACTCAGGGCTTGGAATGTGCTGGAAAAACCCCAAAATTCACACGGGGCAGAGCAGACCACAAAGCCAAGTGCTCCATCTCTGTCCTGGAGCTGCAGGGACATTTTGGGGGTGAAAAAACCACCCAAGGAGTGTGAAGGTCCAGGAAAAGGGAAGAAAGGTCCAGGAAAAGGGAATGAAGATCCAGGAAAAGGGAAGGAAGATCCAGGAAAAGGGAAGGAAGATCCAGGAAAAGGGAATGAAGGTTCAGGAAAAGGGAAGGAAGGTCCAGGAAAAGGGAAGGAAGGTCCAGGAAAAGGGAAGGAAGGTCCAGGAAAAGGGAAGGAAGGTCCAGCCAGGACAGGCACCATGCCAAGGTGGGTCCCACAGCCCCAGCACGCTCTGGAGCTCTCAGGCCCTTCCTGACACGCTCCATTTATTTGATGATCACCAAAGGAAGGACAAGGGAGAGAGGAAGGAGGAGGAATGATCTCTTATTAATGCAGAGCTGCTAAATTACAGCCTGTAAGAGCAGGGACAAAGTAACGCCTAAAATAAAATCCTGGCTCTGAAAGATCCCCAAAGCAGAGCCATTAAAAATGAAAAAACAAACACAAGAAATGCCTTTTAACTGCTGGGCAGTCCTTGATTTAGCAGGGACCATCCAACCCCCTGCCTGCTGCTGGGCCGTGGAGGTGTGGGGAAGTCCTGAGCGAAGAAAAAATGATTTTAGGGAATTAGAAAAAGCTAATAAAAGAAACTGGGGGAGGAATGAACAGCTCCTTGATCAGGTGTGTGAGGAGTTCCTGCTAATTGTGGCTGCAGCTTGGAGCACATGGCCCTGTGGCATGGGGGACACTGCGAGTCAGGCAGGGCCAGCCTGGGACACTCTGGAGATGCCACCACGTCACTCTCAGGTTTCTGTTGCTGAAATGGCCCCCAGGGTATTAAAAAACCTCTTTTTTCCCAGCCCCACGACTGAAGAAGAAGTCGAGATTGCTCAGCTCTGCTTTCTGCTTTTCAAGTTTGTTTATTTTCTCTTATCTGTCACATTCTGAGATCTGTCCAGCAGGTCAGATTGTGGCACAGTCTCTGTCCTTGGGGTGGTGTTGGCTTTTTATACTGAAAACTACCTGTGCTTTATTTACACATTTAATAATTTTCCAATACCTGCCACCTATGTTAGACAGTCTGTCTCTGCTCTAAACCAATCCACAAGTGCCACCAGCACAGCAGAGGATGGAGGAGGAGAAGGAGAAGGAAAAGGAGAAGGAGAAGGAGAAGGAGAAGGAGAAGGAGAAGGAGAAGGAGAAGGAGAAGGAGAAGGAGAAGGAGAAGGAGAAAGAGAGGAAGAAGAAGAGGAAGAAGAGGAAAAAGAGGAAAAGAAGAGGAAGAAGAAGGAGAAGAAGAAGAGGAAGAAGAAGAAGAAGAAGAAGGAGAAGGAGAAGAAGGAGAAGAGAAAGAAGAAGAAGAAGAAGGAGGAGAAGATGAAGAAGAAGGAGGAGAAGATGAAGAAGAAGGAGGAGAAGACGAAGGACAAGACGAAGGAGAAGGAGAAGGAGAAGGAGAAGGAGAAGGAGAAGGAGAAGGAGAAGGAGAAGGAGAAGGAGAAGGAGAAGAAGAAGAAAAGGACAGAACACGCCCAGATTCCTCCATCTTGCCTCTTGAACCCCCATTCTAAAAACCCCCAAAATTCTAGTTTTTCACCCCGTGACAAATTCACCGTCACTCTACTCAAACCATTGTGGCTTGTAACTCCTCACACAAAGTTGGGAATTGTTTCCATGGGCTAAAATCAAATCACAGGTGGTTTTGACTCCATGCCAAGGTCTCTGAGCCCTTTGCCAGGGTCTGCAGGGCAGCCAGAGGAATGTTCTGGGTTCCAGCATCCCAGGATCCAGCCCTGGGGTCCAGGGCCTGGCAGATGCTCTGAGCACAAACCCTCAGGCACACGGAGCATCTCCAGCCCCAGGCTCCCAAAAAGACCTTCAGAGTGAGCAGCACTGTCAACAAATGTATTTAAATTACAAAAGAAAAAAAAAAAGCCCCAACCCAAACCTAAACCTGATGTGCTTTTAAATTGGAAAATTAATTAATTGCACAGGAGACAGAGGAGAGAATTATTAAAATCTGCGTAACCTTCCATGTTTTCTGCCCAAAATGAGGAGGTTGGATGCTCAGCTGGGGTAAATCTCCTCTAAGTGACACTCGTGTTAATGGTCCTGCCCTGATTTACACCACAGGGGGGGATTGGCTCCCTCCCTGCACATCTGTCCTGAGAGAACCAATAAATAAAACTCAAACAAAAAAATGTTCATCCACCATTTATTCTGCTTAATTATTTAAACTTCAGATTCTGGAAATAATAAAGGAGTAATAAAGAAGAGATTTACCATCCAGCACAATTGCTGGGAGCACTCTGGGTAATTTCCTCCTTCACATTTTAATCTCTTCCCTCTCTCGTTTCGCTTCCCTTTTTGCCTCATCAGAATGAATCAATTTATTAAAGTTGTTGCCAAACTGCTTTGCTGTGATGTGCTGGTGGTGATGGGGAGGAGTGGGCTGCTCTGTCCCCCCAGGTGTCCCCCCTGGAGAAGGGGACCTGTGCCCACCCTGGGATCCCTTTTTGCAGGGCTGAATGTGAAATGCAAATCTGTGTTTGGTGTCAGGTGCATACAGGCAATGTGTGTATTTGTGATTGTGATGATTATTATTGTGATTGTGATTGTGGAGACTGACAATGAGACAGTTGTGAATTCTGATAATAACTGAGGAAAGTAAAGCATGGAAGAAGGGCTGTGAACCTATCTTTTGCTTGCAATTAACCCTGGCTGATTTAGGAGCATTGGAATGAAAGTGTTAAGGATGTTGCTTTTTGCTTGTAGTTAATCCTTAAAGAGTTCTGCAATAATAACCTTTTGAAGTATAATTTTAGAATATTGCTGGTATCCTTGAAACTATAGCTTTGGAATATATATAAAGGAAACATGCTTATCTCATGCCTTAACAAAACAGAAAAAAACAGCTGGAGAAAGGAAGATCAACATCACCTCAAGGATTTATGGTTTTGACCAAGGGAAGCTGGACATCAATATTATGAGATTTATAGTCCTTGCAATTAAAAGGTGGACCCACATCTGGAATCTGAACTTCACCAGATAGGATTTGTCTTTCTTCTCTCAGAAACCAGACCAGCATCATCTGGGGATGCTCCTTTTGGGATACAACCTGAGAAAAACTAAATCACAATAGTGTATAGAATTGTGACATAAAAATTGGGAATAGAAACTGCTGATGAATAAAAATTGGAATAGAAACTTCTGAGAAAGCTGATGAGTACCCCTATAAATACCTGTAACCCTCAACTATTGGTGTGCAGTTGGAGGGAAAACTTCCCCCATTGTACCCAGCACTGTACTGCTCATGCTTTACCATATTAATTAATAAATTGATTGCTGCTTGAATATTGGCCTAGTCAAGTTTCTTATTCATAGCATGAAGGAATCAGCTCAAGCTCCACATCCCAATTTTGGCACCAGCTCCGAGGAGCACAAGGCAAACACAGCGCTCAAAAGAGCAGCAAGGCAGTCCCTGAGGACAGACAGCAGCTGGAAAAGGGAACAAAAACTGTTTGAGAAGATTAGAAACTACAGATAAGAGCACAGAACCCGTTCCCACAGAGCTCCATCCCCAAATCTCCAGCACTGGAGGCTGAACAAACAAAGCCACAGCCCAGCCAAGGGGCCAGGGACCCCCATTCCCACCCTTTCCCCCCAATCTCCCTGCAAAGTGGCCTTTCCCCTTCCCACAGCCACAGAAATAAATTAAAATTTTAAAAGATGGGGGGAAATTATTCACCATGGAGATTCGGAGAGACAGCAATTAATTAATAAAAATAAATATTGCTAATACTCGGTTCTCACACAGCCCTTTAAATTGCAAATTCCTCTCCAAGCGTGCACTATTAATTAAATCATTTACATCCACTGTGACCCCTCAGAGACAATTATTTATTCTGATAAATAATTTTTTATTTATCCTGACAAATCTTTATTTTTAATGCTGATAAATAATTGGTGGGGAAACGCAGGGCTGGCAACAAGGCCTGGCCTGAGCCTGCCTCCTGCACAGCCCTGTCTGCCTCAATCAGCCTCAGCCCCTGCTTCCCCCCAGCTGATTTCCAGCCTCTCTGAACACAAATAACAATTCTCCAGCCCACATCCTTGCAGGATAAGGCTGTGTTTTTGGAGGAGCCAAGGCCTGGGGCTGTTTGAGGCTGTGGCAGTGTCAGACCCAGGGCCAGATGGATGTTTGGGCTCTGTCCTTCCCTCTGCCACCAGGGATCCCAAACCTGCAGCTGCCACCCCCAGTCCTGCAGGGTTTTATGGGCTGGAGGAGAGCTCTGTCCTGGCTGGACAGATGGACAGGGGGGTCTGACAGAGCCAGGGCAAGGATGAGGCTCTGAAATGCCTGAAATACCCAAGGCTGAGCCAGAGCTGGAGGAGAATGAAGCAGGAATTCCCTACAGGAATCAGTGCCAGCATTGCAGGGAAATTCACCCACAAACACCAGAGGCTGATGGCCAAAAAGGAGACAGAGGAGTTCTGTGACTTAATTAAATAAAAGGAGAGGCCGTGGGGCATTTCTCATGGGGTCGCTCAGATTTTTAGGGGACACAGCCTCCTCTGCACCTGGGGTAAAGGAACGAACAAAAAGCCAAACAAAACCCGAAAAGAGAAAAGAAAAAGCACAACAAACCCCAGCCCTGCACCGAAGCGATTGATCCTGTCAGAAGCAGGAAAAAGGCACCCAACAGAATCACAGAGCGAGAAGTTGCAAAGCAGCAAGAGGTGACAAGTAATTATAGAACAGGGAAATGCAGAGGGAACTCATTTGGATGAGCAGCGACTGATTAACGGGCCCAACATTTATTTTCTTTATTTATGGCCTGGCATCACGGGAAATTGATACAGAGCAGCCCATATACAACATGGCTGGTGACATGTTCAGCAAATGAAGAGGCTGGGAGGAAATCAAACTGAATTATCCCTGCTGTTACTCAGCCCCCCTTGCCTCTCCTGTGTTCACAGGGGTTCTTGGATGAGGGAAGAGACAAGGGTCTGACTCCATGGTTCAGAAGGCTGATTTATTATTTTATGATATATATTTCATTAAAACTATATAAAAGAATAGAAGAAAAGGTTTCATCAGAAAGCTGGCTAAGAATAGAATAGCAAAGAATGATAACAAAGGTTTGTGGCTTGGTTCTCTGTCCGAGCCAGCTGGGCTGTGATTGGCCATTAATTAGAAACAATCAACATGAGACCAATCCCAGATGCACCTGTTGCATTCCACAGCAGCAGATAATCAATGTTTACAGTTTGTTCCTGAGGCCTCTCAGCTTCTCAGGAGGAAAAATCCCAAGGAAAGGATTTTCCATAAAAGATGTGTGTGACACTCTCCCATCCCTCAGAGGGAGGAGCAGGGGTGGCACAGCCCCGGGTGGCATCTGGGTGTCCCCAACAGGAGGGGACAGCCAGGCCACATCCTCGTGGCCATCACTGCTGGCTGGTGGCCGTGCAGCTCCGTTGTCACCAATCAGCCCAGGTGATGCTGGAGAGCTCCCTGTGCTGAGCCCTCCTCCAAACCATCTCCCCCCGTGCAATTAGGAGGTTAATTGGGGTGGGATGGAGCCTGTGACCCTCCCAGCTGAACCCCCGGGCATCTCCCAGAGGCTCTTCAATCAGCAGCGATCCCAATCCCTCTGCTCCCACCTCCCTGAGGAGAATTAAACACCCAAATTAACGCTGGGGCTTTGTGACCTGAGCTGGGTCCTGGCAGGATTTGAGAAGCACAAACTGCAGCCCCTGCTCAGGGTACCTGGGCTGGAACACCCCCAGCCCAGCTCTGGGGTACGAGGAGAGACCCCTCCATTGCCAGGAGAAAGGCAGGACCATGAAAGGGTCCCCGTGGCTCAGGGAGATGGGCAAAGGCTGTGCCCACAGGGTAAAGGCTGAGCCAAAGGGCAAAGGATGTGCCCATGGGCAAGGCATGTGCCCACGGTAAGGGCTGAGAGCATGGGCAAGGGCTGTGACAATGGGTAAAGGCTGTGCCCACAGGGCAAATGCTGAGCCCACAGGTAAAGGCTGTGCCAACAGGAAAAAGTTGTGCCCACAGATAAAGGCTGTACCCATGGGTAAATGTTATGCCCGTAGATAAGGGCTCAGCCCACAGGTAAATGTTGTGCCCATGGGTAAAAACTGAGCCCACAGGGCAAAGGCTGTACCCACGGGTAAAGACTGAGCCCATGGGTAAAAGTTGTGCCCACAGGTAAAGGCTGTATCCACAGGTAAATTCTGTGCCCACGGGCAAGGCCTGCGCCCACAGGTAAGGGCTGTGCCAGGGATGAAAAGCTTTCATGGAAAACTCAGAACTGCAAACAAAAGGGGCTTTGAAGAGGAGATGGCACCTGGGGCACCCCAGGCCATGGGGAGGGCAGACCTGGGGATTCAGCAGAATGGGCCCTGGGTTTTGCACTGGAAAATGCAAAGTTTTTGCCCTGGATTTGTACAGAAGCTGGTCAGCAGCAGCACAAGCCCATTCCGAGCAGAGTGAGAGGGAGAAGCTGCCCAGGTGCTCAGAGCAGAGCAGCTCCTCCTGGTTTGCCCTCACAAGTGCCAGCTCTCGTCAGGATCTGTGTTTTGTGCTGGAGCCTGAACGGGGTTAAGGCAAAAAGGAGCTGAAAGGAGAAAAGCTTTAAAATGGCCAAGAACAGAACACTCGAGTCCATCCAAAACAGGTTTAAAAATTTATCATTGCCTCCCATGCACTGTGCTGTAAATGCTCCTGTCTGCTGCAGCTTCCTGGTGTCACCCAGGCTGGGCACCTCTGCACCTGCTCAGGGGGACAGGAGCCCCTCCAGATCCCCTCTGTGCCCCTGCTGCTCATCCAGGGCTGCCCAGCACCATGGAGGGGTCTGGGATGCTCCAGCCCCCATGGCTGAGGGTCAGCAGGTGCCAAAAAATGCCACTGTCAGCCCCCAGTGTGAGCAGGGCCGGTAAAACCCCCCTCTGCTCCCCCTGAGCTCCGCAGAGCCCGGAGCACCCCTTTAAGAGGGACAGTGGGTTATGAAACACGGGTGATTTAAATGCAAATGAGTGAAGAAACACCGACTTCCTTTATTAAAATGGAAATTGCGCTTCAAGCTGCCACCACCGCTCCCCACAGCCCCGGGGTGTCCTGGTGCTGGCAGCAGCCACATCCTGAGCCACTACCTCGGTGCTTTGGGGGTTCAGGGGGTGCCTGGGAAGTCATTTCCAGCCCTCTGTCTCCTGCATGTTGCACATTGTGAGAGGTGTCACTCAGCTGCAGCCTCCCGACATCAGCTGTCCCCAAAGTGCCACGCTGAAGGGAATAATTATTTTCTCATTTCCTGAGATCTCCTCACTAAATTTGTTCCTGTAGGACTAGAGAAAGGGAAATGAAAAAAAAAAAAAAAAAATAAAGGCAGATATGCCTTGCTGTTCCTCCTCAGGATGGTGGGGAATTGGGATTTTTGGGACATTTGGGGCCCAAGGCAGAGGAGCAGGGATGATTCCTCCCTTGCAGCCATCCCCAGAACCCCCATCCCCTGTGGTTCTGCACAGCCTGCCCTGGGATCTGCTGCTTTCCCAGCTCCTCCAGCGAGTCCTGGCTGCTGCCCTCAGCCCCAGCTGGCTCCAGTTGCTGGGAGATGATGAAGGCCAGCAGGGACTGGAGAAGTCCCAAGTGGTTATCCTCTGCATTCCCCCATTCCCCCAGGAGAGCATTTAATTGCCTTTTGAAGGATCCCACAGCCTCTGCAGGAGCCCTCCTGACCACCCAACTCTCCTGGCATTTATTCATCCACAGGGCCTGGCTTGAACTTTGTTTTCCTTTCAGTTCCTATTACTGTTCCCCTCATCCTCTCCTCCAGCCCTTTGCCGTCCTTCATCCCTCATCTCCCGCTCTGTCCTTCCCTGCTGTGCCTCTCAAACATCCCTGTCCTGATGCTCACCACGGGAAATGTCACTGTGAGACGTGGCAGGGCTGAGATGGACCTGGAACCAAACCCTGCCAGCAAACAGCCCCCAGTGCCAGCCAGGGAGAGCCCGGGATGGACAGGGAGAGCCCAGAATGGCCAGGGAGAGCCCAGGATGGACAGGGAGAGCCTGGCATGGACAGGGACGGCCCAGGATGGACAGGGAGAGCCTGGCATGGTCAGAGAGAGCCCAGGATGGCCAGGGACAGCCCAGAATGACCAGCAAGAACCTGGCATGGACAGAGAGAAGCCAGAATGGCCAGGGAGAGCCTGGCATGGACAGGGAGAGCCTGGCATGGATAGGGAGAGCCTGGCATGGACAGAGAGAGGCTGGTACAGACAGGGAGAGCCCAAAACAGCCAGAGAGAGCCCAGAATGGCCAGGGAGAGCCTGGCACGGCCAGGGAGAGCCCAGGATGGACAGGGACAGCCCAAAATAGCCAGGGAGAGTCTGGCATGGTCAGGGAGAGCCTGGCATGGATAGGGAGAGCCCAGGATGGTCAGGGACAGCCTGGCATGGCCAGGGAGAGACTGGCACAGACAGGGAGAGGCCAGGATGGTCAGGGAGAGCCTGGCATGGACAGAGAGAGGCCAAAATGGCCAGGGAGAGCCTGGCATCAACAGGGAGAGCCCAAAACAGACAGAGAGAGCCCAGCATGGCCAGGGAGAGGCTGGCATGGCCAGGGAGAGGCCAGCAGGACACACACAAACCCCTCCTTGGCCTCCATCAGGGCAGGGACAGACCCCTCAGCCTGGGCTGGGGGCAGTCACCTTCTGGCTCTCACCTCTTGCAATTCCCAGGATTTGTAGGAATGGGAATGGGGAGGGGAGGCAGGTGCTGGTCCCCCACCACAGACAGGAACCTGTGCTGGGGTGCTGAGCAACCCATGGGAGAGACCACAACTGCATTTCCAGCACTTCACAGAAACACCCATTTGCTTAAGGCATGTAAAAATCAATGTGTGACAAACCCAAGCGACCCCGTGAATCCCCCACACCCCTGAGCAGCTCTGGAGGAAGTTTTGCCAAGCAAATCCTGCAGGAGCTGCCCAAGAGGTCACAGCCTCCATCCCCCAGCCCGGTCCTTCCACTCCAGCACCATTTAATCACCATTTGGAGTTCAGCATCCAGCATTACTGCCTCATCGTCAGGCACTGTGCCAGCGCCGTGAAGCATCGCTTCATCCATCACTGTCTCCCAAGCTGTCTCTCCTGCCTCCCGGGCATCATTCCTGCCCCTCCCAAAAAGCCACCAAGCCGCTGAGCAGGCTCTGAGCCAGCCCCGAGGTTGCAGCTCCTGAGGAATGAGCCGGACTCGCTGCTCCCCGACCGGGTCCCGTCTGCTTCTCGCAGAGCTGATGGATTTATTTTCATTACATTCCATCCAGGGGTACTCTCCTCCTCCCACCTTCCCTGCAGCCCGGGAAAGGAGCCACCTTCCAGTTGATTTCTCATGCAGCAGAGCCAGGTCCGTGTTCCTGTCCCGTTCAATTAGCACAGGGAGGGAACTGGGCTGTGCAGCCACAGAGCTGCTGCTGCCTCCCCGCAGGAGCCAGGACGGGCAGAGCCTCCCCCAGCTCGTTCCCCCTGTCCTGGCACCCAAACCCACCCTGTGCCAGCCCAGCCAGTGTGCCCAGGTGGGGCAGGGATGCTCCAAAGTGGATTTGCTGGGAATGATTGTAAGAGCCTAAATGAGGGATGCAGGACTCCAGGCAGCTCTCCAAAATGCAGTTTATTATTGCATCCAAGATGTTGTAGCAGTCCAGGGTCGTGGGTAACAGAGCTGTGCCCACAACTGTGAGCTCCAGCTGCAGGCAGGCCTGGAGACCCTTTGGTTTTGGTTACAATGCATTGTATATTTTTCTTTAGGTTACAATACATTCTATACTTTTCTTTAGGTTACAATGCATTCTATACTTTAGGTTACAAATGCATTGCATACTTTTCTTTTGGTTACAATGCATTCTATACTTTTCTTTTGGTTACAAATGCATTATATAATTTCCTTTTGGTTACAATGCATTACAGACTTTCCTTTTGGTTACAATGCATTACATACTTTTCTTTAGGTTACAAATGCATTATATACTTTTCTTTAGGTTACAATGCATTCTATACTTTCCTTTTGGTTACAAGGCATTACAGACTTTCCTTTTGGTTACAATGCATTCTATACTTTATGTTACAAATGCATTGTATACTTTTCTTTAGGTTACAATGCATTATATACTCTTCTTTGCTGAGGTCTTAATACAGTAGAACCAATCTATACCTTAACTATTATCTATAGCCTATCATAACTGCTATAATTACCATATTCATGTTACTGTTCTCCAATCACTCAAAGTCAGTACATTACAGTTCAAGCTAGAAGTTGTTATTCAGTTTTCTTGCAGTGGAAAATTCTGAGAGCTTTTTTCTACTTGCAACTTTGCTGCCTTGTTTGCCTGTGCTTTCTTCCTGTTTGGTAAAAACATCTTCTTGTTTGGGGTGGGTTTATCCATAAAAACCCCTTCTAACCAGCACACCCTTTGCCTCCTTGGTTATCCAGTGAGACTGGCTCAGCAATTCTTTTCTTCTATATCAAAACTTGCTTCCATCTCTGTTCCCTCATCACACTCTACATTTAGAAATCTTTCTGCTAAGCACACACAGATCTGTGAGACTTTCTGGTCAAACTTTCATCCTTCCCAACGGGTGATGGATGGTGCAGCTCTCCCCACCTGTCACAGCCGCTCCCAGGTGGCAGCAGCTGAGTCACGAGTGAAATATGTGAAATATGTCCCCATCCTCCCCACTTCCCTGCACCTGGTGGGAAACAATCGTTAAATCACCTCCCTCCTGCTGCACCAATCACCCGGCCAGGCTGCAGGGACACGCAGGAGAGAGCTTTGGTGCAGATTTTCTAGGATAAAAACAATAAAAAACAGGGATAACCATCATTAAGTGCTGGAGAAATGCTGAGATCAACTCGACTCGCAGTGCCGGGGTTGAAGCTGCATTTTGGGTTTGGTGCAGCTGGCAGAGTGCAGGGAGGAGCAGTGGGAGCATCTCGGGGTCTGCTGCTCAGCAGGGCAGGATTTAGGGACCCAGTTTAATTTCCAGAGCTGCTGGAACAGCCCTGGGCTGGCGCCCTGAGCAGGGCCTGCAGCACTTTCAGTGCTCAGGGCTGAGATGTGGAAAGGAGGGAAAGTTTTAGGGCCAGCCAGAGCAAAACTCTTGTGTAATCAGTGCTGAATTATGCGGCAGGAGCTGCAGGGGAAATATCCTTGAAGGCTGAGTTTCCCATCGTGAGGAGCCACTCGGTGTTTGGAGCACACTAATTATCCCTCAGACGAGGATGAGCTGTAATTGGAGGGGTTTAGCGCTCACGCTTGGCAGTGATGTCACTGAGAGGCGATAAATAAATCCCAGAGTAGAAGGAAGGCAGCAGATTCCCCCCAGGAGCCAGGAGGGGAGTGGGACAGCATTTCTCAGGAGTGAGGGGGTTTGGGAGGGGATCAGACAGATCCAGAGGAGCCCTGGGACAGCTTTTCCCCAGCCTGAGCTGTGAGGAGATGTCAGGGACCCATCCTGGGGCTCCCCAGAGCCGCAGAGCCGGCAAAGCAAAGCCCCAGAGCCGATGCTTCCCCCTCAGGGGCTCTTTTCATCCTCGGAGTGTTTGGGAGGATTCAGGATCAATGGCAGGAAGCCTCTCCTGCTCAGCCCCGTTTGGGGTCAGGCCATGGATTGGGGAAGAACAAAAGCCTGAATTTCTCACCCTGAGCTCTGCACACACCTCGGAGCTGTTTCTGCATTGACTTCCAGAGCCTTTGAATCCACATTTCCCACGCTGAGACCAGGCTGGAGCTGAGCAATAACAGGATGCCATAAACTCCATCTCTCCCAGTAGTGAAATCCAGTAGTTCAATACATTCTAAATATTCAATTACTATTTATGTAACATGCAGCAAAGGATTATCCCATTAAACCGAAATTAAGTGCTTCGTTCATTAATTAATACAACTTATTTCAAGTGCTGCCAACATTTATCCCTGGAAACGTATTGTTTAAAACCAAAACTCACAAATGAAGGGAAAGGAAGTTATTTGCTTGCTGCTTTTATGTGTTCTCAGAGATGAGTTATGGAGCCTGTGGAGGATCCATCCAGAACACAGGAGGGGAATCTCCCAGGGAGCAGCAGAGGAGAAATCCTGGCTGGAAACACTTTGTGTCCCCCTGGGGGAGGAGGTCCAGCCTCGATTTCCTCCATTTCAGCTGGAACAGAACAGGGAAAACTCTTCTTTTCCCAGCCTGGAGAAGGTGCTCCATTAGGCAAACCCAGCTCCAGCTCCTTGGGGACTCCAGGATTTCACCACCCCATGGATGTGGCATCTCCTGCAGGGTCAGACCTGGACTCAGCCCTGTCTATGGCTGGAACTGCCTGAGCTCAGAGCCTCTGCAGGACACTGGCTGGTTATTCCAGCCCTGAATTCCTTGGAGAGCAACATCCAGCTCCCACTTGACCTCCAGGAATTACCCAGCTGGTTTGTGTCCTCCTGGGGGAGGAGGTCCAGCCTCTATTTCCTCCATTTCAGCTGGAACAGAACAGGGAAAACTCCTTTTCCCATCCTGCAGAAAGTGCTCCACCAGGCAAACCCAGCTCCAGCTCCTTGGGGACTGCAGGATGTCACCACCCCATGGATGTGGCATCTCCTGCAGGGTCAGACCTGTGCTCACACCCTCTGTAACTGCAGCCATGGGACACTGGCTGGTTATTCCAGCCCTGAATTCCTTGGAGAGCCACATCCTGGTCCCACTCAACCTCCAGGAATTACCCAATTGACCCATCAAACCCCCAGCACCAGCAGCAGGCACTGGGAAAGAGCGTGTAATCTAAATTAAGTCGAGAGTCTCTTTCCAAAACAAATTCCTCCTTGAGGAAGCAAGCCCAGACTTCATTACAACAACCCAATTATCCACGAGGATGAGCTCTGGAGACAAGAGCTCCCCACGAGTGCTTCTCTGTGCTCTGCTCCCATCACAACGTCCCCTCCATGCAAATGGGAGGATGGGAACAGCTGGAGCTTCCCAAAACTGGAAATGGGAGGATGGGAACAACTGGAGCTTCCCCAAAATTGGAAATGGGAGGGTCAAGAACAGCTGGAGCTTCCCCAGAACTGGAAATGGGAGGATGGGGAACAGCTGGAACTTCCCCAAAGCTGGAAATGGGAGGATGGAGAACAGCTGGAGCTTCCCCAAAATTGGAAATGGGAAGATTTGAACAGCTGGAATTTCCCCAAAAGTGGAAATGGGAGGGTCAAGAACAGCTGGAGCTTCCCCAAAAGTGGAAATGGGAGGGTCAGGAACAGCTGGAGCTTCCCCAAAACTGGAAATTGGAGGATGGGAACAGCTGGAGCTTCCCCAAAGCTGGAAATGGGAGGATGGAGAACAGCTGGAGCTTCCCCAAAATTGGAAATGGGAGGGTCAAGAACAGCTGGAGCTTCCCCATAACTGGAAATGGGAGGCTCAAGAACAGCTGGAGCTTCCCCAAAAGTGGAAATGGGAGGGTCTGGAACAGCTGGAGCTTCCCCAAAGCTGGAAATGGGAGGGTCAAGAACAGCTGGAGCTTTTCCAAAACTGGAAATGGGAGGATGGGAGCAGCTGGAGCTTCCCCAAAGCTGCAGACAGGAGGGTTGGGAATGCAGGAGTTTCCCCAGCACAGCCCAGGAAACAAATCACAGCAACAGAGGCAGAACTGGAGCCTCTCTGCGGCACAGCCTGCCCCGGGCTGGGTTTCTGTGAGCTCCCTCCAGGGCCATTCTTTAGGGTGGAAAAGCAGAATTTGACCCCAAAGTGCCCCATCTCTCAGGAAGGGGAACTAAACATGAGCTACAAGAGATGTAAATTCATTTTTGAGCCCGTGGGTCTCTCTCTGTTGAAGGAACTCTGCAGGATTAATATTTTTGGAGTCATCTTTCGCTCCAGATGATGTCTTTGGAAATGAAACGACCCTGCTGGCTTTGCAGGAGCTGGGGAACCTTTCTACATTCCTTGATTGTCCTGCAGAATCCTCCCAAAATCCCAAAATCTCCACTTCCACAAGATGAAACTCTGAGCAGTGACTTCCAACCAGCTCAGGTCCCACTCTGAGACCCTCCTGCTCCAACCCCAGCTCCATCTGTCTTTGGAAGCACCAAGGAACAGTTCTCCCCTCATTTCCTGCCTGACTTCCAGCTCTGTTTCCATCCTAGCAGCAGCTTTCCATGGGCTCCTGGGGAGGTCACAAAATTCCAGATGCATCAAGTCACCTCAGAAAAAAAAAAAGACAACAATACAAAACAAAACCCTGCAGAAAATCTTCCTGACTGTTATTTTCTAGATTGAAGAAAGGGGGTAAAAAAATAAAAAGAAGAATTTACAGGTAATTTCCTTGTCAAAAGTTCCTGTCTGTAAATACAATCAAGATAAGAGTGACACGGCAAATAGCTCCTTTTCTCTCCTGAATGAATTATTCAATCCGCCACTGATCCCCTCTAACTGTTCCAGGATTGCCTTCTGCTTCCCTGATTTATTTTACTTTATTTAGTTCTGTAGAGAAGCGCCGCCAATAATCGAAAGGAATTCAGGCAATTTCAGGATTCAACAAATCCCTCCCGCAGCCCCGGCAGCTCAGCCCGACCCCGGCTCCTTCCCACTCTCCTCTGATCCGGGATTTCTCCTTCCTCACGAGCAATCCCTGGATAATCCAGATTACTTTCCCTTGGAATGGAGCTGAATTTTGGGACAGGTTGCAGAGACCCTGCAGGAATAGGGGTGTCCCATAAATCTCCCCATTCCCAAAGGATGGAGGAAACCCCAACGGGCATCAGGGAATGGGATAACCCTGCTGAGCTGCCAGGGATCTTGTCCCTTAATTTCTCCTGGTCTTGTCCCTTAATTTCTCCTCCTTGGAGACACCACAGCCCCCATTAGAGAATGGGAATTCACCTCTCCTCACACCCGCGGGGAATTGTTTTTAGGACGGCCCCAAAATCCCTGCAAGACATCAATAAAGAGCAGCGCTGCAGCCGGCGTTGGAAAGCAAGGAAATGATATTACAGCTGCAAAAAACGCTGCTCTGCAGCCACACCAAAGCTAATAAAAATATGACTGGAGAACAGAACTGATTCGGAGCCGCCAAATAATATCCAGAGGATGATTCAATTACAGGGGATTAGCGCCAGGCTGGCTGCAGAGCCCAAAGTTCCTCTGCAAGGTTGGGAAGAGAGGGGCAGGTGATGACTTCATAAACCCCCAACCCGCAGTGTGGGGGCTCCAAAGGATGGAGAGGAGGAGCAGCAAAGCAGAAACCAGACAAATAAACCCCTCATTCGACTCACGAAACAAATCATGGGGATTTCTGTTCTTTTTTTCCCCGGAGCAGGTTTCAGCCAGGGCAGCGTTTCTTTAGGTTATCGATTAGCAATTACAGAGGTGTTTTAGCTGCTTCTCTGCTGTGTCCGTTCCTCCCTCCAGAATTTCAATTCCACAAGAGCTTTTCCCACCCAGCAGTGGGGGCCAGAGGGAAAGCAGCACTGCCCTGACCCCCTGCCCTCAGGCTTGCCAAAAAGCCTCGGGGAGCAGTGGGGAAGGCAGCACTCAGAAAAAAGAAAAATAGGCTGGAAAAAAAGAAATATTGGTTCAATCCAGCAGGAAACCTCCCCCCGTGGCTTTTGGGAAGGGAAGGATGCTCTCCAGCATCTCTGTTGCTGAGGACAGGGGTTGGGATGACAGGACAGGGTTTGGGGACCTGCTGGTGCCTCTATCACTGTCACCCACAGGAGGTGGCCCCACAAAATGCCACCACAACGTCCAACGTGAGGGGAGGCTCTGTGGGAAGAAGGCAGAGCTGGATGGGGCTTGGAGCACCCTGGGGGATGTCCTTGCCCACGACAGGATGGGATTTAAGGTCCTTTCCAACCCAAACCAGCTGAGGATTCCGTGATTCCAGCAGTGGCACATTCCAGCCTGGAATCGACGGAGGAAAAACCGCTGGAATCTCTGAGGAAAGAGAGGCCAGACCCTTTCTTCAACAGCAATTTTCAAACCTTTTTATTTGCTTCCTTGTAAAAAGGGGGAAAATAAAAGGAGAAGAAATAACAAACTGATTTCAGATAATTTGCTGGGGCTCCGGGTGCATTGTAAATGTGTGCTCCAGCCAAGCGGCAATTTGATGGATTTCACAGCCCGCTTTTGTGCCGAGCTGCATCCTCCACTCAAATTGTGGCTGCCTTCATGTTCTCTTTAGCACACAGCATAATTGCCCCCTGCAATTTGTTGCCTGGAAAGGTTACCAGGAAAGAAAGGAAAAAGGAGAGAAGGACAACTTTGTTGGTGGGGGAAAGAGGGAGAAGGGGAGAGGCAAAGCTGGCGGTGTTGAACGGGATTTATTCCATGGCAGGAAGGCACAGGGGCTCCCCAGACCCTGGTGGGGATGGAGCTCCCACAGGGGTGGGATCCCAGCAGCCCAGTATGGGCTGGACACCCCTGCTCCTGTTGTTAGGAAAATTAATCCACAAACACCAGAGTTTTATGTCCAAAAAGGAGACAGAAAAGTCCTTTTGACTTTATTCCAATAAAGAGAGAGGCCATGGGGCATTCCCCTGGGGTCTCTCAAATCTTTGGAGGACACAGCCTCCTTTGTATCCCAATTTCCCTCTCTCTTTCCCTATTTTTGAGGTACTTGAGAGGTACAGACTTCCCAATATGCCTGAAACCAAAGATTTCCCTCTAATGTATAACCCTCTCTTTTCATTTTTAATTATGGTATTTAGGGGTTTTTCCCCATTTCTGAGGTACTTGAGAGGTTCAGACTTCCCAAAACATCTCATACCAGAGATTCCCCTCTAATGTACAACCTTCCCTTTTAACTTTTAATCCTTATGGAATTTAGGGGTTTTTCTTCCCCATTGTTTCTCTCATCTTTCAATGTCTAAATTCATTTATCATCAAACCTGAAGTTTATTTGTAAAAGCAAGTACCTTTTCCCATTCATCAATCAGTGGAACCCTTCCCATCATTCCTTTTATCCCCCAGTGTTGGTTTTATCTACCAGCAGCCCCACAGCTTGTTTGTAAAGACAAATCCACTATTCCTCTCAATCCGGAGGGAGCTGAAATGCCAGGAGGAGAAAAGGAGGAAGCAGAGGGGAAGGGAAAAAGGAAATCCTGGTGGAAAGGCTGGAGCAGGGTGGGGAGGGGGCGGCAGGCAGCAGCAGCAGCCAGTGTTTATTAATTTTCTGCTTGGCTGCTCTCGGTGCCACAGCTCCGAGATCATGGAGCAGCTCCACACTCTATTAAATAATTCAATCTGCGAAGAATCCAAGTGTGTAAGCGAACACTCTTATGCGTCTTAAAATTTAATTGTGGAGCTAAACAAGATGAAGTGCGAGGAAGACATAAAAGATATGAAAATAGATGCTGCAGCTTTTGTTTCTCAGGCTGCTCCAGCCCTGCCCAGGAACCTCTCCCCATTTTTCACACGCTGCCGCTAAAGAGTCTGAGCCTCCTTCATCTGCTCTCCCCCTCCCCTTTGCTATTTACAGCTGTGTTTGCAAGCAGCAGGCCTGCAAATCACTTAATATCCATTAGAGCAGCTCCATTCACCCCGCTGGCTCCTGCTCTGGCAGCCCTTCCCTTATAAATCCTCGTGTTCTGGGGTTTAGGGAATCAGCTGGGAGCACTTGCTCCGGCTGCCCCTCTGCAGCCCACAGCCTCCCCCTCGCCAGGCTGGAGAGCCCTTCCAGCTCCTGCAGATCCTCTCCTCCCTTTCTGGAGCCTCTCCAAGCTGAGATTCCATAAATCAGCCCTGCTGGAGGGTGAATCTCAGCTACCTGCAGGCTCTTCCTGCACAGGCTGGATGGAGCATGCCATGCCCTGTGCCACTGCCCAGAAAAACCTCAGAGAAGGGATGAGGGGCTGAGATTTATTTGGAAAGAGGGGTGAATTTGTCTCTTGGGACTGGGGGGTGAAGGAGAACCCATCACTCGCATTGGATCAAAACCTGAGTCCCCAAACCCCAGCAGAAACCCTTGTGAGCTGCTCCCTGAGCCAGCCTCACATCCAAGGTGCCAACAAACAGAGAGCAGCCCTGGAGGTTCAAAGCCCAGCTGTGAGCATTAGAGATTTGCTCAGAACATCTGCAAATGCACAGAACACCTGCTCCTGCCCCAAAAACCACACACCAGGCTCGGGGCTGGTCCCACAGCCCCAACAGCTGGTCCAGCACTGCTCCCACCTGCTGCCAGAGCACATCCCCTGGGGCTGGATCCCAGGGAACGGCTCAGTTCTCAGCCACTGAGCTGCAAACACGCCAGGAGGGGGGTTTGGAGTGGGAGCACAGGGCTGAGGGTCCCCTCTGTGGCACAGCCCTGCTCAGAGCTGCAGCAGCACCGTGCAAACCATCCCTGCAAAAAAACACTCACACAGAGCTGCTGCATTTCCCTCTCTGTGCTGGAAGATCAATCACAGCCCTGGCTCGTGGCAGGAGCAGCCAGCTCAGCCCCTCCTGCACCCAAATTTGTGGGATTTCAGCTTTGTTATTGCACGCAGGCTTGCAGGTGTATTCTTGTAATTTCTTCTTGCAAAGGGCAACAAGTGAGACCTCGGGCTGCTTTGTCTTCATTTGCTCTGAGCTTTTGGGTTGCTCCAGGGGCTGGTGGGATGGGAAATGCCACAAAACCCTGCAAAGCTCCACAGCTTGAACCTCATCAGCTCCCCAAAAAAACAGGGGGGATCTGCTGGGTGGGGGATGAGACATCAAATCAATATCAATAATCAATAAAATGCACCAGCTCTGCTGAAGAACCCAGCAGGCTGAGGCACACTGGGACAGGGGACCAACAGCACCAGTTCCACATGGATGTCCCCACTCCAAAAATATTGAGGGGGTCTCAACCAGCCCCCCACACTCCTCCCTTGCACCCTCCTGTGTCAGATCTGCTCCAGCACTGACAGTGATTGACGGGGGGCAGAGCAACAGGCGAATTAAAAAGGCACAGCCGCCAGGAGTGGTGCTAAATGTCAGAAAAGATCAACCCTGGCGCTCGCAGCGTGGCTCTGCTCCCGCCCAGAGAGGTGATGGAGTGGAAAAGCAGCCTGCAGAGAGGGGAGGGCAGCTCTGGAGGGTGCTGAGCACAGCTCTGAGCCCCGCCAGGAGCCGCAGGCTGGGAGCCTTCAGCTTGGATCCATCAGATGCAAGGTCTCAGCTAAGGCACAGAGCAGGGGTCACGTCCTCCCCCCGGACAGGAGAGACCTGCACGGGCACCTCTGAGCTCGGCTTTGGCAGGAGCAGGGTGTGCTCCCCTCCCTGCCATGTGAGCAGCAGGCTGGAAGCACTTCAGGACAGCAATGCAGGAGTGAGACCTAGCTCTAATCCTAACCCTAATTCTAACTCTAATCCTAATCCTAACCCTAGTCCTAACAATAGCCTTAACCCTAATCGTAACCCTAATTCTAACCCTAATCCTAACACTAAACCTAACCATTATCCTAACTTTAATCCTAACCCTAATTCTAACCCTAATCCTAACCTTAATCCTAACCCTAATTCTAACCCTAACCCTAATTCTAACCCTAATCCTAACCCTAGTCCTAACTTAATCCTAACCCTAACCCTAATCCTAATTCTAACCCTAACCCTAACCCTTATCCTAACCTTAATCCTAACGCTAGTCCTAACTCTAATCCTAACCCTAGTCCTAACCCTAACCCTAACTCTAATCCTAACCCTAATTCTAACTCTAATCCTAACCCAATGGCTGTTCCAGATGCAATCCAGGACATCCCAGTCCAACCAGCCTCCCATGCCTGCCTTGCACAGTGCCAGGTAAAAACTTCCTGCACTCCATCAAGGATGTGCCTCTTCCCATCTCCCTCGCCTTCCCCACACATGGCACATTCCTCCAGGGCAACCCCAGAGAAGATAATATCTGTATTCCAAGGACACCAGCCCTAAAATAATGTTATTTTTCAGTAGTGCCACTTTAAATCTCGAGCAGTTGAAAAACCAATTTGCACTTAGAAGCGTTCAATTTGTTTGCAGGTGTTTTCCTCTTAAGTGGCACCAGCTAATCGGGGCTGGCAGGGGAACCCCAGACAGGTGCCAGTGCCACGTTCTGGGGCACCAGCTGAGCCAGGGTGGGACATTCCAGGAGAGTCCTGGGGCTGGAGCACTGGGAAATTCATTTGTCACATGAAACGAGTGGGGACAGAGAGGGGCTGAGCTGAGCATCCTCCAGCATGTGGTGGTGTGGAGGGGAGACCCTGGTCCCGTGGATATGGTGAGGACAGGGGGGTGTGGGGACAAAGGACACAGGGAATGGAGTGGCACGAATGGCAAGTTTGGCATTTTGCCCACCTGAGGGTCAGGAGGTGAGAAAGAGGGGAAAGGGGCCAAAAGTCCTGTCCTGCTGCAGGAAAGCTGCTGCCAGCTGCTGCCGTGGCACAGAGCTGCCAAGGCTTGCTCTGCCCACAAGATTTCCTCTTCCCAGCAAGGAGAGAGAGTGACTAACCCCAAACCCGAGCCATACATCACCTTAATCGATGTCCCTGACACGCGGCGCCCCCGTCCCTCACCTTGCAGCCGGTGCCTGGAGGTGTGAGGCTATTGATCCCCGGATGCCCGTGTGATTGGAGTCCACAATCCACTGCCTGCCAAGCCCAGCCGAGCACAAGCCTCTCAAATCATGTTGACACCTTTAGGAGGTGCCGGGCGCTTCATCCTCGCCGGTCCAATATGTAATTATGTCCTTGTCACCGTGATGGAGGGGCTCGGCAGGGCAGTAAAACCCCGGGGGCCCCGCGCCGCCGGCCAGAGCGGCTGCTGCCAATCCTGGGCTGGGGTTGGACTGCAGGAAATAGAGCTCAATAAAGGCGTGTGTGCATCACCACAGCTGAAAGTTTGTCTGGGAAAACAGGTGGGGGAGATGTCAGGGGCTGCTGTCACCGTTATTCACTTCCTCACCTTCCTGCTGCCTGCTGGAGAAGGAGGGAGCATCAGGGCTGGGAATGCAGGATCTAACCCTGCTCCTTTCATTTCTCTGCTTCAAACACCACCAGCCTCATCCCACTGGACCCTCCACAGATAACCAAACCCTCCCTCTGCTTGTGGCATCCTGGAAGCTGCTGGCAAACGAGTGCTTCTCTCCCTCCTCTGAGGGCTCCAGGGCAGCCCAGGCACGGGTGGGCACAGTGGGTGAAATAGAGCTCAATAAAGGCGTGTGTGCATCACCACAGCTGAAAGTTTGTCTGGGAAAACAGGTGGGGGAGATGTCAGGGGCTGCTGTCACTGTTATTCACTTCCTCACCTTCCTGCTGCCTGCTGGAGAAGGCAAGGAGCAGGTGAGGGCTGGGAATGCAGGATCTAACCCTGCTCCTTTCATTTCTCTGCTTCAAACAACACCAGCCTGACCCTCCAGAGATAACCAAACCCTCCCTCTGCTTGTGGCATCCTGGAAGCTGCTGGCAAAGGGGTGCTTCTCTCCCTCTCCTGAGGGCTCCAGGGCAGCCCAGGCACGGGTGGGCACAGTGGGTGGGCACAGCACGGGGCCTCTCCTGCTGTCACAGCCTGCCAGGCTGGAAGGACATCAGTGGCTTTTAGCATGGCACAGCCAGACCCTCAGCAGCCTCACGCTGGGCTGCAGCAGCAACAGCAGCTGTGGCAAATCCCCTCTCTGTGATGGTGCTCACAGGGGTTTTCAGACTGGGGAAGAGATGAGGATCTGACTCCATGTTTCAAAAGGCTTGATTTATTATTTTTTGATATATATTACATTAAAACTATACTAAAAGAATAGAAGAAAAGGCTTCATCAGAAGGTTGGCTAAGAATAGAATGGGAAAGAATGATAACAAAGGTTTGTGGCTCTGGCTCTCTGTCTGAGCCAGCTGACTGTGATTGGCCATTAATTAGAAACAACAACATGGGCCAATCACAGATGCACCTGTTGCATTCCACAGCAGCAGATAATCAATGTTTACAGTTTGTTCCTGACGCCTCTCAGCTTCTCAGGAGGAAAAATCCTCAGGAAAGGATTTTCCATAAAAGATGTCTGCGACACCTCTCTGATTCCCAAACCCCTTCCAAGCCCTCGAAGGCTGCTCAGGAAGATGCCACCAGTCCTGCTGGGAGGCAGCAGAGCTGCTCCCCTGGCTGATGTTCCCCCAAAGAGCACAAACAGTTCCCAGCAGCTCGATTCCTCCCCTCAGGGCTCGGCAAGCATAATTTTTCTTCACTAATATATCTTTTGCTTGATGAGCTGTCGATGGCAGGAGGATTTAATCTCCCATACCCTCTCTCTCTCCCAAATCCACTAAGGTGAAGGCACTTCATTACAGAACCACTCAGCTGTCCGTTCCTATCGATCACACCTTGCCATGGGTGACCTTGGATCAATGAGCTGCCGATTATTTCGTGCCTGTTTGCCCACACCAAATGCCAGCAGGGCCAGCACCAGCACCTGCACCCAGCTCCAGACTGGAGCCTGGCACAGCTCAGGAGCTCACAGGAAGGAGCAGGGACACACAACCAACTCACACAGCAGGATTTGCCATCTGGGGACAATTTCTCTCTTTTTCAAGTGGATTCAGGCCTTGGGTTTGATGTTTTCCATGTCCTGCTCCCAGAGCCCATCCTGGGCAGCATTGCTGTGCTGCAGGGCAGTCCCACTCCCCGAGCAATCCCCCATCACAGCTTTGCCTTCAGGAACCCAAGATTCCCATCAGGAAAAGGGCAGTGGGAGCCAGGACAGCCCGTGATGAGAGAGTTCAGCCCAGGGGGTGACAGAGTCCCTCATTCCCTCCCAAACCCAAACCTCCCCCTGCAACTCTCCGGTGATTCATCCACCTCCACCACGTCCCCTCCAACCAGTCACTGCCTTACTTTTTTAATCAAATCCTTTGCTTGCCTTCCCTTCAGGAGCCAGAGCCATTTTTCTATTACACCCTGATTGATCAGGCCCTGGCCAGGCACTGTCCTGGTGCTTCATTTCCCATCCCCACCCAGCGGGGCCGTGGGCTGAGCCCCTCGCTGGGCACCACAAACACCATCTCCATAAATGCACACCATTAAGGAGAGAAGGCAGGGGGAAGTTTGATCCTGCTTTTGATTTGCTGTCCCCCCAGCTCCACAGCCCACATCAAAGGGAGGGAGAAGCTGGTGTTAACCCTGGAACACGGGGGCAGAGGAGGAGGAGGACACAAGGTGAGTCTGCACTGCTGCTCAGTGCTGGGAGAAAGAGACCCCATCCTCGTGCCGTGCAAAAAAAAGCAGGAGGAGACTCTCCAGGGCTGCTCGCTGCTCGTGCTAATGAGTTGTTTTCCACTGTAAGGAACCAGGAGAACAAGCCCAGACTCTGCTAAACAAGGACTGTGGCTACGCCAGGTCAGAGATCAGCCACCCCCCGAAGAGAGCGCTGACAAGGTGGTAAAAACACGGAATTAAACCTCTTTTCCCTCCTCCCTGCTCATTGCTTGGCAAATTGAACGACTCCTGTGTGCACAGGCGGCTGCAAAAGGCTCGGTGGTGCCTTGTGTGGCACCTTGTGTGGCACAGACACCCCTGGGATGGCCCAGGTGGGCTGGGAAGTTGTGACAGTGTTCACAGGGGTCCCAGGATGAGGGAAGAGACGAGGATCTGACTCCATGTTTCAGAAGGCTTGATTTGTTATTTTATTATATATATTACATTAAAACTATACTAAAAGAATAGAAGAAATTATTTCATCAGAAGGCTGGCTAAAAATAGGAAAAGAAAGAATGATAACAAAGGCTTGTGGCTCGGACAGAAAGTCCAAGCCAGCTCGCTGGATTGGCCATTAATTAGAAACAATCAACATGGGCCAATCACAGATCTACTTGTTGCATTCCACAGAAGCAGATAATCAATGTTTACATTTTGTTCCTGAGGCCTCTCAGCTTCTCAGGAGGAAAAATCCCAAGGAAAGGATTTTCCATAAAAGATGTGTGTGACAGAAGTGGCTTTGGGAGGGCGAGTTGTGCCTGTGCCCCATGGGACACCCCAGGACAGGAGCCTGCCTGCCTGAGCACTGCAAAACCCGCACACAGGTGAGGAGAGAGGCTGGACCAGCCCATCCTCAGTGTCACCGAGGGACATCTGGCTCATCCCATCCTGCCCTTTTCCAGCTCCTGGAGATCCCTGCTGGCCCGGAGCTGCCTTATCTGCGCTGGCACAGCAGCACAGGGCTGCCCTGCCATCAGCCACCGGCGGATTACAGGGGTTTATCAGTTTATTAGGGGACAAAAGGCGCCCGGCAGAAGGGTTCTGAGACAGTGCAAGCGGCTGATAAGAGCCCGCCCGGCTCCTCAGACAGCTCAGCCGCGTCTGGCACACCGTGGGCAGCGGGACCCTGGTGCAGAACGGGCGCTCTGGGCACGGGGGCACTCGGGGAGGTCCCGCTGCGCTGCCTGGATGAGCAGGGATGTGGGAGAGGCTCCCTGGGAGCACCTCCTGCCCGAGCCCTGGGTGCCACTTTGAGGCTCAAACCCCTCAGGGTCCCCCAGGGGGGCGACAGTGGCAAAAAAGAGCAAAAACCGCTCTGGATGAAGCACCAAGGCAACATCTGTGGGAACACCAGTGGAAAATCCCCAGGAGGTTTTAGTTTTCCTTCTAAAGTTTAACCCCGCTCCATCACTTCTCCTCCTCCTCCTCCTCCTTTCCTTTTTTTTTTTTTTTTTTTTTGTTTCTCCTCCTATTCCTTTTAATTAACAGTGCAATGGAACTCAATTCATTCGCAATCTATTCTGGCAAGAAACAACCCTCCCCGGACTCCAAATGACCTGACTAATAGGGTTAGAGGCTGTAAAAGAAAAAGTGCGAGGGGAAATTTTTAGCTTCCTCATCCTAATTATCTCCTCTGAGCACCGCGACAGCGCCGTGACACAGCGGCACCGGGGCTGCCAGGGGGACACGCTCTGCCTGGGCACGCTCCCCGCATTTCAAAGCTTCAATAAAAAAGCCGATTTTTCCCTCAGCCTCCCATAACACACAGCCCAGGGCGAGCAGAGGGAACTGGGGAGGGATGAGGAGCAAGGGGCCGGCGAACTGGGCGAGCTGGTGTTTGAGGGTGAGAGGGGAAAGGGGGATAAATTGGCTGCCAGTTAATGCTATTTAGAGACAGACAGACGCAGCAGGTAAATAATGATAATGATCTTCTAACGAGCTCGCATCTGCACAGCACCTTGCCTCCGACTGAATCCCGAAATGCTTTACAAAAAATAAAATGATCCCAGCACGGTCCTGCAGCCCTTTCCTGGTTTGTTGCCAGTGCTGAAGGCGATGCTCAGCTGTGCCCAGCTCCAGGCCAGAACACCCTCGGGACAATTCCACATCGCACTCCAGGACCTGTTTGGAAAATCCCTTCCTGGTGGCATCCCTGGATTTTTCCCAGCCAGGTACCTCCCAGCTCTGGGAGCATCATTTAGGAGCTTTTAAACTGATTATTTTGGGATGTGATCTAAAAATGAAAGTTTTGATCCAGCCCTTGGTTTCCTCACAGGCTCGGAGCAGAAGCTTTCAACAAACCTGGTTGGGGCAACCTCCAAATCCTGATCCACCTCCAGGTTAATCACCACAGTAACCCGGAGCTGTTGGGAGCTCTCTGTACGCTGGAATGGGTGTGATTCCCCAAGTTATGGGGGAATCTCACCTCTAAACCCTTTGGAGTAAATTATGACTATTCAGGGCTCAGTTCCAGCCCAGCCCTGCTCTAATTTCCAACTCTATTTGTTCTATTGAGTGGTTATCAAGTTAAAAATGCAAGGACTATGGATTTCTCTCCAGCTTAAACATCTGAAAACAAATGTGCTAATGAGCAATCTGACCACTATAAAAATGATTACTGACAGCACTTCAAGGACCCGACTTTAGTGGCTTCAGAAGCACCAAGAGCAGCAAAATGCACCCGGCAGTCCCAGGGCCGTCCATGCAGCCTTGGCCAGTGGGAATCTCCACGTGAAGGCTTTGGGGAGAATAAAACAATCAGGGAGGAAGAAAGGAAAGCCAGGAATCAAATCATCTCTAGAAAAAGCTGCTCCGAGCCTCCTGCAAGGGATTCGTGCTGAAGAGGCCGCAGGATGAGATTTGCAGATGCTCTGAATCTCTTCCACCAGCGCAGCTCAGCAGAGAGCAACGCTCCAGGTGGGAAGGGACCCTCTTGCTGCAGGTGGAGCTTTTCCTTCACCTGGGGCTTTTCCTGGTGGACATTTCCAGGTCCAGCCTCACCGAGGGCTTTTTCCTGCAGGATATTTCCTCCTACAGCCACCAAAGGTAGAGAGGAAAGGAAGGAAAGAGAGAAATTACCGCTCCAGGCGGGAAGGGACCCTCCTGGTGCAGGTGCAGCTTCACCTGGGGCTTTTCCTCGCGGACATTTCCAGGTCCAGCCTCACCGAGGGCTTTTTCCTGTGGGATATTTCCTCCTACACCTATCGAAGGGAGAGAGGGAAAGAGGGAAAGTGAGAAATTACCGGGCTTCAGCTTCGAGGTATTGAACAAAGCCGTGCCCTTCCTGCGGGCCTGGTGACTGATGGTGCAGTCGGAGCTGCCCATCTGTTAGGATATAATCCTCACTGAAGGAACAAAGAGGGGCATTAAAAACCAAACCCTGCTCCATTTAAACACAGACTGGAGATTTATGGGCGTTTCACCGGCCCCTTGTTCCTCTGGTGATTGCCCATTCCGGGCGCTCTTTGTTTTCACAAACAACCGCCCATTCTCTCCGCGCCACCGCTTCAGAGGCAGGGAAAGGGACAGGTGCCAAACACAAAGTTATTTAAAGTGTCGTTCTAGCATCCCCTGGAACGGACAGGAGGGACAGAGCCAGCCTGAGGCCACGATGCCAGCACAGATGGGATCCACTCCCATGCCCTGGCACGGCCGCCCCTGTGCTGGCACGAGCACGGCTGGCTCTGGGCACGGGGAAGGGCTGCCATGGGGGATCCCATCCCATCCCATGGATCCCATCCCATCCCATCCCATGGATCCCATCTCATCCTATGGATCCCATCCCATGGATGCCATCCCATCTCATGGATCCTTTCCCATCCCATCCCATCCCATCTCATGGATCCCATCCCATCCCATCCCATCCCATCCTGTTCCCCCTGGGGCTGCTGGAGAATGCAGAGATCCCTCAGGGGACGCTCTGACCTCATCCAGGACCCTGCCAGGAGCAGGTCAGGGAAGGAAGAGGCTGAGACAAATGCAGGAGGGTGGCACCAGTGACTCAGCCACCCCCAGAGTGGCAGCGTGGCTGTGCACCACAGCACTGCTCAAGAACTTCTCCTTCTGGGTAAGACTGAATGAGGCCAGGGAAATGGCCTCATTTCCCCCTCATTCCCCTCCAGGAGGAGGAGGAAGAGCAGGTCAGCTGAAGCTCAGCTCCAAGGCATGAGCAGGAGCCTCCCATGCTGGCAGCTGGGCCAGAACAGGCAGCTGGAAGCAGAAACTGTGCTCAGGGTCACGTCCTGGCTTTGTCACCGATCTGCTGAACCTCAGCTTCGCTCTCATCCTGTGCTTACCCTCCTTGTCCCTTCAGATTGGAGCATCTTCCACACCTACTGAGCTCACGGCCTCTCCACCATGGACAGCTCCAGTCTGAGGGAGTCTCCTTCCTTCAGTGGAATTGGTAACACAAACAAAAATGAGAATAAAGAGCAAGAACGTTCCCTGGGGTGGTTTCCTCCCCATCCCCGGAGCCAGCAGCCTCAGGCAGCGCTCAGGCTGTTGCTGCAGGTCTGCCCTGTGCAGGCAGCCAGGAGCAGACAGAATTCCCAGTCCCAGGGCAGCAGCAGCACAGCCTGAATCCGAGGGCACGCCAGGATACAGAGAACACTCTCCTGCCTCCAGATGAATTGGAAGTCAACCACAAACTGCTAAAAGCATTTGGGGGATGAAAGAAGCTCTGCTGCTGACTAATCGCTGCTCAGGAGCTGCCCAGCTTTGGGTGGTTTTGCCAGAGCTGCCGTGGGCATCCCGACAGTTCCAAGCCGGGTTTGCTTTAAGCCCTGGTGCATTTGCAAGCCTGGCTGCTCCAGCCCTGCCCTCCCGCTGGGAGCTGAGAGCCCAGGGCTGATCCTGCAGCCACCTGTCGGGTCCGGCCATGCAGAGCAATCGCTCCAGCTGCTGTGCCAGGAGCCAGTGCCTCTCCTGGCACCCACAGCCGGCTCAGCCATGACAGCTCCTGACGCTCCTGAGCACCACGGACTTACCCAGCCCATCCTGGAGTGACCATGTCCCCTGTCCCTGTCCCCTGTACCTTGCCCATTGTCCTCTGTTCCCTGTCCACTGTCCTCTGTCCCCTGTCTGCTGTCCCCTGTCCCCTTTCCCCTGCTCCTGTTCCCTGTCCCTGTCCCCTGTCCCTGTTCCCTGTCCCCTGCCCCTGTTACCTGTTCCCTGTTCCCGTCCCTATCCCCTGTCCCTCTCCCCTATCCCTGTCCCCTGTCCCTCTCCCCTGTCCCCTATCCCTGTCCCTTGTTCCCTATCCCCTGTCCCTGCTCCTTGCCCCCTGTCCCCTCTCCCCTGTCCCTGTCGCTGTCCTCACTCCTGTTCCCTGTCCCTGCTCCCTCTCCCCTATCCCTGTCCCTCTCCCTCTCCCCTGTCCCTGCTCCTTGCCCCCTGTCCCCTGTCCCTGTCCCTTGTCCCTGTCCCCTCTCCCCTGTCCCTTGTCCCTTGTCCCTGTCCCCTTTCCCCTCTCCCCTGTCCCTGTCGCTGTCGCTGTCCCCACTCCTGTTACCTGTCCCTGCTCCCTCTCCCTAGTCCCTATCCCTGTCCCTCTCCCCTGTCCCTGTCCCTGTCCCTGTCCCCTATCCCTGTCCCTGCTCCCTCTCCCCTGTCCCTGTCCCCTGTCCCTGTCCCTGTCCCCTTCCCCACTCCCATGGATCGATGAGGATGAATCAGGCGCCTCGATCTCCGTTTTTCTCGAGTGCTGCTCGCAGATCACGGAACGCATCCTCCCAGCAGAGCACTTCAGAGAGCCTTCGCAAGCAATTAACGTCTCCGGGCTCCCGCGGGGAGCGGGGACATTAAAGGCAACGAGCTCTGCAGCCGCACCAACTCCCGGTAATTTGTTGACACCGCGGATCGGTGTTTTCTCCTCGCTCCCACTTCCCAGGGAGGTCTCCAGCACAAGGAGCTGAGTCAAAATCCAAAACTGTTTTTTCCTCTCAAGTTCCTCTGAGTTTGCTCCATCCTCAGAGTTCTTTCCACGCTCCGGTTTTGCCAAGCTGGGGCTGATTGTTGATTCCCAGCCCTGCCCATCACCTCCAGGCCATCCTCAGGGCCTGTATCCACCCCCGGAGGGCAGTCAGGACAGTCCCCATCGCTGGCACTCAGATAATCCAGCTGTGCTCCTGCACCTCAGCAAGACTCCCATTGTCAGGAAAGTTAATCCACAAACACCAGAGGTTTGTGTCCAAAAAGGAGACAGAGGAGTCCTTTTACTTTATGCCAGTGAAGGGAGAGGCCATGGAGATCTCTCAAATTTTTGGAGGACGCAGCATCCCTTTTAATCCTAATTTCCAGCCACATTTCCCTTCTCTCTTTCTCCATTTCTGAGGTACTTGAGAGGGTCAGACTTCCCAAAACACCTGATACCAAAGATTCCCCTCTAACGTATAACCCTCCCTTTTGATTGTTAATTCTTACGGAATTTAGGGGTTTTCCCCATTTCTGAGGTACTTGGGAGGTTCAGACTTCCCAGAACACCTGATAGCAGAGATTCCCCTCTAATGTACAACCCTCCCTCTTCATTTTTACTTCTTATGGAATTTAGGGGTTTTTCTTCCCCATTGTTTCTTTCATGTCCCAGTGCTGGTTTTATCTACCAGCAGCCCCACAGCTTGTTTGAAAGACAAATCCACTATTCCTCTCTCCATTGACCCCACACCCTCAACTTCCCTTTTGGCTTCAGGTATTTCATAAAGAACCAGGCAATTTGTCCAAGCAGTTGATGGGAAGAGTTGAACCTTCAGTGCCCAAAGCCCCAGCCCATCCTTTCCTCCCCTAATTCCTCTGCTTTGTGCCCTTCCTCCATTCCTGGGGAGGGCACCAGCAGGGAGCTGCTGCCCAGCAGGCACGGGGTGATCGTGCCAGTGCAAACACCAATAATTACAGCCTATTTACACCCCACAGCTTGCTCTGAGCCGGATGAACTCATTTCCGTCAGCAACCACGGGTCAAGCCAACAGCAACTTGTCTCCATCAGACCCCACGGCAGGGCCAGGGGAGCTGTGGGAGGGAGAAACCCTTTTATCCTAATTAAAGCACAACCTGGCAGAGCTCAGCTCCCACCTTTCCAACACCTTCCACCAAACTGCTTAATCACAGGCAAATGAGTTGCTGTAATTACAGCAGGAAGGGATTTATCTCGGTGGAGAAGCACGACCTGCAGAGAAAGGCAGTGTCAGCAAAGAGGCTGCCGGACCTGCAGGGGGATCTCCGAGTCCCTAAATCCTTCCCTGATCCATTCCAGAGCCAGCAAACATCAGTTTCTGTGTGCTCAGACTCCGGGGATTGGCTCTGTGTGCTCTCTGGCACTAAAAACCTTCTCCAGGGGGGAGCAGGAGCATCCCTGGGAAGGATCCGTGCCAGGTGGGCACTCACCTGCTCCACGCTCAGGGAGTTTTGTTCCTGGCTGAGAATCAAACCCCAAATCTGTTTTTTTCCTCTCAAGACAAATGAAGATGTTTTTCTGAGCTGGAATGGGGTTTGACCACTGGACTGACTTTTCTTCCTGCAGCACTGTTCCCTCTCCCCTGGAACTTTACTTGCAAAGCTCTCCTGGGAACAAGGGACAGCCAGAATGGAGAGGAGAGGAGAGGAGAGGAGAGGAGAGGAGAGGAGAGGAGAGGAGAGGAGAGGAGAGGAGAGGAGAGGAGAGGAGAGGAGAGGAGAGGAGAGGAGAGGAGAGGAGAGGAGAGGAGAGGAGAGGAGAGGAGAGGAGAGGAGAGGAGAGGAGAGGAGAGGAGAGGAGAGGGCTGCATGGAGGTCTGGGGATGTTTCTTCCTTGGCACAGCTCTGTAACATCATGGGTGATGCTTTGAGGGCTCAGGCTGAAGCTCTGGGCTGGACAGCGAAGCCACAGGAACCTTTTGGTTGTTGTACTGATGCAGAAACACCAAGATGTCACAGCCTGAGAGAGCCAGAGGGGCAATGAGGGCACTGGAAAGGGGCTCCTGCAGCAGCTCCCCCTCCTCTGCGCCCAAACCCTGCTCCTGCCCACAGCTGGAAAAAGGAATTGCTCAGCTTCACCGGGGTCTCATCTCAGCAACTGAGTTTAAGTCAATATTTATTCTCTGCGTATGGCAACTTCAGTCAGGGACTCAGGAAAACAAACACTGCTCAGTGCCTGGGAAAGGCAGGGTTTGGCTTAGCACCATCTCCAGCGGCTCCTGGGGAAAGCTCCGGAGCTGGAGCTGCCCTTGGAAAGCTCTGCAGCGCTGCCGCTGTCACCAGCAGCCTGGGGACCTGCCTGAAGTCACCAGGATCAGCACAATGTGCGTTTTCCTGCTCAGGACTGGCAATTGAACCCAGCAGAAGGGGCTGCAGCCCCGGCCAGCCCAGTCTGATCGATGCTTCTCACATGCAAATGGGCAGCGCGGGCTCTCTCTGAAAGCTCAGCAGGATTTTTCCATCTCCACCGGCTCTCCAAGGAAAACTGCACGGAATTCATTCACCACGGCCACCACCGGCTCCATTGCCCAGTGCCTGGCTGCACGTCCCTCAAAATCAAGAGGAAAAGCATTTCCCTCAAGCTCTGGGTTTGGAATTAAGCACATGCAAAGCACTCAGAGCAAGGCAAGGAAGGGGCTGAAGGCTCCCAGTGCTGCCCATCCAAGGCTGCCCCCAAAGTCCTGCCTGGAAATTGTTTGGGAGCTGCAGATCCCTGCTCACTTCCAGAGCACATTTCCACAGCAGCACCCCGGCCTTCCCCAGCTCCTTCCCTTTCTTTGGCCAGAAATTCTTCCCTTCCCACAGGATTTCCCACCTGAGCAGGGTCTTGGCTGCACCCCCAGGGATCCCTGTGCAATCCATGGGGTCGGTGGGAAGCAGCTCCAGCCTCCTTTGGATTAAACAGGAAGGAACAAGAATTAAAAACCAAAAAAAACCCAAAGACCAAAACTACAACAATAACAACAACAAAAATCAGAAGCTTCTGTTACACCCAGAAGCAGCAGGTTCATGCACTTTTGGAAGCACTTCTGAAAGGCAGATTGGATCAATGCAGAGATGGAAAGCACACAGGCAGCAGTCCCTTGTTTTATTCCACACAGACTCACATTAAAAAAAAAAAAAAAGAGAAAAGAAAAAATCGCCTGAACCAAAAAAATAAAATTACAGTCAGAAAAGCAGAGCAGGAACAATGATTTTTTGATTTCCCATATTTTATTTTCCCCACCAGCGACTTCCAGATCAAACCCACTCACTTTCCAAGCTCCAGCGAGGGCTCTTTGCCCCCCCAGCTCAAGCTGAGCTCTTTGGCTTCACAGCCCGACCCCAACAGGAGCCTCCCACCCAGAGCTGCGATGGCTCCGTGCCCGAACTGGGCAAAACCAGAAACCAAAACCCAACCAGGCTCGTTTTCCTGCCCTGGGACAATGCCCCAGGTTGGCGTTCTGGGGGCTCCGGCAGCGACCCCGCACTCGATGCTTTCCCGGCCCCATTCGCCCCCTCCGCTCTCAGAGCTGGCACCGGTGCGGGACCCAGCGCGTTAATTAAAGGTTAATGAGCGTGCTTAGAGCACAGACATCAGTGCCCTCTGCTGGGACCAGTCAGAAGGTCTGTGGGGGAGCGCTGGGCACCGTGCGGGGGTGGATGTACCCTGCTGGGGGCCGGAGAGGCGCGGTGCCCGCTGGGTGAGTGCTCCTCGCACAGGATCTTCCATCCTCATCCTCATCTCCATCCCCATTCCTGTTCCAAACCCCATCCCCACCCCTGTCCTCATCCCTGTCCCCATCCTCATCCCACTGGGTGAGTGCTCCTCGCACAGGCTCTTCCATCCCCATCCCTGTCCCCATTCTCCTCCTTGTTCCCATTCCTGTCCCCATTCCTGTCCCAAACCCCATCTCCATCCCTGACCTCATCCCTGTCTCCATCTTATCCCCATCCCCATCCTCATCCCCATTCCCTTCCTTGTTCCAATTCCTGTCCCCATTCCCTGTCCCTGTCCCCATCCCCATCCCTGACCTCATCCCTGCCTCCATCCTATCCCCATCCCCATTCCTTTCCTTGTCCCAATTCCTGTCCCCATCCCCATCCCTGTCCCCATTCCCCTTCTTGTCCCCATCCCTGTCCCCATTCCATCCCAACCCCATTCCATCCCCATTCCATCCCCATCTCTGTCCCCATCCCTGTCCCTGTCCCCGTCCCATCCCCATCTCCATTCCCATTCCTTTCCTTGTCCCTATTCCCATCCCCATTTCAATCCCCATCCCGTCTCCATCCCCGTTCCCATCCCCATTCCCTTCCTTGTCCCATTCCTGTCCCCATTCCCTGTCCCCATCCCATCCCCATCCCCATCCCCGTTCCCATTCCCATCCCTTCCCCATTCCCCTCCTTGTCCCATTCCCTGTCCCCATTCCCCTCCTTGTCCCCATTCCCTGTCCCCATTCCCCTCCTTGTCCCCATTCCCTGTCCCCGTCCCCATGCCCGGCTCTGCCGCCCCTCAGGGCTCCCCCAGCCCCTCTCTCCGTGTCCCAGCCCCGGGGTGGTGGCAGTGTCCCTCAGGGAGCACCGGCAGCCCAGGGAGGAGCTGTCCCTTGTCCCCAGCACTCGCAGCTGGATGGGCTCTGACAGCACTCGGGAAAAGCAAATCCCCGGGGGAGGGAGGGAAGGGGGAAGGTGGGCTTTACAATTTCTGAAACCACTCTCAGTTTGACTGCATTAGCTTTGCCTTAGGCTCCAAAACACGACGAAAGCCAAGCAGAGAGGGGGGGAAAGGGATTGGGGGGAGAGTGGGGATGGCAACGAAGGAGAAAGCTGTAATTGCAATTGCTGGAATTCACTTTTAATGCTGGCTGCTGAATACAGTAAACACACTCTCAAGTCCAGGGAATAAGCATTGATTTTTTTTTTTTTTTGCAAGTGTTCCAGTGAAAAGCTTCAAATCAATCCTGTTCTGTCAGACACTTTTTTGCCTCTTGGCCTCCAATTACTCACTGCCCACATCCACCCTTCCCAGATCTCACCTTTACAGGCACACCTGATGCTGAAGGAGAACTGTTTGATCCAGAATCACCCTGCTCAGTGGGGCCAGGGAGGAATTCACAGCCACAGCACAGGAAGGACTTTACCTGCAAAGCTCTCCTGGGAACAAGGGACAGCCAGAACGAAGAGGAGAGGAGAGGGGTGCATGGAGGTGTGGGGATATTTCTTCCTTGTCACAGCTCAGTGATATCATGGGTGATGTTTTGAGGGCTCAGACTGAAGCTCTGGGCTGGACAGGGAAGCCACAGGAACCTTTTGGTTGTTGTACTGATGCAGAAACACCAAGGAGTCACTCAATCCCAGTGAGGACCTCCTCTCCCACCTGCCTCCCAGCCACCCCTCCAGCTCTCCAGGATCCAGGTACCTTCCCAAAGTTTCATTTTCCAGCTATGGCCAAGCCAAGGCAAAAAGCTGTGTTTTCATCCCAAGCAGGATTGGCAGGTTGCTGGTGATGCTTGGTCCCTGCCAGGTTTCCCAGAGGCAGGAGCTAAGGGAGATGGGCTCTGTGTGAGATCCCAGAGTCCCTCCAGCTGCTCAGTCCCTGCTGGAAAGCTTCAAAGCAAGGCAGAAAATGTCACTGAGGCTCTTTTGTACCCTCTGCAGGGGGACAGTGTCAGACTGCAGCCCGAGCTTTGATTGTCCCCCTGAGGGAAGGGAAGTGGTTGTCAGGGTTTTGATGCTTGCCAGGGCTCTACCCCCTGGATGGCAGCATTTCATTCATCTGCTCCATCAGCAGAGGGAGGAATATTGGCCAGAAATCTGGACTGTGGACAAAGCAGGTCCTGTTGTCACATAGAGAGAGAACAGAGTCTTCTATAAAGTCGAGGTTTGCTCAATGATCTTGGAGGTTCTTTTCAACCTTTTTTGTGACGATGAGGCAAAGCTGATTCTTTGTCAAGTTTTAATTCCAGGCGAGGCTTTAACAACTTCTCTGCTCCCATGGCAGAGGGAAGCTCCAGCTGCCCACACTCATGACAGGATCCCACACTGTGGAAGAACAGTGGGACAGGGCTGTGCCAGGGAAATGCCACCCACGAGGGGGACAGAGCTGTCCTGGTCAAACACATCCTGCCAGAGAGCCAGAGTGACATTTCCTAGGACAAAACTTTCTCCAAAGCAGACACAGATGGAAGCAGACACCCACATCCCACAGCTCCTGCCACACATTCTCCCTTTTCCTCCCCGTTTTTCCCACATGGATCAAGACCTCCTGGCACAGAGGATTTGCACTCATTCCCAACACCCAGCACAAGGAAGAGTTACCACTGCAGTGACATGACCTTCAGCTGCTCACAGCCCAGACATTTCCTTCTGACAGCTCCCACATTCACCCTCAAATTATATGTACTGTATATGACTGTTAAGAATAATCACAGTACTTGCAGTGGTGTGTTAGGCACCAAATTATGTATAGGCAAAGCGATTAGAGAGCAGAACAAAGTGGTTGTTCATGCAGCTAATGGCCAAAGTACCACTATTTTCCATCTAGACAATTTGCAGCCAGCGTAGCATCTTCTCACTCCCCAGCCAGGAGCAGCTTTGCATGAAATCTTCAAAAACAACTCTTGTTATCACAAGTCTCAACAGCAGAGCTCGGAGGGGGTTGTAACAGCCTTGATAGTCTTTAATTCTTCTCACCCCACCGCCTTTCCCTCCTGTCCCAAGTGCCTTCCTCTGGGAGATGTGGCTGAGCGTTGTGGCAGCCAAGTTGTGTATCCAGCACTTAATGGCATTAAAACTTCTGCTGACTCCCATCTTTAGATAAAAACCTGCTCTTTGGGTTTGTTTACTAAAAATCAAAATCAATAACCATCTCAGCTCGCTGTCCTACAAGCCTGCAGTCTCAGCCAAGCATCCAGAGCCCTGGGGATGCCAGAATGTGCTCAAACCATGCACAAAATCTGTGCCTTCCACTGTTACCAAAGTCCTTCCATGGGTAAAACATCCTGATCCAGGCCCCTCCTGAGATCCTCCCTCCTTTTTTCCATGGGTCTTGTCCAAAAAGCCAAGCAACTGCTTTATAAAGCCTGTCCAAGCCTAGAAGGAACTCTCCTGTGCCAGGCCCTTGGAAAGAGATCCAACACAGTAATTACTCCAGCCAGAACAACAGGGAGATTCTTTTAATGGCAGACTGTCCCATGGGGAGGAAGGAAACACCAGAACTTCTAGGGAGAAGAGGAATCCCAGGCTGGGGCTGATGAGAACCTCGGGCCAAGGGTGGAGAAGGTGCAGGAGCTGCAGGGAAGGAAGGGATGAGGCTTTGGGAGCAGGAGAACAGGAATGCTGGTGCCCTTGATAGTGCTGGCTCCAAGGTTGATGGAGCTGCCAGGAGGTACAGCATGTTCTCTCCTATTGATCTATCAATGTCTGCTCTCCAGAGGAGGGATTACTCACTTCTGATAACACAGCAAGGTTGCCTCTGATGAAAATCAATGGCTCTGACTAGCCAGCCTTCGTTTAATTACATCACGCTGTAAATCCGGCGGGAGCAGAGCGGGGCCGTTCTCCACCACCACCACCACCTCCTCTGCCTCGTGTTCCTCTCCCCAGTTTTGCACCAGTTTCTCCCTGGGATTATCAAGATAAATGGCCTTGATGAGCAGAGTTTTGCTGTCTGCTCTGCAGCCAAGGAAAGGACGCGGGGATTTCTCCATCACCTTGGCCCACAGCTGGCAAAGCTGAGGAGGAGAAGGACACCAGAGATGTGCAGGCACATTCCTGGCAATTAGCTTTGTGGGAAGGAGGATTGGATTAAGACTGAGTGTGAGATCAGGCAGCTTTTTTACAAGCTAAATAAGCAACAAGCAGTTTGAGAGAGATTTCTCCCCCTGTTTACAAGGCCAACCAAGGCCAGGTTAATTAATCTCTCTTTCCAGCTGCCCTTCTCACTAGGGCTTGTTCTTCACTTTGAGCAAAACACCCGAGACAGCTGCTCAGATCTCTCACATTGCAGGGTGATGAAAACAAAGGCACAGATGAAAATTGCTTTAAAGCTTAGCCTCTCACAGAAAACAAACGTGCCCGTGCTGTAATTAGGACTAAGCACACGAAAAAAGCACCAGATCTTTGACCGGTGCTTAACCGGGGATAGTAAATAAAAATAACAACAATCCCTTCCCACACACACAGAGCACACACAGAGGCACTAAACCAGGCAGGCCTCTTTTCCTGGAGCTCACAAAAGAGGATGGTTCAGTCTCTTGATCCTGGCACAAAGGCAGATCCCAGGCACAGGCTGCGGCTCTGTGCATTCTAAACCCAGCAGTGACGCCCTATCACAACAAGGCATTCAAACACACTCTGCTGCCCCTGGGGAGGGTTTATACCGGCACAGACAGCAGCCAGCAGAGCTTCATGAATGGCTCAGAGCTGCTCAGCCAAGGCTGCAGTGCAGAGCATCATCTGAAGCTGTGGCACAGCCCCTGCCACACTCCCAGCCAGCAGCTGGACATGCCAGCACTGCCATTTGGAACTGCCCTGCTGCCTCCTCCTCCTCCTCTTCCTCCTCCCCCAAACATGGTTTAAGGCGTTGAGTGGCAGAGATAAATTCTCCCGTGTTTATTTTAATGAAAAGGTCCCCACAGTGTTTTCTTTCCCTCACCATTAACAGCACAATTAGAGCTGTGGGGCCTCAGCCAGCTCTCCCCACACAAACACCCTCCATCCTCAGCCCATCCCGGCTCCTTTCCCAGCACTCATACAGCAAACAGAAGGCAAAGGCACAGCAGGCACCAGCAGCAGACACTTGCACAGCCCTGCAGCCAGCCACGAGCTAAACCCAGGAGCTGCGGTGCTTTAACACAGCTGGCAAACATCTGCGTGTGGATCTCCTGTCTGGGCAGGGCTGAAACTCCCCCAGTTTATTGGGGTTTGGGTAATGGGGCAGCGAGATCTGTCTGGCTGTCCAGAAATCTCAGTCAGCACCAGGCTTTGCCCTGTCCCAGGAAAACATTTCTGATCTCACCAACCCTATGGACAGCAGCCACAAAATGCCAAAAAAAACAGGTCAGGAAGTGCAAGAGCTCTCCTGGCTCAGCTGCCTGGCTGTGGTAGAGCCTGCAGGTCCTGAGCATCCCTCACTAGAGATGTCTCCCTTCCTCCTCTGTCAAGGTCTCTTCTCCAAGCACGTCCTCCCTGCCAGCCAGGCACGGCTCTGCAGCCAGGCTTGGAGCAGGAGGCAGGTGCCAAAGCCTTGAGTCACCAGGCTCAGAGCCCTGGCAGAGCCTGGCACGTCCCTGAGAGCTGGGGATGCAGGGAAGGAGCAGTCTCCATGTGTGCTTGCTGCTCCTCAGCATCCAGACGTCATCTCCAGCCCACTTGCCGAGGCTGACGCGCTCCAGGGAGGAATCAGACACCCTTAGGAACAGCTCTTCCTCCTCAAGCAAGGGTGTCCTGAAGGAATTGCCAGAAATATGGTTTTCTTTGGGTTTTTCTGAGGGCTCTGCTGGCAAAAGGACAGGCTGCAACTCCAGGGAGAGGGGCTCTGGAGCCAGGCATTCATCTTACAAAAACAGGGGCAAAAGGTTGCCTGGTCAGGAGTTGTCAGCAGATTTGGGTTGGAAGGATTGTGGCAGGGATTCTCTGGAGAGAGCTCTCTAAGAAAGAAGACAGGGGAGGGAAAAACACCCTTAATTTCTAGATTATCTCATTTCTTAGCCCCTTGCTATCAATTGCCTTGAGATGTGGCCATGGATATCAGCAGACAACTTGCACTCCTTATCCCTGGCTGTGGAACAACTCTAAACCAGGGAAACTGCTCCCAGCCCAGTGACCTCGCAGATCAACTCCCCTTTCTCTGCTGTCAACAGAAAGACTGGGCTGAGTTACCCACAGCACATTCCCAAGATTCTTTCCTCAATTGTGGCTCAAATTGGCTAATGCATTAGGAGATTACAGGGTGGAAAGGGCAGGGGAGATGGACGGAATGCAATCACCAGGGCCTCATTTCCCCTGGAAGCTCTATTAATGGACAAGGAGCCTTTTGGCACACAGATAAACCCCAGGCAGAGGGTAGCAGTGAGAAAGACAGAAGGAAAATGCCTGCAGGGATTGATGCTTTCCTGTTCCACCAGCACCTTGTCCCAGGCATCAGCATTCAGGGGACAGTTCCCTGTCACACACAGCAGCAGCTGACCGCTAATTAATCCCAATGCCAGCACTGCCCAACCTTTCCCACTCCTCCCACGTTAATTTATTTAATTTATTGCTGTATTACTGCCAGACCCATGAGTTAACTTCTCTCCAAGCGACTGCAAAGGGGAAAGATCTGGAAGTTATCCCAGGGCCGTGTAAGACAGGAAATCATTTCCCACATCAGGTCCTGAGGCTCATTTTGATCATGTAAACACACACAAATCAATTGGCTGCAGGATGGATGCCAGAGGTGGGAGACAGGTATTCCAGGGAGCCACAGCCACGGCTGCTGGAGCCTCTGCTCTGGGAAGAACATCCCTTATCCTGGCTGACTTTGATGGAGGGATGCCAGCTGGCATCAGGGAAGATTTATCCCTTGTCACACAGCTCCTCTGCAGAGCTCACTGGGAACACTCAGGCCCAGGAGCAAAGTCTCGTTAAGTGGATTCAGCAGACCTGGGCCAGCTCTGAGCTCCAGGAGCCTCTGGCCTGGCCTGGCATGGCCCAGAGCGTGGCACAGCTCAGTCTGACTGGATTTAGTTCAGAGCTGCACGCTCGCACCCTCTGCCACGCCGTTCCCTTGCTCTGAGCCCTTCCAGCCCAGCTTGTTAAGCCTCATCACAAACTGTAAAGCTCAACCCTGAGTTCCAGCACTGCCCCGAGCTCACCACCCAAGCGTTGGGAGATCTCTGCAGGACTCCAGCAAATCATTTAATCCCTGCACCTCGTTTCCTCCAAGGGATCCTTCCTCCTCCTCTGCATCCCAATCCCTGGGATAAAAACCAACCCCAGATTTAGTGGCTGGCACCGGGGATCCCCAGCCATGCAGATGGGGCCCAGCCATTGATGCCTTAGCAATTTAGCTTTTATATTTTTCATGTATTTGCAATCCTGTAATTCTTTAGTGTATAACTCTAAACTCCATGTACAATGTCAGCTACTGCTTTCCCATTTTGACAAAACAATTCCTCTCCAGGCCTGGAGTCAACAACACCTCACCGCCTCAGGCCCCAGGAGATGGAAACAAAACTGACCTGGAGGAAGCAGATTTCGGGTTTAATGACTCCATTACCTGAAGCTGTAATTGGACGATTAACCCACAATACGCAGATGGCCCAGACTTATAAAAGTGTGAAAACCTGTGACCTGCGGTCCATTTTTTTTTGGGTTTAGCTTCTGGGGGGCTCTGTTCCCCCTAAATGTCCCTGAATAATAGTAATAATAGTAATAATAGTAATAATAGCAATAATAGTAATAGTAATCATAGTAATAGTAATCATAGTTATTATTATTATTATTATTATTATTATGTATATAAAATTAAGTCCACTAAATGGGACTTTGTTCCCGGGCCTGAGTGTTCCCAGTGCTGTTGAGCTCTGAAGAGGAGCTATATGACAAGGGATATATATATATATATATATATATATATATATATATATATATATATATATCCCTTATATATCCTATATATATGTATATATATATATATATATATATATATATATATATATATACACACACACACACACACATATATACATATATATAAACATAATAATAATAGCTAATTATTATTAGAAATGAATAATTAATAATGAATAACGAATAATGAATAATATATATAATAACTTTAACAAAAATATTATTATAATAATTAGAAAATATATATAATAATATATAATAATTATAATAAATTAGCAATATAATAATAAAAATAATATAATAAAATAATAAAAAATAAAATAATTAAAAATACAATAAATATCACCACTTTTTATTTTCCTAATTTTATCTGGTCTCTGATTTTGGGTACCCCCCCAAAAGGCATCCCCTGCTGGAGATGCGAGCGCAGTCCCTGCTCCCCGCGGGAGGATCCGCTCCGTTCCCAGCGCGGTCCCTGAGCCGCAGCTCCCGGCGCTCCCGGAGCGCACACCCCGCACGTGCTGCCGCCGCACGCGGCGCTGACCCCGCCGCTTATCGCCTTCCCCCGGCTCATCACACCTCGGCAGCTTTGTGCCAGCGAGAAAGGAGCGCCGGGAACCCGTCTGGAGCAGGGCTCCGAGAGCAGGGAGCCGAGATAAACACGGGCCCCGCTTTGTCAGGGGCTCCTTATCTGCCCAGGGCTCTGTGCGGGCAGGGCGGGAGCCCGCAGATATCTCAGCAGGACACTCGGGCTCTGTGCTGGCAGCTTTGCAGGAGAAGGAGGTTTTTATTGCCAGGAGAAAAGGCAGGTGTGCAGCAGGGGCATGAGTGGTGTCAGCAGCTTCTGCCCAGCACATCCTGGCACAGTGTGCCAGCAGTTTAGGGGAACAGAAGGATTTGGGGGGTTATGTTGCATCCTCAGCCTCCAGGATGCAACTCTGGGCGGTGTGGGAGCAAGGGGAGATTCTCCTTACCCTGGAGACCCCAAGGGGAGCATCCCCGAGGGGATGGTGCAGGGGCAGCAAGGCTGGGCACAAGGACAACATCCCTGAGGGTTGTTAAGTGGATTAAAAAAAAAAACCCCAACCATATCTCAATTGCAAAGTTCCTGCCTGAGTGTTTCATTTCCACTTTGCACCACAATAGGAAGAGAGCAAACAATGGCTGAGAGGAAGCAGCTGATTGTGGGGACGTAAAGTGCCACCAGGCTCGTTTTTCATCAAACGTGGGTGAAGTCAATTTCAAAATAATTTAAATATACATATATATATATATCATATATATATATTCAAATCTGAGCACCTATTGGTTTGACCACAACCTCCCAAAAAACTCCCTTCCTTATTAAACCAGGACAATTATAAATTATATATATTATTAATTATATAAAAATATTATTTATATATATGTGTGTGTATGTATGTATGTATATATAAAATATATAAATATTTTCTCACTTCATTATCTCCCCCCCAAATAACCCCAGTCCTTCAGGACAGCTCATTGCAGTTCCTTCCCAGCCTCAGACCTGCTCAGGCTTCTGCTCTCCCACCTTCCTCCCCAGACTGGGAGGTTTGGGAAGGAAAGGGACATTCCAGGGCCACCATTCCTGGTGCCACCAAAGTGCCACCTCTGCCAGGCTGGAGCCAGCAGGACGAGCTCATCCACCCAAAGAGGAGGAGGAGAAGGAAGAACATTCCACCAGCATCACTTCCAGGAGGGCTGTGAGGGTCTCCCTTGGCAGCAGGGCACCTGTTCAGGGTGACAGCTCCGGGTGACAGCGATGGAGGGGAGCCACCACCGCGGCTTCCAGCGTTCCCATGGCGACGGGCGCTGGGTACCGCCAGTGAAACACTCCATTCGCTTATTGATTGAGCCGCCGTCAAATTCAATCACAAGTGAAAATGGATTTTTTAATGCGACTATTAGCTGCTTTTGAAAGGCAAATTGAGTTCAGTTATACCGAGTCAGCCATCAAAAAACAATTTGCCGTCAGCCAGACGGGCCGGAGCGGAGCGCGGCCGGGAGCAGCGGCAGCGCGCCCGCGGGTCGGAGATCCGACACGGGAACCGTGGGGAAATCCGGCTTTTCCTCCCCAAAAATGCCCTGGATGAGGAAGATGAGGCAGGTGAGGGGTTGGCATGGACATGGCTTCTTGTGGGATCCATGGCTGGAAAGGAGCAGGGGGTTCAAGGAGAAATTTTAATGGGGTTCATCCCAAGCAGGGTTTATGGGCAAGCACAATGGGTGCTGTCCCCAAATTCTGGGGGGCACAAGGGGAGCCAAGAGAGAAGGACACACGAGCCACAGTGCTGTGGTGATGCCCAGGCTGTGTCACCCCCTCCCTGTGCCACCCCACAGCCACCACAAGCCAGCCAAGCTCATTTCCTTCCAGCCGCTGGAAAATAAGATTTTTCCCTGGCTGATTAGGGACGCAGATCCTCATTACTATGTTAAGTGAGGATCAATATCGCAGCCAAGTCTGAAATCAGCCCTGTCTGGCAAGGTGCTGAGCACACCAGTTTACCCAGTTTGGGGTTGAGCAGCATCTTTGAGGGGCATTCACAGCATTGCTCCAGGATGGGGATGTAGGAAGGAGGTGGGACAGGACAGAGCAATTTTTAACTTTATCTGAATTTGAAGTTCAGATAAAACTCTGTCAGATGTGGGAGGACTTGCCTGTACACACATATTTATAAATAAAACCCTCTATATGTTAAAAAATCCACATAAAAATAAATACATTTTCCCCCCACAGAGCTCAGGGATTATAATAGACCCCGTTAATTAAAACCCCATCGTTTTCACCGCCCCCGAGAATCCCCCAATAAATAATTAAAAATCCAGCTTCACTTTGGGGTGCCAGCTTTCCCAATCCTCCTCTCAATCCCATGAATAAACTCACAGGCCTTATTAAACACTTGCAGGAGCAGTCCAGGAATTTCTATAGCAGCATAATCCAAAGATCTGCTTTCAAAGAGCCTCTGCTTCCCGCAAAGCTCCAGCCTCGGCTAATGAGAGCTTAACCACATGTTTGTGGTGGATGAAATAGTATCATTTTGCAATTATTATCATTCAAACATTATTTATTTAACCCGCAGCCACATTATATTGACTGCAGAATTGCTGTCATTTTTACTTTTGATGGCTCTCTCATTGAGCTGAGTGTGAGGAATTGTGTTCCGTGTTCCCAGTGTGGGGGAGGCTTCCCCTGCTCCCTCAGCCTCTCTCCAGACAGGTCCAACTCTCTGCCCCAGAGCTGGTGGTGTTTGGTACCAGAATCCCCCCAAAAATGGGCATTTTCCCATCTTTTCCTCTGCTTCACTTTCCCTCACTGGTCATATTTGGGGAGTTAATCCATTCTGACCACCAACACAAAGCCCTGTGCACCAAAGTGTTCCAGGTCTCCATCCAGAAGGTGGATTTGGTGTCACCTTGTACCCCCACAGCAGCTCTGAAAGCTCCTTTGTCAGAGCTGGAGAGGGAGGGCAGCAGCTGAGGAGCTCTGTGCATCTCAAAAAGTCCAAATGTGTGGAAAACAGACAGCCTTGGTCTCAAAACCCTTCTCCAAGGAAGCAGCAGGATGAGCCCCAGCCAGCATCCCTGGGGTTTGCAGCAAAATAAACACCAAGGGGTGCAGGACTCAAGATCTGAATGTCAGCAGGGTAAAAAAAAAAAAATAAAAATCTGGCCTCCTTCTCCCTCCTGGCCCTGGTTCTTCTCTCACACGTCACTCTCCCAAAGCCTTGCAAGATGTATTCACACAACAGGAAATCCAACATTCCCCTTCGCCTTCTTCTTTCTTCCTCTCCTTTAATTTTCCCCAAATGTAAATGAGGAAGTCATCTCTCCTCCGGTGATGAAACATCTGCCTGGAGAAGCTTGCAGTGCAATGCAACATATTTTGATCACTGCTCCATCTAATTACAGAGAAGAGAAGAGAAAAATCACAAAGCAGAGTTTGGGACTTTTTTTTTTCCCCCAAAACACAAGGCATCTGAAAAATAATAGAAAAAACAGCAGCACTGACAATGAGAGCAGAGGCAGCTTCCTCATCAGCCTTGAAAAACAGCACTGGAATACAGAGCCTGCTTGGAAGGAGAGGGATCTCAGGGTGAGATAGGAGAAGATTAATTGCTGGTGCCAAGGACACGTGTGGGAATGGAATTGGAATCTCAGAATCCTCAAAGCCAGAGGCTGCTCCAGCCAGGCCACAGGGAGCTGGCTGCACATCCATCCTCACACCTACTCCAGAGCACAGGGGAAGGAGGGACACGGGGGAAGAGCCTCCAAGAGCAGCTGATGCTCATCAGGACCCACCAAAGACTTGATGTTCAGGAGCCAAGATGCAGAGGGAGAAAGGCTGAAGCTCCAAACTGGGGTGCAGTGGCTCAGTCAAGACAGGACCAACAATTCTTCTCCAGGAGCAAGCCCAGGTTCTTCCAGGGAAGCTCCGGACTCACTCAAGCTCAGCTCCAACCTGGCAGCAGCAGGAGCAGAGCCCTCGCCTTGGCCTCGGCTCCTGAAGTGACAACGGGAGAGGGCTCAAAGGCACCGCAGGCAGCACCACCCACACCCCTCGGCATTCCAGAGGGGCTGATTGCTTCCCTTGTTTATCTCAGAAAAAAATCCACCGCGAAGCACTGGTGGGGCCCAGCCTCCAGCCGCTCGAGGATGTTGCTCACCGCGGGAAACGGAGCGTTCAGGAGCTCCAAATAAAACCCTAATCATAATCGTTGCTGTTTGCCTGTCTTTGCTCTTCAAGCTCCAAGGGAGTCCATGGCTAAGCAGCAGCAAACAGCACCTCTAACGAGACCTTGCATGGCAAGGAACCAAGCCCAGCTCCAGGGGAGCCTGTTCAGCAGCCTCACTGGAGGAACGCTGACAGGTTGTTTATGGCAGCTTACAGAAAGGCAGTGCAAAACAAACAGGAGGCTACCTGCCTTCCACCCCTCTCCCACCTGGATTTCCAAGGGAAAACTTGATTTCTCCTTTCTGAACGTTTCAAGTTTCCAGAAGAGGAAAACAAAACGCTGCCTGTGATGAATGGAGGTTGGCAGCTGGTGGGGACAGGTACGGCTCTTCAAGCTGTGGGAAACCGGCCCAAAACGTTCAGGCACCGCAAGAAAACTAAAAAAGCTGATGGGAAGGATGCCCACAGGCAGGCAGGGGGGTCCCAAGCCCCCGTTTTTCTTCACAGAGATTTGTCAGCAGCGTTCTGCTGGCAAACAGGCCCCCGTCCATCCTGCCTGCCAGCTCTGCTCCAAAACAGCTCCAAGGATTGTCCTCGCCGTTTGTTATCCTGTCTGAGCACAGAGACACACACAAGTGAGCAGCAGGTGCCTGTCTGCAGCCAACAGAGCACAATGGTTTATCCAAGTCCTCCTGCACGTGGAGAACAGGGGGGGAAGAGCTGGAGCCTACAGAACTCCTCACTACCACCAGCAAAACAAATGGATCCACTTCAAAATCCTGCCTGCCACGGACACCCCGAGCTGCTCCTGAAAGGTCACATCCCTCCTCATTGTGGGTTTAATCCAAGTCTTGGCTGTCAGAGAGAGAGAGAAAAACACAGGCCTGGGGCTCTCCAAGATGGAATTAGGGCTCAGAATTCTCCCCTGTGGGCACAGGCACGTGTGCATGGAGGGAGCGCTGTTGTCACCTTGGCGGAGCGCCGTGTGCTCCCTCCGCGGGTACAGCTGGTGCTGACAAGGTCAGCAGCAAGAGGAGAACTCACCCTGGGCTAACGGCAGCAGAGAGCTGGAAGATTAGTCACCATGCAGAGATCCACGTTTCCTGGGAAATAAACCAGCTGACAAGGGGTGGAGGACAGCAGAGACGCAGGACGGTGTGGGACTCTGTGCTGGAATTCAGTCCTTGGCTCTGCCCCAAATCCACACAGCCTCTGCCTCCCTCTCTGCGTGTCCTGGTTCGCCTCCAGCTCCTCTGGGGCACCCGAAGCTCTCTGGGCTTTGCCAAGGGCGAGTTCTTGAGAGCACAACCAAAATCCCCCCAGGGCCAGAGGGAGAAGTGGCCCAAACCCCAGCCAGGACAGGCAGAGAGGGAGATATTTCTGATACCTCCCCAGCTATTCCTGCTCTCTCCCAGGACACAGGAGCGCTCCCAAACGGATCTGCCGGTCTATTTGGAGCACCGATGTTTGCCTAAGCAAATAGCTCGGAAAGCTCCACAAATAGCAGGAGGGCTGGTTAATTGGGAAGAAGGCAGAGAGCCACAGAGCAAAACTCATGCAGGCAGCACCAGAGGCAGGGAAGAGCACGGCTGAGGGGATCTGGCCACCCCAAGGGCGCGTTTGCCCTCCGTCCATTGTTGTCTCGGTCCCAGCACCACTGTCAACAACACTTTCTGCATATGCAAATAGGACCATACTCCCGCAATTACACGGCAATCAGAGGCAAATTACATTCTTGCTGTTTACTTTCAGTGTCCTTAATTAATCCGGTTATTAGACGATTAATGAAGCTTGTTTGGTGAAAAACTCATAGCATTTTGCAGCGCGAGCTCAGGCGTGCAGCCGGCTGGCATCTCCAGCCCGTGGGGCTGGGGGCAGCGCCTGTCCCCAAGGCCAGCAGAGCAGGGTGACACCGACACGGTCCCCGCAGGGCTCAGGGGGTGCTCAGGGTTGGCCTTTCCAGCTGTGCCTCCTCTCTGCCCTCTCCAGGAGCTCAGTCCTGCAGCTCCAGCCAAGCATCACTTCCCAGCTCCCTGTCTGGAGACACAGCCCCCGCATCCCTGCTCCTCTCCAAAGGCACCAGGACCCACATCCGCAGCTCCCACCGCTCTGGAAGCTGCTGGAGAAGGTTCCCAGGTCCATGAGGCTGCTGGACCCCCTCATCCCTGTCCTCAGCCGGCTCCCAAGGCACCCTGCCCTCCCCAAAGGTCACCGCAGCTCGTGTTTGGTTAAGCTGCCGATAATGAAGTGGCATGTTCATCTAATGATCAAATTGCTGCACCACGAGCATGAAAGGCTGAGGAGAACTAATTAAGAAGCTCATTTGCATACTCCAGCGTTTCCGGTGCACGTATGGGGTTCCCATAGCAACCGGTACAAAAGCTGGTGATGGTGTGTGGATTTTGGGGGGGTTTAAAGTGCTGTTCCTTCCCTTTGTCATCCCCTGCGGATCACAAAGGCTCTGCAATGAAGGTGCGGTGACAGAGGGCTGGGGAGGGACATTTCTGCACACCAAGGGTGGGGGACAAACGAGCTGCGAGCTTGGCAGGGGGCTGAGCCCGCTCCCAGTGCCACCAGCTCAGGTACCCCAGAGGGGAGCGGGGATTTGGGGGCTTGAGCAGAAATCCCTGGCCTGGAACTGCTCTATCCAAAACTTTCCTGAGTCACTCCGGCCTCAGCTCGGTGAGGAGGCGGTGGCAGCTCCCCAGGGAAGTTTTGCAGGGGACTGCAGCAAATCCCGCAGCATCCCAGAGCCCGGAGGGGACACTGGCTGCTCTGGGTGACACCTGCAGCACCCGGGACATGGGGACACTGCAGGATGGGACCCCAAATGCTGCACCCCAGTGTGGGAAGGAGGAATCCAGGAGTGGCCAGGTGAGGGTGGCAGCTCAAGTCCCAGCAGGTTCCCCGCAGTGCGGCGCAGTCCAGCCCCGGCTCCTTCCATCATGTCACTTTTCCTAAGCACCGAGATTTCTTTTCTGCTTTGTATTTCTGGCAAGAAACCTTTGCATTTAGATAAGGAATAAAGCCTGGAATCAGATCTGAACTCTGCAGCAGAGATCAACATTTTAATGAATTAAATATATTCCAAACTAAATGTAACCTCTTAGCGCTCGCATTTTCGAGTGAGGCTAACTTAAAGAAAAAGCCAACAATCCAACTCATTCCAGCTCTCCCCGGCTGTGAACTGGCCACAGGCCAATCAATTATCTCGAATTTATTCGTTATTCAACTTCCCTCCGACAGCCAATTTCCAGGCTGTGAATTGCAGGTGAGCGGTGGCTGCGCTCTCCTGCCAGCCCAGTCCGCAGGCACTGTTTCCACTGGTCCCACTGGGTGCCCAGGAGCATCGCCTGGCCCGGAGCCACCATCCAGGCAGGACACTGGGGCTGGCACATTCGGCGTCGAACAGCCCCGGGGGGATGGAGGGACAGCGGCTGTTCGACATCCAGAGCAGCGTTTGGAGATGCAAACAGAGCCCGAGCATCCCCCGCGGGCTGCGCAGCGCTCTCAGGCCTCCTCCTGGTTAATTCCTGGCTGTTAATTCGTGGCCGCGCGGGGAGGGCAGAGCTGCTCCAGCAGATGCCGCAGCTGGACGGAGCCCTGAGTGCTCCAGATGTTTGCTGCGCTGGGAAGGGCAATTTTGGGAGTGGGGAGGGCAGGGATGAGACCTCGGATGTGCTGTCCCAGGCTCAGCCAGCAGAGCTGAGCGTTTGGGGGGCAGGTGAGGGATGCCAAGGAGCAGAGGAAGCCCAGCTGGTCCTTCCTGCAGCCCTCACCACGCTCAGGGCTTGAGGAGCCCCAGAGCTCTCAGCCCTGCACTTCAAACACCTCACCTGACTCGAACCAGGAGCTTCCCCTCCGTCCCCAGCCTACCCAGCATCCTGGAACAGCCCCAAATCCATCAGGCTGGAGCCCCAGAGCTCTCAGCCTTCATTCAAACACCTCACCTCACTATTTCCCACTCAGACCAGGAGCTTTTCCTCTGTCCCCAGCCTACCCAGCATCCTGGAACGAGTTCCAAGCCCATCAAGCTGGAAGAAGTCCCCTTGCCCATCCAAACCTTTCTCCTCCCCTCACATTGTTTTCGTTTCCCCCCCTCTCCCCCCGTCGTTTTTTATTCTCAATAAAAACATAATTACAGGCTTTTAAAAAAAGCAAATTATAGTGACATACTTTAATTATCTCCAAGCAATGGAGGACTAAATTACACAGTCAGGGAATCGGAGGTTACCTAAAAATAAAAGCAAGAAGCTTCATTAAATGCTAATTGCAGCTTTCACCATTGAAGTGAGATTTCAACACAGACCACCATTGACTCACTGGGCCCTACAAGAGAACATTGGGGCTGGGGAGACACAGCTCGTGCCTCCATCCGTGGCTCCAGCCACAGGGATTGCTCCAAAGGGAGCTCCAAAGGCTGCACTGCTGCTGGACCTTCCCCAGGGTGCTGCCACCTCCCTGCAGGGCACCCACTGTCCCCTCAGAGGCACTGCCCACCTTCCCAGCAGCACTGAGGGGCTCAGCACAGCTCCTCCAATGCTTTGGAGCAGAGAAACGAGCTCCAGGTTGTTCCCAGAGCTGCTCCTGCACCGTGGATGGAACCACAGCAGCCACCTCTGCTCTGAGCCCAAATCCCACCTTGCTCTGAGCACCACTCTGCTCTCCTGGGGTGAAAATGGGTGAAAATGGGTCCTTGGGGCTCTCCTGGTGGGAGAGGAACTGAATGGAGCCCTGCCCTCCTGTGCTGTCCAAACCAAGCTCTGCTCTTCCCATCCCCTTCCTGCAGATTTCCTCCCCAAGGAGGAGCAGGAGATCTCTCCAAGCCCACAGGGGCTGATTTTCCCCAAGACACAGGAAGGGAGGCACGAGGTGGCAGGCAGGCTGGAAAATTCACAGGGAAATTATCTTGTTTTTCCATTTCCCATCGAGTTGGCCTAATTATGCCACCGAAGTCTGTAATTTGCCTCTCACAGAAGAGAGTTAATGACTGGTTCCAGGCTGCTGCTGCTCCAGGCGGGGGCACAGCTCCCACTCCAGCCCCCAGCTGTGCCCTGGGACCCTGAAAATTCCTGTTTGTCCCTGGAGAAGGGAGCTCAGGACAGGAGCTGGCCATTGGGAACAGCAGCCAAGGACAACAGAAAGTTCCAGGAGGGAGGAAGATACGGGCAGGGCATGGAGGGAGCTGGCACCAGCCCAGGTTTTTTTCCTCACCACTCCTCAAAGTCCCAGAAAAAGTGAAAAATCTGCAGGTCAAGCACTCGGGGAGCTCAGGCAATTATCGTTGTTTAAATTCAACAGCCCTTCACAGAAATAAGAGGAAAATCAGACAAGGGCTTTTAAAGCTCTGAGGGAGGCAAGGAGGAGAAACGATGGCAACAATTTCCAGATACCTCATTTGAAAAAAAATACCCAAAATACCCAAAACTAGGAATCTGATATCCAGGAATCAGTATCCACTCTGCTCTTCTCCCCAAAAATATGAAGCAAAGCAGAATCTGGACCCTCACAGGCCCCTGCTGCAGCATCCACAGCAGAGCCTGGCTGGATCCCCATCCACCTCCATGGCTCACAGGCTGCTCCCTTTTAATTAGCTCCAATCATCAAAGAGGTGCTTAGAATTAACCAGCTGTGTTGGGAGGTCACTGGAATGGCTTGGGAGGGACAGGGCCCCTCCAGCAGCTCAGGTTTGGGGTGACAAAAACGGGGCATTTCTGCAGGGTTTGGAACATCCCCTCACAGGCATGGCAGGGGAGGCAGGTGGGGGCTGGAATTAAAGTCAGACTCAGCCTTTCCACTCATTATCAGGCAGAATTCAGGGTGAGAGCTGCTCGTGACACCATGAGAGCAGAATCCTGAGGCAGAAGCTGCAGCAGAGCCATCAGCTCGGGTTTCCTCAGAGCCCTCTGAACCAGGCAGGGCCTCACATCCCATCCGACAGTGATGGATGCGCTGGGAGCGGAGCAGTTCTTCCTCCTGAGAAGCTCTTTTGACAAGTATGATCTTATCAAAGTTCCCAGCTTTTCATTACGCTGCTTTTTTTCTCCTTTTTAAACTCCTGCCTTCAAGCCAGGCTCTGTCCTCTGTGCATTTCCCTCTGGCTGAGGCTCCTGTGGGGCTCAGGTGCCCCCCACACACCCCAGAGGGAGAGCAGAGCTGTGATTAACACACAAACAGCTCCAGAAATGTGCAAAATACCGGGGTGACATCACACAGGCTCAGAGAGGGGGAAATAGCAGCACTTTGGGGTTGGGGGAACAGGCACAAAGGGACAGGGAGCCATCCCAGCACCTCCTCCCTATCCAGGTCCAGCTCCAGCATTTATTGGGTTTTTTATTGAAACAAAGCTTGTCCAGAAGCTGGAGGCACCCAGCACCCTCTGCCTTTCCCCATTTCCCAAAAAAGAGAGAGGTTTGGAAGCTCCTCTCCTGATCCAGCAGCCAAGAAGCACAGCCAGCCCCAATCCAAGGGGGAAACACTTGGAATGCCCCAGCCAGGGGCAGAAACAGCAGCAGCCAAGGCACCAAACTGCCCCAAAAGGCACAGCCCAGGCTCTGGGAACAGCCACATCCCTCTCACACAGCTGGGGCACCCCAAGGACAGCTGGAGCCTGGAAGAGGAACCTCCCCACCAGGCAGAGCTGCTTTTGTTGGTCCTTGTTAACCCAGGATGCTTGACACTGGAAAAGCCCTCTGAGATCCTCCAGTCCACCCCTTAACCCAGCAATGCCACCATGTCCCCAAGGGCCACACCTGCACAGTTTTTAAACAAATCCCTCCAGGCAGGGGGACTGCAGGGCTTCCCTGGCAGCCTGAAGGTGCAGGAAGAAAATTGGGAAATCTCCCTGGAAAATCTCCTCCCTTCTGCTCCATCCTCACAGCTCAGGAAGAGAAAACGAGGAGGAATCAGCCCTTTCCACCCCAAAGCTGCCCCAGTGCCCCGTGCCAGGGATGTGCCAAGCTCCCTCTCCCTGTCCCATCCCCTCTCCCACAATTTGCAGCTGGAATCCCCAGGGATGGCTGCAGAGGAAGGACACCAAGCCCTGAGCTCTCCCAGAGGGTTTGGCCACCCAAAACCTTCCCTGGCACCTCCTGAAACCAAGTCACCAAGAGACAGCAAACGCCGAGTGCAAAACCAGGGTCTTTTATTAGAAATCTCCTCGTATAAAAATGATCATGCTCTACACAGTCATCGAATAATTCATAAACATCCAGGCACTGAACTTTGTTTTTTTTGTGTGTTTTTGTTTTTTGACTGGTCAGTACATAAAGCAGACATATTTCAATCCATATGGTCATCACATACATTAAGGAACCACCTATAGAAATCAGCACTTTGAACACAGTCTAGGTTTCAGTTTATTTTATTTTGCTGTCTGTTTTTTTTAATGTAAATTTTAAGTATTTTTATTTATTTTTCCTTTTTGCAACATATAGAATTTGGTAGGATATGGGGGTAGAGAGTGAAGAGGGACGGAGGAAGACAGGAACAAAAGAAAATGGAAGATTAAAAAAAAATAAAAAGAGAAAACAGAAGGTTCTGCACAACCACAAACAATCTCACAAATTCCAGAAAAGGGAAAATGTCGGGGCTCTTTTTTTTTTTTTTCCTCTTGTTTGCCAAAATACAGGAAAAAACAAAACCCAAAGACTTGCTGAAGTCCGTGCCCTCTTGCCCGTGCTCATCCCCTCTCCGTGGGAGCCATGCATCGCCACCGTGGGCGCTGGAAGAGTTTTAGTGTTTCTTTATGGATTTTTTTGCTGCTGTTGATGGCGTTTTTCCCCCAGGATTCTGCCCTGGGGGCTGTCCCCTGGCTGCCACCTGTGGTGCTGTCCCTGGCAGGAGCTCAGCTCCCTCCTGCTGCTCCTGGAGCTAAATGGCGTGGTTGCTGTAGCTGACGTAGGTCTGCTTGGTGGCCAGTGCTGGAAGGAGACACAGAGCTCACGTGGGTCATCAGCAGAGGCACCTTCCCCTCCTGGCTCCTGTCCCACCCCCTGACCCGGCCATCACGCCAGCAGGGATGTGCCAGGGTTTGCTCAGGGATTTTGGGCAGTGCTGGCACTTGGGGTCCTTCCCCGAGCCCCACAGCAGCTGTGGCTGCTCCTGAAGGACACTTCACCCCTAAAGAGAGCCCCCAGGATGTGCTGTGAGCAGTGGGAATGGGGTCTCAGGCTCCCATCCACTCCACTCAGCCACCTCCTACACACAGACCCCAAAGGTGCTGCACCTTCCCAAAGCTCAGCTTGTCCCAGCCAGCCCTGCCTGGCACAAATTGTGGGGTCCCAGGGGGTTTTGGGGTCCCAGCTGAGGGTCCCACAGCCCTGGTGACCACTCCACAGCAGCTGGGAGTGGAGCAGCAGGGCACAAAATCCATCACCCTGCTGTCCCCTCATGCAGAGGGTGCCACAGGGACACAACCCTGCTGCCACCCCAGCTTCCCCAGCCCCCAGACACACCAGGACACAAAATCCACCACCTTGGCTGTCCCCTCATGCAGAGGGTGCCACAGAGACACAACCCTGCTGCCACCCAAGCTTCCCCAGCCCTCAGATGCACCAGGAGAGGAGGAAGCGATGGCTCCAAAGCCACCACAGGCCCCAGGGTGGCACTGGGGGCACAGCAAAAGCCACAGAGCAATGAACCCCCCTGCTCCCTGCAGAGCTGTGCCACTGCCCACAGTGAGGACAATGCTCTGCTGATGTCCCCATGAGGTCCCCAGGTACCACGGGGACAGCAGGCACAGGGACACCCTCCAGCCAAGGGCACGGGCAGGTGCTGGCACAGATGGCACAGCCTGGGACACTCTGAGCAGCACTGTGTCCCCAACAGGGAGGGGACACCAGCAGCTCACAGTGCCTGGCTGGCAGTGGAACCTTGCTGCAGGTCTCCAACTGGTGTTCCCAGATAACAATTAGATAGAGCAGAAGGAATTGGAGCTGACAGAGCTATTTGTTAGCTGCGATGTTTTCGTAGCTGATCTGCCCGTATCAAAGCCCTGTGAATTATTTATTCTGTTGTTTATTTAAGGCTACGTGACCCGGCGGTGACAGAGTGAAAAATGTCCCCTCGGTGCTGCGCTGACGTCCCCTGCGCCTCCCACCCCCAGCACAAGAAGAGAAAATGAGGAGGAATCAGCCCTTTCCACCCCAAAGCTGCCCCAGTGCCCCACGGCAGGGACGTGCCAAGCTTTCCTCTCCCTGTCCCATCCCCTCTCCCACAGTTTGCAGCTGCCTGCCGTGCCCATTCCCTCCTGGGCACAACGGGAGTGGCCAGCCCTGCTTACTGCCAGCTCCCCCAGCCCTCTGCAGCCAGGGATGTGCAGATGGAGCTCAGCTCTCCCCACTGCCATTTATGATCCCTGCGAGAGCTGTTATAGGTAAAAGTTAAGTTAATATGGATATAGTTCAATTACATTGTTTTAATTATGTTATATTAATTGTATTATGTTAAAGGCGGGGGGCTTATTAGAATGTGGTAGGAGAAGGGTCCAGGGTTTGAGGGAACAGTGTTATCGTGGGGCAAGGAAAGCTCGAAGAGAGATTGGACAAAAGATCTGACCAATCATTTGAAGCCTGCAGAAACGATTGGTCCAGAATGATCGACAGTAAAGACCAATGGGAAGCCTGGAAATGGAGCAATCATCATGCGATCCAAAATGGACCAATCATCATGCGGATCCAAAGGGGACCAATCATCATGCGGATCCAAAAGGGACCAATCGTCATGCAGATCCAAAAGGGACCAATCATCATGTGGATACATAAGGGACCAATCATCATGCGGATCCAAAGGGGACCAATCGTCATGAGGATCCAAAAGGGACCAATCGTCATGCAGATCCAAAAGGGACCAATCATCATGTGGATACATAAGGGACCAATCATCATGCGGATCCAAAATGGACCAATCGTCACGAGGATCCAAAATGGACCAATCATCATGTGGATCCAAAAGGGACCAATCGTCATGCGGATTCAAAAGGGACCAATCGTCATGAGGATCCAAAAGGGACCAATCGTCATGAGGATCCAAAAGGGACCAATCGTCATGCAGATCCAAAAGGGACCAATCATCATGTGGATACATAAGGGACCAATCATCATGTGGATCCAAAATGGACCAATCGTCACGAGGATCCAAAATGGACCAATCATCATGCAGATCCAGAAGGGACCAATCATCATGTGGATCCAAAATGGACCAATCGTCATGTGGATCCAAAAGGGACCAATCGTCATGCGGATCCAAAGGGGACCAATCATCATGTGGATCCAAAAGGGACCAATCGTCATGCGGATCCAAAAGGGACCAATCATCATGAGGATCCAAAATGGACCAATCGTCATGAGGATCCAAAATGGACCAATCGTCATGCAGATCCAAAAGGGCCAATCCTGGGCTCAAAGGGGGCTGTAAATGGGGGCAGTTCGGTTGGGTCAGGGTTCTTCTTTTTGGATAACTGGGGCTTTTTTTAGGAAGAGCCCTATGCGCTTGGGGTTAGTGCACTGTTTTGTTTTTTGTCTCGCTGTGTGGGTGCCTGGGCTTATCCTGGGTACCCTGTTCCTTGTAGCTGTTTTAATAAACAAGAACCTCTTTCTCTGGAGAAAGTTTGGCCTCATTCATATTCATAACAGGAGCCACCTCACCTTGCGTTTCCAGGTTCTCGCAGAGCTCCGACTTGGCCTCTCCGTTGGGGCGGAACCCTCCCTTCTGGGAGAACTTGTTGGACATGGTGGCCGCTGTCACCACGGCCTTGAGGCTCCTCTTGCGCTTGGGGACGTTCTGCTCCGGGTGGAAGAGGATGATGTACACCTTGGGCATGTAGAGCATGCCCAGGGACACCGAGGCACTCAGACTCACCGAGATGGTGAGCGTCGTGGTCTGGATGTACATCTGCAAGACACAAGGCCACCAGCTGAGAGCCACAAAGCCCCCATGGGATCCAAAAGGGAAAGGAGGAAACGGGGAAACGAGGGAAAGTTGGGGTTAAATGAAAGGAGTGGGGAGGCAATGCTGGAATGGTGGCAGTGCTGGTGTTCAAGGTGAGGTTTGATGCTCCACCAGCCTCAGGGCAGGAGCTGCAAGGCTGGTGCTGGGCACAGCAAGGACACCCGATCCCAGGGCACGCCCCACTGCCCTTCTGCCTTCAACAGGTAATTCCCATTCCCCAGCTGACTCCTGGGCTCTTGTCATGTAAGTCACATATTACACACCGACGCTGCCTTTTTGCAGTCAAAACTAATTTCACGCTCACTGTCCAGGACTAACAGTGACAGATGTTTTGCAAAATGAAAGCCCATTAATCTGACTGTAGAATAATCCATTTTTCTATGGAGAGCAGTTGGCAGGCTCCTCTCAAGCCGGGGCATCTGAAGCAGGTGGCAACTGGAAGCAGAGACCCCCTCCCTCTGCCCATCCCACCTCTCGGGGAGGCCAGGAGGACAAGTCCCTGCTCCGTGGGCATCCCTGCTCTGCCAGCATCTGGCTCCTTCCTCTCCAGCATCCCCTTCTCCACCAGGCAGTTCTGAGGCTCTGGGGAGGAGCAGGGAGGGGGCTCTGGGTCCCCAGATGCCTTTGCACACACCTGTGTGCAGGTGACCCACCAGGCTTTAGAAGGAACCTTAAAGCAGTCCCTGAGCTTCACCTGATTCAATATCCAGGGGTTCCCCAGGTGTTTCACAGGTGGGATTTCATGCCCCCTGAGGACACAGCACCTGGAGGAGCCAGGGAAGCCTGGGGGCTGCAGCAGCAGCCAGAGCAGGGTCCCCATGTCCCCAGGGGCACACCTGAGGGTTTCTGAAGAGAAAAGGTGATGGAGAGCACACACGAGGCAGAGGCTCTGCACAGCTCCCAAGAGTGAGAGCTGGTGGGACACAGCTGCTCCAGGACCCCCCCAGGACCTGCTTGTGACCCTGTAATGCCAACCAGCACCTGGCCCAGAGCCCAGAGCGTTCAGACTCAGCCCTGGAGGGAAAATGCCACCAAGCTGGTTCTGAGTCAACTGAAAAACTTTGGTTTGTCCCCAGAATAAAACCTCCTGCTGTCACACGCGCCGGTTTGTTTGTTCCACCTTCTCTCTCTAGGCAGTTTTTGGAAATAAAAATGTCATTTCATCAAGCAAAGTCAAAACACATCTCTGTGCCAGAATATGTGTGCTTTTTTTTTATTTCTTCCTTTTTTTTTTTTAATCTACTCCAACTCTCCAGACTCTGCCACGGGCATCCTGGAGCAGCCAGGAATGAGGGAAACACTGAGAGCCCAACTCCAGGCACCCCAAGCCCTGCTTGGGAACCAGCACAGCGTGACCCTGGTGGGTACAGCTCAGCTCAGCACCCTCCCCTCCCTGGCTCCCTGCCTTCCCTTGCCAACCCAGCCATTTCCATATTTTGTGCCTCTGCAGAGTCCCCCTTTCCTGTGCCTTGGGGCTCGGGGGCGTTTCAGCAAGGAGGGAGAGAGAAACTGAGCTGAGCCAAGCTGAGCTGAGCCAAGCTGAGCTGAGCCAAGCTGAGCTGAGCTGAGCTGAGCTCAGACATCTCCATGTGTGCTCCCCCCTCGCTCCTGGGCCAGTTTTCTCAGTGCTGCCAAGGATCTCCTGTGCTGAGACCCCCTGGCCCCAGGTCCCCATCCCACTCTCTGCCTCCTGCAGCACTTTTGGGGTCTCTCAGGGCCACTGTGGCCACCTCTCCCCCACGCTGCATTTGCAGGAAGCGTTTTCTGCCCACTCCAGCCCCCGCAGCCGTGTCTCTCCACAGCAAACCCCTCACCAGCTCAGACAGCAATATTTTTAGCCTGGAGCCTCCACACTGCTGTGCAGCTCTGCTCAGTTAACCTCTTGCCACTGCAAAAAATGACCATTTCTCACAGTTTCACTTCCCACTCTCTTAATTGGCTTCCAGCCCAGGACCTCGTTTTGCCCCTCCGTTAACGATGCTGGAGCTTCCTTGGGAGCCCTGGGAGGTGTGAGCTGTGCTTATTGAGCAAGTTCCAGCTCCTGCTGCCTCGAGGGCTGGATCAAAGAGCACAGGCAGCCCTGGCTCAGGGCGATGACACTGAGGGACAGCAGCAGCCCAAAATGACCCCACAGCAGCCCCCAAACCCACGCTGTGCTCGGCTTTGGGTGAGTCTGTCCTGCCCGAGGGAGCAGCCCAGGCTTGAGGCACAGCCCAGGCTTGTGCCTGTCCCACAGCAAATCTCTGCATGAATGGGAAGCTGCCTCCACTCTAAATCCACACCTGGCCCCACTCCAAGGGGTTTTGCACCATGGTGGGTGCTGGGGAAGAGCAAACCTGCTCAGCATTCTAAACACCACGGGACAGTCCTTCTCACTCCTTCCCTTCTCTCTTTTCCCTGGCTAAAAGCGAATGTGATAAACAGGGAAGCAGACAATGACTCCACTGTTCTGCTGCCACCTTATCAGTGCAGGAAATTGTCTCTTTCTTTAGATGCTCTGTTATTGCTATTCCTGTAATCCGCCGGGATCGGCGGGGATGAGAGGCTCTGCTCAGAAAAGGCTTGGGGGACTTGTTACAATAATGTGCCACCTCCATGCAAAGCTGTGGGCACGAAGTAAAGCAAATAAAAGTGAAAATGGGGATTGTAATCCAACTCCTCCACACCACGAGGAAGCCTTTGCTGCAGCCCTGCAGCTGAGGTCAGGGCAGAAGTGCCAGGGGTTCATGGGTGTGGGTTTGCCCTGTGGCATCCTCAGGGCTTCAGCCATGAGAGAACAGCCCAGATAACACTCCTGGATTTCCTGTTCCCAAGGGTGCAGAAGCTCCATGGAGCCCAGGAGGCCCTCAGTCCCAGCAGCAGTGGGTGATGGGGATGGGATCCCTCCCCATGGTGAACTGGGGGTGCCCCTGGAGCACCCCCAGAGCACCACAGGGGTGATGCCAATGCCAGTGCCCACAGCTGTCACCCCAAGGACACCCTCAGAGCCACACCCTCCATGCAGGCTGTGCAACAGCTCCTTCTCCACCTTTTTCTCCCCAAGAGTGCAAACCAACAACTAAAGCACTGAGGGAGCCCCAATCACCTGCTGCTCCCTCCAGCCTCATCTGAGCACATCCATCATCCCTCAGCTGTGGCCCAGGGACACTCAGAGCCCATTCCCACGGCCTGGGGACACTCAGAGCCCATTCCCACATCAGCAGAGCCGAACTCCAGCCTGGAATCCCCAAGCCCCTCGAGGGTTGGCTCAGCAGGCTCCAGGCAGGGCCGGGCTGTGAGACAGAGCTCCGCGTCCGAGGGGAGTTGGGAACATCACTTTTTCCGCCTCTAATCAGCTTGTTAGCAGCCTAATAACAGAGCAGGCCTGTGCATTACAACCCCCAACGAGAGGCACAGCCTATTGTGGAGCTGCTGCCTGACAGGCAGCGTTCAGCAGCCCTAAATTATCCCGTGACAAGCTGCAGTGAAGAGGTGAGCAACCTTGCGCATAATCTACAATCATTATCATTTCCATCTTTATTACCCACAGTATGCCAAGCACATTAAGGAGGCTTTCAGGGAGCTTTTGTTTTGCAATAATTTCTTTAAAAACCTGCTTTCTTGTTAGTATCTCCCCTGCCATCTCATCAAAATGGAAATGCTGCAAAAGGCTCCATTTATTTCCTTTAATTCTCCTTCACACTTCCAGCCAGAGAAGGCCTGGTGGGACTTTCTGGTTGAGCCAAGGTCAGAGGTGGCTGGGCAGACTCAGCCTCCTCGAGGGATGTGGGTGCTCTGAGAAGAGATGCTCCAGGGCATGACAAACTCAGCAAAAGCTCCCTCAGCAAACCTTTGCAACAGGTGTGTCCCAAAGCCATGGTGTCAGCAGCATGGGGACACACTCGGGGGATCCAGAGAAGGATCTGGGTGCTGGGACACCCCAGGGATTTCCAGGGAACAGCAGCTCCAAGGTTTGTTCATCAGAGCAGCGCTGGGCTGGCAGGCGGGAGCTGTTTGCATTTGACAGAAACGCGATGATTCCTGTTTTGGCTGGCAGGCAAAGGGATTTGGGTCTCATTCATGAGATTTTTATTCTTTGTTCTTAATCCCTCGCACTTGAGCACGGAGCCTCATCCAGGCTGGCCTCGGTCCCATGGGAACTCAGCACTGGGAACAGGGGCCAGCTGGGCAGCACGAGGTCCCTTTCCGTGCAGGAATTGTGCCCATGACACGCTGGACCAGCCCTGGGGGCTCATCCTCCCCCAGCCCACACAGCAGCAGCCCACAAGGGGCAGTGGGGCCAACATGGAAAACTTCCCACCCTAATTCCCAAGCTGACCACACTGCAGGGAAGTTCTCCTCTTGCTCAAAACACCACAGACTCTCCCAGCCCTGCACACCAGACACCAGCCAGGCTCTCCCTTCCTCCCTTACCTTTTCCGCCGACTGCGATGTCCCAAAAAATATCGGGATGAAGGCTAACCACACAATGCAAGTCGTGTACATGGTGAACCCAATGGGCTTGGCTTCGTTAAAGGTCTCGGGGACCCCGCGGGTCTTAATGGCGTACACAGTGCAGGTGACCATGAGGAGCATGCTGTACCCGAGCAAACAGATGAGGGACAGGTCCGAAATGTCACATTTGAGGATGCCCCGGGCAAAGTGGGGGTTTGTAGTCCGCTGGTCCTCGTAGTCAATGACAGAGTGGGACGGGTCCACGATGAACCAGATGCAGACGCCGACGAGCTGCAGGGAGATGAGGCTGAAGGTGATGACCAGCTGCGAGGCGGGGCTGATGAAGCGCGGGGCGCTCACCGACTTCTTGCCCTGCTCGAAGATGCGGTAGATGCGGTTGGTCTTGGTGAGCAGCGCGGCGTAGCTGATGCTCATGCCCAGCCCCAGGAAGATGCGGCGCAGGGAGCAGGTGCTGAGGTCGGGCTCGGCGATCATCAGGAAGGTGGTGGCGTAGCACAGGAAGATGCCCGTGAGCAGGACGTAGCTGAGCTCCCGCCCCGACGCCTTGACGATGGGCGTGTCGTTGTAGCGCACGAAGGTGATCACCACGAACAGGGTGGCGATGATGCCCACGATGGCGATGAACACGGGCACCACGGCCCAGGGCGAGCTCCACTCCAGCTTGATGATGGGGATGGGCGTGCAGCTGGTGTGGTTCTCGTTGGGCCGCTCGTTGAAGTGGCAGCGCTTGCAGTGGAACTCGTCCAGCTGGTACTGGTAGCCGTCGCAGCGCTCGCAGTGCCAGCAGCAGGGGATGCCCTTCACCAGCTTCTTCCTCTCTCCTGGCTTGCAGGGCAGGCTGCAGATGGAGCTGGGCTGCTGGCTCCCGCCCCCAGGCCACAGCATGTTCTCCACCTGCGGGGTAGATGGCACCAGCCATGCTGAGGGCACTGCGGGCACCTGCTGGGCATGCCTGGGTACAGGGGATGCCCTGCCCTGCTTGGATCTGGACCATCAACCCATCAGCACATCCCACAGAGGGTCCCAGCCCAGCCTGGCATGGGGCCAGGGAGGTGGTGAAGCTCTCTATTGGCCTTTTGGGAATATTCAACAACAGGAACTCAAAATGAAGCCCTTCTATCCCTGAGGAAGCCCCACCTGCTCTGGTCTGGCTCCTGTCTCCTGTCCCACACCCAGAGTCATTAGGGTGTGGTCACACATGGGGGACACCTTCCCCTCTGCCCCCGCCACCTTTGGCTGCCTGGCTTTGCTCCCAGGGGCTCCCAGACTCTCCGTGGTGAGAACAGAAACCTGCAGGACCTTCCCCTTGGGCCATGCCCTTACCTTGAGGTGCAGGTGGTCTGTCCACTGCCCGATGACTTTGTACTCAGGGGTGGAGTTCCTGATCTGGTACTGGTAGATGTCATAACGCCCCGGAGCATCTCCGTTCTCATTGAATGTCACAGGAGTCCCAGCAATGCCTGTGGGATAGGGGGGGCTCAGCACCCACAGCACCCACAGCACCCCCACTCTGCCCCCTTGGACCCCAGGGGGCTCTGGATTGATGCTCCCCCCTCGCTGCTTCTTCTAAGAAAAGGGTAAAAGCAGCTTTAAGTTAACTTTTAAGTTAAATCAAGTGAATTCTGGAGATAGACACTAATGAAAGTAAGGAAGAGAGGAATCAAGCGAGAGGGGAAAATAAATAAAAGAGACACTGTGGAGGAGATCAGAGGGTGGAGATAAATAGAAATAATAAGGGGACCAGACAGAAAATGTTTATTAAGGAGAAAGGGCAGAGGAAAAGCTGCGCTTCCAGAGGAGATCTGAGACAGACAAGAGCAGAGCAGCAGGAGGCAGTGGGACTTCTGCCAGGTGGGAGGGAGGAGCTGGCAGGGGGAGAGGATGGGCAGGACAGCAGGTGAGGAGGGCAGGGTGAGAGCAGGGTGAGGGCAGAATGGCAGGTGATGGCAGGGTAGCAGGTGAGGGCAGGGCAGCAGGTGAGGGCAGGATTGCTGCTGGATTTATGCTCCAAAAGCTCTCAGGAGATGTGGAAGCTCAGACCTTCTCGCCTGCTGATCTGCTGCCCTCCCTCCACGCTGCACTCACAGCGCAGCAGCTGCCAGATGGTACCACAAAAACACTGTGGGCGCTGCTGGGTGACCCACCCTGGGGACAGGCAGACACCCCAGGCCCCAGGGCTGCTCCTGCCACCGCCCCAGGGCACAGCAGACCTGAGAAGTTGACGCTGCGGATGTACTTGAGCAGCTCCGCGCCGTCCACCGGGTCCATGCGGGAGCACAGCCCCACCTTGCCGGGGCACAGGTTCTTGTGCATGTTGTGCAGGGCGTGCCCCATGGCGTAGACGGCGTCGATGACGAACTGCACCTTCCCCTCCTGCTCATACGAGGAGTCCTGGCCGATCCTCTCCCGGTCTGCGGGGACAGGGGAAGGGGGTTCCACCTGCTGTGCCCCAGCCATGCCCACCAGGATGTGTCTGCTGCACCCAAAGCCTTGCAAACAGGCCCACCCTGGAGTGGAGGGGCTGGAAATTCCAAACCTGCACACGCAGCCAAGGAACATTCCCTGGGGAATATCCAGCCAACCTCCTCGTTGGGAGGTTCTGAAAATGTGGGTGCTGCAGCCTGCTGTGCTTCCAAGAGCCCTGAGGATGACACATCCCTGAACTCCCAGGTCCCCAACAGGGGGACAACAGGGTCCCCAACAGGCTGGGCTGTGACCGACATCCCATCCTCATCCCTGCGTGTTTCATCCCTCCTTCATCTCCTGGGAGTTTCCACCAGCTCAGGCTCCAGCAGTGGTGTCAAGGACCACCCAGGAAGCATCCATCACTGCCTGCCTGTCCCCATCTCACTCCCAAAGCCTCCTGTCACCCCAGTCCCCTCATCACCCCCTGCCACCCCCCTGCCTTGCTGACCCCACAGGCTCCCCGGCTGGCAGGATCCCACAGGGATATGGCAATTACCAGTGACAGCTGCCTTCCCCCCTGTCATAACCGCCCGTAATGGGACCACAAACATGTTAATCACTTAGCAGAAGACACCGATTAACGCAGCACGCTGTTAATTACAGCTAAGAGAGCGTCTCCCAAGGGGCACGCTGCTATGGAGAGCCTCGGCCTCTGCCCCTCCATCCCTGCCCCGAGGCATGGCCAGGCATCCTGCCAGGCCTCCAGTGGGAGGGACGGTTTGTCAGGGAGCCGAGGGCACCACCTCCCTCCTCTGGAGAGGCAGAACATCCTAGAAAGCCACGCCAGGGTGCCCAGAATTAACTCCAGCTCTACCGTGGAGGGATGCGCCCTGATGGGAGGTGGGACTCACAGGGACTGCAGGGAACCAAGCACCGTGTGCTGACCTTCCTTCCCTGCTGTGGGGGAGTGGGATGAGCTCCAGTGAGAGGGGATGGCCCCGTGAGCTGTGCTGGAGGTCCCTGTGCTGGGACCTGTGCCACTGACATGACACTAAAGCGAACTGATAAGGAACTGACCGACAGGAAAAGATGATATCGGGGAGGTGAATTCATAGCCCATCCTTCAAAGTTATAAAAACGCTTTTGGAATGTGGAGATTACTCATGCAAAGCCCGGCAGGTGATCCCTCCTTCCACATTATTGACAGGAGCCATTAATCTTCTCCCTCAACTTCAGGCCCTTCCCCATATTCATCTCCAAAGGCGCAGACAGGCCACTCTGTCTTGTCAAGATAATTACCCATTAAAAGAAGAGCTGTAATAGACTGTCCAGGGAGCTGAGCCCATGGGGATGTCACAGCCCTGCCACCATCCCCAGCACTGTGCTGCCCAGGGCACACACAGGACCTGGGGCTTGTCCTTACAGCTTCCCTCAGTCACCTCATCCCTGCACGCATCCCAAAATCCAACCACCACAATAGCACAGGCTGTGGAGGCTGCATTTTCATCCCGGTGCCAAGGCTGAGCAGTGCAGATAAGGAGCCATCCCTGGGGCTGTCCCTCTGTCTGTCAGCACCTTGCCCCCGGCCCCAGCTGCTTTTTTCCAGACGGGAATGAGGCCGGTGCACAGAGGGGCAATGTGGAGCAGACAGACGAGGCTTGTTCCCAACCTGGAGACAATAAATCTCTGCCAAGCTCCAATAGATGAGGGCCAGGGAAGGGAGGTGACCTGCTGATTATAATAGCAGGGTCGTGCATCGTTCTACAGGGCTGGTAATTAATTTTCAAGAGCGTGACGAGGCCCAGCGGCCCCCTCGGAGGAGGGACGCAGCTCTTCCCCAGCGGCGGAGGAGACGGGATTAGAATCAATTCCCTGCACACCACTGATCCTGCCTTTTGGCAGGACTTAATCAAAATCACTCCCAGCACATCTGTGGGGAGCAGGGGATGGAGAATCTCCAAATCTTGTGGGTGCTGGTGGCAGCACCCAGCACCCCTTGCCGTGGTTTTGGGCTGGGTGAGCCCATCCAGGAGCAGGGACGGTCCCTCCATGTGGGATGCTTGTGGCAAACATCTGATGGGTGCTAGGGCTGGTCCCAGGGGTAACACAGGCAGCTGCCATCAGGAATTCCATCAGCTCAGCCCTCACCTTCCTTCCAGCCCTCCCATCCATGAAGGGGAGCCAGGAGCTGTCTGGTTCAGAGTGGGATCATTCAGTTTGGTTTTTGGGGTGGAATAAACTAGCCAAGCTGGCATTTCTTGGCCATGTTGGGCTCTACCCAAACCTGAGGGAAACAGCCCCAAACTGGGCATTTACATCAGCCCTGCAAGGCAGGAGCTCGTGGATCTGCAGGGGCAGGTGATTTGCTTCACCAGGCGTTAGCTCCCTGCTCTATCTGCCAAGCAATCACTCGGGAGATGGTTTATTTGCTGACAAATTCCGATGATTTACAGACAGCTCCTAGGACATTTGCCACATCGTAGCTTCAGCTGCTTCCACTGACACCTTGGCCCTGAAATATCACCTGTTTAAAAGCTACATCACAGTGGAGATGAGGAGATCAGCGCTCACAGGGCCTGCTCATGCATCTCCTGGGGTCGAGGGTTCTGTGATGCTCTGGAGAAGGATGAGGAGCTCTTGGCTACCCATGGCCATGGCCACAAGCCATTTTCCTGGTGTGCCCTTGCTGCTTGCTCAGCTCCCACCCACCCAGACCATCAGATGAACCCTTGGGGAATGCCTGCAAGGACAGGAGTGTGGAAGCACCCACCCAGACCATCAGATGAACCCTTGGGGAATGCCTGCAAGGACAGGGATGTGGAAGCACCATCCAGACCATCAGCTGAACCCTTGGGGAGTGCCTGCAAGGACAGGGATGTGGAAGCACCATCCACACCATCAGATGAACCCTTGGGGAATGCCTGCAAGGACAGGGGTGTGGATGCACCATCCAGACCATCAGCTGAACCCTTGGGGAATGCCTGCAAGGACAGGGATGTGGAAGCACCATCCAGACCATCAGATGAACCCTTGGGGAATGTCTGCAAGGACAGGGACATAGAAGCACCATCTCACTCATCCTCAGTGGTGAAAGCAGGGGGAAAACAAAACCTTCACCACCCAGCTTCACAGGCACAGCCAGGTCCCTGTGTCTGACAGCACACGATGGCTTCCAAGACATCCCTCTCAAGGGGACAAAGGGACGTGCCAATGTCCCCAAGTCCTGCCACGTCGCAGCCCGCGAGCCACGGCGCCGTCATCTGTCTTCAGCCGGTGCCAGCCAGGCAGTAAATCTCTCCCATCTCTCAGTAAACATGTCACCTCCCCGAGCCTCCAACCATCACCTGACAGCAGCGCTGTCAGCAAGACAGATCCCCGGCTGCCTTGTTTACTGCACTCATCCCTAAAGCCTCTTTTGGTTGGAAATGACTCAAAATGCACACTGGGGGCTTGAGGGAGCAGTTGGGAACCTGGAATGGGGATCCCCAGCAGGATCAGAAAAACTCCATGCTCACAAACAGAACCACACACCCCCCATGAGCCCCCAGCCTCCCAGAGCAGCCCCCCAGCTCTCACTGGTGCATTTCTTGATGCTGCTGCCCTTCCTCAGCGCGTGCCGGCTCAGCTTGCAGTGGAAATTCTCCTCCCAGAACTCTGCAAACCAGATGTTCCTGCGGTTGTTGTCCAGGGTCCTGCTGGAGAAGTAGCGGTCGAAACCTGCCCGGGGAGAAAGTGGATGGAGGGGATAAATCCCAGGGATGACAGAGAAATGCATCACACACTCCCAAATTCCCCAGGCAGAAGGGAAGGGAGGTGTTGTGAGCAATGGGGACACACCAGAGTGTGGTGGGATTGTGTCCAAAGTGTCACTTGTGCAGAGATGCAAGTGGAAAATCCACTCAGGGAAGATCCTCTGCAAAGCAGAGACTTTCTGGGACTCTGAGAGCAGCAGGAACTGCCTCTCTAGGTACATTGGTGATAAAGAGTGAGTAGGGAAAACAATGGCACGTGGAAAATAAGGAGGGGATAGGTGGGCAAATCAGGAGGTCTTTGAAGTCCACAGTGGTTTCACAGCCAAAACCTGCAGTTGAGGAGGGCAATCTCACCTCTGACTGAGACCCGCTTGGGCAGGATGGTGACAGAGCCCTCGGCCACCTCCTCCAGGTGCAGGACGGGGGCAATTTTGGAGCCCCAGCTGTCGGAGCCCATCCAGATGAAGTGCCCCGTCTGGTTCGCCCTCTTGGCCGCCTCCAGCACCCTTCTGTGGAGAGAAGCAGCAGAGGCTGGGCCACCAACTCCTTGTGTGGCCCCAGAGCAGTGGGGACACTGGCACAGTGCTGGTGGCATCTCCTGCTCCAGGCACAACCCGGACACACAAAACCCAGCTGTGCCACTCAGCTCCCACACCTCTGTGCTCCCAGCCCGGGCACACAGGCTGCTTCTCTCACTTCATTTGCATATTTGCTGACTGGTAATTGAATTTCCCCTTAATTACCCAACATTAAGAAAGGAAAAGAATTCAGGTTATGCCGCAGCAGGCAGGGAAAGCAGCAGCGTGGAGAGCACGTGCCCCCAGCATGGCCAGACCTGGGAGAGGAGCAGCAAGTGCTGCCAACGCCCAGCATGGAGCTAAACTGGGCTCTGCTGAGCTAAACTGGGCTCTGCTGGGCTCAACTGGGCTCTGCTGGGCACAGCTGGGCAGCTGAGAGCAGAGATGCCATCGGTCCTGCTGAGCATCCCTCCTGGTGCCAGACACTCCTGCACACTCCTCCAGTGCCAGCCAGGCCAGGAGCTCGGTGGGAGGATGGGAACAGAGCTGTTCCTGGATCTGACCCTGTGGGCTCTGTCTCCCAGGGCTCACTGTCCCCTCGGGGGCTCCTGTGGGTCCCCAGCCACGTGGGAGCAGGGCCCAGGGCAGCTCCATCTCCCCGTGCAGAGCCAAGGCAGGTTGTGACTCAGCCCCCGCGTCGGAGCTGATCATTTCAAGTCCAGATGGTGTTTGAAACGTGTAATAAGGGAAAAAACCCATAGAAATCCAGCAGAGTGCAGACGAGATGGGAAGAGGCAGGCGTGCAGTGGGAGCCGTGCAGGCTGCTCTGAGCTCATCCCGGGCTGCCCTGGGCTCTGGGCACATCCATCCCCAGGACAGTCACAGCCCATGTCCCACTCTGTGACAGCAGCACCTCCAGCTGCCCCTGCTCCCTGTGCAGGGCAGGATCTCTCTGGGGCAAATCCAGGAAATTCCTGTGGGATCAGTGATTTACACCCAAACTGAGCCAGGCAAGAATTCCAGCTACAACCGTCCCAGTCTGTCCTTCCCATCTTCCAGGCTCCATGGAGAACCCCACTCCTGGGCTCAAGGAGGCTGCAGAACCCCCTGCCCAGAGCTGCAATCCCATTTGGATGTTTCCAGAGCCCTGATAACAGGACCTGCCATTTATCCTGCAAGGTAAATCCCTTTTCCCTCTCGCCCCCACCCGATGTCAGCTCCACAGACATTTCTATTAAGAAAGGAAAAAAGAAACTGGGAGAGTTTGCACATCTGATGTAAACTGATTTAAACTTGCAGTTTACCCACATTTACATAATGTTTGCTGATTAATAAATTAGACACTTAGGAAATCAAGGGTAGCTCCATGTGAATCATTCTGCTCCATAAACAACAGAGCTGCAGCCGCCGCTTCGCCTGCAGAGCAGCTCATCACCCTGAGTGCGGCCACATCCCTGGCCCTGCTGGGCACAGAGTGCTGGGGAGGTCCCCAAAAGGTCCCTGAAAGGTCCCCCAGATCTGTTCCTCTGCCATGCTAGGGCTGGGGCTGCTCTGCAAAGCAGAACCAGTGCCTGGATCCTGCCCTGGCCAGCTGGGAGAAGCCCCTGCATGGTGTGAGCCGCAGCTCATGATATCCAGGGCTGCCAAAACTGATGGGAAGAGGGATTTTCCTCTGCTGGCTCTGTGTGGCTGTGGTTGGATGGCAGCCACTTGCCAGGTGTGAGTGGGTCCCCACTGCAGACATTCCCTGCCACGCCACACAGTGCATCCTGTCCCCACTGCAGACACATCCCAGTGCATCCCAGTCCATCCCAGTGCATCCCAGCCCAGAGCCCCCTCCACACCTGATGTCGTCCTCGTTGGCGAAGATGATGACGGCGCGGGCGTGGGAGGTCTCCAGGAGCCGGCGGATGATCTTGTCAAACTCCCCCGGCTTGGGCTCCCTCGGGATCTTCACGGACTGGGCCACGCAGACCCCGCCTGTGGCAGAGAGAGCCCCCCTGGCACTGAGACACCCCACGAGCCCCTGTCCCCTGGGGATGGTCCCTGTCACCACCCAGGGCTCTCAGCCCAGCAGGCCGAGCTGGGTCTCTCCAGCGCTCTCACTGAGGGGCTGAGCACCTCACCACCTCTCAGGCCAGACCTCCTGGCCACCACCCAACCCCCTGGGACATGACCCCAGCCCTCCCCTGCCCCTTCCTCTCCCAGGTCACTGCCTTCACCCCTCCTCTTCCTCCAGGTCAGTCCTTCTGCACCACATTCCCTCCCACCCTGTATCTCCACAGCTCCTCTCTGCCTCCCACCCACTCCTCTGGTACCTGTCACCTTCAGCCACCACCATCACTCTCCAAATGTCCCCAGGACAGACACACAGTCCTTCCCAGCAGCTCAGTGAGGATTTCCAGCCAGTTCCAAGCAGCAGCCCCTCCCCAGCCCAGGATTTACAAAGGGTTCTGCACACAGAATGGTCAAACTCTGGCAGAACCACCCCATGGGAAGAGCAGACAAGCCCTTCACCACAGAGCAGCCAGGCCCTGCAGAAGGGCCCTGGCCAAGTTCCAGACCAGCCTTCCAAGGAGCCATTGCAAAAGCAGGTAATTAAAATTAAAAAGAGACAATTGGAAGAGCCCCCACACTTCACTGCTGGGCTCCCAACCTCCAGCTCCAAAAAGCCAGAGCCGTCCTGCTCCTGCATTTCTGCAGATGCCAATAAAGAGAGAGATGGGAGAGCACCATCAAACATTGCGGGACCTTCTGGATGTAATTGATGGTCTCAATTTGCATAGTAAATGACACGGCTGATGCCTCCTGCCACTAACAGATCACAGCTCAAGCAAAGGTCAGCATAATTACCACCTGGGGCTGGGAGAGACTCCCAGAGCACAGCCCTGGAGAGGAGCAGGACAGGACAGCATGGGGACAGGCTCCAGGGGACTTCACTCCCTACTGGGGCTGCAGGAAAACTGGGAAAATTTGGCTCCTTTCAGCCAAAACCCAAGAGAAGGGTGATGTGCTGGGTGCTGAGCAGGCAGGGAGAGCTGCAGGGATGGGGCACAGCATCCCCCACCTGGCTGGGGCTTTCCAGGGGTTTTTGGGGGTTTGTTTTCCTGTGGTAAGAAATTGGGCCAATTTGCTGCTTGTTTCCCATATGGGGAGCCAGATGGATGGAGAGGAGGGAGTTGGATAAACAGACAGATCAGCCAGGCGAGGCGGGCAGCAGCCGGCAGCGCCAGCAGGACAGGAATGTCCCAGCCTGGGGACACTCACCCTGGCCACCACAGAGCCCCCAGCCAGGCCAGGGTGTCACAGCACACTGCCAGGGGCCACCATGCAGCTTAATTACAGTTTCCATGGCAATCAGTGGAGAAAATCCAACAAAAGCAGCAGTTTGCAAACACGGAGAGCTTTCCAAAAGCCCTGGCACGGCCAGACAGGAGCGTGCACGCACGAGTGGCAGCTGGGGGCTGGCACAGGCACACACCTGAGTGCCACCAGGCATTCGTGCTAGGGAACATCTCCCTGCACACGTGGCAGAGGAGATGGAACCATAAATAAACAAGAGGTTAAATCGATGGCAGTTCAGAAATGACCGCGATGTTACTCGGCTGCTTCGTTAAATCAAACTAACGAGGAACACAGCTCCTCCAGGTGACAGCCTGCAGGGCCAGGGAGCCCCTGCTTCCCACAGCAGATGCTGACAATGTTTTTATCTCCTTAATTAATGAAAATGTAATCACCAACAGCTAGAAGTCCAGGGTGTCAGGGGGGCAGTGGCTGCGTGGTTTGGGAAGGGGATTTGCCGAGTGATGCTCCCACTGTCTTTGCACAAAAATCCATTTGGTCAAAACACTCCTCTAAAGACAGAAATCAAAATGAGGAAATGGCAGCAATTGCAAGGGGGTGACCACCCTCCCTTCACCAGCAGGATGGCACAGCACTGCTCCCTGACTTGGGACAAGGGGTGACCCTGGGAGAAGGCAGCAGGTGAGGCATGGGGACCCCTCTCCTCCTCCTCCAGCTTGGGAAAGGACCAAAGAGGAGCGGGAATATTTGGGATGGGAGGAACATCCCACAGGCAGCTGCTGGAGGCAGTTTGGAGCCAGGCAGTCGGAGGATGCTCAGATGAGATCCTGAGAGTTTCATCAGTGGTGCCACAGGGCACGGGGCACTCGAGGCAAAAAACAGCCTGGAAAACCCAGCCTGAGTCCACTTCCAAACCTCCCCTTCCCACACTGCCTGTGCCATCCTCAATCCCTCTGGTCCCGGTGGGATCTCACTTCTTCCTCTCCGGGCACAGGGACTCTCCTGGGAACGCCTGTTGTCAAACACGGGTCAGGGTTTAATCTCCACCATTAAAGCTCGGTGGGAGTGCAGCCACTCCGGCTTCCCCTCTTGATTGCCGGTGCTTAATTAGCTCCTGGCTCAGGGGGTTCTGCCAGCGCTCCTGCAGAGCCTGCCAAGCTCGCAGCAAGCAGGGACCTGGCTAAGGGGATAGAGCAGGGACTCGCTCAGCCATGCAGATGTGGATGTTCCCCCCACCCCGGGCAGTCCTGGGCACCCCAGGGAGGGATCAGCCCAGCAGTGATGGCATTCCCACTCCCAGCTCCCATCCTAACTCCAGCCTTCCCATGAGATTCCCGATTCACTGGGAGCAGTGTGCTGCTCCCCTGCCCTGGGACTCATTGTCTTTGTCACTTCAAAGCCCTCAGGAAGCAATTGATCAGAGAAGAAGCCATCAGAGCCCTTTACTGCAGACCGAAATGCTGAGCTCAAAGCTCCTGCCTCAAGATTTGGGAGTGGCTTTTTTGGGGGCGACCTCCTGGTGCAGCCACCGCGAGTAATGAGCCCGGCTGGAACCAGAGAGAGACAGCCAGGGATGTCACATGGGGGTGAGCAAATGCATCACAAATATACATCAGGCTCTTCACTAAAAATATGGAAAACTTAGTGAAGGGTGAAACAATACAGGGGGGGGAATGGCAGCAAAATTGATTCAGGTATGTGATTAAGGAGTCAGGTTGGGAATATTCCCCTCTTCTCAGACCCAAGGTGTGGCACAGGTCAGCTCCATTACACAAACATCCACCCCAGCCCTCATCTCCAAGGGCTTGGAGACAGCAGAGACCTCAACAACACAGAGCCAGAGGGTCCTGGGTGGGTCTGTCCACCACCAAAGTGATGCCACAGATCAGGGGCAGGGGGAAATGCTGGACAGAGGGGCTGGAGATGGGGACACCAGGGACACCCCGCTGCTGGCCCTGCCATCCAGCTGACAGCCACTGCCAGTGCAGGATGCTCTGGGGGAGTAGGGTGGATATTGAGAGCAGAATGCACTCAAAACACTTTAAAATGGCTGAAGAAAACACATCCTTTGCAGACTGAACATCTCTGCAATGCTAAAACTCAAAAAGCAGCACTCTGGTGAATAAGGACTCTCCAGCCACCAGCGCAGCCACCAGCAACCACCAGGGGCCAACAGCATCATCACCAGAGCGACCGCAAACATGGATAAAGATAAAAAGATAAATGAATAAAGATGTAACAGCCACCCAGGTCAGTCTGTTGTGGTAGCCCAGGGCCAGCCCCAGCTGCAAGAACAACCCATCTCCAGGGCAAGTTTCCTCCCCGCATCGCTGTCGGAGGTCGCTTTGTGCCTCAAGCAGAACCGTTTTCCACTGCGCTGCGAAGCTTCAACGTGAGGCTCTGCTAAAAATTGAAACTGAAGGTCAAGTTGATAATGCATCAGAAAGCAAACAGCTTGAGTGCGAGCTGCTAACGACAGCAATGAGCATTATTGCCTGATGGAAATAAAACCCGACTCTGAAGGCTCAGGCTTGGCATGAGAAATGAAGCAGAGCGCTGTGGGGAGGAGAGCGGGAGCTGCTCACCCTGAGCTGGGTGGGCGAGGAACCCCCAGGCAGAGCCAGTGTGGGGGGCTGGGGTTGTGCCTGGCCATTCCCCCAGCATAAACACCCCCACGGGAATCTCCAGCACTTGACAGAGCCTGGCACAGGCCAGATCCTCGCTCAGCTGGCAGCCCCGTCCGTCCCTCTGACAGGCTGCAGGCCCCTGGAAGCTGTGACAAATCACAGGGTCCTTTAGGCTGCTGGAAAAATGCAACTGAGAGCCAGGAATATCCCAGAGATCCTTCACCCCTTCCCAATGGATCTGTGCTTGTGTAAAGGTGTCTGGTGCCAGCAGAGCCCTTTGCACAGGGGGAGACAGAGAGGTGAAGTGGGCAGAGTCCGCTCTTCCTCCAGCCTGGCATTGTCACCAAAGATGGCATGGCTGGGGGGGTTAAATACATAAGATAAAGCGGAAAAAAAAGAAAAAGCACAGTTTTGGTGCAGCCTCACAATTATTCATGGCTGTGGCTCTATGTCCATGGGCAAAGCAGTGTGGCTGACACCCAACACTCGCTCCCAAGGGAGATGCTCCAGGGAGCAGCTCAGAGCCCAGCCAGGGCCCCACAGACAGCTCCCACAAATCTCCACATTCCTGCAGCGTGTCAGGGCTGCAGCATCACCGCTGGCACCACACGGGCTGCCCTCACACTGCAGGCACCGTGGAAATCTGCTTTGTGATAACTAAATTATCACTAATGCACATAATCGCCAGGTTATGTGGATACCCAAATTACAGGACTGCAGCAGCCCCGGATTAACACGTGGCTGCTCTGGCTCCGTGTGCACTCCTTTACTCTGCAATTACGCTGTCAGATCGTTAACATCTGGTTAGAGGAGCTCGTGGTAACCACAGGTATCTCAAAGGAGAAGAGCTCACGCCGCAGCAGGACCACCAGTCACAACCACCACTCCTTACTGGTGCTTAGTGGAGGAGGAGGAGCGTGGGTTTGAATCATGCCTGTGCAGACCCTCAGCTGTCCCACAGACCCCCTGGGGGGGCTGCACTCATGGATGGGGCAGCAGAGCATCCCCAGTCCCTCCCTAAACCTGCCAGGCGCTGTCACACACACCCAGCACATCTCCACACATCCCCTGCAGCCACCACTCCGGAGCATCCCCACACACTGCTCCTCGAGAAGCCACAGCCCCGTGAAAAATATTCCACTTTTCAAGTGAGAATCCTGAAGAGCAGCTCCCAAGCTGGATCCCCAGATGGGTTCCTCTGCATGCTAAAAGCACAGCCGGCTCCGGTGCCAGGGCCGCGCACGACAGACGGAATTAACGCTGCTCCTATTTATAGGGCTTTGATTAGGAGCTCGTCACCTCCAAGTTTTTATTCCCTTTATCCATTTATAAGGCCATAACGCAGTTTGACTGGCTCTGGATAGGCCGGTGTCCCACCGACTTTGCCAGAACCTAATGTGCCATTCAGACACACTTAAGCCTGTAATAAGCAGCAGCCTGCGCCCTGCAGGGGTTTAAGTGTCTCAAAAAACACCCTTTAGCTCCCATCCCACCCCGTGCTGGGGGGCTGAGGTGATGCCAGAGCCAGGAGGGACCCCCGTGCTGTGCCAGCCCCTCCGTGGGGTCCCAGGGCAGCTCTGGTTTGTGGTAGCAGCGCCCACAGCAGCGATTCCCAGGGCTCCTCACCCATGATGGGGTTGGTGTTCAGGTCCCCACAAGCTCCTGTGCTGCTCCCAAGGCTGCTAATCCCCCCTAAGCATCCCAGAGCTCCCGTCAGCAAAACGCTTTCTGCCTCCAGACAAATCCTCCCAAAGAGTTTTGCTGAGCACGGACTTTCTGCCTGTCCAAAGCCCATAGACAAATTAAAGCACCTGCCCTGGGGGATAATTCCACTAAAATTGGGCGCAGCTCGTGCTGGTGCCAACTTGATTTTCTGTTAAAACCTGGGAGTATTTGTAAAAACCTTGTCTTCTGGAAGGCGCCCAGCACCGTGGCTCAGGCACAGAAGGAGGGGTGAGACCAGCTCGGCAGAGCTGGGGAACAAGGAGTGGGATCTCGAAATGCTTCCCCAAAGCAGCCTGCAGGGCTAGAGGCAGCCCAGGATTGCTGGTCCCAAGCCTTGCTGGAAAACCTGGATCCTTGTTCAGGCAGCCCCAAAACCCACATTGTTCCAGGGCCATCCCCTAAAGCACAGCATCCATCCCAGCTCAGCCCAAAGAGCCCAACCAGTCCCATCCTTTTCTCCTCCTGTCTCAGCTGTCTCTCCTGTCTCTCTCAGGACGGGAGAGATCCACTCACCATCCTCCCTGGACTTCTGGATGAAGGCCTCCACCCCGCTTTCACCGTAGCTGCCCTCAGAGGCCAAGGTGGAGACGTAATTCCACTTGAGGGCTTTGACAATATCCACCATGGCCTGGGCCTGGTAGGTGTCCGAGGGGACGACGCGGGAGAAGAAGTCGTAGCGGCTGTTGTCGCTCAGGTCCGGCGCCGTGGAGGCGTAGCTGATCTGGGGGATCTGGGAGGGAGGAGGGAAAGGCACAGAATCAGGGGAGGGAGGTGATGATCTCCACCCCACAGCCATGCCCACGCTCCCAAAGCCTTGCTCTGGAGCAGAGGGAGGTGAGAACTGAGGATGAGCACGGGGTAGGTGCAGCATGTGCCACCATCAGGTGCTCCAGGGGACATCGGGGCTTGGGGAGCACTTGCAGCTCAGGGACACCCAGCAGGACCCCAGAAGGGTTTCTGGAGAATCCAGTGTGGGAGAGACCAAAGGAAAAACCATCATTCTGCCCTGGCCAGCACTGCCAGGGTCTCCCTTTGGCTTCTTCCCCAGGAAGGACAGATCCAACCCATCCTGCTCCCACCTCAGCCCTAAATAAGCCCCTTAAATTAACCAGATCCACTGCACCTCTCGCAGCACACTGGAATGATTTAGCACCGTGGGATCAGGCGATGTTTAACACTTACACAGCACTTTCCATTTCCAAAACGCACCACACATCCTCATTTATCTTAAAGATGGAAAAGGCTTATTAAATTATCAAGCCCAGGTTCTCCCCACCAGCTGTTGGAATCTGAGTTGGTGTAATCAGCCCCAGCCACCTGACTGGGAGCTGCAGCCCAGGGATGAGGTGTGCACCAGGGCTGGGTGTCCCCAACCCTCCTGGCCCCACTCTCTTCCCCTCCAGTCCTGCATCTCCCAGTTCCCTCCTTTGTTTCTCTGTGATTTCCCCTCTCCCACTCCTGCCTCTCTCTATTAAATGCGATTCTGGTGTTATAAACCCACGACTCCACCTGAATGCTAAAAGGCCCCTGGAAAGGAGCAGCCACCCTTCTACCTGCCTGCAAAACAGGAGATGAAGAAAGGGAGAGATGAAGCAGGAGTGGGAGAGGGAGAGGAAGGAATCTTTATCAAGGCACAAATAGGATTACTCCCCGTGACAATCTGCTTTGTGCTCCGTTCCGAGGGGCTCTGATCTGCTCGTTGGGGATCTCTGACTGGAGCCGGTGCATGAGACTCCATTAAAATTCTGCTCAGCAGGTGAGGAGCTCGCCTGGCAATCGCTCATCCCAGGGGGAGCAGGGGGGCTGCTCCCAGCACAACCCCTCCCCTTCCCTGCCCAGCCTGCAGGAGGGACACGGGCTCGGGATGGAGGCGGTGCCCATGAGGGCAGTGCCCACCTCAAAGGTGATTTGGGGGCAGGGATGCACCCCAGCCCCTCCACAGGGTCCTTTCCCAATGATTTTTCCACTGCCAAGTCTTTTAGTTTCACCTTTTCCACAGGGCACTGGAGATGGAGAGGTCCCAGCTATTCCCCACGCCACTGCCATCCCACCCAAGCTCCAACAGCCTGGATTAACCCCTGGCCTGCCCATCCTGCTCCAGCCTCAGCTGGAACACAAAGCCCAGAAAATACCTGTTGATCCACAGGCTATGGAGTGGAAGCTGTATTTTAATAAACAAAAGGAAAGGGCTTTTTCCCCTCGCTCCTCTACCTTGGATGAAAGTGAAAATAAAATACCAGTTCCCAAATGACCATTTCATAGATTTCTTCTGCCTTTTCCCCCCTCTGCCTTTTTGATAGCCCAACTCCTGGCACCAGCTATTTTCTCAGATAAAAGACAAAAGTCCTTTTAGGTACATAAAAGCAAAATGCAGGCAGGGAATTCAAGGTTCTTAGAAAGAAGGATGCAGTGGAAGAGGGAGCTGGAAACATCTCTCAACTGCAAAATTGCTGCACTGGTGGTCCCTTGTCTGGCTCATCTCCAGCCTGGGACAAACACTGTCTTGAGGAAATTAGTAGGAGCAGCTCTCCTGCACCCCAAGAGTTCCTTGTCCCACCAAGAGTAGGGAGTGATCCCAGGGCAGGGGGTAAACCTCCTTCCTTCTCTTGTTTTGAATCAAAAATCATCACCCAGAGCATGCTGAGTCTGGAGAAACATCCCTTGGGATGGTGGGAGCCAGGGTTGGAGATGTCATCCTGCTCCTCCAGTGTCAATGGACTGGTGTGACTGACCTCAAATGCACTGGGAAAGCTGCATTTGGTGCCCTCCATCATCACCCATCATTAACGTGGCTCAGGAGCTGCTGTGGTGTTTTCTCCAACAGCAAGAGACAGAATCCCCACAGGTTGGGAAGAATTAGGCAAAGGTGGTGATTTCAGCACATCCCAGCTCAGGCTTAAATCATTGATGCCAACATCAGCCTGAGCAGGCAGGAAGAACCAAAAACCAACCAAAAACCGACCAAAAACCAACCAAAAACCAGCCAAAAACCAACCAAAAACCAACCAAAAACCAGCCAAAAACCAACCAAAAACCAACCAAAAACCAGCCAAAAACCAACCAAAAACCAACCAAAAACCGACCAAAAACCACTGCAGAGCCAGAGCTGAGCACGCTGGTCAGGAGCACCCCACAAGCAGGGGCTCCTGCACCAACCCCCCCATGCCAGATACAGGGTCAGGAGCAGCTAATTCCCTCCCCATAATTATTAATTTCATGCATATCTTATGCAAAGCCCTGGTTCGCCGACAAGACGGAATTGATTTAATTAGAATTTCCATCATCGAGCCATTTGGATGGCAGCTTTTAATTAGGGAGAGCGTAAAGCACCGCAGGGGCTGGGGCAGGGAGGGGCTGAGCGGGGCTGCTCAGAACTCAGTGCTGGGATGGAAGGAGCTGCAGCCCCATCCTGCTGCCCCTTCCCTGGGCACAGGGTCAGGCCCAGGATGCAGCCGCTGGCATCTCCCTGGAGAGGGAAAAGGCAGAGCTAAAACTCCAGCCAGCACAGGGAGGATGCTGTCCCTGATCCCTGCCACCACCTGTCCCACTCCTCCTCAACAAGCCGTGCCCAGGGACCCCTCAGGGCTGGGGGCAGCCCAGGGGAGCCAGGCAGCTGCGATTTGTTTCAATAAGCTCAGTGAAGAGCAAGGAAATGAAGTGGCAGCAGCGGGTGAATAATCAGAGCATCCCCCTTCCCGCTCAGTGAAGGTTATTTACCTGCTAAATGGGGATGTCCTGAACCCCTCCACCCCACTGCCCCACAGCCTCGGGGCACCCTGCCACGAGCCAGGGGGCTCAGCACTGCCAGGAGGGGCTCAGCACTGCCAGGAGGGGCTCAGAGCCAGGGGCTGACCCAGCTCTGCACCTGGCAGCCCCAGGCAGCGCAGCCTCGTGGGGCTGCGGGTACCGAGTGCCCGGCTGCAGCGCGGGCAGCGCCGTCCTCAGGTGAATTATTCATGTTGTACAACAGCCCTGCGCTGCAGAGAGCGCCTGCACTCGCTGCCACGGAGAGGAAACGGCCGCCTCAAAGTGCCTGGCACGTGTCAAAGCCATCCTCTGGCTGCTCACCCCACGCTGAGCGCTTGTGCTCCAACTTGTCACAGCTTTTTCTGGATGGGGACGAAAAATGCACCTCAGATCCCTTTTAGGGTATCCTATTTGCAGGAGAAGGGGCTGGATTCCTTGACACCATCCCTGCTGTGGTGGTTCAGGAGCCAGTGGGTAGAGCTGGGGCTGGAGAGGCAGCAGCAAGGGGTGGGAAGGAGCTGGAAGGTGCCAGAGCGCCCCGGCAGCGACACCAGGGTGATGCTATCACACAGAGCCCAGAGCATGGATCTGGGGAAAGGATTTTCTGCAGGCAGAACGACGAGGAGTGATGAAACCAGCTTGGACAGAGGATGCCACATCTGCAAGTTGTTCCACTGATGTACAGCTTTAATTAGGAGGCGGCAGCTAACGAAGGACCTGTTATTTATTTATGTGGTGCAGGAGCGACAAAAGCCCTGGCAGGGAGGAGCAAGGCCAGCCTAGCAGGGAGGGCTGTGCAGGGGATGGAGCAGGCAGAGGTGCACAGGAGGGAGTGTGGGATGGGAAAAGGGAACACAGCAGGGAGAGCATCATTTTGAGACAGGAATGGGCACCTGCAGTGTGCTCATGGCCACAGGAGAGAAGGGGGAAAACTGGGGGGGCTGCTGTGCTGGACTTGTGTGGACTCCTCACCTTGGTGGACTCTGAGTCACTCCATGCTGCTTGCTGGGTATCCTGGAGCCCTCCCAGATGTGCTGGAGCCTTCCCAGATGTGCTGGAGCCCTCCCCAAAAACCACTTGAGCACTCAGAGGGCACTTGGAACACCCCGCAGGGAGGGTCCCCCTGTGCCACCTCCCAGCACTTTCTGCCAATGTCCCCATGCTGGGGGAGCACCCAGGGGGACAGGAGGGACACAGCAACACAGGGACAAGTTGGAGCAGAGCTCCAGCAAGTGCCATGCCGCAGGGAATGGGCAGAGGCAGCTGCCTGTGCCCGAGGCAGTCAGTGCTTTGCTGAACCTCGGAGCAGAGTCACCCACGCTTAAAGGTCAGTGGCGGCGTGAAATGGAAGTCGCCTTATTCTCATTTTAAGCATGTCCCTGCCATAAAAGCAGTGTTTGAATAACAAAGAGCAGCAGCAGCACTCGGGTCATGGCAGGGGGAAGAGCCTCCAGACCCCCCAAACCCCCAGCCCCTGCCTGCTGCAGGAATGGCTGTGCCCAGACATGACCCCAATCCCATGGGAATGGTGTCCCTGTGCTGGGAGGACACCAACCCTCCCACTGGGATTCCCTGCTCTCTAGGAAGGGCTGAGATTTTCCTTATTCTCCTCTCCCAAGGGGTTTTGAAGTCTCCATCCTCTACCTGTTCATCCCCCCCATATTTCTTCCTTGCCCTGTTGGGCCAGGATCAGCTCTGGATTAAAGTTCAGGATGCACCAGCAGCAGCACCAGAGCCTGGCTGCTCAGCTGGGGCAGGGCTGCACCTGAGCTCAGTGACATCCTTCTGAACAGGTCACAGCTCTTTGCCCGAGGACCAAAACTGGAAGAGAAGGGTGAGGGGAAAAAAGAAAATAACCTAGAAACACTTCAGTTGCCCCCGACTATTCTGACTGTCACTCTCCTACCTCCTTCCCCACTTCCAGCCTCCCTCCTCCTCTCCAGAACAAGTATTCAATCTTTTTTGTCTTGGCAAATAGCATTTAAGTTCCTCCCACTCTCTCTAATTTATATTATTTTAATTATTGAATAGCCCTCTCACTCGTCGCCTGGAACATTAACACGTTTTTAAAAAAAAAGGGACCCAGAAAAATCAAACTCCATCAGCGATCTGGTTCTTCCGTCTTCACTTAACAGCTTCCAGCCCTCCCAGGAGGGGACCAGCTCTCAGCACGCTGGGCTGGCAGAGGAAGAGGAGGGGAAAGACAGAGGGGGAAACAGCACCAATCCTGCAGAATGCAGGGGTTTAAGGGTGCTGGGAGAAGGCCAAGATGGGATGGGGCCCCCATTGCCACTGGAGGTGCAGAATATTTACATTTCTCCCTCATTTCTGCAGAGAAACCCTTGTTCACACACTCTGCAGCCCAGGGACGTGGCAGTGGATAAATAAATGTACAGCAAGGGGGAAAGGAATTATCAACTCCTCGACATTCCTGTGGCTGGCACAGAGCAGGAGGAAGAGTCCTGCTCATCCCACCACAGCCTGAGCACCTCTGGGGCTGGTGGCACAGGACAAATGTCCCCAGCCTGGCTGATGTCTCCTTGGACTGGAGCAGAGCAGCCTCAGCTGTCCCCTGCCATTGGCCATCACTGCCTCCAGCCCTCTGGCTCAGGTGGGATTCACATTTTGGGGTACAACCCAAATCCCAGAAGGAGCATCCCCCAGAACCAGCACCAAACCCACCCTCAGCCCACCTCCCATCCAGCCCCCACCACAGGGCGGGAGCACCAGAGCCACAAAACCAGGGGAGATGAGACAAAAATGCTCCTGCTCCGAGTGTCGTCACTGGAGAAGGGATGGAGGGAGGGATCCCCAGGGACCCGGGGGAGGCAGGAGAAGCATTTTAACAGCACCAGCTCTGCCTGCCCCCAGCTGTGGAGGAAGAGGCACACGTGAAGAAACGCTGCCAAAGCACCCGCGGGGGTTTTGCCCAGGGGTTCCCTTCACCTGGCCGAGCCCTACCTTGAAGAGCCGCAGGATGTTGGCCACCATGATGGACACGGAGCTGCCCGAGGCGCCGATGACGCCGACCACCCGCTCCGGCTTGGTGATGATGGGGGGTCCCCCACTGACACAGCGCACCTCGGTGCTGTCCTTCTCGATGAGGGCCTGCACGAAGGTCAGCGACTGCTCCAGGGCGTGCGTGTCCCTCGAGCACGTGTCCAGGATGCGGGCGCCCAGCGTGATGTTGGGCAGCAGGTCGGGGTCGTTGTTGATGCGGTCCAGGGCGAAGAGCATGGCCTCCAGGCGATGGATGCCCTTCTCCTTCTTCAGCTCCCCGCAGGCTTTGCCCTCGGCGCCCCGGCCGTGCACGGGGAAGAGCCCGCCGAGCGTGATGTCGCCGTCGATGCGGATGGAGTTCATGTGCGGGTAGCCCTGGCCTTTGGGCTTGGCAGCACCGCCGGGCGCCCACCCCCAGCTCCAGGCACTCAGGAGGAGGCAGAAGGACAAACGCTCCATGCAAAAGTGACCCCCGCTCATCGCCAAGGCCGTGCTGGGGCAGAGCTCGGGCCGGGAACGCGGCGCTCAGGGGGCCGGGCTGGGCTGGGCGGGCGGCATGGCTCCGGAGGGATCCCGCTGCGGCTCCGTCAGCGGCGCCCCACGCTGCTGCCGGCCCCGGGGGAGCAGCGGGAGGTCGGGATGCAGGAGGGTGCTGGGGTCTGCATGGCTATGCCAGAGAGGAGAGACAGCAGCAGAGCCGCGAGCCCGCGCAAAGCTTCGGGTCCTTTCTCCGGAGACCTTGGAGGGATGGGGAAAAGGGGAGAGAAGATTAGGCGGGAGTAGGAAAAGGACATTGGCTGTTCCAGGCTTTCATCAGTGGAAATAAGCACTAGGGATTACTGCAAAAAATAGATTTAGGGCCTCAGGGACACTGCCCCACAGAGCAGCACAGGCCAGAGGGGGCCCTGAGACCCTGTCCCTTCTGAAGGGAACCAAGAGGGTGTCCCAAGACAGTGCTCAGAGTGCAGCAAACCCCACACACACCCCAGCCCTGCTCCCTGCCTATCCTAAAACACCCCTACTTTTTCCCAGCTGGTTTTTCAGTCACCTTCCACAAGCCCACTTGTCTTGAGCCCCACAAACTGAGGTCTGCATCCTCAGCTAGAGCCAGGCACTGCCAAAACCCAGTGCTCCAGATCCGAGGCACAAACCGAAGCACTGCGCTCCTGCCGCTCTCCCTTCAGGGCACTGATTCCTGAACCAGCAGCTGCTTCCGTTATCGATGGCTTCCAGCAGTAGATATCGACAGTACCTGAGCTGTCCCTGCCCCGGCAGCACAGCCCCTGCCTCAGTTTCCCCCCGAGGCAGGCTCGCCCTCATGCCCATCCCCGCCGTCGTCTCCCAGCAGCCGCTGATGGATGCTGAGGGCAGCACATGATTAATGCAGGCACCAAAAGCAGCGAGGAGCCGAGCAGGCAAATGCATTCCCCAGGCAGGACGAGCAGCAACAGTGAGACCAAGGAAACAGCTTAAATTAATCTCAGCTCAAGCCCAGAGCCGGCACCCAAGCTGGACAGAGTCTCACCAGCCCCAAGGGTGCTCCAGCTCCCCAGCCATCCCAGCCAGGAGGACCCTGGCTTCAACTCACCTCCATAAATTATGCACCTCCCCGCCCGCCGCAGCCGCTTGAAGGCCCATCTCCAAAGCGATTCTGACAGCCGGGGCTTTTAAGGAACCAGAATTACCCGGTGCCCAGCTCTGTGCTTCCAAAGGCAGGAGGTTGGGAATGCTGCAGCAAAACCCCCGCCCCAGCCTGCCGGGAAAGCCCTGCTCGGATGGGGATCAGGGACAGGGATCAGACCTCTGCATGGTCCTGTCCCCTCTGCAAGGACCACCCCACGCATCACCAGTGGGCACGGAGCAGGGGAATGTGGCTCCTGCACGGTCTGGGAGCGGGTCACGCTCTGCCCGAGCTGGGGAGGAGGAGGAGGATGGGGAGATGAAGGGATGCTGAGACACCACAGCTGCCTTCAGAGCCCCGCGCCAGCCAAAAGCAGGTCAGCTCTCCCACCCTCATCCCTGGAGCTGCAACACTTCTGCCCATCAAAGGTGGGATGCTCACACCATGGACCTGCTCCCAGGAAAACCCTGAGAGCCCACGGCAGCTCCCGCAGAGCTGGCAGTGCCCCCAGAGCCCACTGCCTTTCCCTTTCTTCTTTTAAGCTTTTTCCCTCTCTGTTCTCTCCCCTTTGTGGCTCCTTTGATCATATAATCTGAACGAACTGAAGGTAAAAATATCACGGCAGGCAAGAAGAAAGCACAAATAATGGGGAGAGGAGGAGGGAGCTGGTTCGGATCCCTCACGGGGGAGATGGAGCCGGAATTACCCGATGAGCCCCTGCTGCAAACGGCCCAGGAAGGGGTGACAGATGAGCACCCCCGTCCCCTCCACCTGTCCCCAGCAGCTCCTCAGCCACACACAGCTCGCTGCTTCCACACAGCCCAGACCTTGGTTCCACCATGCCCGAGCCTCCCCAAAGCAGCTGCTCCACCAGGGGCACATCTGGAGGGAGGTGCACATCTGGAAGAAGGCACCTGCCTACAGCAGGTGCTCACAGAGCAGGGAACATCCCTACCCACACACACCGGGCAGCGAGGGGCCACAGCCACCCTCCTGCTCCACCTGCACGGCTCCACAGGGGCACCACGAGGGTGGCAAAAACAGGGTGGGATCATCGCTCAGCATGGTGCTTACCCCAGCCCCAAAGGAAGGAGAAATTCTGCTTTCTCCTACTTCCACCAGCACAGCATCGGTGAGGACAGAGCCCTCCCATCGCCCTCATCCCGGCTGTGCCGCAGCCCGATCTGGATCTGGGAGGTGGCACAAGCACCGAGCAAACCGAGATCTCCCGGGTGTGGGTCATCCCCTGCCCGAGCCGGGCTGGGCTGAGCAGCGCCAGGGCAGAGGGAGCCGGGGCTGCTGCCCCAGGACTGGCAGAGCCCTGCGGGTCCCGGCACCCCGGCCATGGGGCCGGGCACACGGTGGCATCCTGCCCCCCTCTAGTGGTGGCCACCGGGCCACCGGCATCGTCAGCCACGGAGGGCCCTGGAAGGAACGGGAGAGGGCTCAGCTGGGCAGGCGAGCCCCTCTTGGGGCGACCTGGTCTGGTGAAAAGTGTCCGTGCCCATTTCAAGGGCTGGAACTGGGTGAGCGTTAAGGTCCCTTCCAACCCGAACCATTCTGTGATTCCATGACATCAAACTCTGATTAAAAATTCCCCCACATCACAGAGATCTCCTGCTGCAAAACCCTCCCCAGTGCCTGGAGGAGCAACCAGCCACCCCAGGCATCCCCTCTGTGGCTCCTTCCCGCAGCTCCTCCTGCACATCCCTGCAAGCACTGCCCGGGCTGGACTGTGGTGGACACACTCCGGACAGACCCCACTCCCCAGAGCTCTGCCTGCAGCAGGATCCATCATCTCCCAGTTCAAAGCCAGAGCATTTTCTGGGGCTCTTTAAACCCAGCAGAAGCTGAGCTGGTTACAGCCCAGGAGATGCAGCAATAATCAGCCAGGAGCACCCAGCACTCACCTGCACTCATCCCCAGCTGTCAAAGAGCCCAGCAGATTCCAGCCCAGCCTGGCACTGGGAGGGCTGTGCCAGCTTAAGCCACACTGGTTCCTACCAGCTCCACAGCATCTTTTTGAAAATCAAGGCTATTTCTTTCCCCACCTGCTCTTCCTCCAGCAAGCAGGGCCAGCCAGCAGGCAGCACAATATCCCAATTAGTGTACACTCACTCTTCCCGCTTGCAAGCAGCTACCGGGTACTTCGCTTGGCTCCTGGTCTTTTTAATTGCAAAAGCTCCATGAAGTAGAGCAGAATTGAGACGTGGACAGAGGGAGGGGATGCCAGGTTAAGTTCTCTCCCGACGGGCAAAACCTTAAGTATTCAGGTCCAGTACCCCAGTCGGAGAAGCAAGGCCACGGCTGAGCAGGCAGCAGAGAGCAGAGACCCCAGATTGTGCCATCCAAACCCCCCCAGTGAGCTACAAAACACAGCCCAGCCCCAGCAACCACTCAATCGATGCATGAACCGATAGCACAATGCTCGCACAAGCCCGAGCCCATCACCAAGGTACCAACTCGTCCTCTCTGCAACCAGGTCCTGCCAGCACCCGGCTCAGAGCCCCACGGTGGGGAAAAGCCGGGTATGAGCACCCACCTCAGTGCCCTGGAGCATCTCCTGAAGGATGCTAAGTCCAACCAAAAGTGCTCCCGTAGGGCGCAGACGAAATCCAGGGAACATTTATCACACCATATTTATATTTGTCCTTAACTGCAGCAAGCCCTCTCCTTCCGCCTCCCTCCCGCTGCCAAGCGGGTCAGGGCTAATCCCTCACTTTGAAGGATGGGATGGCACGGCAGGGGGGGAAGGCGAGCAGGATCCAGCCCCGGAGCAAGCGGAGAGAGAGCAGCAGCTCACCTTGCGGGCAGGCAGCGCGAGGTGTCCGCGGGCAGCCAGCGCAGAGCTCCAGCAGCTGGGAGGGAAGGAGGGAGGGAGGGAAGGAAGGAGCCGCCGCTGGTCCCCGCTCCTGCCACGTGCAGCAGAATCCCGCAATTAATTTTTTATCGCCATCTGCAATTTGGGACGGTGCTGGCTCTGAGCGAGAGCACGGCCTGACTGCCGGTGCATGGCAGTGCCCACGGCAGCGCGCGGTGTCCCCGCTCCCCATCACACCCACGCCCCGACACTGCGGTCTGGCAGTGCCAGCCCCTGCCCACACCCTCCCGGCGCTGACTCCAGAGACCCCCATCCTGAGCCGGGCTCGGTGTGGGGCCATCCAGGGAACTGCAGGGAGGAAAACCCTCGGTGAGATGCAGTGCCCGGGAGGAAGAGCCGGTGCCCGCAGCGGGCACGAAGCCGGGGAGGGCGGCGGGCGCGGGTTCATGTATGTTATAATTAGGACCTGCCACTTCTTCAAGCCGTTGCCTTTCCGGGAAGAGCTGGAAGGGGGTGGCTGAGCTGACAAATCCATCCTCCTCCTGCCTGATGCCAAAGTTGAAGCACGTGATGCTCATTTTCGGGGAGCCGTTCGGCTGCTCCGCAGGGCGATGCTGGCCCCTGGGATGTGGGGCCAGGCCACGGCTCCACTCGAGCTTGGATTCCCATGGGAAAATCCCCTTGATGCTGCTCCGACACCCCGGGGTGCAGCTCAGCACCCCTAAGCCAGTGCCTGATGCCATCCTCAGAAGGGCTTTGCCTGTAGCCCCCCAGCCTGGGGCAGCTGGAGCCACCACTGCCCATGGGGACCCTCTGCCATCACAGAGAGGGACCACCCCCACCAGGAGCACTTCCAGCCTGGCCAGGCTGGCCAGAATAAAGAAGGATCTCTGCACATCCCATTGGACCGAGCACCCCACAGAGGTGTCAGGTCCCAGGGAAAAGCGTCTTGTCCCAGCTCTCCCCGTCACAGCCTAGCCCGGCACATCCCCAGAGCATCCCCCCGCTGCCTGATGCAGATAAACGCCACTTACAGGGCACAAACGCGGGGAAGGAAACGAGCTTTTTCTTTTGGCAGTTCTCGTGGTGTTTTCCCGAGCTCCTCGCTGCATTCAACAGATCAGCTCTGCTCCTTCTCTTCCATCCTTCCATCCCTCCGCCCCTCCCCGAGCCCTGCCCGGAGCACACGGCCACTGCCCGTGGGTTCCTGCGGTGACCGCCAGCCCTGCCTCGTGCCACCCCCGCCGAGCCCCGAGCCACAGGTCACCTGCAGCGCGATGGCGATGGCAAAGGCGGTGACTCACCCGCAGCCTCTCCGTCGCAGCCGCCGCCGAAGGCAGCGGGCATCCCCCAGCGCCGGAGCAGCCCACGGAAAATCACCCGGCTGGCAGAGCACGGCAAACTCATCACACCGAGGGGAGGAGGAGGAGGAGGAGGAGGAGGAGGAGGGCTGGCGGGGCTGCACCCGGGCAGGCAGTGGGAGAGTTCTCCGGTTTTTTCTCACGGTTGCCAACTTCCCCAGCGGCTCCCGACGCCTCAGATCCGCTCGCCCGGAGAGCGCCAAGGAGCGGGAGAACGCTCCGGAGAGGAACCGACCCCGTGCCGGAGCGGGGCTCTGCCCGGGCCAGGGCTGCCTCCGAGGGGTCGCTCCGGCGCCAAGGAAGGATCGTACCCCCCACAGCCCCTCCGAGCTGGCAGGGGAAGCGCCTTCAGCCCTTCGTAGCTCTCCTGTCCCCCCTGCCCTGCCCTGCGGCGGCTCTGCGGGCGCTGCCCGCTGCGGCGAGGCGAGGGCAGCCCCCGCCGGCGGCTCGGCCACGGTCACGGCCACCCGCCCCTGCCCGCTGCTCCTGCCCCGACCCCTGCCAGCCCCCTCCGTCCGGACCAGCCCCCAGCTCCCCTCCCGGAGCCCTCGCCGGCCAGTGGGCATCTCTGGGGACAAAGGTGGCAGGTTGGGGACCGGGGCAAGGGATGCCCTCCGTGCCCCTCGCTGGGGGGAGCAGCGGGGCGAGGAGGGGGCAGCGCTCCGCAGTCCCCAGCAATGAATAACGCGATGAGTGGGAGAGGGGGGAGCGTTGGGGGTTCCGGGCTGCAGCCCCCGCTGTCGCAGCCCCCCCAGCCCAAAAATAAAAGGAAAGGCGGAAAATCCGCCGGAGCGTTGTGGAGGGGGGGAGCGGCGAGGCTGCAGGGAGGGGGAGCGGGGGCACTCCAGCCCCGGGGGAAGGTGCGGGGACACCGGGATGCTCCCCCCGCGCCGCCCGCACTTACCCGCGGGCAGTGCCAAGTTGGCGGCGCCGCCGGCCCCGTCTCCGCCCGGTGCCCGGTGCCGCGATCCGCCCCCGGCCCGGGGGCGCGGGCAGCCCGGGGGGGCCCTGCGGCGAGCGGCGGGGGCGGCCCCGGCCCCCCCAAGCCCCGGCCCGGCCCGGGAGCCGAGCGAGCCGCAGCCGGGCGGGACCCGCCGCGCTCCGCGCACCGCAGCCGCGGCGAGGAGGAGGAGGAGGAGGAGGAAGAGGTGGAGAAGGGGGAGGAGGAGGGGGGAAAAGGGGGAGGAGGAGGAGAGCCGGGGCCGAGGAAGTTTTGCATGAAGAGGAGCTGGGAAGCCCGCCGCCGGCTTTGCCAGCCTCTTAAAGCACTAGCGCAGCGCGGGGACCCCCGCCCCGGCGGACCCCCGGCTCCTGGGGGAAGGGTCTCCCCGCCAGGATGCTGAGGGTCTCGGGCTCCCTGCAGCGACAGCCATCCTCCAATTCCCTTTTCCAGGTGGGAGCAGCTCCCGCAAGCAGCGACGAGGGAGGATGCTGTCACCCCCAAGCCGTTGCCCTTCTCTTCTCCCTCCCATAAAACGCTGCCAATCCCCCACCCCGCGGAGCTCGGCTCCTTGCTCGCCCGCTTTCCCCATCAATCCCCCCCGCTTGGCCCCGCGGCTCCGAGGAGCCCGTGGTGCGGTGTCGATTCATTAATCCAGCGAAAACACAACCCCCCGGTAATGGCCATTGACACATTAACTGCTGCGATCCATCACGGTAATGACACGGCGGTGATTGCTCGGTCACCGGAGCAATTAGGGCACACCCTGGCGCTCACCTACGGGCACGCGGGGCTGCCGGAGCTCCCAGCCCCTGCTGGGGGACCCATCCTCGGGGTCTGGCTGTGGGGAGGGGGCTCTGCCCCCTCATAGCACTAAAGAACCGAGCACGGACCACAAACGCACAATTCCAGCCTCATCTTCCCTGAGGGGTGACTTGTGTTGCTCGTTGGTAGCGGCAAAATCGCTGCCCTGGTGAGGGTCAGCCAGGGCCCAGACGGGCTGGTTGCCCTCGGAAAAGGCTCCTTTTCACCCAAATCCTGGTTAGGAGGGTGGGGAAGAGCCGGTTTTGCCGAAGCCCTCGGGATTGCCCAGCTCCAGTGCTGGGATTTGAAAGAGCCCTGGACTCCCCAGTGAGATGCAGCTCCTGAAGAGCTGCCCAGCCACCCTCCTGCCACTGGAACATTCCCGTGGATCCAGGTGCTCACAGGATGCTGCCCAGAGCTGCAGAGCCACCAGGCTGTTGCAGTGGTTTTGTTTACAGCAAGAACAAGAGTGGTGTTTGCTGGTACTCTGCTTTAGTGGGACAGAGGAGGGGGCATAGCCCCATCACCCCCCATGTGAGCATCCTCAGCCATGGCAGTGCTGAGGCCAGGAGTTGAACACAAAGGAAATCTGCAGTGTGCTCAGTGGGGAGAGAACATAAAGACCAAGGAGGACAGGACCCCTTGCCTGCCCTAAGCCAGGGCTGAGGGGACTCCAGACACCACAGGATAAGCCAGGCACAAATCCCTTGCCAAAAGTAGCTTTTAGAGGCACCCTAAGGTCAAGGTCCCTGCTCTACATCGGGTGAAGCCCTCAGCTCCTGGGGATTTCTAAGAAACAAGGAGAAACAAGGGCACTCTGCTCACAGTCGGGGTCATGAGGACTCCAGGCCACCCTGCTCTGACCTTCCCAGGTCCCAAAGAATCCCTGGGGGAAGGTGTTTGGGATAAATTGTGGAGAATTTTGGCCAAAGCACCACCTGAGCTGCTCCAGCAGCCGGCTCATTCAGGAGTGCCTCACTGCTGCCCTGGCTCCAGCGGAAAATCATAACCCAACCCTCCCAAAGATTCAACCCCCTGAATCCCAGCGACTGCAGGCTGCTCTTCCCACCACGGCTGAGCTGGCAGTGCCTCTCTTCTCCTCTCCAAACCTCACGGCCTGCACGTCTCCCCTGCTCACAGCCCCTGCCAGCCAGAACCCAAAATACCAGCACAGCGCTGGTGTCACCACCAGGAACGTCAGAGCCCAATTAACATTTGGAAATCCAGCTGAGGCCGATGATTCCCCCAGCACAACAGGAAAGGCCACGGCGTGGGGCTGAGAGGATGGGAGACACCCCAATGATTGCAGGGGTGCAGCTCGCCTGTGGGGTTACCCCGAGAGCAGCTCTGCAAACCCCACAAAGGTCTCTGCGAGGGCTCCTGCTCAGTGCCAGGGTCAGAGCTGATCAAACCCTCCAGGAGAGTTCGATGCCATCAGCAAATGGACACGGAGAAGCCCGCCAGGATCGATATCAGCTCTGCAGGCACGGAGCCAGGGGAGCTGAGCGAGTTCCTCGTCCCGAGGGCAGGGCTGGGGCCTGGGGCTGTTCCCATCTCCGGGCTCCTGCTCATCCAGGCTGCCCCAGCACCTCCAGGGCCCCCAGCAGCCTCTCCCTGAGCTCCCAGGCTCACAGGATCCGTGCAGGACGCTCTGGGTGCCCTGACCCCACTCATCCACAGCTGTCCCCAGGCAGGCACAGCTCTGGGCTTGCAGCCCCATCCTCCTGCTGCCCTGGCCCCTGGCCAGCCAGGAAGGTCACTGTGTCCACTGCTGAGGCCACCAAGCGCCATCCAGGAGACACAACTGCTTGCAATTTGATTTTTTTTTTTTTTTTTTAAATATAGGAAAACTTGAAACCTCATCTTATGGACTGGACATTCCGGCTCAGCTCTGCAAAAGGGCTTTGAATAATTTATGGCCGAGCCACCAACTCCTCCTTCCTCCTCATGGGTCACTCCTGTCAAAGAGATGGAGGCTCAGGAATCACACCCAGCCCTTTTCATCTGGGGGCTGCATTGCCAGTGCCTGCAATTGCCTGGGGTGTGAATTCCCCCCTGGATAGAAGGGTGCGGAAAATAAATCTTTAATTCAAAGTGAAATATTAATAGAACTGTAATTAGCTGTAATATCTACACAATTAAAAAGCAGGAGGCCCGGCAAGAGCTATTTTCGTGTGTATTTAAAGAAAAATAATTTTGCAGGGTAAGGGGTGGGGGTGGCTGGGGATGCTTTTCCAGTGTCCCAATTGTCTGAGGGACAAACGTGGCCGGGAGGAGCAGCAGAACAGGGACACAGGTCCTGCAGTGCTGCTGGGACAGGAAGAAATAAAAGGACAGGTCAGAAGGAAAGAAAAGAGCAGAGGAAGGATTTGAGGAGGAAAAGAAAGAAAGAAGAGCCATGATGACACTTTTGTCCTGCTCCTCGGGGATTTTGTAGCAAAGGGAAGATTTTCACTGACGTCAGGCAGAGCCGAGCAGTAGCAAGAGGACAGGGATGGGAAAAGTGTCTGTGGAAGCTGGCAGGGAATGAGGGGGGTGACCCTGGCTCAGCCCCCATGTTTTCCAGCAGGAATTGCATGAACTGCTTGCAAAAACCCATCAGCTCACCCTGAGCTGGGCAGTCACTGAAGGGACAAACAAAACTGCAAAACAAAACCAACAGAACAACTCAGCTCGGCCCCTCCAACAACACCTAAATAATAGACCAAGGAGGGAAAAAAAATAAAAAAAAGCAGCCTTGGATTTCTTTCCTGAAGAAAGAGACTCCCACACAGCCTCAGCACATGAAGGTGGGTAATAGATCTGGATCTTTCAGGAGCAGGAGCAGCAGCACTGCCTGTGCTCGCATGGGCTTGACATTCACACATCGGGTCCGTGCCTCTCTCGAGGAGTGGGGATAATGGGATGCCGAATGTCAGACCACTTAAATATATATAAAACTCATTATACGCCTCATGACTAACAGATCTTGATGGGAAAAGTTGCATTTTAAAGAAATGCGGGGAAAAAAAAAAAAAAGGAAAAAAAGGAAAAAAGCCATCCGGGCTTGCGAGGAGGAATTAGCAATGAACGAGGGATGATTCGGCTGCAGGCTGGGAGTGATGACAACTCCTCCTCCTCCTCCTTGTGAGGAAGGCTCCTGTACCTGTGCCAGCTCCCTGGCAGCCTTTCACCTGCTTTGGGGGTGTCAAGCTCCCACCAGAGGCTTTCCTGCAGCCCAAGGTCCTGCCAGGCACCCACAGCCCCCAGCTGGTGTGGGACCCCCAGAGAAACCCCAGGTGGCACCGAGGAACCAGCCCTGCCTCTCAGAGGCCACCAAGGGGACATTTCTGGGCTTCTGGGCTTTTCCCCCATGGCAGCAACGAGGGGATGGAGTGCACTGGGGAGCTGCCATGGAGGCAATTCCTCTCTCTCCAAACCTCCTCTTGCTGCAGCCCCAGAGCCTCTTCTCGGGGGGGTTATTCCTCTTTTTTGGGGTGCATCCAGCCTAAAAACCCCCCTCTGTACCTCCCTGCTGCCATGACACGAGGACAAAGAGCCCATGCCTGGCTCTGGGAGCCCGAAGTCGGGCAGCACCATCGCTCTTCTCCTCGACAACAGTTCCACCTAATGGCGAGAGAGCTGCTGAGGAGACAGCCAGCCCGGCCAGACCCACACGGGGACACCCCCAGGAGCAGGGCACAGGCCAGCACAGCTCAGCACAGCGATGGACCCTGCCAGCCTCAGCCCCAGGAGAGAAATCTGCTGCTTTGCCCCTGCACTGACCATGTGAGGTGGTTCCAGCATCTCCAAAAACGGGGAGTTCTGTCAGCTCCGTGCTCTGGGCCATGTCCTGCCTCCCTCCTGCACCTGCTGCTCCAGATGGGGAAGGAACAGGGGATTTGGGGGCCTTGGAGCCCAGATCTGCACCCCACCCTGCTGCTCACAGGAAAACATGAGGGCTCCTGCCCTCTGGTCTGATCCACTCAGTGCAACTGGTGAACTGCTCCCATCCCAGTTAGAAGCTGTCACTTCATAGAAAAGAAGGAAGGGCTCAGGCCCAGGGATGTGCTGAGTGGCCAGAGGTTATTTTGGGCAGTGATTACTCCAAATTTGGGGTTTAAACAATACAGAAGCATGAAAAGCTGAGGCACAATGTTCTCCTGGAAATCCCTTGTCCTGCACCATCAGCAGCTTTTTGTGCTGATGCTTCAGAGAGAGCAGGACTTGCCCCCAAACCAGCATCAGGGTCCCAGTGGTGCCACCCTGCTCCTATGAACCAACCTTCTTGTTCTGCCACCAGTTTTGTTTTTAAAGCCAGAGGTGTCCCCCTGTCCCCAGTGCAACATGCCAAAGGCACAACCCTGTCCCTCAAACCCAGCACTGGGAAAGGAAACAAGGACAGACAGCTCTGTCTGCATTTCCATTTCAGTGCAGGAGGGGTTTTTTATCCACCCACAGGGATCATGAGCAGCTGGAAATGTTTTCTTTAAATCTCAAAAAAAAAAAAAAAAAAGAGAATAGGGAAGGAGAGAGAACATTTGCTGGTAAAATTAACTGTGACGGCCAGGCAGCACACACTCCCTCTGCACCCACAGGACAATTAGAGGAAAATCTTTACACATTAACTAACACAGAAGGCAGGGATGGCATGGAAGACAATCCCCTTGTTTTTCCCAACCAGCTGTGCTGGAGCAAGGTTGCAGCAGCATCTGGGATGCAGGACATGGGCAGGGACAGGGCAGAAGGGAGAGGAGAGCAGCAGCACCAACTCTGGTGAGGGGCTGGGACTGGAAATGGAAAGCCACGGGATGCTGGGTGGGCCCAGCACCAAGCCCCAGCATCTCCAGCACCCATCCAGGCATAAGGAGATGGGGAAAGCAGGGATGGCCTCCACTCCTTGCTTGTCCCCTCCAGGTGTCCAGGGAAGCTGCTGTACCCCCCTCACACACCTCCAGACTGGCAGCTGAGCACCCATCCCACACCCAACCCGTGCCAAAACTGCCCCGCTCACTCTGCGTGCACCAACCTGCTGTGCCGGAGAACAAACTGCCCCAAACTGGGATGAATTTGCACCAGAGGCTCCTCCAGCATGCCCTGATTGCTGCTGTGGTGGGGAGTGAGGGGCACACCTTGCCCAGCACCCAGGGCAAGGAACCTGAGGCAAAGCCCCACAGCTTCCAGCCCGGAGCCGACCCCGACGAGCAGCACCCGTCTTCTCCTCCCAACTTCTCCATAATTCATGCAACAACCTCCTGAAAGAAATATCCTCCTCGGACATAAAATATTCATGGCCTCATCCTTGCAAGGAAACTCTGTCTTCCTTGGAGTGCTACCAAGCAGCCGAGGCCAGCACGGATTTGCCTTTGCAGGAGTAATTCTGTTGGTCATCGATCGGTGCCGCAGTGAGGGGCTGTGCTGGGAGGAGCCCCCAGCCAGTGCTGGGGTGACCCCCTCCCCCCTTCCCATGACAGAAAGTGGCTTTTGGGAAAGTCACAGAAGGGTTTAGGGAGGGGGAGGAGGGATCCCACAATGTGCAGCAGCATCCCAAGGGGATCCCCATCCTCTGGCTGCATCTCTGTGCCAGCAAAGCCATCCCAGGAGGGAGCAGCTCCTCCAGCACCACCCTGGATCCCATCCAGACCCATCCCAGTCACATCCACCACCCCTCACAGAGCACAGGCTCGTGCACCTGCCAGCAGCCACCCCCCCAAACCCCTCCAGTCCCCCCAGCTCCTTTCTGCTCCCAGTTTGGACGCTGTCAATCCATTCGGAGCTCCTTCCTATTTCCCTGCTTTTGCAGAGCTCAGCAGAGGCTCCAGCCCCACTTCACTGCACAATATTCAAACCCTTTATTATTATAATTGGGGTTTTTTTTCACTTTTTCTCTCTCCCACAGCTCCCCAAACCCGAGGCAAATGGCTGGGTTCACTGCCTAGGGTCAGGGTTAGGGTTCCACCTAGGGTTGGGGTTTTTTAAACCACAAAGCCCAGAGCTCCAGGCACACTGCAGCTGCAAAAGGCATCCCAAGGGGAACACAGAACTGCCACAACATGCCTTCCTCCACAGCTTTTTCCTGAGAATCAGCCTTATGCTAGGCTGGGTTTAATGCCTAGGGTTAGGCTTAGGGTTATCTTTAGGGTTAGGGTCAGAGTCAGGGTCCAGCTCAGGGTCATGGTCAAGGTTACAGGTAAGGTTTAGGATTTTTAAAGGCTTGAATTGAGGGGAAAATCCCCCTTTTCCCATCCTATCAGAAATCTTCCGTAAGGAAACCCCTCTTTTTCCAATATTTTTTGGGAATGAGGTATGGTTTTATTAGGGTTATTGTTAGGGTCAGGCCGATTGGGTTAGGGTTTGGGTTAGAGTTTGGGTTTTTAAGAGCTTGGATTGAGTTTGGAAATCTTTCTTTTTCCATCATATAAGAAATTTAAAGTGAGGAAAACCCCTCTTTGTCCAGTATTTTGGGGGGACTCAGGGTTTTTCAGGGAAAAAACCCTAAAAATACCCTACTTTTAAAGAACCCTTCAAACACTCCTAAAAACCCCCAATGAACCTTTAAAAAATCCGTAAATATTCCTAAAAGATGTCTAAAAATACCCCAAAAATCCTTAAAATGCACTAAGACCCGAAAAAAACCTAAAAATTCCCTCAAAAAACCTAAAAATATCATAGTCTTAAAAAAGTCCTCCACATACCCTCAATAGTCCTAAAAAAGCCCTAAAAATTTTTAAATAGTCCTAAAAATGCCCCAAGAATACTCAAAAGTACCCCTGGAAAAAAAAAATTTAAATAGTACTAAGAAAGCCTTTAAGATACCTCTAAAAGTATTTTTAAAGCCCTTAAAATGCCCTAAAAGTATCCTAAACATTCCCAGAAAATTCCTTAAAAATTCCTGAAAAAAAAAAACAACTTCAATATCCTTTAAAAGCCCTTAAAAATCTTTTTAAAACCCTTAAAAACTGCTCAGCCCTCAACCCCTACCTATCACTCTCTAGCCCACAAACATCATCCTGAGCATTTAACTGCAGCTGCTGTTGGGGAAAATTGGCATTCTGGGGTGGTGTTTAGGGTGAGTTTAGGGCTGCTGTACCCTAACCCTACCCGGTGTCCTACCCCTAACACTCAGTGTCAGCTCTCCCCCTCTCAAGCCCTTTTTGCCCCTCAATGCAATGTCTGTGTGTCACCCCAAGCCCCCCGACATTGTCCCTGTGAAAAACGCCAATCACTTGTTTTTAAAATTTTTAAAAGTTTAATAGCAATAAAATGGTAAAAAAAATAGTAACACAATTAGAGTAATAATAATTTGGACAAATTGAATTAAGATAATATGAGACAATAAAAACAAAGAGTTACAGACAATCCGGGTACATTTTTCTGGGCAGCAGGAGCCCAAAAAAGGACCCACGTTAACAAAGGATTAACCCTTAAAAACAGCAGCCTGTTGCATATTCATACACTTCATCCATGATGCAGAAATTCCATTCAAACACAGGATTCTGTCTGGTCATTGTCAACTTCTTCCTCCAAATCCTGTCAGTGCCTTCAAAGCGGGAAGAAGTTTGTTTCTTCTGATAAGAGAGTAATAAATTATTTTTCTCTGAAAGATTCAGGTGTCCTGTGGCTGCTATCTCACTGCAAGTCCTTTATTTTAAACAAAGCATCTTACATAGCACAGTTTCCATTTTAACAATTTTTATAACCCAAAACTATCTTTAACACAGCACTTAAGAGAATTAATGCAGCGTTACTTTCTAACACAACACATATAATATTCATTTGAATATTTGCCAAAAGCCAATCATAAAATACATGCATTTTTCACATCCTTAACCTCCACCGTGCACTCTCCGCCCGGGCATGGATGGATTTAGGGTGAGGTTTTAGGATGAGGTTAAGGACAGCAGTGCCTTCCTGTGGAAACCACACTCATTGCAGCCGTGCAGCAGAACGGACCCGGCACGGGGCATCCCTGCGGCCCAGGGGATGGGGAGAAGGTGTCTGGAACAATCATAATCCTAAATACACACACAGGGCTGCGGTGGGGACTGTCCCCTCCAGCCCCCAGGTGTGGCACAGCCTGAACAAGCAGCTCCTGTGCATCGGCCTCCCATCAGCTCATGCAGCAGGTGAAACACAGGTTACACCTCCACAGCCCCCTCAGGACCCTTCCCTAAATCTCCAGGGCAGATCCCTGCTCCAGCCTCTTCCACGGGTGCTGGGGAGCAGGGACCCTCCGAGAAGCCACATCCTTCTATTTAAGGGCGGCGTGGGTGCCGGGGTGGGCTCGTTCGGGGGTTGTTCTCTCCCACCCCGCAGGGACTCTGGGACCGCTCGTCAGGGACGGGAACAGCGCTGTCCTCCCCCAGCTCCGAGTCACGGGAGCCGCCCCCCAGCCCGCAGCCGCCGTGTCGTGACGCTCCCCTCGAGGGGAGCCACGCGTGCGGCTCCGCTCCCACACACCGAGGAGCAGTTGCCAAGGGAGCCGTTCCCCGGGCCCGGAGCTGGCTGGGAAGGTGGGTGACAGCCTGGCAAAGTCCCACCGGGCTGCTCTCATGATGGATGGGGGCATGCATCCCATGAGGAACACCCTGCCCCACAGTGAAGCCTTGAAGGTGAGGAAGGTGATTTTCCTAGGCAGGGGTCATGGGGATAACCACAGCAAAGTGCCACCTGGCTGCTCTCATGATGGATGGGGGCACCCCACAGGGTGTTGAAGCCTTGAAGGTGAGGAAGGTGATTTTTCTGGGCAGGGGCCATGGGGATAACCACAGCCTGCTCCCACCTCCGTGGGTTTGGGGGCACGTAGGGCTGGGGTGCTCAGCTCCATGATGCTTTCCAGCCTCGCAGATCCCCCTCCCTGCCCCTGAGCCCCTTGGTGCCCCCACAGCCCCCCTGCCAGCCTGTCCCTGCCATTTGAAAGATGAGCCCCTGGCAGAGCCGGGCCAGGCGCGGAGTAACCGGAGCCGGGAAGGAGCGGTGACCCCCGGCCCGTCCCGTTATAGCCGGCCCTAATCCCGGCCCGCCTGGGTGTCACATTCCCCCGGGAACGGCAGAGCTGCAGGGACATGCCAGGTGCCTGGGGGTCCCCTGACAGGGACAAACCCGCTGTCCCTGAGCTCTGGGGACAAAGACAGCAGCACGTGGAGGGCTCAGCCCTGCAGCCGGGTCCCGAATGTCCCTCTCCAGGGGACCAAACACTTCCCCGTGGGAATTGCTGGAGTAGAGATGGGAACGCGCCTCAGCCCTGCCCGGCCCCGCTTTGCCCCCAGCCCACCCAGCCCCGCGCCGCTCCCGGTGAGGGATGCTGGGACTCATCCGGGGCGGCAGGGGGGGAACGTGGAGCCCTCCCTCCATCCCGCTCCGCTGCCGGAGCCTCTCCCCGTTAGGTGGCAGCAGGAAACCGCAGCCTTGGCTTTTCCGACCTAAATTATTCCATAATTCTGTGGTTCTGGCGACGTGGGAGCGCGTCCCCCGCAGGAAAACCTGCCGGATCCATCCGAGGACGCTCCATCCCGCCCTGCCGCCTCGGGTCATTCGCTGGCCATTAGGTGCCCGCCCTGACCCATGTCTTCCCAAACCCCTTTGGTCAGCCCCCAGGCCATGGAGAGGACACGAGCAGGGCTGCTCTGGCTCCCGCTCCTTCCCTTTCACCAGCGGCCAGCCTGGCCCCATTCCCCATCCCGTCACCTCCGGCATCGCCTCCCGTTCCCATTCCCCTGCCTCTGTGTCACCCCAGGGCTCCTGTGCCTCCGGAGCCGGGGCTCTGCCAGCAGCTGAGTCACCCCGGTGACCAGCACCTGAGTCACCGGCACGAGGGAAGTCCCCCGGTCCTCGATGCTTTTCCAACCGGAGCTGAGTAAACGGGAAAGTGTCAAGGAATTTGGCTGGGGAAAGTGTTTTCTTGGAGCCCCTGGTGCGTCCCCTTTGCCACAGTGGACTCAGAGCTGGCCAGGGAGTGGGGGGCTCCTTCTCTATCATACAGAGAGATTCCAGTGCATGGAGAAGCTAGGAATGGCTGGGAAAAGCAGGAAAAACATCCCCTATCCTTGTAGTGCATATCCTCCAGCCTCGTAGTGCATCCCCTCACCCCTCCTTGGATGCTGCCAGCAGCCATGACCTCCCTTCGCTGCCCTGATCAGATTTGATGTGCAATAAAATACCTTTATTAAAAAAATACCAGGCGGCCAGACCCCACTGCGAGCCCGCCAGAGAGCCCTCGATTAATGACCCCTCGCATTCCCCTCCACCGCGTCCCCGTTAATGATTTACAGCGGCTCCTCTCCCGCCTCTCCCCTCCCTCCTCCCCACCACTGGCACTTCCCAGGCCAGAGCAGAGGGGAAGGGGCTGCAGGGAGCGCCCGCAGGGATTTTCTCACCCCTGGCACATTCCGTGCGTGGGGACACCAGAGGTGAGGGAGTTGCCACCACCCCCGGCACGGCTCAGCCGCATCCTCCCCGCACAGGGGAACGGCACACGGCTCCATTCCTGGTGCTGCCCCGATTCCTGCCACCTCCCTCGTGCCACGCGGGACCCCGGCTGGGCTGGCAGCCTCCCCCCACCCACCTGAGCCCCAGCACGCTCGGCGCACATGTGTGGGGGGAGCCGGGAGCGGGGCCAGCGCTGCCCCCCGCAGCAGCCCCAGGCTTTGTGCTCCCGGCACGCAGCCCCGAGGAGGTTTCATGTTACTGGGAAACTGGGATGGCGGGATGTTCCCGGGGCAGCCCCGCAGACAAAAGGCCATTGTGCAGCCGCGCAGCGATGGCTGCGGCCCCGGAGCATCCCGCTCCCTGCCAGAGCCAGCAGCCACCGCAGGCCCAGGAGGTGGCACAGCCGGGGGTGGAGGAGCACAGGGCACCCACCAGGGGCCTCAGCAGCTCCCCAAAACTCATGGGATGCTCCAGAATAAAGTGCCCAAGCCAGAGCACCCCACACATGGCCCCTTGCCCATCTCCATCCCACCAGCAGCAGCACCCGAAATGCATCCTCGCCATCCCAGGGGACAGGGGTGGCACTGAACCAGACCCTGCTGGCACCGAGTAGGGGTGACGGGCAGGGACATGTCCCCACAGGTCAGGACGTGCAGGTGAGGGGTGGCTGAGCCTGAGCCGCTTTCCAGCCCCACCGGCTGATCCTGCTCGCCCTGCGGCCGCCATGGATCAGCCTGTGCTGTCTCGGGATCATCAGGTACAGGGAGTTATTTATGTGCATTTCCCTGTGCGGGGGCTGTGCTTATTGCAGCCCCGAGCACTCCGGAGCTCAGGGCAGGGAGCACCTCCAAATCCTTCTGCTCCCACCGCCACCAAATTCTCCTCTGAACCCCCAGCTCCCGCCGCGCCCCATTAACCGCTGTTCCAGAGGCTCTGTAGGTGACAAAGACACCCGCTCGTAATTAGCCAGGTGGCCTTTCTAATCACCCAACAACCTGAGCTGACTCAGAGGATCGGGTTTCCCCTTTCCCAGGGAAATTAGCAGGAATTAGGCGCCCAAATCCCAAACGCAGCTTTGCAGGGCTCGGTGGCAGTGCCAGGACGCAGGCAGGGCAGGATAAGATGTGTGCCACTCGGGGCCACGCTCTGGTCCTCCATGTCCCCCCTGGGTGTTTTTAGGGACACCTGATCAGCATCTGCGGTTCTGAGGAGCCCGGGGAGCTGGGGGTGATTTCAGGCACCTTTTATTTTCAGGGCACTTTCCAGAGGTGCAGCTTGCGCAAGCACTGAGCACCCGTTTCACCATCGGCGCTCCTCCCGGGCCTGAAATATTGGCTAAATAAATCGAGATAGGAACTGATTCACGTGTGCACGCCCCATTTGCAGCTCCTCGTGCACCCCAGGGCTGTGCCCTGCAAACCCCGGGCTCAAATCGGCCGTTTAAGCCTGTGAGTTATCAGGTGATTTAGGAATTTGTCCCCAGAATGGGGCTGCAGCAAAACGCTGCCCTGGTGAGAGCTTAATCTGCTCCAGGGGTGAGAAGGAGGAAGGAGCCATTTAATCAAATTAACAGGCCTGGTTTGGGGTGGGTCCTGGGCCGTTTGGCCGCATGGGGCTTCATCAATGGGGCCATCGGGGAAACAAAGCCGGGAGGGGAAACAAAGGCCACGTCCCTGTCCCTGTCCTCCCGCGCCATGGCCGGCCAGGCCTGCGAGCACCGGGACCGGGACATCCCCGTTCCCATCCCAGGGGGGTTCCCAGCGAGTTCGGGGCTCTGGGACATCCCCGTTCCCATCCCGGGGGTTCCCAGCGTGTTCGGGGCTCCGGGACATCCCCGTTCCCATCCCGGGGGTTCCGAGCATGTTAGGGGCTCCAGGATATCCCCATTCCCATCCCGGGGGGGTTCCCAGCGTGTTCGGCCTCAGGGACAACCCCATTCCCATCCCGGGGGTTCCCAGCGTGTTCGGGGCTCCGGGACATTCCCGTTCCCACCCCGGGGGGTTCCCAGCGCGTTTGGGGCTCCGAGACATCCCCGTTCCCATCTCTGGGGGTTCCCAGCTGGTTCGGTACTCCAGGACAACCCCATTCTCATCCCGGGGGTTCCCAGCGTGTTCGGCACTCCAGGACATCCCCGTTCCTATCCCGGGGGGGTTCCCAGCGTGTTCGGCACTCCAGGACATCCCCATTCCCATCCCGGGGGGGTTCCCAGCGTGTTCGTCCCGCCGGGGCTGCACAGCTCCGTGCGATGCCACCCCGACCCGCCACAGGCTGCTCTGCCGTGCCCCACGTTGGGTTCAGCTGCCACGGGGGGATAATAAATCATTTGTTTTCCCGTTTCAAGCCATTTTCAGCTTCCTCTCTGGTTGCAGAACTCAACGGCAGGATGGGGGAGCTGGCCCAGCCCTGCTCCCAAACCCACTCGGCCCCGAGCTGTGAATCAGGAACCCAAATGCAGAAACAAAAGTGAAAATGTTCGTCCCGGAGCGCAGCCCTGGGCCCAGCCCTGGGCTCTGTTCCAGCCCAGTTTTTTTGCTGTTTTGCCCTCCTTGCACGTGGCTGTGTGCCTGTACCTGCCTGCTAGGCCATCTCCCCACCTCTCTCTAGTTCTGGGCCACCCCTGAAGCTCTGGTGTTTCTTTAAAGACCAAGTGGTCACCCCACGGGTGATCCCGGTGTGGGGGGACTCCAGCGTGGGCTCAGGGAGTGGGGAGCTGCCAAAACTTTGAGGGATTAAAGCAGAGCAGCCCCGGTCGTTTTCAGGACTCAGGCTGCTGCCATTCACGGGCAGTGCACAGTAAATAACGAGGGATATTAATAACAATGAGCCTCTGCCAGCACACAAACCAAGTTCCTCATTGGGCTCACGGCAAAGGGGAAGCCTGAGCAGCAGCGTTGGGGTGAAAAGCGCTCTGGCACATCCAAACCCAAGCAGGGCTGCCTGCAGGTGGAAAAACGTTAATTTTAACCACAAAAAATGGGTACTTGGGGGTCTGCAAACAACCCTGGCTGGACACAAGGCCCTGGGATGGGGAGACCCAGCAGAGCTTGGATCAGGAGCTGCACAGGGCGCAGGCAGGGTGTGCTTGCTCTTCCTGCAGGTGTTTGGGAGCAGGAACCCTTTTGCAGGAGGGTTCTCTCCCATCTTTGCTTTCATTTTTTAATTGTGAGAAAGGGACAGTGCTCTGATTGTGTTTTAGGCAGGGGAATTTGCAGGGGATTTGAAAAATCCAAATAACAGTTAGCAGAAACAAGTGCCCCAAGCCTGGCTGGGTTTGGTTTGTTTTTCTTCACAAACATTCCCTGCCAGAGCAGTTTCGCACAGGCAAATATTGATTCTTCCACATTTCATCTTTTTAAGGGTCTCCTTTTATTTTTATCTTTCAATAAAAACTTTTCTGAAACTTAAATGCAGCAGTCTGAAGTTCATATCCTCACTTCAGAGTTCAACCCTTAGAGTCAGGATGATCAAAAGCACTTAAATCAGAGTTTCCATGAGATTTGTGATTATTGTTTTCTCAGGAGTTTGCAGAATTTTCATGCAACGGGATGCTGAGTTCTGGATTTCCTGGTATCCCATCAAGGAAAAGCACCACAAGACCCCAAATAGAAACGCTGCCCTGACACAGTGGGGACCTGGGTTTGGGGGTACCTCACTGGAGAGCTGATCTCAGCTGACTCCAGACTGACCCAAACCCCTTCCAAACAGACCAGAGGATTTCTGATCAAAGCTCTTCACTGCAGACTGAGCCCAGCAGCTGCCTAAAGCCCAGGAGAGCCTCCGGGCCACCACGAGCCCCCAAACCCCACTGTGCACAGAGCAGAACCTGCTCCCACTGCAGCCTCCCCTTCCAGCAGTGGTACTGCAGTAACACATTAAATTAATAGCACATATTAAATTAATATCACACGTTAAATTAATATCACAGCACCATCCAGGCGGCCCTGGGGGGTCTAGGGAGGGAGCCCCCACTGCTGCTGCCTCCACATGGGGACCAGAAGCTTTTGTGGGGGTTGACCTGGTGAGGAGGCAGCAAACAGAAGGAGCATCGCGCTCTGGCCATCGGCACACGGTGATTGCCCCCACAGGGACACCAAACCCCCCACACCAGCCCAAAATACAGAAAGGGGAAAAACGATAGTGTTCCCATGGGGGATCACCCATAGAGGGGTCACCACCACCACCCCCCCCGTACGGCCCCAGCCGGGAGCATTCCCAGCGCGGGAGCACGAGGCTGTCTCAATGCCCTCCGGCCTCGCAGGGGACGCTGCACCCGCCCGCGGGACCCTGGGGCGGGCAGGGCCAGGGGCGCAGCCGCCGCCGCAGCCCTTTGAACGGCCCTATCGCTCCCGGCCGCGCCGCCCCGCGCCGCCCCCGCCGTGATGCGGCCCCGGCTCCGCCTCCCCCGCTCCGCCGGCGCTGGGAGCTCCCTTCGCCTGTTTGCCCTTATTTAATTTCGAGTGTGATTTTGCTATTTTTAGCAGCTGGATCCCCTCCAGTAAGGCTAGGAGCTCGCTCCGTTTTTTTTTTTCCCCCCTCTCCCCCCTTTCCCCCCCCCTCTTATTTTTTTTTTCCCCCCTCGTTCCCTGCAAATGATTTTGACCCAGCTTCCTTCCTCCTGGAGCAATTTTTTTTCCTCTCTCTCTCTTTATTATTTATATAAATACGCGGGGCCTGGCGGGGCCGGGGATGCGGGGCTGAGCCGCAGCCTCTCTCTTCTTGCAGATCCGCAGTCGCCGCGGGCGGGGGGTCCCTTCGCTCCGCAACACAGACCCGCCGGGAAAAACAAAACCATCAAACCGGCCCCAAAACCCACGGCGAACGCCCGGCTCCGGGATCAAGCTGACTGTGAGTGCCACCTTCCTCTTCCTTTGCTGCGGGGGGCCGGGGCTCTGCTTCCCCTCGCCGCATGCGGGGCGCGATCGGCCCCGGCGTGTGGGGCTTTGCAGGGACGCGGCTGCGTGCGCGGCTGGCCGTGCTTCGCTTTATTATCGCTATTAATTATTGTTAATAGCTGCGTGATGCACCTGGCGGGCCGCGGCCGAGCCGAGGGTTGTGGTGGTGGTGGGGGGGGGGACGGACGGGCGGGGGTCGCACGGCCGAGCGACTTTGCGGCACCAACTCGGCTGCGGGAGATGCGAACGGCCCGCACCGAGCCCGGCGGGCCCGCACGGCCCCGGGACGGCCGGCACCGTGCAAGGTGCGCGGGGCCCGGCGGCGAGGCCGGGGCGGCGGGAGGTGCGCGGCGAGGCCGAGGCCGGCGCTCGGGGATCGAGCACACGCGGCTCGTTCGGGGCGAAGTTGCGGCGCTGGGGCTCGGCCCCCCCTCCCCGGATGGTGCCCCCGCACCCCGCCAGCCCCGCAGGCCGCCCGCAGCGCCGGCTCCACGAGGGGTTTTATTGCACCAACCCGCCCCCCCCCCCCCAGGACAGGGGCTTCACAAAGCCCTGATGGTGCCCTTCCTGCCTCTTTTCTTTCTCCTCCACCTCCCTCCTTCCTTTCCTTTATCACTTCCTTTTATTATGCATCCCAGGAAGGAAGGGGGGGACTTTGCTCAATGGCAGCCCCGGGGTGGGGTTCAGAGCAGCCCCACGGCGGGTCTGTGCTGAGGAGGAGCCCGCACATCGCTCCCGGCCCGCACCCCTGCCCAACAGGCTCTTCAACTTCTGCTCCACGATTCCTTCCCCTCCTCCTTCCCCATCCCTCTGCCAGGAGGTGCGGCTGGGATCCTTCTCCAGCTGCCATCAGGCTGGATTTTCTGGGCGTGAAGGGCTTTTATATATATATATTTATATATATTTTTAATTTTTTTTAAGATCTAAGGCCTCCGCCTATCTCCCCGCTTCTCCTGGGCCGGTTTGTTTAATCTAAGAGTAGGTGGCAGGAGCGGGGGATTTATGGGGTTATCAGCACAGAGCAGCATAAGCCAGCGCAGGCGGCTGGGAAGGCGAGACCAGGCCCGAGAGCAGGCGGGAGCATCGCTCCGAGGGTTCAGGTTGGCCCTTGTGCAAGCCAGAGGTGGCTGCTGAGGACAGCCCAGCTCACGCCGTGTGGAGCAGAGGGAGCAATGAGGCTGGGGGAGGAGGGCCCGGCGGCTCGGCATCCATAGGGATGGAGAGGGGAGGAGGTTTTTCCTTCCCCCAGCTCCCTCCATCGAGAGGCAGATGTGGCCCCTCCACCTCCGAACCGTGCAGAGATGTTTCCCCCCGCCCCCGGCCGCGGGGAGCCCGGCAGCCCCTGCCCGCGTCCCCCCACTGATTCCTCCCTGCCTGGAAAGGTTTCTCCCTCAGCTGCTTCCTCTCCTCCATGGCAACCCAGCTGCTCCCTCCCTCCCTCCACGGCTCTGATGCGTGTGAGCAGGGCCGGAGCTGCTCCCGCCATGTGCCCGCCATGGTCCCACAAGGCCGGGAGCACACCCGGGGCAGGTGCTGCCGAGCTGGGGGCATCACGGGGAGCTGGGGCTGCCCTCGGCGACAGGGCTTGGCTGGGAAGGTGCTGGGATGGGAGAGGAGCATCCCCCATTTCCAGCATCCTCCTTCCCAACCCCTCTGCCAGAGCCCGCCATGTGCCCTGAGCTCTGGAGCCCCTGCAGAGAGCTCGGAGGTGCTGGAGGGAAGGGGTGGGATGAGGAGAGATGGGTGGGATGAAGAGAGATGGGTGGGTGGGATGCACAGGGGTGGGTGGGAGCTGCACGTGCTTTACCCCAGCACCAACAACTTTGCAGCACCAGCTGCTTTTGGGGGGGTGGAGGAAGACCCAGTGGCACCCCCGTCCCATGGAGGGTCCCCTTGGCATTCCCAGCTGGAGCTGCTGTGAGCTCTGGTCCCTCCTCCAGGGCAGGAGAGCCCAGCAGGGTGGGGGCCATGCTGGGCCCATCTGTTCCAGCTGCAGGAGGGGGCACGGAGCAGCTCGAGGCTGCTCTGCCTCTGACAGAAATTGACTTTGAAAGAGACAAAATCCCCTCCCAGCCCGACCAGCAGCCGGCCCTTTGCTGGCCTAAATCTAAACCATACTTCTTTTTTTTTTTTTCCTAAGAGACTCCTTGAAGGGCTCTGGGATGCTGTGAGTAATATTTTCGGGGTGTTTACACTACAGCATGGTTTCTGTCTCCCAAAAAAAAAAAAAAAAAAAAAAAAGACTCCGAGGGTGGTTTTTGTTGTTGTTGTTTTGCACTCATGAGTCACTTCCAGAGGGGAGCAGGAGCTGACGCCTGTTTTTTGAAAAGGCTCAGAGGTCTGAGAGTGGCTCCTCAGGCTGCATGTGCTGCCCACACCCTCCCCAGTGAGGCTCATGGTCCCAGGGGGCTCAGTACCCTCTGCTCCCACAGCCCTGCTATCCCAGCTGCTCCAACACCATCAAACTGGGACCAGTTCCTCAAAACTGAGCATTGTTATCCCAGAGGTAGGAGGGTGCCTCCATCAGCACACACAGGCTGGGCACAGAGCCTCGGAGCTGCCTCTGGGAAGCTCCACATCCCCACCCTGGGCAGGTGTCCCCAGCATGGCCGTGGTGGGGTCACCACAAGCAGCAGGGCTGTGGCAGCAATCCTGCTCCATCCTGCCCCTCCTGGGCACGGAGCCACCCCCAGAGCTCTGGAAAAGCAGGTTTTCCCTGTGCCCCTGGGAATCAGCGAGGTGGAGAGGGGAAGATGGAGCCTTTTCCTGGGTGGAATTGCTCCAAGAGCAAAGGGAGAGCTGCCCAGCCCTTGGGGACATGCACAGGGGAGGTGACAACCCAGGTCAAGTGCCTGTCCCTCACCCCAGCCTGGCAGCAGGTGTGCAGCAGTGCTGAGGGTGGGGAGCAGGGCTATGGGACCCTGAGCCCCTCTCCAGGGCCCTGGCACCCCCCTGGGGACACCCGAAGTCCTCAATGCCACCACTCACCCTGCCTCAACTCACCAGTGCCAGCAGCACATCTGGGATTCCAGGTTAAATCTGGAGCCACTCCTCGAGGAAAGGGACCAGGCCCTGCAGGATGGGCTGGCCAAGCTGCTGCTCCCCAAATGCCTGAGGGGACCCCAGGATGTGGGTACTGGCTGTGGGTGGCTGTGCCATGGGCTCAGAATGCAGCCAGGGCATTTTGCTGCCCAACCAGTGCCAGGGGCATGCAGGGGGCATCTCTCCTGGCCCAGGGTGAGGGCTGGGGGATGTCACAGCGAGCCAGAGCTGTGCCTGACTGACCTTCCTCCCTCCCACTCCTCCTCACCCTGCTGGGACAGACGATGAGTGAATCCAGCGCCAAATCCAGCCAGCCCCTGGCCTCCAAGGGGGAGAAAGACGTGGCGGAGAAGAGGGGCCGAGGGCGGCCCAGGAAGAAGCCGCAGGTACGTGGGGTCCCCTGTGAGAAAGGGGGGGACTGGGCACCCCCAGGGTATGGGGCAGCAGGAATCCCCCCCATACTTACACCCCAGGCTGGGGACACCCCCAGTGCAGCCCTCCCCAGGGCTCACCAGCAGCTCTGCAGCCCTTCCTGGGGGTCTCCAGAGCCCCCCCAGAGCTCTTGGCTCTGGTTGGGGGCCCTCCTGCCCCTCCCCAGGGCCTGCTGAACCTGCCTTTGCAGACAGGCTAATTAAAGCCCCATTAGCAAAAGCTGCTCAGAGAGATAAGATGCTGCTGGAGCCTTTATAGTACCAAACCCCACTCAACCCCCCCTCCACCCCGAGGCAGTTGGGGTTTGTGCACAACGTTTTCCTGCAGAAAAGGTGATTTGAGCCTTCCCTGACACTTCTTCCTTGGCTGCAGCACCAACAGCAAGCAGGGTCTGGGCTGAGGGGCCATGGGGATTGTCCAGCTGGGATGAGTGGGTGATGCTGGGGGTGGAAAAGGTCACCTGTGCCCAGCTGAAGGACACACAGGAGCCTGTGCCTGGTGTCTGGTCACCAATCCCAGTGTGACCAGTGCTCCCAGTACCCCATGAGAGCATCCCTGCCCTGGCAGGGTCTGCAGGGGCTCCCAGGCTGCACTGGGAGCCACTGTGGGCATGCAAACCCCCTGTGCTCTCCCTCCAGCAGGAGCCCAGCGAGGCCCCGACCCCCAAGAGACCCCGTGGACGGCCGAAGGGCAGTAAAAACAAGGCCACCCCAAAGGGCAGGGTAGGTACCTGGGGCAGGCTGCTCCAGCTGGGTGCTGGTACCACAACAGGTCCTGTTTGAGCTCAGTTATGGACAATTCAGCGCAGATCTGCCTCAGAGGTGGGGATGGGGGCAGGAATCTGGCCCAAGGAGGGTGGGGGAGCTGGGGGCCGTGTGTCAGCAGCAGGACACCCGAGATAAACCTGTTTGCAAAACACGCGACTCACATCCTGCACCCACCTCGTGACTCAGGGGCATCCCGGGGCTGGGGGGGCTCGGGGGGCTGGCAGTAGCACCCCAGGAGATGCCACTGGGGTGATGAATCATAGTGGGAGGACGGGGAACACCGCCCACCCCCACCAGCATCCCGGGGACAGCCTGACCAAAATGCCTTTTTTGTTGTCCTGGCTCAGAAAGCTGCAGTCACACCAGGGAGGAAACCTCGAGGGCGACCCAAAAAATCGGTGAGCAGGCTTTTCCCTTCTCCATCCACCCTGGCAGGGCACTGGGCACTTTGGGGGCACAGCAGCTCCCCAGAGAGCCCCATGAGTGTGGGGTGGAAGTTGTTGGGTTGGAGGAGCTCAGAGCAGTCAAGCAAGTAGGACACTGGACTGAGTGGGCTCTGAAGCCTGCAGAGGTGTGGGTCTGAGGAATTCTGCCCACCCCACCTCCCCATGGGCCCAAGAGCAGCGTTGCCTGGCTGGTCCTGCCCTGGGGACGTGCTGGCACACGCCTGCCCGGGTCCCTGCACAGCATTCCTGCAGCCCACGGGTGCAGCCATCCCCTTCTTTCCCTGAGCTTCCCCTCCTCCATTCCATTTTTCCTCCTTTCCCCCTTGGTTTGCAGCTCAGGCGGGTGCCAGGTGCCCGGACACTTTCATCTCCTTTCCCTGCCTGTCCCAGATTTTGTTCCTTTTCCCACTGAAATTCCTGGCAGAGCCGAGGGCTTGATGCCAGCCAGGGCTGCAAACCCGAGGTGCCATCCTGGGGTCTCCCGTGCCGGTGTCACGGTGCCGGGGGCTGTTTGGGGACCCCAGGCTGTGCAGCCACGCAGGGGGGTGTGGGAGGAGCCTGTCCCGTGCCCGCAGCGGGGCCGTGCCGGGACACCGTGTCCCGCTCTGGCAGGCGCGGTGGCGTTTTTGTGAATGGAGCGGGAGGAAGCGGGGGCTGCTGTGACTCAGGCTCACTCAGCCCTGAGTCACCGGTCACGGCCGCCCACCCCGGCCTGGGGGCTGGACAGGGACACCCGGGGCTGGACAGGGACACCTGGAGCTGCCACCACCCCCCTGGGGACCGCGGTCCCTCTCAGAGGTGTATTGGGGGAGTGACCTCCCCTCCTCACTGTGAGCCCACCCCGGGGTTTCTCACCTGGGATTCACCTCCGAGCTGAGGTCAGGGCCGGTCCTTGGACCCAGCTGAGTTTCCCCTTGTTGCACAAGGGGTGTGATGTGCCCGGCCAGCCCTTGGTGCAAGGGGCACTGGAGTGGGGCTGCACCCCCTGACACCCCCCGGCCATGCTCCCCTTGCCTTGCAGCAGCAGGACGAGGAGGAGGTGAACATTTCCCAGGAGTCATCCGAGGAGGAGCAGTGACACCTCCCGAACCGGCGCTACCTCATCGCCCGACGGCCCCGCAGCGGCCGGGGGAGGGGGGTGGGGAGAGACCCACTGTGCCGCCCTGGCTTCCTCCTCCTCCTCCTCCCTCCTCCGCTCCCCTCCTCACCCTCAGACAACGGCAGCACTGGAAAATGGCCCAACCCGGGCGGCCCCCGCAGCCCCCGCCCGGGGGGGCACCTGCCCCAGCTCCCCCTCCCCAGCCCTGGGGTTCAGGGCAGCCCCACTGGAAAGGGGGATCATGGCAGAGAGCCGGGGCTGGCACCCCCCACCTTCGCTGCCCCCCATGCAGTGATCTCACCCAGAGTGGGTGCTGGCTGCCCCCCCCAGCACTGGGCTCTGCCCTGGGGCCTCTGCAGGGAAGAGATGGGGGGGCAGTGAAGATGAGACCCCCCCTTCCCCCCCAAAAATGCATTAGACCTTTGCTCTGGCCTGCTGCTACCCCGGGCAACCCCTTTGGTCCCCCCAGTCCTGGGTGACTGCACTGTGTGTGGGAGCAGCTCCCACAGCAAGGGAACCCATCCCTGGGGTGCCCACCCCAAGGGGTGCCAGTCCCCAGGGGTGCCCGGGCACGGCTGGCTCTGGGCAGCCCTCTCCTCATAGGTTCTGGTATATATATATTTTTTTGTTGAGTACTTTTTTTCCTTTCATTCACAACTACCTCTGGATATTTAAGTTCCACTCTCTGAACTCACAGGCGTGCTGCTGCGCTTGCCAGGGCACCGTGGGCTCGGTGGTTCCTGTTTTCGGGGTGTTGCTGGGGGCTGTGGGGTATTTTTTTTTTTCCCCTTTTTTTTGGGCTTCATTTTTCTTTTTTTTTTAATTGTTATTTTGAGGTCTAGTTTGCTCTGCTGCTTCAAGGGATCGAGGCTGGCAGGGCAGAGGTGTGGGAGGACCATGGGATGCTCCCCCTGCCCCTCTGCCCCGGCACGACGGCTGCAGCGGGACCGGAGGTCGGTGCCGGGCGGCCCCGGCGGGAGAGGATCGGGGTTTGGTTTGGGTTTTTTTTTGGTTCACTGTTAACGACCTTTTGGGTTCCTATTTGCAGTTACTTGAATAAAACATTTTATGGATGTTTGTGACCGCCTCTGTCCCCGGGCCCCGGGTAGGGTGGGCAGGGTTGGCTCCTCCTGGGGCATCTCCTCCACAGGGACATCCAGCCAGCCATGGGGATGAGCTGCTGATGGAAACACAAACAGGCAGAGCCCTGCTGCCCCCTAAACTCCCACCCAAGGCCAGGAACCCCCAGCCCCACTCGGAGCCTCGAAACCAAGGCAGAAATACATTTATTTACCCATCTTCCCCCAGGCATCCCGTGCCAGCAGAACCTGCTGCTCCCTGCCAGTCTGCCAGCCCCCGTGGGCCCTCCTGGGCTTTCCAAGGGGCTGCTGGAGCAGTTCAAGCAAAAAAAAAAAGGCCAAACCAGGCACTGAGGTAGGAGATGTCCCATCCTGGTCAGTGCTCAGAGGTGGGGGCAGCCGCTGTGGCATCGTGGCACCACTGTGGGCACATCCTGCCCATTCTGGGTGATGGAACCAGTGCTGCCCCCGCGCTCCCTTCCCTCCCGCGGGCAGGATCCGGTCCCGGTCCTCCAGGCAGGGTCAGGCCCTCCAGTCCCTGCGCGGGGGCCAAGGGGGCGAGGGTCCCCCCCAGCCGGGCACCACCTGCAACACAGAGGGACACACCTGCAGCCCAGGGCATGGCAGCGGGTGGGGAAGGCGCTGCCTACGCAGCCCAACCCTCCCAAAAACCTCTGCTTTACACCCAAAGCCCCACTCCTTCGAGGGCGTTCCTGGCGGCCTTTCCCAACCTCAATGATTCCCAGAGTTCCCTCGGGACAGGCACCTCGCTGCTGCTGCTGTTCCTTGAATTTTTCATGGAAAAACTGGATCAACGCCAATTCCCAGCACAGTGACCCACCTGAGCCTCCTCAGCCTCCACCAGCAGCTCCTGCTCGGACTCGGGTGGCTCCTCAGCCGGGTCGTAGCTGTACATGGGCAGCAGCCGGTGCCGCAGCCGGTCGGACCTGCCGGGGGTCTCCGGTGAGCGCTGACCCCGCATTCCCCGCAGCCCCCGGCCCCCCGGCCCCGCTCACCTGCGCTTCTTCTTCACGTACATCACCTGCGGGGAAAGGCATCAGCGGCGCGGGGCTCCGCGCTGGGCTCGGCACCCCCGGAGCCCCCAGCCCCAGCACTCACCGCGGCCAGGAGGGCACCGAGGAGGGTGAGGAGGAGGAAGGGCCCCAGCACGGAGCCCACCAGCGAGTCCCCCGCCGCGCCCGGGGCCGTGGGGGCCGTGGCGTTGCTCATGGCCCAGCGCCGGCTCCTGCCCGCATGGGGGGGACGCGCCTGCCCGGCCCCACGGACGGGAGCTCTGCAAGCCACCGGCGGCTTTGGGAGTGATTCCCACCTCGGGAATGACCCGCACCCCGGGAATGAACCGCACCTCGCGAATGACCCACCGCCCGGGAATGACCCGTACCCCGGGAATTCACCGCCCGGGAATGATCTCCCACCCCGGGAATGACCCGTACCCCGGGAACCCACCGGCCGGGAATGATGCCCACCCCGGCAATGACCCGTACCCCGGGAATTCACGGCCCCGGAATGACCCACCGCCCGGGAATGACCAGCGCACAGATAATAACCCACTCCCCGCCCGGTAATAACCAACTACCGGTAATGATCCCCTCCCGGGTCACCCCGTGGCGAGGGGGGGAGGGGGTCACCCCGCACCCCCCTCTCTGCAGAGCTGGGGCTGGAGGGGTTCCGCCTTCACCATCGGAAGGACCGGAGGGACCCCCGCACTGGGCTGTGCCCGGGACACCCTCGGACCCCGGACCCCCACCCTAATTCCCCCCTTTCCTCCTGGTCCGGTTCGGGATGACCCGGGGTCCCCCCCGTCTTTCCCCCCCCCCCTCCCCCCAAGTCCGGGGATCCCCGCGCGCGCGCGCCACTCCCCGCCCCGCCCACCTGCGCGCGCCGCCCGCACCCGGAACCCGCGCGGCGCGTGACGGGCGCGGGGCGGGGCCGAGCGCGCGCGCGGCAGGGGGCGGGGCGAAGGGATAATGGGCGGGGCTTAGGGGCGGGGCTGTGGCGGCACGCGGCCGGCAGGGGGCGGCAAAGACCGGGCGGGGGGGGCGGGAAACCGCGTGAGGGGAGAAAGGAAACAGGGCCGAGAAACGCAGGGAAAACGGAAAAACGGGAACCGGGAGAGCCAGGGAGGGAAAAACGGGGGGGAAAATCGGGAGAAAGGAAGAAAAGACCCCTGTTGCGGGGGGCACAAGGAAAGGCGAGCAGAGGAGTGGGCGGATAGATGGAGGGAGGGAGGGAGGGAGGGATGGATGGATGGATGGATGGATGGATGGATGGATGGATGGATGGATGGATGGATGGATGGATGGATGGATGGATGGATGTGTGAGTGTGGTGGGAGACAACCATCCCACAGGGCCGGGGATGGCCGGGTTTCAGGGGTGCCAGGAGCGCGGGCAGGGTCACCCACACTGGGGGCTGCTGTGGGGCTCCTGCCGTGGCCGCTCTCCCCCAGGCTGGACCCTGGGGGTCTGTGGCAGGGGCTGTGACAGTGCCGGCAGTGTCACCCACAGCGGTGGCAGCGCCCCAGCCCTGATCCCGGCCGCAGGGCTAATCCGCTTTGCCCGCGGGGACCAGATGGTGCCGCTAAGTGGGTCAGGCAGGAGCGGGGGACACCAGGGAGCACCGGGCCCCACTGTGCTTCCCAACAGCGACAAAAAATAATCATCGGGGGAATGGGGTGGAAAAGGAGCCTGGACACGGCGGGGTTGGGGAGACACAACCCCTGGGCTGGCAGCAGGGCAGGGCTCAGCCCTGTGGAGCATCCAGAGCCTCCTGAGCTGGTAGGGAGGAGCAGCAACTGGTCTGCAGCCTCTGGGATGAACTTGCCCATGGCACAGCCAGTTGTACCCTGCCTGCACCTCTGCCTGCACCTCTGCCTATACCAATCCCTGCACTGCTGCCTGCCCTCCTCCCCAGCCCATTCCAGATTATTTTCCCCTCTCCAGACCAGAAAAGAGCACCAGCTGTCCTGAGAGTGGCCAGCTGCTGTTGTTCCTGGTGTCCCATTGTCCCCAGGGGTGCCATTGGCCCCACCAGCCCACACTGACCCCACTCTCCCCAACAGTGGCACTGGTTTCCTTCTGTGTTGACTCTCCCTGCCCCAGAGACCCCTCCCAAACCAGCCCCAGCCCCTGTTCACCACTGCAATGGGAGAACCACAGAGTGGGACAGGACCCCCAGTCCCCCCCCAGCCCAGCAGTGACACCTCGGGAGCCTTCCATGCTGCCACCATCCACCGCTGCCCATCCCCTCCCAGCTGAACCCTGCTGTGCCGGGGCTAAAAATAAATCCATCAATTTCTAGGAAAGCTCCTTGGAGAGCATGAGCGAGTGGGAGCACATGGCCAGGAGGAGCATGCGTGCTCCAGGGGAAGCAGCATCCTTGGGAGGAGACCGGGGGCCACCAAGCCCCTCCACATGGCCACAGCCAGCCCAGGCCACCTGCAGCATCCCCAGATATTTATTTTTTTTACCAATCCATGTGGACATTTTATTTGTACCAGTCCACTGCTTCCCAGAGCACCCAGATGAGGGGAAAAAGGGGAGAAAAAGCTGGGGCAGCACAGGACCTGTTCATCCCTGGAGAAATCTCCCCGTTGCTAACCTTGGGGTGGGGAAGGATGTCGGGAGGGCTGAGGGCAGCATCGCCTCCCATCCTGGGGACAAGGCACCTTTGTGACCGGAGTGTACAGGGTGTCAGCCAGGGGGACAAAGCCGGAATAGCAACACAGGGTATTTATTTCTGCCCCAAACCCCTCTGTGAGCCACCACCCCCCTCCCCTGCGCTCCTCGGCCCCCAGCACATAATTGGGGACAGCTTTGCTGAGCCGCTAAGCTCCCGTTTAAGCAGCTGAGCGCAAGTGGCCGGATTTCCAGCCGGCGCATCCCTGCGGCTGCTCATCCGCCCAGAAAGGCCGGGGCGGGGGTGCCGCGGTCCCCGCGGGGCCGCAGCCGCCCCGGCTCTGCCCGCTCAGGCATTAACGCCGCCGTCAGCCCGGATTAATTCTGCCCTGGGCTCCCGCCGAGCTGCAGCGCGGGGCTGGGGTGCACCAGCCCCGTGTGTACTGCGGGAGGAGCCGGGACACAGCAGATCCCGAAGGGAATTGTACAGGCTCGCTTAGGGATGGGCATCCGCACCAGGACTGGTTTGTTTTGCAGGGAAAATGAGGGAGATCGCCTTGCTGTGGCCAGGCAGGCAGCCCCAGTGGCCCTACATAGTGCTGGTGCTCTCGGTGCAGGCTCCAGCCAGCCTCTCCCACATTTATTTTGTGGGAAGGATTTTGTGAAAGAGGTGGGAGCACATTCAGAGGCTCCTCGAGGCTCTCTCCTTAAAATGCCCTTTTATTGCAGGATGCGTGCCCCATCAGAGCCCATCCCAACATCAGGCTGTTGGTGACATCCTTCCACCTCTTCCAGGCCCCATCAGAGCCCATCCCAACACCAGGCTGTTGGTGACATCCCTCCAGTTCCTCTTCCAGGCCGTGGCTGTCCCAAGCCACTGCAGGCAGAGCTTTCTCCTTGGGTGACACTTGCCCAATCTCCGAGTTCCCCCACGATGGAGAGACCAGGCAGGAGGCAGAGCCGTGTGAAATACTGGCGTGTTTATTGGTTGGCACTAGATTACAGCCCACACTCTCGGCAAACTGGCACCCACCAATTTTATTTTTTTCATTTTTTCACTCTTTTAAAGACAGTGACGGCCTCCCTCTCACACATAACAGAGGAAGACCCTCGATGCTGCTCCTGCAGGTGGGGGTGAGGTCGAAGGTACCAGCTCAGACATAAACCAGACAAACCCCACAGCTCTCACCAGCCATGGAGTGTCCTTGTTTTAGGGAGGAATGGAGAAGCCTCTTCAAACACGCCTATGGACAGGAGGCTGGACAATGGACCCTGGGCATTCATCCCTCAGCTGGGTCTGGGGTCCCCTTCTCCTGATTTGGGGGGACTGCCAGGAGCCCCCCACGTACACAGAGCTCATGGAAGGACTGAGCAGCAAATGCAAAGTGATCATTCCAGATTTTCTGATTTAATAAATATAAAATAGGACACACAGGAAATTCAACAAACACTCTCAGACCTCCCCAGGTTTCTGAGGCAATTCTAGAGCAAATTCATCAAGTATAACATCAAAATTCCCATCTTCCCACAAAAAAAAAAAAAACCCAAACCAAAAACAAAACAATGAAAAAAACCTCTATGGACTAGCACCAAAGAGAGATTTATAAATCTCCTAAATACAACTTCAGTCCAGTTCAGTTGCTTTCTCACCAGCCCCACTTCAGTTCTGTACAGACCCCTACCACTACCCCAGCACAGCACTCAGAATCTCCACAGCCCAGAGCAGCTGGATTCGTTCATTCCAAGGTTGGGAAAATGAAGATGACACCCTGTGCGTGTCAGGGGCTCAGGGAGCAGCTGAGGGACACCCCAACCATGAGATCACCACGTCCCTGAAGGGCTGCAGCCACCAGATGATGCCATTACTGAGGAGAACAACAGAGCCAGGAGGGAAAACCCAGCCAGGGAGCCAGAGCAGAGCAGGCAGAGGGAAAAGCTCCTCACGCTGCCACAGTCACTGCCTGGGGCAGGTCTGGCTGAAGATGCAGCTCCATCCCCCCAACACAGGCTCCACTTGGGAGGGTCAAACCCCAAACCAGCCCCTCACCAAGCCCCAGTGGTTCCTGTATGGATGCTCCATCCGGCTGTATGAAAACACCAACAGGTTAATTTGGGATGAAACAGAGAGAACAGGCAGGAAAACCTACAGCTCTGTACAAAGGGTACTCGCTGGACCTGTGCAGGCTCCAGGATTTTGATCCCTGCTCGCTGTGGAATGCTGAACACAGCTTCTGCATGGAAAAGCTGAGGCAAAGGCCCAAAGCCTCTGCTAGATCCGGGACGGGAACTGAGGATTCCTGACATTCCCTACCCACATTTTTAGCCACTGAATACTTTGTGGCCACACAAGGGAAAAAGCAACACTTGCAGATTCCAACCCCTGTTCAAATTTTCCCTTTACAGAGTTTGCTTTAAGGCACATTCCAGCTCAGGCTGAACGAGCTGCCTCAGTGCTCCACAGGAGAGTAGGGAAGAGCTCACAGCATCCACCTACACAGGAACAGAGCTGGTGGGAATGCTGCTGCTGCTCCTTCCAGCCCCAAACCCAGCTCCCACCTTGTCCCCAGCACCAGGGCAGACAGCAGCAGGTTTGGGTGCTGGGCAGGGTGAGGGGCCCTGACGTGCAGCCCTCAGGCTCTGCCTCCTTCCATCAGCTGGGTGATGAAGAGCAGCCCCTCCTCACCTCACACCCCAAACCAGCACTCAACACCTGCGAGGAGGGGGGACCAGAGGGCTGCTGCACCTTGCTGGGTGCCTGGGGACACCCTCTGCTGTACCCAACTCCCAGCAGAGCCCAGAGAGCACAGCCAGGCTGAGAGCCAGCTGAGAACTGCTCCCAGGGGATGCTGACACACAGAGTGACACCTCACATAGGGTCAGGCCAGCTGAGGTAAGAATCCCACTATCCAACAGTACCAGCTCGGAACAGCACCAGTTTTGGCACAGCTGGGAGCCCCAGGCTCATCCCCTGGGACTCAGTGGCCCCAGCAGAGAGACCAAGGAGCACTGACCAGGCTGCAGAGCCACAGCCACCCTCCCACAGCTCCCCTCTCACAGACAGGGCAATGCTCATCCCACACCAATCAACACCAGTTTAGATAAAACCACTCCAACTGCTGGGGGTGCAGCTGTACGAGCTCTAGAGAGAACCTCAGATGCTGAGGAAGATGGGAATTGTGTGCTGCAGGGAGAGGTTCAGGGAGCACAGGGCTCAGGCCTGGTCTGAAATCTGCATCTCTTCCATCAAGGCTATTCCTGCCCCAGGAGCCATTTCCAGTTACATCAGCCACTCCGTGGTAACAGCATCAATCCATGCCACATTAAAACACTTTCTTGGCACAATTTATTTTTTCTGACCCAAACAAATAAGCCATTAGCAAGTCATTAACAATATTCTACCCTAAATTGTCAGTTTAACAGCCCTGTAAAAACATTTTTAGTTTAAAAACAAAAGTGTGCATGCTGCTGATATTAAAACTGCAGTTACTCTTTCAGGAGTACCAGCTGTTTTGTTGCAAAGCATTTCCAACATACTAATCTGTACAGTAGAGACCAAGACTTCAACAAGTTGAAGGCAGTAGATGGCTGTGTCAGGTGCCTCGCAGGGCACGGGGACAGCGACTCTGGGAATTTCTTGGACACTTCCAGATAGAATATTCAAGCCCTTTTGAGAGTTTGGTTCAGGCTGACCAGCACATAGTGAGAAAGGATTGTACATTCGTCTCTAAGTTGAAGTGAGCTGAACTGGTGTAATTTGGGCTCAATTCCAGACGCTTGGGTTTGAGCTACTCCTTGAATAATGGGCTGTTCCTTACGCGTGGTTTTCCATGTCAGCGATCACTGGCACTGCTTTTGGCCTTGCTACTCCACACCGATGAAAGCAGGGAGAACAAGGAAAGGAACAGAAAAGGATCTTAAAATGAACAGCTTCTTGCCAAACCAGCAAGGATACCATTCCCCCTTGTCCCAGGCTCCATGGATATTTCTATGAGATTTTCATATTGTGAGCGCTTCTCAGGAAGAGAGAAAACTCCAGAACAGTGAGTGTTTATTAGAATATTTTTTTGTTAAATAAAGAGGAGGAAAAAAAAAAAGGAAAAAAAAAAGTACTGCAGATTTAATTTCACATCTTGGCTCTGCTCTGACAAAGGAGAAGTTACTGAACTCAGCAACCACTTCTTGTCCCAAGCCAGGGATTAATTAATGCCCCTCCCAAAACTTGTACCTGTCCCAACCCACCCCCCCCACCAACCCCAACCCTTCCCATTTTATTTCCCAACTAGACAACACTGTTGGCAAATCAAGACAGCATGAAACTTACAGCAATAAAACAACAAACCCCCAAGTGAAGTGTGCCGGCGCATCGGGGAGCTCTCCTGTGCCGCTCCCCCGGGAATGCTGCCTGCAGAGGCAGCTGTACCTTTCACGGAGGGCACACTTCAAGCACGCTCCACGGTGCCACCGTAAGTGCTGCAGAACCACAGGACAAGAGACTCAACACCTGAATTTTCCCCCCGGGATTTCTCTTCAGGGACGCGCGCGCGGTTCTCCGAGCGCGGCGGCGACGCTCGGTGAGCGCGGTCAGCACAAACCCCAAGTGTCCAGTTCAGCACGGCATAAGGCATGTGGACAAGAGAGACACGAGCAGGACGCAGCGGGAGCAGGGACAGCGTTGCTGAGCCTCACTGCAGTTTGTCCGTTTGTCCGTCCAACCCCCCCTGCAGCCCCGATCCCACCGGGCGCTATCGCAGCGTTGCTGAGGCTGTTTGGTTTTTGGCCAGCGGCTCCAGACCAGCTCCGTGTGGTTTCCCTTGGATGGAAATGCAGAAACGTTGGTGGAAGCTGCCGGAAAAGCCGCAGGGATTTCTGCAGGGATGTCTGCAGGTGATCCGAACTCTGCCCTCAACTTCAAGTGTCACTGCACTAAATCGGGAGATACTGGTTGGGGAGTAAACTGGCCCAGCCACTAGCACTGTCACAGAATGTGTGTTTTTAAAAAACAGAACAAAAGGCAAACAGATTAATTATGAACCCTTCTTTTCAGAAGCAGACCAGGATTAAAAAAAAAAAAACAACTCCCGCAAAATTAAAATGTTAGATCCTCCATCTAAAAAAAAGTTTATACAGATGTGCTGCGAGTAATCCCCACACGGGTCTGAGCAGCACCTTACAGTACAGACTAAGACTTGAAGAGCTGATCTCACATTGGAAGTCTTTTAATTAAAAAAAAAAAAAAAAAAAAAAAAAGTGGCTCTGGCTGGGGTGACACGAAGGGGACACTTGGGACACTTCAGAGCACAAGGCAGATGCGGGGCTGGCAGCCTCCAGGCCGTGGAGCGGAGTACCGGGAAAGGGGCACTTCATGCACAAAATGTATTTTACAAAATACAGATTCAAAAAAACAAAAAAAAAAAAAAGCAAAAAAAGCCAACAACAACGAAAAAAAAAATCATCCCACCTTGCACTAAATCGCAGCACTCTGAACACTTGCTCTGCCCCATGCCTGGTGTGAGGGAGGAGGCATGGAAACGGGGAGGGGAGGGAAATCCAGGTCTCAGTCTGCTTTAGGGAATTGCTCTGGCAGGGACCTCGTCAGTCATCTGATGTCGGACACGGAGCTCTCGGAGTACGGCGTGCTCATCACCGGGGTGCCGTTGTTGGCCAGACAGCCTTGCCTCAAGGTCTCAAAATACGAGGCCTGCACTGGTTTATGATACTGCAGAACTTTTATGGCATCCTCTATCTTAAACCATTCCCTTTTCCTTCCTGGGGGCAAAGAGAGAAATCAGTAGATGTAACAGAATGATGTTTTCTGATCTCAAGGGCCTCCCCCTCTAACTCCACACTGACAGCTCCCCATCGCCAGGGACAGGTGTTTGTTTAGGGCAGTACATCCCCTGTCTCACATTTTTTAATTAAAAAAAACCCCACATTATTTTGCTATTTCTAGTCAAGCCAGATGCTCATTTCAAGACAACTCACAACACACACACCAAGCACCACCCAATTTCCATCAGTTTGCAAATGGACTTCAGTTTCCTGTGGACAGCTCTCAGTTCTTACTCTTTCCATAAAGAGCCTGAGGGGAGTCATGTTCCGTTTGCTGCAGTGCAGTCACAAACCTTGTGGCAACAACAGGTTCATTTTCACTTGGGAATCCAATTGAAACACAAAGGTTTCAAAGGTAACAGGAATGATTAACCCACACTGCTCACATGTATTTCCTCTAGAATCAGACAGGACAGTTCTTCATCTTTGCTTGGTACTGTCCAGTGCAAGAATTAAACACAAAATTGCTGCAGAGGCAGCTGGACACTCACTTGGCTTCTCCTGGGCCACAGAGGTGACAAATCATCAATTTCACCACAATTCTTTTTTCCCAAGCAACCAAAGGACACAGCACTGCAACTTTTCCCAACGACACTCACACAGACTCCAGGTCCCTGAGGGATGCTGAGCTGACCTGTGGTTTCCTTTCATCAGTTAATGCAGCATGCACCAAGCTTACCAATATTGACAGAGTCCTCCCAGTCCTCCAACACTTCGGTGACGATGAGTACGTAAACATAAGTCCTGTGCTTCCTGTCCCGGTTCTGGAAGGCAAAGGGGACAGAGGAGTAACCACCAACCAACAGCCACAACAAACCTTCCTAGCCAGGAGGGCACTGGGCTGCTGCAAGATGCCAGAACAGCAGCAAGAAGAGCCGTGTCTGGTACCTGCCCACTGTGCCAGCTGTGGCTGTGAGTGCCACAAATGAAGGGGGACCCCACTCCCCAGCTTTTGGCAGCACCAAGAATATTCAGCCACACCAGTTATCACCAGTGATTTTGCCCACTGCAAAGATCAGAATTGCTGGGCAGGTGTGTTTTTATTTACCAGCAAGGCTCACTCCACAGCCCTGCAGAGCCATTGTTACTCCAAGATGATTTTTTGCAACAAAATTTCACAGTGTCCACGTCTGAAACTTACCTCAAAAATTCCCACTAATCTTCCTAACGTCCCTTTCACTCCAGCCTGGGGAAGTTCAAAGAGAAAAGAAACATGCTTTAACAACAGCTCAGAACGTGTTTCCTACTTGTTGTGCAGGACCAGTTCCTTTAGGACAGGAAGCAAACGCTCTAAAATTCTGCTTGTCTTAAAGCAACACATTCACAAGGCAAAAAACAGAAATGTATCCTGAGTGCTCAACATCCAAGCATTCACAGAGTTTTCTTCTCTTGTTTTCCTACATTCAAACAATTTTGAATTCAATCTGGGGGAAGAAGAAATATTTGAGGAGTTACTCCTTGCATACCAATACAGTCCTCGTGACCAGAATCTCCTCTGAAGGTTATTACAGCCTGAGCAAGGGGAATATTTGCTTTGGGGTTTGGCAGTTTTACCCCTTCAAAATCAGAGTTTAAGGAAATAAAGTATGTGTAAGACACCCCAAGAGTGATGTGAAAGCTCCCAGGTATTTCAGGGGTGTCCTGCACACACCTGAAACCAGCCAATATAAACACAAAATGCTGTGCTGTGGCCCTGGCAGCAGGAACTAGAGAGGTTTGGATATAACACAAAGGGCAGATGCACATTCAAATAAAGCTCTTGAATCAAGCAGAGACACAAATCAAGAGATCTAAGCAACAGTTTTGTCTGTTTGAATACTACAGAGGATGTACCACTCCATCACATTTGGTGTCCCTTTTGACACCTCTCTGCTGGCTCCCTCCCCACCCTCCTCCGCTCTCTGTGCAAAATCCCAGCCCACTCTCCTGCCCCTGCTTTATATTCCCTCTGCTTTATGACTGTAAATGGTTGGAACTCAAGTGCTACAGACAAGATGAGATCTTGCTCCATGATTTAACAGGTCTGAACCAACCCACACAGCCTGGCACACGACCCAGCCACAACTGGGAGGTAGAGCTGGCTCCGTCTCCAGCAGCTGGAACACATCCCATGAACAGCCCAGGGAAATTGTGCCTCTTGCAGATGAGATACAGAGATATGATTATGCCAGGCTTCTTTTTTTAAAACAAAAATTGTTTGAGTCTCATTAATGCTAAGACAAATTCTCTGTCCTACTGACCAGCTGATGCAGAGTCTCGTGCTGTCAGAAAGGAAGAATTTTCTTTAATGAGACAATTTTCCTGGTGAAGTTCCAGCCTATTGCATGAACAGGTAGCAGAGAATCCAGCCAGAGAACACCTCCCTCCTGCTGCCAGTGAGCTGATGTGGAACTGCCCCAGGAGCAAAGGGCTTGGAGCTCCCTCACTAAGCAGAAATCTAGAAATCCTTTTGGTAACGCACTCACTGAGCTCCACTTCTAGGAAGTGAATCAACTGGATCTCCCATTTCATTTTTGGACACAAGCTTTATTGTCTCACCAGTATTTGTGACATGCTGCTGGGCCCAGAGGTGCCTCACTGCCTGTGACTCTGGGGCTATTTCTGGAGCGAGCAGCAGCCCCATGGAGGAGCAGCAATTCCATGCAGGTCGGTGCCCGCTGACCTTTGAGGATTCCACCTCCTCTGCCAACCCTGCTGACCTGGCCTCAGCCCTCTCCCGAGGCATCTGGAATGTAAATGCTTCAAATGCATTTCCCTCAAGGAACTCCTTCAGCACTGGGATTTATTTTTAGCTCAGCCGTGTTCAACAGGCAGCAGAAACACAGGGAGGAACTGGAGGCTTCCACCTTCACATGGACATGAATGCATTAAAAGGTGAAGCAGAATCAAATATTTCTGGGAAATGACTGTCTTTAACCAATGCTTTACTGGTTTCTGGAAAAGGTTGTTGAATTTCTGCTCTCCCTACCTGTAGGCACTGAATCAGAAGCCAGGGATTTTGTTGTGATGGTTTAGTGAACTCTCAAGTCTGACTAGAAATAAATTTATCTCCAGGCAACTGGCCAACCTGGAGACGAAGGATGAATTCTGCTCAAGCAGCCTCCCAGGCAGTTTATCCCAGTTCTAGAACTGTGCTGGAAGTAGCAGAGGGAGGTGAGGAGCCCTTCCTTCTGTGCTGGGAAAGAGAGATGATGGAAATAATGCTGTCCTCAAACCAGGATCCTCCTGCTCTGTCCTGCCTGGTCTTATTTGCCCAAAAAGGCACAAAAAGCGATGCCAAGACAAACAAGTCTTGTAGAGAAATCACGTTGAATTATCATCACACAACTGGAGAAAGCTCTAAGCTTTGCTTCACACACAAACTTCTCATGTGCAGTTGTAAATGGTGATATAAAAGAATGGTTTGGTTAAAAAAAAACCATTGGGTTGATTTTACAAAGCAAGTTCTTACCAAAGTTTGCAAAACACATCAACCACTGCTCCTGGGGGACAATGCCTCTCTCAGCCTGTTTTCCAGTGGATTTTAAAGACAACATACAGGACACCCAACACCAACAGGATTGTCATCCACCTGTTTTTGATGGAGCACTAAATTCCCACACCAACAGGAGAGTTGGTCTCTGTACAATGGCACAAACAAGCATGGAAGTGGAATTCACAGTCTCACATGAATTTCTAACATAGAAGCTGTCTAAGACACCTGAGAAAATAACTTACAGCTGTTATAACTAACAAGACAAGCCTGGTAACCAGTAAGGAACTGCCAGGCTCCTCTCTGGGCAAGCTCCCCATCTCCTCCTTCACGTGGGCAAGAAAATTTTCTTGAAGAGTTAAAGCCCAGTCCCAGGCTCACCCAGGACTGCAGCAGGGTCTGAATCTTAATTTGCAGCAGATGACTCAGGAATTTTCTCCTCCATAGTAAATTAACGGGTGAGACCAGTGAGTGAGGCAGAGGCAGCACAATTGATTTTGTGCCCCTCCAAGCACTGGAAATTCTGCAGTCCTCCAAGTACATGGAGAATCCCAGGAGGATCCCAGGAGGATGCTCCTGAACCCATCAGCAGGGGTAGGAGAGCACCAGCACCAACTGCAGGTGTGGAAACAAAGCAAAGCAATCACAGGAAAGGATTCCCTGGGAAAGGCACCCTCAGGTACAAGAGGACACACAGAGCTGGCAAAATGAGCTTTTCCCCAGCTCTGCTGATCTAAATCAGCATCCAGGGTTCAGGGGAGGAGGAAAAGGCAGCTCTGGCAAGAGCACATCAGCCACAGGCAGTGCCAGAGCCAGCTGCCTGCCCAGCACACACTTCAAACCCCCAGAGCACCCAGAGGGATGGGCTGGCAGCTCAGGACAAGGAACAAAAACCTGGAGGAAATGAAGCTTTACTAGTTCTGCTGCTCATGGAACAACTTGTTTTAATAAAGAAAAATTACTGAAGCCATCCAAGAACAGCAGGTTCAGGTTTCAAAGCTGAAAATAAGTTGGGGTCAGATGCAAAAAGCAGCCTGCAGCAACACCATCTGTTCCTCGGGACAGCTTTTATTTCCTTCCATCTGAGCTAAGGAAAATGTGGGTTGGAATTTCAGCTATTTTACTTTGCTCTATTAGGCTCAAAGCCTGCATCTACTACAGATTACTGCTGGGCAAGAGAACTGTGGTGGAACACCCAAATCTTTGCTCTAAGACCTGCACTACTGGAGGTGCAAATCCCACCCAGGAGGGCTGTGGACATGTTTGGAGGATGCTGATTCCAGGCCAGCTGGGCAAACTCAGCTGTCTCAGAGAGGGTCAGACTCGTTCATCTAATTTAGTACTGCATGACACCTTTATTTCCTTCTACACGTGTGAAATAGAAATGAAATTCCCTATCAGAATGAAGAACTTTCAGATACTGCAATCGTTTTTGTGAAGTCTGAGTACACAGGGTAAGGGACAGTGACTTTGAGCCACCTCTTGCACTGGGTATGACCAGCTAGGAGGGGTTCAAAGGCCATCACCTCATCGTTCAGCTGTGGGGCCTGCAGTACTTTAAAAAAAATCTTCCTATTTTAGCACTGAAAGATATCAATATCTGTGTTCTAAATCACTAACAAAATACATGAAACAGGAAAGATTATCTATAAAGCATGTTTAGAAGAGGGGAAAAAAAGTTCCAGCAACCAGATCAAAGTACTGCCACAATGGACTATTCTTGATATTGGCACCAATTGCCTGTTTGATCACAGATCAAGCACAGATTATCTGGCTTTTGACTGCCATGAAAAAAGAACAACCAATGCTCCTGCAGTGTTATAAAATTTGACATTTACTAAGTATTTAAAGGTCAGGATGTGAAGAATGCTCTAAGTGAAAAAGGAACTGGTGCTGAGTGTCACAGATGAGTGTGGAGGCTTTTTTCAAAGTCACTCTATAATAAGTTTAAGGCATCTATTTCTAAACCATGATGTTCACCAGTTGCTCACACCCATAAAAACCCATTACTCCTAAGCAAAGAACACACTCCATGAGCACCACGACCTGTCTGAAAAGGGCACACACCTTCCACAAGGTGAACTTTAGAGCACACGTGGGGTCCCCAGCTCTGCAAGACTGACTACAGCACTTCTCAGCAGCCTGTCAAAAAAAAGAGGTTTCTTTTTTTTTCTGAGAGGCTGCTCTGACCCAGAGCTGCTGTGTGTCTGCTGTCACTCTGCACAAACAATGCCCAACAAACCCAGTCACTTCCAATTTCATGCAGACAACAGGGAGCATGACAAGTGTGGGTACCTGTCTGCTTTAATACTTGTGCTGGTACAGACTAATAGAGATAAGGACTACCTCAAACTAGGACAAGGACTTGAACTCAAACTGGGACAGAGGGATCACAGCCTTCACTCAGAATCAACATTTCATTTTTGGAACAGAAAGAGGGAAAAGTTAGGTAACTTTAGATGACAGTTCTTTCTGCAATAACATGGATAAGCCCAAACACATACACAGTAAAATTAAAACAGTGAATGCAGAAGTTAAAACACTCGTTTAGGGAAGAATGTTTTGGAAAAAAAAAATGCACACCATGCAAAAGTGAATGAATTGGGAAGAGACAGTCTATTGTCATCCTCAAAAGCCACAAGCAATAGGAAGTGTCACAAGTTCTAACAGCTCTTCCAACTGGCTCTTACTAAAAATTGGAAAAGGAATACCAAAGTCAAGGAAAGAAACCCCACACATTTCTCCCACAGCTTTGAGCAGCATTGCTCACTGCCATGGGGGAAACTGTATTCTCCCTCTCCCACCGAAAGCAACAAACTGGAACTGCTCAGCTAACCTGTGCCCCCAGGAATGGCTGTCCCAGGAGAAAGCAAAGACCTCAAACCTACTCAGAAATCAGCCTCAGCTCCAAACAGCCCCAGAACACCTGGATTCACATGGGAGGGAGAGCAAGGGCTCCCAGCAGCCTCCTGAAACCCCTCCTGCCAAACCAACAGCATGAACTGGGAAGGTGGATGCTCCTGTCTTTGCTTCTGTTCTTCTCAGCATCCCCCCTGCACCCAGCAAACAGCCCCAAACAGCTCGGGGTGGGGATGTGGGGATAATTCTGTGTGCAGCCCCTCAGCAGCAGCACATGAGCACTGCCCAAAGGGGGAAGGCCTCACACACCTAAAGCTCTGCCAGCACCACTGGCACTCCTGCTCATGTCAGACAGCTCTGTGTCAGCTCCTCCACCTGCACCACACAAGGCTGGGGGTGCCCAGGTGAGCCAGGGGTGAGCCAGGGGTGCCCAAGTGAGCCAGGGGTGAGCCAGGGGTGCCCAGGTGAGCCAGGGGTGCTCAAGTGAGCCAAGGGTGCCCAGGTGAGCCAGGGGTGCTCAGGTGAGCCAGGAGTGCCCAGGTGAGCCAGGGATGCTCAGGTGAGCCAGGGGTGAGCCAGGGGTGCCCAAGTGAGCCAGGGGTGCCCAGGTGACTCCCAGGTGCTCCCGGTGCTCCGAGCTGCTGCCGTTCCGTGCTGGGAGCAGCCGGGCAGAGGTGCCTCGCTGGGCAGAGCTCAGCCCTGCCAGGCTGCCAGGGCTTGAGTTACACTGGCAGCGGGCAGGGCTCCACGTGAGCAGGGAACACCAGCCGAGGAGCGGGATTATCTCAGCCAGCCCAAACCAGTTCCTGCGCGGCCGCGGCCGTGCCAGGGCTCCCTTCCAGCAGCGCTGTCATGGAAAGAGCGCGGCTCTCCCAGGGCGCCGCTGCCCGCGCAGGGAGTGCCCCTGCACGTTTATTTTAAGGGTTGAGAGGCAAAGCTCTGCACCTCCTGAATGAACCCTGGACTTGTGTATCGAATCGCCTCATTATTAATAATGCTTGGGCTGAAAAGCAGGAGTCTGCAGCTAAAAATATTTCTATTGTTCTGGTTACACTCACTTTGGCTTGTAAAGCTGTTGAAAGGTTGCCGAGTTACTGGAAAAGCAGGAGCTGGGTTACAAGCTGGAAATAAAATTTGCAAGCAGCGATTCCCAGTATTAGAGGGACCTAAAGAGACTTAAAAAAATAAACTTTGACTGTATAATCTCTTTCTGATAAACTGCTAGATTATTAAAACATCCAAAGAGAAACATGCAACTCGAGATCTGCCACATTTGGTTAGCCCAACAGTCTGAATATTCAGAGTTTTGTTAGACAGCAGCATGTACTTCCAAATAATTCAGGAAAAAACCTGCACAGACCAGACAATTCAAAAAAGCAGCTACAGGAGAAGCTTCTTCCCAAGTCCCATCAATTAGCTCTTGTTTTCTGTTCTGCACAGAGCCCAAAGATTTATAACCCTCTCAAAAGCATTTTTAATCCTGCCTTATGTAACTGTGAACCTACTTGGCCCTTCCATCTATAATCATGCAGTCATTTCTGAACCTAAGCATCTCCCCAGTTGGTTAATATTCAGAAGCAAATTCTAAAGACATGTTTTACATACACTGCAGTCAACTGCTATTTACTGCCTTTACACTTCTTATGAAGAAAAAAATTGTTCTTCCAGCAGCTTTGAGAGAAAAATGTGCCTTCTCCCTACAGCCCATTGATCTGTGTTTGATCTGCTGTTTGATCTCCTTCCTGAAAGAGGTCCAAGTGAAAAAGAGAAAAGAAACCAGCCAACCCATGCACACTATAGGAACTGCTGCTGGTAACTTATGGCCAATTTCACTTATTCACATAAACCTCACTACGTATTCTAAACCAAAAGCAAACTTAGGTCTCTGTATTTTGAATATTTTTAGTGGCTCCTAGGGGTTTATTTCTACCTTCTACCCAAGTATTAGACAGGTCTACAAGCAAAGCTGAATTTTGAAACTCTGTTACAGAGAAAATGAAGCAGAGACTATATATACACTGAAGTGACTAGAGCTGAACTTTATTTTCAGTTAAAGGTATCAGGCAAGGACAAGCTCATTCCAACTGAGAGGTTTAATTACATTCCCATGTTCTCTTATTTAGGACTCTGCTTTCCTCCCACGTGGGATGGGGATATCACCAGTGACCCTGTCTGCCTCTCCACCTCAAGGAGAAGAAGGAAGAGCGATGAAAACAAGCCCAGAGGAGCCGGGCTGGCAGGGCAGGGTGAAGGCACTCACCTCCTCACAGACCTCGCGCACGGCGGCCACGCCGGGCTCCTCCTCGGGCTCCATGCCACCCCCGGGGACAATCCATCGGTCTGGATGGCGACTACTGCTCACCAGCAGCACCTGTGGAGAGCAGAGACAGCTGATGGGGCACCCCAGGGATTGTTTTTGTGCCTCACACACCCCCAGACACCATCCACCCAAGGCAGGGCCTTGCCACTGCTCGCTGCTCCCTCGGCCCCATCCACGCAGCCGTGGCAATTCCAGCAGCAGTGACACTGAGGGCTCCCACACTCTGTGTTACCTCAGCCACTGCCTCTCCCTGCTCTGATGCATTGCAGGGAAAACTGTCCTTGCACACCAAAACACTCATCAGCACTGGGCACAGCATCACCCACAGTGTGGGTGCACTGCAGAGTCCCCAGAGCTTGGGATACACCCCAGGTAACAACACAAATGCACAGATGCTGCTCAGCACCTCCACCCCTTGCAGAAGTACCTTGATTTAATTCTCCTGGTGCCTTTGGCCTTGCCTGTCCCTGCAGTTCTGTCACTAACAACACATACACGTCCAGGAACTCCCACTGCACTATTCATGTGCAATTGTCTGAGCACAGATTCTCAGCCCCACTGTTTGTCACTTCTTTTGCAGTAGGCACTGAGGATTCAGCTCTGGAGCCAGCACTTGGCTACTTCTGGTTTAGAGGAAGCTGTTTAATGAGGTAAAAGCAAAATAAAAGCCTATATTAAACCTATTAAACTTAAAACCCCCTAGGAAAAGGCTCCACAGAAGGACAGACTTTGTGAATGAGAAAAATGGTTCAACCCTCTTCCCAGGAGGGATTTACCATACACATCCTTTGGGGCAGGTTTTCTTGAAACAGTATTTTTTATTCCAGGATAATTCTGCTCTGTAGAAGTTCAGGTTCTGATTTGCCACCTCCTAGCAAGACAAGCTCTAACTAACACTCTCAACTGACTACAGCCTGTCCCAAAGAACAGTGAGACACTGTGCTTATTAAATCTACTTGCAATACACCCATGAGCAGAGATGGAAACTTAAAACAACACTAATGCTGTTGTCCAGCTCTCTAAACAAAGCTCGTTCATTAGAGTCATCCTGCTGTACTTCATCATTTCAGGGGCACAAAGCTCGGAGCCAAAGCGACTTGCTCCAGAAACTTTCCAACATACCAGTCCAATTAGGTTCCAGGCCAGCTGTAACAGTGTCAGACATTTGGGAGTTACACTGTGGAGACACTGAAATCCCAGGCTTTACTAGGGAAACAGTGATTTGCCAGTAGGATATGAAAAGATTTGCACTAATTACCCAAAGGAATCTACCTACAGAACTCAAACTTCCAAAACAAAAACAAGCACAAGACTTCCAGGATTTTTCAGTTGGTTTATCTTGAAAATTGTCTGACCCAACTCATATTGGAAACAAATGAAGGTGCATGAGCCACCTCAGTTCCACAGTTCCAAGTGGGATGGTGCCTGCCCCATCCTCTGGCCAGGCTGTGACAGAACAGTGTTTGCTTTGCACTGACATCCCAAGTGTTTGGCCCTCTCCAAGAGGAAGGCAGAATTCCTCTCCTCCAGGCATACAGTCCATGTAAAACTCACCAGAAAGCCATGCCTAAATAGGGAATGTAAACTTCATTCATCCTCAGAGCCCTTGGGACAGCAGTCAGTCCCTGCTAGGCTCCCCAGCCACCTCACTTTGCCACTGTGCCTCTTCCTAGCTCAGTACTTGACTTCTACTCCATCCCCACTCATCATCCACAAGAGCTTGGACTCAAATTCCTGACTCCAGGTCAGTTGGTGGTTCTGAGGACAAAGTAAAGAGCAAGAACAATCATTTCAAGTGCACCTTTGCTGCCAGGTAAGGAAGCACCAGCTCTGCCACTTCCCATTGCAATTCAGAGCTTCAGCTTGAGGGGGGAAAAAAGCAGAAAAATATAAAAACCTTCCAAAGAACCAGCTCTTTGAAACTCAGCACAGCACATCTCACAGCCCTGAACTCCTGCCACCTTCCAGGCGTGAGAACAAGGATCTGCTACAGAACCCTGGACACAGACTGCTCCAGGAAACCTGCTCAGGCTCAGACAATGCCTCAGCAACACACCAGGAGGAACTTCTGGGTGCAAACAATGGTTTGAGGCAAAGTAAATTAACTTCAGCTGCTCTGGCAGTTGAGCATTTTCTGAATAGAATTAACATGAACAACCCTTGCTGGGAAGGAAAAACCTGTCATTCTCACACTTTTATGTAATCAGACTATTTCCTGTTTAATAAAAAGGAAATCCCATCAAGAGAGTGCAGGAAACAAGCCCTACAAGGTCATTCTTTTAAAACAACTTCAAACAGGATATTGCTACCAATGAGCTCTCCCAAGACAAAGGGGCTGAGTTCCAAAGGAGGGGGAGACATTGCTGTGTTGGAAAAAACCCACACTTCCAACACCAGTCCTGGATCCCAATACATGCAATGCATTCAGAGGGATCAAGGAAAATGTTGTCATCATCCAAATCCCAAAAAGGTTTGAGTGGGAAGGGACCATGAAACTCATCTCATTCCCTACCACCTTCCAGTAGACCAGCCCAGGGTACAGCTGGCTTTTTAGCTCATTAACTTCTTTATTACATAAATAACTTTTATTTTAATACATTCTAAAGTACTTAATTTAATCTAAACAGCCATCAAAAAATAAACCAAAATTTAGTTATGTTTTTAAATCAGGCTAGAACACGTAGGAAGGTCAGATATTTCCATTTTATCCTTGCCAGGCAACTGTGTTTAAAATGGCTACTGAGACTCTTGGCCTGCCAGGAATTTTGGAGTTGCATTTTGGAGCCACGTCCTGCAGACTTTTTGGAAAAGCATTTGCAGGTAATACACATGTCACATGGCCAAGTTGTGTTTTCCAGGATTTCAAAGACAATTATGTCATTTTCAAAGCAGGGAAATGAGCAACACAAGCCTCTTTGGCAAGGCAGGAGGTGGCCCTGTTGAAACTCTCCCACACATTCCCCCACAAAAGAGAAAGTTTAGAAAAATAAGCCAAGTTTGAAGTGTGCAGCAGGGGCTCGAAGGAGAGCCTCAAGGCAAGAACGTTCAAAGCTGCACACAACAAACAAACCCAAACAAACCTGAGCAGCACTAACCCTGCCTGGAGGAGACAGGAAACACACCAAGACATCTAAGGCTGCCCAGACAGCCACATGGAATAAGGAGCTCCATGGGAAAAGGGGCAAAGAGTTTGTCCCTGGGATGAATATGGGCATCCCCCATATACAACACTTTAAAATAACTGACACAAACCTGTTGTATCCACACGGAGGGGTTTTTCTGCCTTCTTTTCACAGGAATAATGGGGCTCTGCAAAGCAAGAACTGGGCAACCAGGATCAGGCAGAGAATTAACTCCCCATCTGTGGAACAGAGGAGCAGAGATTCCCAGGTTCTCCCACGCTATGGTGGATTTAAACAACATCCACCACCCATAAATAAAACAAGAGAGGCTACACCATAAGGAACACGATTCCTCGAAAGAGGCTCCACAGCAGCACTCGAGCAGACAGAAAGGGCCACAGCCCTGCGAGGAGATGGACCACAGCATGAGCAGAAAATGAGCTGAGAACCTTCCAGACTTCCAGGAAAAGCCAGTGCTACCCACCTGTGCCAGCCAGGGCCTGGCAAGCTGGCAGCCAGCACAGGGAACAGCAGGCAAGATGTTAAATCCAGGGTCTGGCCCAGCAGCCTCCTGCTGCCAGGAGCTGATCCATAGCTGCTGGCTCCTGACACTGCCTCACAAGCTTCCCCTCAATATTTTCAGGCTTTCCCTCAATATTGACATGCTTTCTATCAATACTGTCGTGCTTTGTATCAACATTAAGCTATAAATCACATCGTTTGCACAGCGACTGAAGCACAAACCTCCCAGCACTGCACCTCATTTCCCACTCCAGCATCATTTATCAGAGCACAGCCTGCAAGGAAACTCTGCTGCCGCAGAGGCTGCAGGAGCTGGGAGGAGAAGATGGCTGACTGCAAGGCTTTTGCTGCTCAATCTGCCTTTGTCTCAAAGTTTCAGTTTAAAACCAGTGTGTTCTCAGGAGCTGAGCTGTGCCGCCATGTGCCCCATGGCCAGGCAGATCCCAGAGCTGGTGCTGTGTCCAGCATAACAAACACCGTGGGTGCTTCACTGAAAATTAACAAAATTCTCCCAATCTCTAAATATCAGTCCTGTAACACTTTTCTACCTGACAAAAGTGGGATGTTCATCTGACCACACCAAATCACCTTTAAAGCCCTACAACCACCAGCAAGGGGTGAGAACTGGAGGAGTAGGGCGAGAAGAGGGACATTGCTGTCACCAAAGCTGTGCAAAATTAATCTCATTTCCCTGGCAGCAGCACAGCCTCGATGACTCCCCAACAAATCATGTGTTTTGCCAAACTGCAAAGGCAGTTTGCCCCAGGGTGCACGCCAGGGCTCACGGGAGGGCTTCTCCCACCCTCTTGCTATTCCAGGCACGTTCTGGAGCTCGCACATGGTAGCAGTGAATCCAGCCGGCGGTCAGCAGGGCTGCAGCCCGCCCTGCACCTGCCAGGGTCAGCAGCTGGGACCACAACACACACTCTCACCAGAAATCCCTCCCTGCCCATAACAGCCTGTCCTGCCAGGAGCATTCCAGCTCCTCAACAGGATATATTTCGTTAGACAAGTGTTATTTTTGCACATGCACCTGCACCAGGCTCCGTGGGATAATGGGATTTAACTGATAACGAGGGATCCAGGAGCTGGAGGTGGGAAATTCACGACAGGACGGTGCAAAAGGGAAGGGATTTGTACTAGAGAACTTGACAAAAGTAAAGCACAAGTTTTGGAACTGGAGCAAGAGGTGAACTGGAAAGAGTTCAAGTCATTTCAAGTGCTTGGATCGCACCTACAGTCCTATAACCAGAGAGGAAAAAATACAGCAGATTCTGTTGGTTTTTAGGCTGCTGGTTAGAATAACAATAATAAATCACCGTGCTGCTGCTCTGGCTCCAGAGCTCCACAGGTCCTGTTACTGCTACTGCAGCGCTCCTGCTGCTTCGGAGCCACTGCCTGCTCCTACCAGGGAGGAACACAATCCCAAGTCCTCCCCCTCCAGCGAAATTATGGTTTAGATAACCACAGAAATTATCTGCAACATGCCTTCCCATGGTTCAGGAGCAGCTGAAGCGCCTGCAGCAGCAGCAGCCGCTGCTCTCAGAAGCCGAGGGCTGATAAGGGGCACTCCCAGAGAGAGACCCCAAACCCCAGAACCTATTTCTGCCTGTCAAAACCAGTTTGGTGACCACTCAGTGCTCACACAACTTGTCCAGGCGCACCTTTTCCAGGAGAAAGGCTGGCTTGTAAAGTGCTTTTTTGAGTAAGGGAGGAGAAAAAGCAATGAAGAGGTATTTGGGGTTTTTACAGAGCCCCAATGACTGTCAGCAGCTGCACACCACTCTCATTAACCACCCTACTCAGGACATGCAGCACGCACCAACTCTTGGGGAGCTGCTCAAATATAAATAGTTAATTCTACACACAGCATCAATAGATGTCACCTGCAGGAGGAGAAGTAACCCCTGAAACATCTGACAAAAATCCACCCAGCAGGTAATTGTACCCCTCTGAATTTCACAGGTTAACGTGAAATTGCTGAGAACAAAGAGTCAGTGTGCCATATCCAGTGGCAGGACAAGAATTCTGAAACAAATACAAAGAAAATTTGAGAGACCTTTGGCTGGTCTGTGCAGTCAGTCCTTCAGCTGGGTTGAAACAGAGCAAGTGTTTAAACTGACAGAGGCCCTGTTTCCCAACCACTGGATGTCACCTACAGCACTCCCACATGGATGTTTGCTATTTGTAAGGTAGAACTGAGTTTGCTAATTTTGCTCTATCCAAGCAAACCAGGAGAACCCTCCTTATTTTAAAAGAACATAAAAGTCCACACACAGTTGTTTTTCTTTTTTTTTTTTTTTTTTTAATAAGAAGAGAAAGAGTTGTTTTTCCAGATTGTGAGAGACCATCCGTGGAAAGATAAGGTCCCCTGGCAGCAGTCCCTGCTGGGTGCACCCCCAAATGCTGGTACCTGTCTCCACACTGCAGGAGTTTATCTGAAGGGTGCTGAGATGAACCGAGTCAGGCAGCTGGGTGTGGGTTTTTTTTAAAAAGAGAGGATACAGAACACACAGGGTGAGGAGAAAAAGGGAGGAAAAGCAGCTCCAGGTCAAGCACTAAATGGATCTGAGGTGGAAGAGATTCCAAAGCAATGTTCTGCAGAGAACAGACACAGCCACCACTGTTGGGTCCTTCTCCACTGATCCAGGGTGGAGCACACCCTCTTTCCATAGTCATCACTTTTCCCTGAGCTGCAGCAGAACAAAACTGACTCAGTTCTTCAGTTTCACAACAACTCGCTGAGCTTCCAGTAAATGAAGTGAAAATTTAACAATATTCATTCTTTTGTTGTCTGGAAACGTACAAGAGACCATGGAATTGCTTGTAAAACTGTTTAGTGACAGCTGCTTTTGTGGGAAAGCAAAACACTTTTTAAGATGAAAGCCAGGTTTTGCAGAGGTTTATCCATGCTCCTGCTCTCGGAGAACACAACCTAGAGACTGTACACAATCGACAGGGCTGAGAGGGACAGGAGAAGCACAGGCAAGAAGGAGATCCACTTCCAAGCTGGCCCTTATCCCCCTGGAGATGTGGTAACAGGTTAGCAGCAGAGCAGGAGAACTTCACTTGGGTTCAACCACAACCCTTTTATTCAGCAGATGGGAGCACCCAGCCAAGCCCAGCCAGCAGAACAGGGATTCTGAGCCCATTCCATGGAAAGCAGGATGATCCTACGATGCTGGGCTCACTCACACCGGGCTGGTTTTAGCTGTTATTGGTTTTCACTGGAGCCAAGGCTCACGGGACAGCCCAGGAGCACCTCGTGATCCCCACCACACTCGGCGGGTTCCAATCCCAGCTCTGCTGTGTTACATCACAGCTGGAGAGGAAAACCGGGAGAGGAGAGGCCAGAAGGGAAAGAAAAAAGGTTCGTTTGCATTCCAATGGCTTTCCCAGGGGCCACCCGGCCCAGCTCTCCCCGTGACCACCGTGACCACCGAGGCTCAGCGCGTGCCAGGGCCCCGGCCCCGGGTGAAGCCTCTCTTCTCCCAGCTCCATTCAGGCCTCATTCACCGCTCAGAAAAGATTCTTCCCGAGGCATTTTCTCAAAAAATAAAAAGTCTTTAAAAACGCCCGTGGTTAACGAGCAGCTTGTCCTTTCACAGACACAATGTGGGCATGTTGAAACCTGCTGCTGTCCCAGTGCAGACCCAGGGCCCAACGGTGCCTCTTGATCCTGTCAAACACCACCGGAGCAGGGCTCCAGCTGCTGGGGCATGAGGAGCATTTTCTGAGATGTTTCCTCATGTCCACACAAAAAATATGTGTGTTATGTAAAAATAACACCCCGGTGGTGATGCTGAGGGGCAGGGACACGCCAAGCAATGAAGTGACTCCAGAGGTACCACACAGGATTTGGGAGCTCTCCCTCTGCACTCTCCTTCCACAGTTCTGCAAATATTCCAGGAGTTCAGTCCGTGTGAAAAGATGGGAACAGCAAAGTCCTGGTTCTGGCTGCTGGAAGGTCCTTTGAAGTCTGTTCCCACTCTCTGAATTAATCCCGTTGCTGCCCCAGCTCTCCCTGTTGCCCAAGGATGTGGATGGTGGTTTGGGAAACCACACACAATTTGGGGGGTTTCCACAATGCCCAAAAAAATGTAAATTTTTTTTCTCCATTTGAGATTCACGTTGAAATGAATTCTCCCTGTGCTGCTTTTTAAAGGAATATGTAACAAAGGCATCTTTTCAGCCAATGCTTGGTCTTCCAAAACCGTTCCAGAGCTTTTTTCATGCCCAAAAGTAGCGGCCTCCAAATGCAATTCAGAGACAATGTGCGACCTCCAGCAGCATAAGGAAAAAATAAATCACTTAAAAACTAAAAAAGAACAAAGTATTTTTCTGTTAAGCCTCTTTATTTGCAAATGTAACACCAAACCAAGGACATGGTGTTTTATCAATCTCCAGGGATTGCAAAGATTTCAATGAAAAATATATCAGTGAACTGAAGAGTCAGGGGGAAACACCTAAACAGAAGAAAGCAGCCTCCTCTGTAAGAGCAAACAGAATTCTCTTATTTCTTCTTGTCCATTGACAAACTTTTTAAATTCAAGAACTAAAGAGGAGTTAAAAACAGGAAAAATTGGGATTTTTGAATTCATAGCAGGAAATGAAGAAGAAAGGCAAGACCAAAGTTCTACTATTTCTTAAGCACTTAAAAGGAACAGTAATGAGAAACAGCCAGTCCTAGGAAAAATACAACTTTAATATAGAAAGTTTAATTTATTTATCAAAACATGCTTCTTTTCTTCTCTCTTCTTTTCAAACACTAAGCTTTTAATAGCTCTTTAATGTACATACTTTGGCTCTGGCTATTTCTCCCCTCCCTGGAGGGACCTTTTAAAGAGATCTCAATTTCCACTTAAATAGAAGCAATCAATAATAAAATACGTCAGTAACATTAAAAAGTATTATTGTCCATGAGCAAACCAAGACATCTTTCCCAGCCATTTTATATTCTGTGCTTAAATGTGTACAGGTAACACCTTCCTTGCTATCAAAAAAGTGCAAGTAGCAGTGAGTGGACACCAGTCAGCTTCTCCCAAAGTTTATTTAAAAGCCAACAAATGAGAATTAACCCAAGAAATAATTAGAAAAGAAAATGAATAAGGTGCCCTGCTGCTGATTTCACTCATTGACACAAGTTTAACTTCAATGCCTTTTGGCCAGGGACAAGTGCAGGATCTGGGCACAGAGTCCATCCCAGTGGGGTTAATTCCATGGGATTGCTAAGAACTTTCCAGATGTATTTGTGCCAAGCCCCCATCCTGGGCAGCTCCTGCAGCAGGGCTGTAACAGGTGGGAACAGAGGATGAAGCCTCAGCCCAGGGTTCAACCCACAGGTACCACACACAGCCCCTCAAAGGCTCTGAGATCAGACCCATCCTTCCCTGCCTCGTTCCTCACCTGCAGCACATCCCGAGGAAACCACCCCAGCCCGGAGTGCAGCCCTTCCACAGCCACCACTGCTCCCTCCCCGAGCTGTCCCAGGGCAGCAGAGCCACTGCCAGCTGTCACTGCGAGCTCAGGGACGAGGCCACCAACAGCGACCACAGGGACAACACCATGCTCAGCCAGAGCCTCCACTGCCCTGCACACAGAAACCTCCCCAGAGCTGAGACCCCAGGAATGACCCAGCACAGGGAGCCAGCTCCCTCAAACCCTGCCTGAAACAGAAACAGATCGTTCTACTCCAGCCTTTACCTGGAAACCAGAGCCTGAAGGAGTTTAAATTCAATCCACTGTAGGTGGAGACCACAGCAGAGACACAAGTGACACAAAAGTGGTTTTAAATCTCAGCCTTACACCAACCTGACAGCTGAGCCTGCTGGAAGCATCCATCCCACGCCAGCGTGCCTCGGGAACGAGTTCACTTTCCTCCTTGGACCTCTTGGGTCAGCACTGTGACACTGCCATAAGCCTGGTGTCCCAGCACAGGGAGGGCTCTGACCCATCATTAACACACCTCGGTGTCCCAGGACAGAGAGGGCTCTGACCCCTGTCATTAACACACCTCGGTGTCCCCAGCACCATGAGGGCCCTGTCATCAGCTCCCACAGGCTGGAAGGATCAGCTAGAGCCTGTGCAACACTGCAGCCTGAGGTGTGTTAAAATAAAACTCACAACCAGTCACATGCTGATTGCCTCAGGCACCTGTTAAAAGTACTTTTCTACCCTAAACCACCCTGCAGTCACACATGGCCAAGCCTCCACATCTTGAGAAGAGCCTGCAAAGTGCCCCACTAATTGTGCACATTCATCAGGGCACTCCAACGCCTTCACCCATCCATGCTGAGCATCCCCAGCATCACCACACAAAACAATGATGGTCTTCTTCACGGTCAGTCCATACATTTCCTGGAAGTCCGTGGGAAGGATCAGTTACACTGAACGCTGCACCAGCCACACTGCTGTCATTTCAGACCATTTCTGCTGAAATGCTGACACTCCTCATCACGCCAGCACAGCTACAAAGGGCTTGTGCAGTCTCCTTCACGTTAAATAATAACTGGATGTATGCTAATTGCCTTTCCTCCAGTGAACTGTCTGCATTCCCTTCCGATTTCCTGTAGCTACAAATATGATAATCAGGAGAACAAAGACTTTAGCACAGCCACCCGGGCACAGCAAATGCAGTGGAGTGTGTACGCCTGACTCCAGCAGCATCACAGAAGGCAGACCTGCAGCCTTGCTGCTCTGAGCACCCCGAGCCCACCTTCAGGAGGTGCCAACAAAGACTGGGGTAAAATCGCACATCGCAGCGAAGTTTCTCACTGTAACTTCCCGGACAATGCAGTGCCTTAGCAACGCGGCCGCTCTTAAACCAACCAATCCACCTTTAATTCCCACTTCCTCCCAAACTCTCTGGACAGCAACTTCTGGCACTCCATCAGTCCCCTTTTATCCCAGTTTCTTTTTATAAATCCAAGGTCAGGTTTCCTCTCCCATCTCATGTGATGTGCTGGACTGAAGTTCTGCCAGCGTGGTGGGTCCCCAACACTGCCAAACCCCCTCCTGCGCTCCCCTCAGCCCGTCCCGCCGCCCACCGGGCATCTCCCCGGCTCCGGCGGAGAGCAGGAGCCCAGTGGGAAGCACCAACTCTCCCAGCGGCGCTGAACGACGCCTGTTAAAAATAAAACCCCGCTGGGACCGAGTCCCCCCACCCCGGTCGCTCGGGGGTCCCGGGCCCGGCCTCGCCCCTCACCTCCTCCTCGCTCTCGCTGCGGAAGCACAGGCAGGCCGCCCGCTTCTTGTAGCCGTCCCCGTCGTAGGTGCGCGTCTGGTTGGACTTGAGCTTCATCATCCTCCGCTCCGGGGGCGGCGGGGCCGGAGGACGCGCGGCCCGGAGGGCGGGGGCGGGCGGGACCCACCGGGCGGCGAAGGACGGGGGGGCGCGGAGGGACCGCCTGCCCGCGACAGTCTCTTTCTGGGTCTCGCTTCGTGGGTCTCGCTACGCGCTGCCTCCCTTCGCCCGCCTCACCCCTGCCCTCGCTCCCGGCCGCGCCGCCGCCACCGCCCGCGCTCCGGCCACCGCCGACGACGACCGCGCCGCCATCTTGGGGCTCGCTACGCAAACGGCGTAGCGCCGCCGGGCTGGGAGGCGGCGCTGCCCCTGCGGCCTCACGACGCGCCCGCTACGCGAAGTGCGTAGCGCGGCTTCCAGAATCGCTCCCCCCTCGCCGGCGGCGCCGCCACGCCCCCGCCCCGGCTCGCGCGCTCTGCGCCAGTGGCGCACGTCGCGTTCGGGAATAGGGCGGGCGGCGCAGAGCGGCGGCGGTGGGTGTTCGGCCTTACGCGAACGGCGCAGGGGCCGGGCCGGCCGCGCGCACGTGGCCCCGCTGTGACAGCGGCTCCGCGGGGACCGCAGTACCTGCTCTGCGCCGCGCGGGGGCGCTGCAGGCACCGCGCCAGTCCCACCCCCCGGTGACACCGCGGGACCGTGTCCGTTCCCCGGTGACATCCCGTGTGTCTGTGTGTGTTTTCATCCCCGCTGCCCTGACACCGCGGGGCCATGTCCATTCTCCCCTCCGGTGACACGCGGCTGGGCATCCATTCCCCTGCCGGTGACACCGCGGGTCGGTGTCCGTGTGTCCACCGCCCCAGTGACACCGTGCGTCGGTTTCCAAGGGTCGCTCCCCTCACGCCGGTGACACCGCGGCCATCCCGGGTCCGTTACCGATTAGTCACCGGCTGCCGAGCGCCATCTGGCGGCGGGCGGCGGCCACTGCGCCACCCCCACCCGGTGCTGCCGCCAACCCCGCCCTCGGTCCCCCACAAGTGACAGCCCAGGTGACAGCACAGCGGTGCAGGACACGCGGACCCGCCCACGCGGGCTGTGTCCCCATCAGAGGGATATAGGCTGGCACAGCTGAGTTTTTCATCTGCAGCACAGCCCAGCCCCAGCCCTTCTGCAGGGCCGGAAATCAGTATGGCCCTGGGCAGATGGGAAATTGTCCTGCAATCCTCCAGGACTCACCTCCACACCCCCTAAACTTGGAGAGTTCCTGCACTAGAACCTGCATTTAGTCACTCCCAAAGTGCTGCTCCAGATGCCAAAGATGTGAGTCACACTGTGCTTCGTGAGCTCTGTTTGTGCACTTCAGACAGACACAGGCATGAACCCAGTGGCATTTTCACCTCTTTTATTATACACAAAACATAAGCACAGAGTTCTACTGCGGGGGCTGACCACGTCCACGACCGAATCCACCTCTCTGCAACAGCAAAAGCAGAGTGTTAGAAATCACAATGTCAAGTAATGACAACAAAAACGATCATCATCAAAGTTCTCTGATGGCACAGGTCAGCCAGGTGAGTGCCACCAACATCAATCCATTCCAGCCAGCTCTGTGGATCACACCTAAAATACTGCTATTTTTGAAGTATAAAACCATGGATCTCCAAAGAGCTCAGCTTGCTCTCCAACTTGTCACTGTCCTCTGCCCCACCACATCCTTTCCCCACAGCGAGCAAGCTGCCTGTGAAGGGTGACAGTTTCCAGCCCCTCTGACACCCTCAGAATCCCAAAGGCAGGACCTTCCAGCCTCTCCCACCAAAGCCTTCAAAAAAGGAAGCAAAGCTCAAATGCAAACACTCACAAATTGAAATTCCGTGGCTGCTCCAGCACCAGCCTCAGCCTTCTTGTCAGCACCAGCTGCAGAAAAAGGAGCAGTCAGTGCCTACAGAACCCCCTGCCTGGGAGCAAAGCTTTAACCATCCCACAGAACTAAAACTGGGGCTAAACACAGCAAAGTGGAAGAGCTGTAAAAGTGTGTTTGAGAGGTGCTGAACCAGGAAAACCCCCCAGCTCAGCTGGACAAAACTCCAGCACACCTCCCATCCACCCTCACATACAGACTCTAAGCTATGCCAAGAGTCTCATCTTCCCCTTTTCTCCTTGAGAGGAGTCCCAGAGCTGGGCAATTGTCCCTGAGAGGGGCAGGGGGGGCACACTCACGTGGCACGGCGCTGCGGCGGTACGTGTCCCGGTCAGCCTCGCCCCGTGTCAGCCGCGCCGGGCGCTCGCCCTCCAGACCTGCAACACAGAGCACAGCCTCAAACTCTGCTCTGCCAGGGCACAAACACAAACCTCCTGCAGCCCAAGGTGTAGAACAGCACTGGGTCTGAGAGCAGTGCTTCACCTGGGGCAGATCAGGAGAATAAACCTAAGGAGAATGGTGATTTAGTAAGGGAAACTTCACTTGAAGGGTGAAATCCGCTCAAGTGTCCCAGCTTGTGGCAGGGTGGAAGTTAAATAATGTGAGAAGTGGGTTCACAACATCATCTCAATAGTCTTCTGGTCATTAAACTAGTGCTGAATGTTATTGTTAGTAAAAATCCCAGAAATACTGAGAATCTGCCATGGTTGACAAGCCTGAGCACAGCTGAGTCCCAAAGTGCAGGACAGAATTCCGACCCCAACCTGAAACAGACCCACTGTCAGTACCCCAAATCCCCCACAGAACAGGTTCAGGACAGTAAAAGCAGATTATCTGTGGGATCTCAGATTAAAACCAGACAAAACTGCTGCAGGAACACCCAGCTGTGGTGGGACCACCTTGTCTCAGGGATTGGGACACATCCCTGGAGCCCAGGCTGGGGGTCTGCCCACCCAGGCAGGACCCACTGAGGGGCAGCTGTGCCTGGCACACCCCAGTGCCCTCCTGCACATCCACATGCATTGGTTTGGCCATAAAACCCCCAGTTCTTGTAATAATTCTTTTACTCCACCACCTCTGTGGCTCCCAGACTGCTGCTGCCTCAAGCAGGTCATCCATAGGGAAAAAACGCACCAAGTGCAGCCCTTCCAAAAATCCCTGCCCAGATGGGGCTGAGGAGGGTTCCAGCAGCAGGACAATCCTGACAGCACACACAGCTCCTCCTGCACAAACTCCAGCCAGAAGCTGCCACCCCTCCCTCCCTCCCAGCAGGGATGCAGCTCCCTTAAGCTCACTGGATAAACACAGCATCTACAGAACAAATCTTGGAACATCCAAGCAACTCAAGAGATCAAAGAAAGCAGCATATTCCCAGTTTCTCTGCAATTCCTTCCTTTGAAGCAGGTGATGCTCCCGTTTTGCTTGGCTCAGACACAAATTGCAGCAGCTGGGGGTGAACTGCCAGCACGCCCTGGCCCCAGCAAAAAAGCACAACCCATGTGATCCTCCAGAGCCAGAGCACATCTGGCTGCTCCCCCTGCACCTGGGGGTGTGGAAACCCACCAAGGGAAAATCAGAGCTGCAAGTCCAACACAGAAAAACACAGAGCAGCTGGGGTTCACCTGGAGATCACCCAGTTCAACCCCTTTCCAGGCAGGGTCACTCAGAGCAGGTGACACAAGAATGTGTCCAGGTGGGTCTGGAGAGGGAGGCCCCACACCCTCCCTGGGCAGCTGTTCCAGTGCTCTGCCACCCACGTGGAAAGGTCTCCCTCATGTTGAGGTGGAACTTGCTGTATTGTAGTTTATGGCCACTGTTCCTTGTCCTGTCATTGGGCACCAGTGAACAGATTCTGGCAGCATCTCCTGGGCATATCTGTGGGTATTTTGTCTCCTCTCCTCCATTCTAACCAGGCCCAGCTCCCTCAGTCTCTCCTCAGATAGATGCTCCAAACCCCTCAGCATCTTTGTGGGCTCTGCTGCTCCTCCAGCACGAGTTTGCTGTTAACATTTAACAACGAGCCCTGTCCCAGGAGGAGCACATTCAGTGTCCCTGGGGAAGGCAGAGTGGGGACACCCAACACAGGCCACAGGTGATGCCAGGTGGGCTCACCAGCCCTGGACAGTACCTCCTCCACATCCCCACCTCCCAGGTGTGCTCCCAGCAATCCCAGTCCCTGGGGATGGCCAATTCCCACTCACAGCAGGTCCCTGTGCGTCCCAGCTCCCCCCACCCCTCTCAGCGAACACCACTCCACTGCCAGCTGAAAAATCCACAAACCCCAACCACAATTCCTTGCTCTGCTCACAATTTCACACCCAATGCCCGCAGATCTGGCAGTGCCCTGACTGCCCAGCCCCCTGTGCCCACCCCAGCTGACCTTTGGGCCGGGGCCTGCCGGTCTCGGGGCGGCTGCGGCGCAGCGTGGCCGGGACGATCTCGGGGGGCAGGTGCAGGTAATCCCGCAGGTACTGGATGCCCTCGTTGGTCAGGTACCAGTAGAAGTGTCTCCAGGCAAACTGCTCCTTCACGTACCCTCGGGACTTGAGGGACTGTGGGGAGAGCTCCCAGTTACTCCCAGTTCCTCCCAATCACTCCCAGCTCCTCACAGACATCGGGGTTCAGCAGGGCAGAGGGGAACAGGGACAGGAACAATTCACACGCAGGGGACACCAGGCAGCACCACCCCAGGGACCCCCATTCCCATGCCCCTCTCTCCCCCTCTTATCTCTCTCCTTCACTGAAGCAGCTTCTCTGAGCACAGACTTTTTACTAGAACAGGCAGTCAAGACTAAACAGCTGTTTTCAAACTACAGATTTAACTCAAAGATGTACATTTCACCTAAACCAAAATGGATTTCTTCTCTGCAATATTTCTACTCCGTCTCACCCCCAGGCCCTCCCACCTGCATGGCTTTCATGACGTGCAGGTTGGGCACGTTCTTGTCCACCAGCTCAGGGTGCTTGGGCATGTGCACGTCCTTCTTGGCCACCATCACGCCCTCCTTGAACAGCAGCTCATAGATGGCGATTCGGTTCTTCTTGGGCATCAACATCTGCACAGGGCACACAAACGGGGCTCGGTGACATTCGGGTACCAACACCTGCACCGGGGACAGCCATCCCGGTGCCCCCCGAGCTGCCCCGGGACGCGCTTCCCGGGAGGGAAAACCGAGCACTCCTAGCTTATGCTCCTTAAATCATCCCGCGCACACCGGGCACAGCGGGGCCAGAGCCATGGCTCGGGGCAGCCCCGCCATGGATGCTGTTGGTGCTGCCGTTAAGTCAAACTGAACTCGGGAACCGGGAGCCGTGGGAGCCTCTCGCCCCTCCGGAAGCCGGAACCGACTCCGGCAGCGCCCCCAGCACGGGAAATCGGCTACGGGCGGCGCTCCCGGACCCGCCGAGCCCGGGGCTCTCCGTGCTCGGCATGACTGAACCCCCGCGGATCACAGACCACCCCCCGGCAGCGCCCGGGCCGGGAGACCCCGGTGCCAGCGCGGGACATCCCGTACCACCCCACGGCCCGGCGCCCCCAATCCCTCCCTCCCTGCACGGCCGGGCTGGAGCCCCGATGGCAGAGGTGCCCCGAGGGGGGGTCCAGGCCCCGGGATGGCGGCGATGCGCGGCCGATGGCCCGAGCGCGGCCTCACCGTGGCGGCGGCGGCGGGGCCCGACCGGAAAGGACTGCGCGTGCGCCGGACCGCCGCTTCCGCCGCGCCAAGGCCCCCGGCGGCGGGGGTGGCCGCGGCACTGCCTGGGAACGGGCGGCCCGCGGCGGTGCCTGATGGGGACAGCGGGAGACCCCTGCTCCCTCCCCACCCGTGTCACCCTGAGCCGTGACATCCCCGCACGTCCCCAGCCGTGCCATCCTCGTGTCACCCCCAGCCGTGACATCCCCGCCCGCCCCCAGCCGTGCCATCCTCGTGTCACCCCCAGCCGTGACATCCCCGCACGCCTCCAGCCGTGCCATCCCCGCATATCCCCAGCCATGACATCCCCGCACATCCCCAGCCGTGCCATCCCCGTGTCACCCGCAGCCGTGCCACCCACAGCTCCCGCCGTGCCCGGTGTCCCTCGGAGCGGGGCTGTGACGCCCTGCCCGGGATCCCGGAGATCCGCGGGTCTCAGCCCAGGCCGAGGGCTCGAGGCTCCCGGAGCACCGGAGCGCTCCGCTCCCCTCACACCGGCCCGGGAGCCGCGGTTCCCCCGAGCGGGGCTCTCGTTCCCGAAGGGTTTCACTGCAGCCGTGTCCCCTCGGGCACACCCCGTGTCCCCCCGGCCCGTTCTGTCCCGCCCGGTTTGGGGGTTCGAACCCCCGGGAGCGAACGGAGCAGCTCCGGGGGAGGGGGACACGTCCCGAACACGGCGGGCACCGGGCACCCCGGGGCAGCGGAGGGGGGCAGCATGAGGGGCGGGGGGACCCCCGGTGCCCCGGGGCTCATCGCCGTCCCCTCGGCGGGCGCGCTGTCACCTTGCGCGGCCGAGGAGCCGCCGCGCCGGGCCGGGGATTGGTCGGCTAAAAATGCCGCCCTAATCTCCGAGCTGATCTTTACCCCCTCCCTCCGCCCCATCTGCCGCGACCTGCCCGCGATGCGCAGCGCCGGCCCCGGGAGAGGCTCCGCCGCTGTCCCCGCGGCCCCGAGGTACGGCCGGCGGGGCGGGCGGGGGACTCGGGGCTGTCCCGGGGGGCGCGGGGCTGTCCCGGGGGTCACGGGGCTGTCCCGGGGGGCACAAGGCTGTCCCGGGGGGCACAGGGATGCCGGGCAGCGGGGCGCTGTCACAGCGCTGTCCCCGCCGCTGTTTGAACCGGGTCCGCGCCCGACCCGGTTTAAGTGATTCCCAACTCGTGCCGGACCGTGCCGGGCGGGGAACGGGAGGGATCGAGGGATGCACCGCGAGGAGCTGCCCGGTGCCAGCCTGAGGCTTTGCTGCCGTTGTCATCCCCTCCTTTTCTTCCTTTCGCGGGCACCATGGACGGAGCTGGGGCGAAGCTCCCGCAGGGTGACCCCAAGGATGCTGCGACAATTGCGGCATCGCCCCGGCCCGTCCCGTGGGGCAGGAGCTGTCCCTGCTGGCTCGGACGCGCTGCAGGCGCTGTCGCTGTCCGTGCCTCTGCTGCAGCAGATCACAGCTCCTGCACCTCCCGCCTCGGAAATGGCAAAGCAAGTGCTTTGCTAAACGGATTAGAGCTCTCCCGGCAGCCTCCCCGGCTGCTCCCGCATCCCTCGGCCCCCGCGTCGCCTTCCCCGGGCAAACCCCAGCCCTAAGCCAAGCAGAGATCAGGCACTGCGGCTCCCTGACCCCAAAACCCCGCCTGAAACCCCGAGGGTCCTTCTCCCTCCAGGGGTTTTGTGTTCCTTTTTGGAGGAGCGCAGAGAAAATCGGGGAATTCACCCGGCAGCGGCTCGGCCGGAGCTGGAGGTGCTGCCCTGCCCCGGGGTCCGCACTGATCTGTACCCCCCTGGCCTCTTTCTCTCCCTCCTCTTCCTCCTCCCGGCGTGTGCGGCCGCCGGAGGGGCTGCGGCAGGACGGGAGCGGGACTGAACCGTACAAGGATTGAGGGAACTGAGCCCAAGCAGTGGCAGGGACCGACAGTGACGTGCACAAGGGAAGGGACATCAGCAAAGCGTGTCAGCCCCGACCGGGGCCACGTCCTGAGCCCAGAGCCTGGGCTGGGCTCTGTGTTGGATCCCCCTCGCTGGGAATGCCCCGTCCCCAGCCGTGCTGCTCCCTGCCCGGGCACGAGGATGGAGCCTGGCACGGCTCTCCTCCTGGCACAGACTTTGTCCCGGGGGTGCCAACCTGGCCGGAGTTTGTGCAACACCTCGAAGGCAAACTCCGGACCTGCTGAGCTGCTGCGGATGCTCCTGGAGGAGGAGGACAGGCCGCATCCAGCCCGCAGCTCGCAGGGGCGGCCAAGGCAGTGTCCGTCTGTCCCCGGCGTGGCACAGCAGGCGGGGCCGGGGGCAGCGAGTCCCAGCAGCGCTGTGCCCCGGGTGGAATGTGCGGGCTCCTCGGGCAGCTGCCTGCAGCCAGCCCCACGCTGCTTGCCAGGAAAAAATGGAGCCTTTATGTGCCTGCCCCAGCCCCTTCCCCGGAAGGGCTCGGAGGATGCCCCGGCCGGTCGCAGGCAGACAAGAGGGGAATTGTTTCGGTGGGATTTGGGTTTCTGGGAGCACCTGCCCCGCGCGGGGCCCTCCACAATGGCTGCCTGTCTGCCGCAGAGCCGCCAATTATCCTCCGCGGCTAATTAGAGATGCAAAGTAGCGCTTGCATTCTCCCAGCTCCCCGGAGGGCTCCTGGGACCGGCGGCACATCCGCAGCGGCGACGCAGCCCGGGCATGGGGCGAGCGTGGGGCACCGGCCCCATCCGCCCCCCCAGCCGCAGCTGCCGCTCTGCCCTGCCCTGGAAAGAGGCTCTGGAGGGCAGGAATGGGCTCAGGATCCTCGGTGCCCTCTGCCCCCATCCACACCAGCCTTCCCTAGACCGCCCATGGGCTCTCCCAGAAACAGCTGAGCCCCATAACTCGGGAATCTGCCGGGATTTAGGGAGCACATTTCCCCTCCTTGCTGGGGAAGCAGACGGGAGCTGGCTGTGCTCAAACCCCCCCCGTTCGTGCGAGGGCCGGCACTCCTGCCTGGCTGATGGGCAGGCGGCTGATCCCTGGTGGCATCTCTTCATTCCTGCCTGCTCTGCCTCGCCGGGATCACGGTGTGGGCTCATGTGCTCTGACTCCTCCGTTTGTGCTCACGGAGCTGTAATTCCAGAGAGGCAAGTGGCCCCATAAATCAGGGCTTATTTCCTGCCAATACCGTCTGCTGCTTCCCACAAGGAAACTCATTTAGAGGAGGAGAAGTGACTTACCACTGCAAACAGTAAACGGTGGGATGGTGAGAGCCGGGGAAAAGTTTGTCGTGACCGAGTTTTTGGTGAAGGAACTGAGGAGGCAGAGCTCCCACCTGCTCCCTGCGTGGAACAGCCCAAGCTGCAGGGAAGGGGACCTGAGTTGGTGCCACCTGCACAGACCACAGAGCTGGTGGCAATGTCTCTTTGCACTGGGGAGCCCTCCCAAGTCATTGAGGTCCCCCTGCCACCATCCTGGAGAGCGTTTGTCACCTCATGTTTAATGCCAAGGACATTTTCCCCTCTGCAGCAGGGATGCTGTCAGGGCAGTTGGGACATCCCAGTGGTGACCCTGTGCTGAGAGCTGCCAAGTCACTGCTTGAAAGGACCATGGGCAGAGATATTCAGCACCCTCTGGTTCCTCACCCTGAAACACCAGCAGGCAAAGATCCCCTGCTCCGGAAGGAAACACCATCATCCCACTCCTGCTTGGGACTGGGGACATTAAACCCCCGGGGTCTCAGGGTGTGAAACCTTCCTGGGGACATTCTGTGTGGCCAGGAGCTGTGCTGGCTCGGGTGGCACGGAGCTGCCAGGGGCCGGAAGGCAGGCGGGCTGGAGAGCCCCACCGAGCTTCATTAGGCAGTCCGAGGCGCTTGTCAGGGGAAAGCTGAGCCGGCGTCGGAGGCCGGCAGAGCCCCCCGGGACCGTGTCGCATTCTCTGGGCAACCCGATCCCGGCGGCAGCGGCCCCGGCAGCCTCATTACTGCGGCTTCTGCAGCGGCTTCGGTTACTCGCCTGGACGCTCTCGTCTCCTGCTGGCTTTTAATTTCCCTGACATCCCCCGCGAGCGGGGGGATGCAGGCGCAGTGTCGGGGAGCCTGTCATCACCCCCACCCGCATCCCGCCTGCCTCCCGACGGCTTCCAGCCCCCTCTGCCCCCGGGAATCCCATCCTGTCACAAGCCTGGTGACCCCGAGCATGAGCCCCGGGGCTTGGGAAGAGGCAGATGGGCAGATGGCAGTGAGGGGGAGCTGCCCTGCTCCCCTCCAAGAAGCCTTGGGGTGTTCAGCACCCTCACCCCCTTCCCCAGCCCTGCCGGGGGGAAAAGACTGTTCCTGATTCTCTTGCCAGCCTGTTCCCAGCTGGCACATTTGGCAAGGAGGCGGCACCGGCTGCCTCTCCGAAGGCGTTTTGGGGTGTTTGTTCCTGCAAAAGCTGTGGCTCAGCCCCAAAACCCCCCTGCATCCGCAGGGGTGACAGAGAGGCCGGGTCAGCAGCGGAGGGAGGGCATGGCTCTGTCCCGTCCCGTGCAGGAGGCACAACGACCCCCGGGGTAGCAGGACCAGGAACACCGAGGGTGTCCCCAAAGAGCACCCCCGCCTCATAACCCGGGGAAAACGAGTCCTCTCAGGCCCTAACAGAGCCCGGGACCAGACCCCGCCATCGCTCTGCCGTGGCATCCACCCCCCCGGGCTGTGTCCCGGGCCGCGGTCCCCGCAGTGGGGCGGCCCCGGGGGGTGCCCTGGGCGGGAGTCTGGGGCCGGGGGGTCCTGCGGGGGCTGGCGGCAGTGCGGAGCCTCGGGGTGGGTGCGGACGCGGGGATGGGGGGGGTCCATTCCCCCCCTCCGCCCCCCCCGGATGATTTTCGCAGCAGCGGCTCCATCCCGGTTGCCATGGCAACGGGCGGCTCGGGCAGGCGCGTGCCCGCGGCCGTGCGCGCCGCCGCTGCCCGGCGGGAGCGGAGCGAGCGGAGCGGAGCGAGCGGAGCCCCGGCCCCGGCCTCGGGCCCCCGGCCCCCCCGGCCCCCGGCAGGTGAGCGCGGCCCCCGCGGGGACAGCCGGGTCCACTGCGGCGACGAGGTGAGGGACGCCCGGTCCCTTGCGGGGATGGGGTGCGGGATGCCGGGGTCCCTTGCCGGGATGGGGTGAGGGATGCCCGGGTCCCTTGCGGGGATGGGGGGATGGCAGGGGGCTTGCTGTGCAAGGACCGGGCAGTAAGGCATGGCTTTGCACCCCCCGGCAGGACACAACGTCCCCCGATCCCTTCTGCAAGCCAGGGAGGCTGGGGGGCATATGACCTTCACCCCCTCCGTGTGTCCAGTGGGGTGCTGGGGACAGGGACACCCCTTCTGCAATGCTGCCGCAGTCCCGGGCTTGTGCCTCAGTTTCCCCATCTGCAAATAACGGGGTGAACTTGTGCTGTCCCTGTCACCGCTGTCCCCCTGCCCAAATAAACACCTTACCCCACCACTGACCCCCCTCCTTTCAGCCGTGTCACCTCAGCTTCTCCCATGCTGCTCCCCCCAGCTCCCCACTTTCCCATCCCCTCTGCTTCCCCACCACAGACGGCTGAAATTCCACTGTCCCTCCAGCTCCCCTGCTCCCAGCAGCCCCATTTGCCTCCTGTCACCACCAGCCCCGGGTCCATCCCCCCGAGGCTCAGGGGACAGGACCCCCGTGGCAGCACGTGACGCTCCGTGTCCCGTCCCTGCTGCGGGGGGATGGCACCGCTGTATCCTCCACCACCCCTGTTTGCCACTTCTGGCTTTAATTGCAAACCTCATCTTTGGATTTCTGCCTAAACCCGGCTCCCGGGACTGCACAAATCCCTGCTCGCTGTCCGAGCCTTGTTTACCACAGCAAGGATGAGGCAGAGCTGCGGAGCTGGGCAGCCAGAGCAGCCCCCAGCTGAGGCTGAGCCCCCTCTCCCTTGCCCAGGCCTGAGCACATGCAGGGTGTGGGCAGTCCTGCTGCTGCTGCCCCTCCAGGGATCCCCATCCACGCTCCCCATCCGCATTCCCGGCACATCCGCTGTCCCTGAGCTGGGCTGCAGGCTCCCCTGGAGAAACACTTGCGTTATCTGCAAACGCCAAGCAAGCTTCCCGAAATTTTTTGCACAAGGCTCCTAAAATCCCCAGAAGATTAATGAGTGCCCTGAGCAGGGAGGTTTTGGGAGCTCAGGGGGAAGGGGAAGGTCTCTGCAGAGCTCACATGAGCTGTGAAGCCGATCCCTGCCAGGGCTTGGAGCAAATGCATCTCCCCTGGCTACTGCAACCTGGTAGCACCTGGCCCCCGGCAGCCTCCCCGTCTGTGCGCAGGACACGAGGCTCGTGGTGCTGCTCCTGGACCACTGAACCTCCTCTCTGGTTTGGGGGAGCCCACGAGCCCTGACCCCACAGGGTCCAGCAGGCCTCAGATCCCCCCATCAATGCAGATGAACCTGATGGAAACAAGGAGGCTGCCATGGGCACATTCCACCCAGGATTCCTTGGAAAAGTGGCTCCCAGGAGTTTCCCACCATTACCAACGTGCCTCCTCCAGGGTCCTGCTGCCCTTGCAGCCACCTCATGCCCTGCTGGGTCCTGGGCATCCCCATGGTGCTGCTCTGGCTGAAATCTCGTGGGGAATCACCCACCATTCTGGGTTTGGCTCTTTGCCCAAGGGCTCCAGCCCTGCTCGTGTTGCAGCCAAAGGGGTTTTGCCAGGGAATGCAGGAGGGGCCCTACACGAGCCTGCTCCCATGGAGACGGTACCCTGGAAGGGCCCAGGCTCACCACCTGGCTGGCACTGGGCTTGGTTTGATGATGAGAGGGCAGGATGGGTGCTGAGGCTGCTCAGCCCTGAGCCCTGGGCTCTGCCAGCGTGAATCAGCAGCACCCACTTAACCCTTTCCTCACAGGGTCCCCGTGGGGCCACGCTTCAGCCACACCACAGCCAAACCTCTCCAGACTCCCTGGCTCCCTGAGCTCTGACCCCTGCCAGCCCCAGGAGCATTTCCCAGCCCCATGGGACACACAGACCAGCCCTGGGGTGGGAATCCCACAGCCACTCAGCTGGGTCAGACTGAGCAGCAAACCAGGCACAGCTCCTGCAGCTGCAAAGCCTCTTGTGACACACGTCGGTGTCACGGGTTCTCCCTGGGACCTGCTGCTGTGCCTTGGCCACTTCAGCCCCCAAAGGTGGCCACTTCAGCCCCCATGTGCAGCCACCTCAACCCCTGTGTGTGGCAGCACATGGGCGCTGGTACCCATGGAGGATGCAGCACAGCAGCCCCAGCATCTCCCACGATGGGAAATACTGCTGCCAGGCTCTCTGGACCTCCTTGGCTGAATCCATTTGTCTTTGCCATAAGTGGGCACAGTGGTGCATCACCGTGGCATTGGCTCTGCAGCTCGAAATGGACCCTCAAGCAGCCCTGTGCTAAGGGAGAGCAAATGACCTTTCCTGTGGCCAAAAGCCCGAGGCCCAGCCTTGGATTCCCACAGACCATTACAGCTCCCAGTGTGGCTTCCCCCCTGCCCTGGATGCTCTCAGCAAGGGTCACTCACCCACTGCCCTCCCAGCAATGGGGCTCACACCTGGTGTGAACCTCCTGCATGGGGACAGGTATGGGGACAGGTGTGGAGACACCATCTCTCCTGTGCTCTGCTCCTCTGCTTGAAGTGCGTCTGCCACCGTCCTGCCTTAGCCAGGGGCTCTTGGCAGCAGAGGAACCTGCCCCAGAGGCTCTGCAGCCATTCCTGCCCCTGGTCCCCACCAGGCTCAGCCAAGATGCCCAGGGGCAGGAGTGTGACATCCCCATCCCCTGATCTTGGCTGCAGGAGAGATGCTGGGTCTAGCACAACAAACACACCTGGAGAGAGCAACCTGGGGACAGGGGGCAGCAGGACTGGACTGTCCCACCTCGCTGGGGACTGGACTCTGCCAGCCAGGGCTCTGCCATGGGGATGTGGGCAGCTGCCCATGCCGTGCCCGCGGTGTCAGCAGCACCAGCCTCTGCATTGCAGCAGCCTCCAGCCTGCACAGGGCCACGGCCACCGCCTGGCCCGCACAGAGGGCAGAGACCCCCCTGCAGCAGCAGCAGGAGCTGCCTGGAGGGTGAGGAGAGCTGTGTCAGTGCCCAGCACCGAGCGTGCTGACAGCAGAGACGCAGCGGGGCCGCTTCTGCAGGAGCAGCAGCCCAAGGGCACGTGGAGCAGGAGCTGGGACAAACTCCACTGTCACTTGATGCCAAACGCTCTGTGGCTTCTCCCTGGCAGCTCTGCGGAGGCGAGGGGCTGCAGCAGAGCCCCCCAGGCCCAGGGTGCCCAAGCAGCAGCGCCTGGCTGGGGCTGGCAGCTCTCCACGCCGCAGCTCGGCCGCCGGCTCTGCAGGCGCCAGGCATCACCGCCGGCTGCCCTGATGCGAGGTGATGGGCTGTGCTGGCAGGGCCGGGGGCTGGCAGGGGCTGGCAGGGGGCTGGCAGGGGGCTGGCACGTGTGGCACAGTCGGCCGAGGCGGCCTGGCACGGTGGGGCACACACACGTGCGGGGATGGTCATGCGTGGGGGTGCGTGGCGGGAGCGTGGCGCCGAGGCAGCAGCGTTGGCTGGGAAGTGATGCAGAGCCAAAAATAACCCCCAGGCTGCGGCTCGGACCAGGTAGAGGCTCGGAGAGGGAGCTGCAGCAGCCACGTCCGCAGTGCCCCCTGGCATGAGTGGCTCGTGGGGCAGCCGGGGCTGGCACTGTACCCGTGGGTCCTGGGGTACACCCAGCCATGGGTGTGCTCCCTCCCTGCTGTCCCCATCCCAGCCTGGCACACTGAAGCTGTCACCCTGAGGGTGCCCTTGCCATGCCATGCAGCAAAACCCAGGGCACAACACCCTGTGCCTGCAGCTTTCAGGGGGGATGATGCACACAGCACCTGCAGGGTCCCTTGGGGCTGTGCCACCACGTGCTCTGTCACCACTGCAGGTGCACCAGGGCAGCCTGCTGGGGTGGGGACAGTGCTGTGGTGCCAGGCAGGAGCAGTGGTGGCACTGTGGGTGCCAAGGACAATGGCCATGCTGTGGGTGCCAGGCAGCAGTAGTGTTGGCGCTCTGGGTGCCAGGCACTGGCAGTGGTGGTGCCATGAATGCCAGGCACAGTGCTCCTGTGGGTGCCAGACAGTGGCAGTGGCTGTGCTGTGGGTGCCGGGAGGAGTGGTGGCAGCGCTGTGGGTGCCAGGCAGGGACAGTGGCCATGCCATGGGTGCCAGGCACAGTGCTCCTGTGGGTGCCAGGCAGTGGCAATGGCCGTGCTGTGGGTGCTGGGAGGAGTGGTGGCAGCACTGTGGGTGCCAGGCAGTGGCGGTGGCAGTGCTGTGGGTGCCAGGCAGGGACAGTGGCAGTGCAATGGGTGCTAGGAGGAGTGGTGGCAGCACTGTGGGTGCCAGGCAGCGACGGTGGCGGTGCCGTGGGCGCCAGGCAGGCGCGGGCGCTGCGTGCTGCCAGCTGCGGGGGGACCCTGCTGTCCCCCACCCATCTGCGTCTCGGCGGCTGAGCGAGGGACAGTCACGCGTTTATTTTTAACCGTCTGGGGAGGGTGGAGGGGATTGGTGCCTCCCTGGTTATATCACTAAATCCCTGCCGGGCCCTGTTACTTCCAGCACAGCGAGCCCTGCGCCGTGCTCCAGTAACTGTTTCAGGTCCCCGTTCTCCTGGGGCCATGCCCTGCCCCGGCCCGAGGACACCTCAGAGCCAGCTGTGCACACAGCTGGAGAGCGTGGGCACTCACCAGTGCTCCCAGCCCTGCCCTCCTACCCCACCATGGGGCAGAGCACAGGCCTCCCTCTTCCCTTTCCACCTCCCCAAGGAAGGGATGGTGTGAGAGGTTCACAGCCACATCCCTCTCAGCCCTTTTGAAGACAGGGCAGGAGGAAATTTGAGCTGTTCATGGCCATCTTGTCCCCATCCCGGTGGAAGATGCCATGCAGGATAGGCCCAGTGCTTTCCTGTGGAAACACTCTCCAAATCCAGGTCAGGATGGGGATGATGAGGAGGACGCCTAGGAGACGGCCACCACAGTCCTTGCTCTGTCCCCGTGCAGTGCCACCCCCAGCCACCGGCCCCCTCCCAGCCCTCAGCAAAACAACCAAGGGTTAAGCCACGCAGCAGGGCCACGTGGCACTCCGGGGATGCCGTTTTTCTGAAGATCAGGACGGATTAGGGTGAAATAGCAGGACGAGAATTTCTTGGGCGGCGCATCCCCTGACCCTGCCATGGCCCCTCGCCCAGCAGCTCCCAGTGCTGAGCCAGGCTCTGCCCAGTGAGCTCCCACTGTGCTGCTCCCCGTGATTCCCTCCCAGCACCCTGCCCAAACACTCTGGGGGTGTTTGGATGGCACCAAGTGGGTGGTGGGCACTGGAGGAGCCTGTAGGTCCAGAGCTGGAGCAGGCACTGTCCCCATGGCTGCGCCCTGTACCTGGATGCTTGTCCCACAGAGCTGTTGGCAGGGGGAATGGGGGTCCCCTGCACGCCCTGTGACTCCCCTCTCCTGTTCCCTCAGTGCATGAGGCTGGTGTTTGCCCAGGAAAGCCCCAGCGCCTGCGGGAGCCATGTCGGGTTCCTATGATGAGTCGGCATCGGCCGCCGAGGAGACAACCGACAGCTTCTGGGAGGTGAGTGAGTCCCGGCCATCCTCTCCTCCCACGGACCCCACTGCCACTGTCACTGCACCCCACAGTGTCCTCTGGCCTGGGGGCTGCCCTCCCTCCTCTGCCTGAGGGCATCCCTGCTGTGGTGGCCCTGCCCAAGGTCTCAATCTCAGCTGTCCCTGAATGACAGAGGGGTTGGAGGGAGCTGGATTTGAGCAGCCCCAACCCAAAGCTCCATCCCTGAACCCCCAAACTGCCAATTGGCGCTTCCCCTGTAGCCACCCCAGGGCAGCTGGGGCTGAGCCAGGCGGGGTGGCCACAGCCCCCACAGCTGCCTGTCCCCGTGGCCATGCCAGGTGGGGAACTACAAGCGCACAGTGAAGCGGATCGACGATGGGCACCGGCTCTGCAATGACCTCATGAACTGCGTGCACGAGCGGGCCAAGATCGAGAAGTCCTACGCCCAGCAGCTCACCGACTGGTCCAAGAGGTGGAGGCAGCTCATTGAGAAAGGTACCACAGCTTCCCCACAGGAGGCTTTCCCCAGGACAGCTGGGTGTGCAATCACAGCTTCACCTGGCAGGAAAGGAGGGGGTGAGGGCAGTGGTCTGACCCCCAGGTGTCCCCTTGGCCCCCAGGTCCCCAGTATGGCAGCCTGGAGAAGGCGTGGGCCGCGATCATGACGGAGGCGGACAAGGTGAGCGAGCTGCACCAGGAGGTGAAGAACAGCCTCCTGAACGACGACTTCGAGAAGGTCAAGAACTGGCAGAAGGACGCCTACCACAAGCAGATCATGGGCGGCTTCAAGGAGGCCAAGGAGGCTGAGGATGGCTTCCGGAAAGCCCAGAAGCCCTGGGCCAAGAAGCTCAAGGAGGTGAGAGAAGCACAGAGTGTCCTGGGGAAATCCTCTGTCCCCAGGTCCAACTCTGTGTCCGCAGTCCAGGCTGGGAGAGACATGTGGCACCTCCCCACAGGCAGAGGGGTTGGCAGGGGGCTGTGACCACTACTCTGATGTCCCTTCTGTGTCCTCCCCACAGCTGGAGACAGCCAAGAAAGCCTATCACCTGGCATGCAAGGAGGAGAAGCTGGCCATGACCCGTGAAGCCAACAGCAAGGCAGATCAGTCCAACACTCCTGAGCAGCAGAAGAAGCTCCAGGACAAAGTGGAAAAGTGCAAGCAAGACGTGCAAAAGGTGTGAAGCACTGCCCTGTGCTGGACACATGGGGCACTGGGCAAGGGAAACCAGAGGAGATGGCCATCACACCCCTTTCTCCACCATCAGTTCCCATTTTCCCAACCCTGTGCTCCTGGAGGATAAGGACTTGCAGGCAGTGCTCAGGGGAGTGTGAGCTGGGCAGGGATTTACCCCACTTTTGGGGGCTGATTCCACCCACTGAGACTCCTGGCTCAATTTGAGCTCCCCAGCTCTGGTGACCCCCAAACCAGACCTCTCAGCACCCTGAAATAGCCTCTGAGGTGCTCGAGGTACCACCAGGGTCCCTCCTGTGTTTTTGCAGACTCAGGAGAAGTACGAGAAGGTGCTGGACGAGCTGAACAAGTGCACCCCGCAGTACATCGAGAGCATGGAGCAGGTGTTTGAGCAGTGCCAGCAGTTCGAGGAGAAGAGGCTCAACTTCCTCAAGGAGATGCTGCTGGACATCAAGAGGCACCTGAACCTGGCTGAGAGCAGCAGGTAGGGGCAGCAGATCCTGGCCATGATGGTCACCAAGAGGTACCAGAGTGGCAGGAGGCTGTGCGGGCGCCTGGCACCCCCTGGTGGCTTGGAGGACCCACAACCTGTCCCCAGTGACACATCCTGGGCCTGTCCCTGTCCCACGTTGTCCCCAGGGCTCCATCCTGACCCACAGCCTCCCAAACACGTCTTTCCCCACAGCTACGCCAACGTGTACCGGGAGCTGGAGCAGACCATCCGCATGTCGGATGCACAGGAGGACCTGAGGTGGTTCCGCAGCACCAGCGGCCCCGGGATGCCCATGAACTGGCCCCAGTTTGAGGTGAGGCTGGGCACTCTGCCAGGGTGCTGGCAGCTCTGCAGGACAGCCGGGTACTCAGGGTTGGTCACTCTGTGCTTGCAGGAGTGGAACCCGGACCTGACGCACACGATAACGCGGAAGGAGAAGCAGAAGAAGGGCGAGGGGGTGGTGACCAACGCCAGCAGCGCAGGCGACACAGGCGCTCAGGCGGGCGAGCGCGGGAGGTGAGGGCCGGAGTGAAGGGGAGAGGAGAGGCACAGCCTGTGAGGGGCACAGACTGCGAGGGGCACAGACTGTGAGGGGCACAGACTGTGAGAGGCACAGCCTGTGAGGGGCACAGACTCTGAGAAGCACAGACTGTGAGAGGCACGGCCTGTGAGAGGCACAGATTGTGAATGGCATGGCATGTGAGGGGCATGGCCTGTGAGGGGCACGGCCTGTGAGGGGCACAGACTGTGAGAGGCACAGACTCTGAGGGGCAAAGACTGTGATGGGCACAGCCTGTGAGAGGCACAGCCTGTGCCTGTGCAAGCATTTGGGGACGCAGGATGTCCTCGGTGACAGCCACCCCTCCCTCTCCTCCCAGCGTGAGCAGCCATGACCGCGGGCAGACCTACAGCGCTGAGTGGTCCGATGATGAGGGCAGCAACTCCTTCAACACCAGCGAGGCCAACGGCGGCGCCAACCCCTTCGACGAGGAGTCGGCAGGGAAGGGCGTGAGGGTGCGGGCTCTGTACGACTACGACGGGCAGGAGCAGGATGAGCTCAGCTTCAAAGCAGGTACGGTCCCTTGCCAGTGCCAGGTAGGATGGGGCTTGTCTGCTGGAGCTGTGGGGGTGAAATCCCTGCAATAATTTCTGGGTTGGCCCAGCCCTTCAAAGAGTTGAGATGTCAGAAAGAGGAAGGCAGAAGCTGAGCCCAAAGAGAGAAGGGGCAGGAGCAATGGAAAGGGACAGGGCACGTGAGGGCTCATGAGTCACCCCTTGCCTTTCTATCCTACAAACTGGTGTGCCCAGGACGAGTCCTGCAAACCCCCAGCAGCTCCATCCCAGGGAGAAAAAGGGGGTGGGAGAATTTCCAGCACCTGCAATGAGCTCTTCCCTTCCACCTTCCTCTCCAGGTGATGAACTAACCAAACTCGGTGAGGAAGACGAGCAGGGGTGGTGCAAAGGGCGCTTGGACAACGGGCAGCTGGGGCTGTACCCCGCCAACTACGTGGAGGCAATCTAAGTCTTGTGGTGTGCTCCTCGTCACCGTCAGCAGATAAATCCACCCTCCGTTGTCTCCATCTCTCCACCAGCCAACCAGCCATTCTGCCGTCTGGTCCTTCACTCCTCACCCTTAGAGATTCAGACATATTTTCCGACCAAGCTTTTATTTTTTTAAGAGTTGTCTCCGAAGAGTATTTTGCATAGTCGCTTTCTTCTAAGATAACGTGAAGCGAAAGATGACGTTGTCCGTTCGTCTACGTTAGTTGAATATTTTTTTTTTTTGAGCGAAAAGCCGATACCTCAAGATCTTAAAGCCCAACCAGTGAGAGCTCCTGATTGGTTGGTTTTTAAAGATACTGAAATCATGAGCCGCCTTCTGATTGGCTGGAACTGTTCCGAAACGCACGGCGCCGAAGCTCCTGGGACCAACCAAATTCATCCCAGAAAACCAAGAGGGATTGGAGTCTGACTCCGTTGGTTGTTTTTTTTTTGGTGTTTCCATGTTCTCCCCAGTTCATCCTCCCGCCCCGAGGAAGGGGGTGAATGCTTCCTTCAGCCCCGTGGCCATCCTTGAGATGCCCAGGTGAGGTGGGACCAGCCCCACCATGGAGCTTGCTGGTATCTCCTCAGCTTCCTCCTCCTCCTCCCGGCTGGGCTCTCAGCACACCTGGAGCGGGCGGAGGCTCCCGAGCCGATGCCCAGTCTGTGCTGCCTGCAGGGAGCAGCATCGCCCTTCGGGTGGGCAGGTATCCAACGCACACCAGATCCCGGTGAGATGGCCCTAAAATCCAGCGCTGTCCAGAGAAGGACCCACCAGGGCCCGGTGCTGCTGGAAGCAGCTTCATGCACAGCCTGGGATGGCGAGGATTGCCTTGGGTACTGCTGGGCACGGTCCCCATCCTCCCCTTCATGAAGAGAGGCAGGAGCAGAGCAGGGACGGGGGATGAGCATCGTCCGGCCTTGCAGGAGCTGCAGCCCAGGAGGAGGGCTCAGGATACAGCCCAGGCAGAGCAGCTGCCCGGCAAAGACGGCCGAAATCAAGACACGGCAAGGCAGGGGAATGGCCGCAGACTCTGGTCTTTGCTTGTCCCCACCGAGCTCTACCCCTCCTCCCCTGGGCTCTGTCCCCAGCCCCGCAGCTCCTGCGGCTGCTGCCACCACCCCAGCCCCTGCCTCGGGCGCGTTTGCCATCCCCAGCTCTTCCTACAGATCATCTCTCATTTCTTTCCATACCATCACCCTTAGCAGCATCAATGCCATCGGCTTCCCGCACGCTCCTCCTGCTCCTTTCCTGCCCCCTCCGTTGGTTCGTGAATTTTTTGGCCCCAGGGATCCCGTGTTCTCGTGGATGCAGGGGAAGCACCGTGTGCTGGGCACGGTGGGCGGGAGCCATCCAGCCCCTGCCAGGTACCGGAAAAAAAACCCACACAGTCAGAAAAGACCCAACCGACCACCTGTCTCAGCAATGCACCCTGGTTTTTGTACATTGATTGTGTAATTTAAGAAGTATATATATAATATATATATCTCTCGTGATTGTATTTCCGTGGATACAACAACAAAAAGCAGCAAGAGAAAATAACCGAGCTCTGTCAGCGTCCTTGGCTCTGGGGTCTCCTTTGCTGTGCGTCTGTCCCGCCCCGGGGGGGTGGCTGAGGTGGTTGTGGACCCCCAGGTAGTGACACCCCCTCCCCAAGGTTTTGGGGTGCAGCAGGATGGGGATGCATTGCTGGGGGGACAAAGGGAGCAGCCGCTGCCTTCGGGGACTCCTGTGCCACTGCAGGACAGAGCCTTGGGACACCCATGGCGGGGCTCGAGGGGATGCAGGTTTGGGGGCTGTTCCAAGCCCCAGCCCTGACCCAGCGCTCTCCTGAGCCTGTGAAAGCAGGGTGATGTCACCCTCTGCCCTCCCTCACCCTGCCAGGGTGGGGGGACACAGGATTTGGGGCACCACTGGCACCTCCAGCCCGTCCTCACAGTGCCCCCGCACCGGCTGCGTTGGGTGCACACACAGCAAATCACAAGACACACTTTGCTTTTTTTTTTTTCCTTTCCCCCCATTTTTTCGCTTTTCCATTCCCTTTTCCAAAGGCCAAGGCACTTTTCCTCCCTCCCCTGCTCGTCACTGCCCTCCATCCCTCCTGCCAAGATGGGAGCAGCACGAAGCAAGAACAGAAAGGAAAGGCAGTAGCTGGCACCAGTGGATATTTTTAAGGAAAAAAATCAAGAGACCAAGAACCAGGTGTTTTTTTCCTTTTAAGCTCCCACAGAACATCCCTGGAAGCCCAGGCCACCCTCAGCATTTGAACCTAAACCACAACTCATCACCAGCCAAAACAGAAAAGCAAATAACCAAATAAAAAAAAGCCTATAATATAAAAGATCAACATTGCCAGGTAACTCTGACTGTGGTGCAATGAGCAGGTGAAGCAATTCCCAGCTCTCTGCCCCAGTCCAGCCTGGACGGATCACACTCTGGATTTACTATCCAGAGGGAAATGGCAAAGCTGCCATCTCCACTTCCCCAAACTCCAGAATGAGGCAGTCCAAGTGAAATCCGGATCAAGGAAAGAGCTTTGAGCCAGGGCACAGAACCTGGGGCTTGGGAGGACTCTGGTGGCCCCGTGCACGAGGATGGGGCCATGGATACAGAACTCCCATTTGCAGCCCCCAGTCCCTGTGAAGGGGAGCAGCTGAGCGTGTCCTGGAGTGAACAGCAAAGGGGGGATGCCCTGTCCAAAGGGGTGCCCAAGGTCCCAGTGGCACAGCTCCATGCCAGGCAGCACCCTTGCCAGGTGCCATGCTGCTCCCACAGGGATTGGGACGAGATCCCACCATGAGCAGCAGTGGATGTCCCTGTCCCTGTGGGTGTCCCTGTCCCTGTGGGTGCCATTGTCTCAGCTCATGTCCCAGGCTTTTTCCTCTCTGAACAATGGCTGGGGTGAAGCCACCTACATCCAGAACTGGGGAGGGAGGAGAGGGGACAAGCCCAGGCACGGTGCCCACCCTTCCCGTGGGGGACAAGGGCTCTCTGCACGGTCCTTGCCCCGCACCAGGGCCTGCTGGAGGTGAGGGGGTCCCTGTGTCCGGTGCCAGCAGGTCCTGGCAGGGGAAGCCTCGCACGGTCCCGCAGCTGGCAGGGGCTCTCTGTGGCCGGGGCAGAGGGAGGCAGCCAAGGTCCCCCCGTCCCTGCCGGCGCTCAGCCGGTCCCGCCGCCGCTCACACCGGGTGCACGAACTGGTAGACGAGGCGCTGGGAGATGTCGGGCTTGCGGATGATCCCTTTCTTGTAGTACTGCCGGATGGAGCGGCTCAGCTTGTCGTAGTTCATGGCCGGGCGGTTCTTGCGGATGCCCCACAGCCGCGCCACCTGCGCCGAGTCCTCGATCTTGAAGATGCCTGGCAGGGGAGCGGGGCACGGGGGGTTACAGCATCTGCTGCCCTACCTCGGCCCCCCAGCGCCCTCCCCGGGGCCTCTGGAGCGCATTGCCCACCTTTGTCCTTGTTGAGCCAGCGGATGAAGCGGCCGTAGTTGTGCGGCTTCAGCAGCAGCTCCTTGAGGAACTGCCAGAGGTGGATGGGTTGGCCGGCGCAGGACGAGTCCACCTCGCTGTCAGCCCAGCCGGTGTCACCTCCTGCCATGGGAAGGGACGGGTGAGAGGAGGGAAGGGACTGTGCACCACCCCAGGGAGCTGCTCGAGTCCTCAGCAGGGAGCGCCGATCCCAGCCAGACTCAGCCCGGCTCTGGGTATGGAAGATTTGCTTTCCCCTCCCTGTCTTGGGGCCGGGAGAGCAGCTCAGTGCTGTCCCTGTGCTGCCACCGCGGGGTGTGGGACAGGGCCGGGGAGGGGATGGAGCCTTTTCCCCTTCGCTGGGTTTTACAGAGAGCCCTGGGGCTGCTCTGGGGCAGAGGGAGCGACCCGCACAGACCCCGCAGCAGCGGCGGCTCCAGAACCCGGGTAATTGCAATTCAGCAGGGAGGGACCCCTCGGGCACCCCGGACCTGCCCAAAGCAGAACTCACCGCAGTATCTGACATCTCCCGGGGCAGCCTTCTCCTTCATCCAGGCGGCTGGAAGGGAGGAGCGGGGCATCAGGGGGGCACCTCCCGCGGCACAGCCTCGCCCACCCTCCCCGGCTCCCTCCCCGGCACCCACCGGACTTCCAGATGTCGAGGTGGGCGTGCAGGATGTCGCCGCAGGCAGGGGAGCGCTGGCAGAACTGCTCCTCGGACATGGCACACAGGTCCTTTCCCGACAGCTCCTGGAAGGACTTCCCGATCTGCGGCAGCCGGTACTGGTGCTCCGTCCACAGGATCCACTTCTGCACATTGCCGGGGCTCCAGTCCATGGGATCTGGGGGCGGAGGGGGTGAGTGTGGCCAGGGAGCAGAGCCTTCCTCCCGTGTGGGGCAGCCACAATCCCCCAGACCCCCACAAGAAACTGCAGCCCCCCAGGATCCATCCTCTCCTCCCGTGTGGGGCAGCCACACTCCCCCAGACACCCATAGGCAGCTGCAGCCCCCCAGAAACCATCTTCTCTATCTCCTCCTCCCGTGTGGAGCAGCCACAATCCCCCAGACCCTTACACATGGCTGCAGCCCCCCAGGAACCGTCCTCTCCATCCTCTCATCCTCTCCATCCTCTCCTCCCATGTGGAGCAGCCACACTCCCCCAGACCCCCACAGGCAGCTGCAGCCCCCCAAACTCAGCGAGGCTTTGGCTCCCACCCCGCACACCCATCCCTGCCCTGGGGACACGCACCTGCGGCGATGTTGAGCAGCTTGCAGGCTGTCTCGATGTCCTTCAGCACCTCGCCCACCACCATGCTCTGCACCTGCTCCAGCGAGTGCTCCTCCAGGTGCAGGCTGTCCTGCAGGTCCCCCTCGGTGCCCAGCCCCAGCCCCTGGCTGTCGATGATGGGACACTGCTCCGGCTCCTTGCTCGCCTCCTCCCGCGCGCCCTGGCCGCTGCTCGGGGCCGGTTCCCCGGCGCCCTTGGTGGCCCAGGCCGTGTCCTCCGGGTAGAGCATGTCGAAGTAGTGCAGGCAGAAGGCTGGCAGGGGCTGCTCGGGGGTCCCAGGGGGGCTCGGGCTCTCCGGGCAGCCCCAGCGCCGGGGGTCGGGGTCCCGGGGGGGCGGCAGCAGCGCGGGGTCCGGCCAGGAGAGGCGGCCGGGGGGCAGAGCGGGCAGCCCGGGGCTGGCACTGCCCATCCCTCTGCTCAGCGCTGGCTCCGAACCTGCCCGGGGGATGAGAGAGGGGCAGAGCTCAGCCCGGCACCGCTCCTGCCTTCCCGCCCCGCAGCCAGGCACAAAGGGAGCGACTAAGCCTGTTAGAGGGGAAAAACCCTGCAAAGAGCCCCACACTGTGCCCCGGCAGCCTGCGGGGGAGTGCGGGGATAGCCACGGCTGGGGGGGCTGGCCCCGGTTTGGGACAGCAGCAGCAGGCAGCAGGGAGAAGGAGCTCAGGAGATGAGCAGGGTCTGACCCCTGTTTTGGGTCGGGGTGTTTAGGGTCTGGGTGTTTATGGTTTGGGTGTTTGGGGTCGGGGTGTTTAGGGTCTCCCCAGGGGCTGCACCCCAGGCTGGCAGCAGCTCAGTCCCAGTTAGAGCTGAGGCCTTAGTGGGAGGCACGGTGGGACACTGGGGGGACTCCCCCAGGACAGCCTTGGGGTGACAATGGATGCTTGAGCTGCAGGGACACGTTTCTGAGCATGGAAATCATCCTCTGCTGCTTCCACCTGAGGCACAGCAGCCCCCAGCCCCAGATCCCCAGGCAGGACCCAGCCCAGCACCCGGCCCCTGGTTGCTGTTGCCAACCCACAGATGAGAACTTTCCGTGTAAGACAGGATAATTGCAATTACCTTCACTTCTAGCAAGAAAAACTACCCCAAATCAGCCTGGGAGTCCTGGAGGCCATGGAGGAGAGGATGAACCTGATGAATTTCCATGGCAATACCAGGGAATGGCTCCATCCAGGGAGAAAGCTCCCCAAAAACCATCCTGAGACTTTGGGAAGGGGAGGCCCCTGCCAAGGAGAAGCTGTTGATGGGCATGGCCAGGGCACTGCCCAGCTCCTCCACCTTCAGCACTGCATTTTGCAAAAAGAAGAAGAACCATCCCAAACTGGTGGTTTAAAAGCAGAAAAAGGAGCTTTAGCAATGGAGCTGGCACTGGGAAAGGAGCATGAAAAGTTTGAAACTCCTCAGGACACCAGGCAGCCCTGAAGGGACACAGGAGACAGTGGTCAGGGAAAGGGGTGCTCTGTTGCTCCAAACCCCGGCTGGGGGGGGGAAAAAGTTTAAAATAAATGAGAAGAAAGATTCCACAGGGTTCCTCCAGGCTGAGCACAGCCCCCAAGCACAAGGGTGGTCAGTGGAAGAGGGACAATGGGGACCCAGCCCCATGTCCCATGCTCAGGGGGGAGATAATGCAGCTCCTGAGGATTCAGTGCTCCCTGGAATATGGGTTTGAAGTTCTGCATTGCCTGCACTTGGGGCAACCTCATCACTTCATCCTTGGATAGCACAAAGAGCTCAGAAAAACTCGTGGAAGAGTCAGGGACACCTAAACAGCCTCAGCCCATAGAGACTGGGGAGGGATTGTGGGTTCAGGAGCTGGAGCCCACAACCCTGAGTGGTTTTGGTGGCACTGCAGCAAAGAGGAGGAGGGAGAAGAGGGAACCCAAACTCTCTTCTGGTCTGGGGCTGCCCCCACCATCCAAACAGTTTCCCTGAGAGATGGTGCCTGCTTCCAAACCTCTCCTTGATTTGCTCGGGATTAAAAGAAGAGCTTTAGGAGATCAGCCCTAAATCCAGCCTCACGCTGCTCCCAGCACAAAAGGGAACTGGTAACAGCTTGTGCAGCCCCTGCTGCTGCACAGTGCCGGCCGTGGGGCTGTCTGGGAGGGGACAGGTGCCTCATTCCCAAAGCCTCTGGGATGTTCTGAGGTCACGGTTCATCCTCACCCATGGGGGAGCAGGGCTGTGGAACCACCCTCGGGAACACCACAGGATGGACAACCCCAGCCTCACCTTCACCCTCATCCTGTTCCCCTCCTCCCAGCAGGGACCAGGGGGACCCAATCCCTGGGGAAGTGTCCCCAAAAGGCTGAGCTGTGCCCCACCAAGGGCGCTGTACTCCCAGGGCGGGGGCCGCTGTTTGACTTTCTCCCGCTGTGGCTCGCGGGCGGCCGGGCTGGGTGGGACCTGTTTGCCCTGAGAAGCCACTTCAGGTGGCCTTTTCCCCCCCTCTCCCCCCTACCCCTTTTTGCATTTCCCTGGGAAAGGAGAGCTGGATGGGCAGCCCCAGGTGCACAGGCCCACATGGCACCCAAAACCCTCCCTGCTCCCTGCCCGATCTGAGCGAGGCTGAGCCAGTCATTGCATCAGCCTTGGCAGCTCCCTGGCTGCTGCTCCAGGGGAATTCTGCCTGGGATGGGGTGCTGGGGCTGGGATGGGGGGCTGGGATGGGCTGCTGGTGCTGGGATGGGGTGCTGGGGCCGGGATGGGGTGCTGGGGCTGGGATGGGGTGCTGGGGCTGGGATGGGGCTCCTACACTCCCAGGGCACAAAGCCAACCCGACCCCGGGGCTGTGGGTGCTGCTGGCTCACAGCTCAGCCCCACACAGACCCCGCACCCAAGGGGGACAACAATGGGGACAAGGACCCCCGTGCCACCCCCAGCTCCCCTGGCAAGTGCAGCCCACCATGGCTCAGGGTGGAACGCTGGGACGGGCCCTTGAGAGCGAGAGAAGAAAAAAATAAATAACGAAATTCATCCACCCCCCACCCTGGAACAATGGGTCCGTTAATTAAAATCCAATCAGCGGTGGAACAGGTTGTGCCGGAGCGCTGTGGGACCGGCAGGGTGGCCCCGCCGCGGGAGGGGCGCTGCCCGCAGAGCCCGGGATGGATCCCAAGCCCCCGGGCACTTCCGAAAGCCCTTCCCAGGCAGCGGGAGAGGGAGCAGGGCCAGCTCCAGGGTCACCTCCAGCCCAGGTGGGGACAGGGATGGGCTGTGCTGTGCTGGCCCAGGAGGAGCTGGGGATGTGCAAGACCCTGAGCTATCCCAGAGCAGCCTGGATGAAGCAGGAAAAGAGCCCTGGGGGTCCCTGCAAAGCCAGGTGGGTGCTCAGAGGCTGCTGACAATTTGAGACCCTGCCAGCCTGTCCCATGCAAACCCCAGGGTGACAGCTGTGCCACGTCTTGCTGCCAAACCCTGTGCCACGCACCCTCCTTATCTCTGGGTGGAGGAAGGAGGATTGGCCAGAACCTCCCCACAGCCAGGGCAGGGACTGGGGACAGCCCTGGGGGCTGGGGAGGTGACAGCCCTGGGGCTGCGTGGTGACAGGGCTGGGGCCAGGACGAGCCGCAGGCTCACTCTGATGAACTCCTGGGGGGATGCAGCCCATCCTGGGGGGCCTGGACTCTCAGCTCCCCACCAGCTCCAACACCACCAAGTGCCCTGGCTCCTCCTGCCATTACCTGCGTGGCTGCTGGCACGGGGACCAGGTGTCCCCAGAGGTCCCCACGCCCTGGGTCAGGCTGCCCTCTCCATCAGCACAGGGAGGCAAACAGCAGTGACAGGGGACAGGCAGCACCCGCCAGTGACCCGAGCAAAGCCTGGTGCTCGCTGTGCCCCCGGTGAGCAGCAGAGCTTGGTGTTCCCCATTCGGGACCAGGGAGCCCCTATTTATAGCAGCACCTTCCCCCCCGTGCTCCCAGCCCCAGAGAACTCCGGTATTGTGGGGATTTGGCACCCTCACGGTGTTTGTGTTTCACCAACAGAGCAGAACCACGAAAACCAAACCAGCAGCCAAAGTGACTTTAGGGCTGACACAAAAAACCACCCCAGCAGGAAAGCAGCTGGGACAAGGGGCTCAGCTTCACAGAGACACCCCGGAGCTGGCAGCTCCTCAACAGCGCCCCAGGATGCTCCATGAAGGGTCCCAGCTGCTGGTTTGTGCCCCAAAGCTCATTGTCTCCCGCCTGGCACAGGGGCTGGTGGCACCCTGGGTGTCCCAGCTGTCACCAGGTGGGCTCAGGAGCAGCCGGCCCCAGGAGTCCTGGTTCCATCCCACCCTCCCTGCTTGAGCAGGAGGAGGTTGCAAAGACACAAAAATGGCAAATCCCATCTCATTTTGGGTGACACCATGCAGAGAAATGCCAGGAACCTCACACCGAGGGACAACCTGTCCCTACTCGGCCCCAGCAGCACCTGGAGGTGCTGTGGGGTGGGATTGTGACATGGGACAGCCCCGTGTCCAGCCCAGGGTGGTGCCAAAGCAGGACCCCGGGCTGGGTGGGCGCTGGGGGAGCCGGGGGTCGCGGCAGCGCGGGCGCCTTACCTGGAGGGTGTGCGAGCTCAGAATCCACATGGGTGCCAGCGCAGGGTGGGCACAGCCGCCCCGGCGGCCCTGGGCACGGTGTGTGCGGGGGACATGGCCCCAGGGGAGGGTCCCAGCCCCGCTGAGGGGTCCCAGCCCCGGCCGGCAGCACCGAGCCCCGCTCAGCGCCGACTCCGCGGCAGCACGGCCGGGCTGAGCCGCATCGGCCCCTGCTGGGCACCGGCGGGGAGGGCACAGCGAGGGGAACCGGGCACCCCGAGAGGCTCCGCGGGCAGCAGAGGGACGAGGCCAGCGGCGGCAGTGAGTGTCAGGGCTTAGCCACAGCCTCCTTTGCCCATTATATCCGATTCCTTCCTTATTTACCTGAACAAACAAGCAGCGCTTACCTCAGCCGAGGTGTTTGAACAGCCCGGGCCGGGTTAACCCTTGGCAGGTGCGACCAGGGCGGGCTCGGAGCAGAACGGGCCTTGGGAGGGGAGTGGGGCAAGCCCGGGCACCGTTAACCCCTTCCAACCCTCACATGGGGTGAGACAGCGACAGGGACAGGGACAGACAGACACCTGGCTCCTCCTGGAGTCAGAGCTGCAGCTCAGAGACCTGTCAGGTGTGTGAGGTCCATGGCATGACATCACTCCCAGAGCAGACTGGGCCACGCTGGGGCCTGGAGCATCCCTGAGGGAAATCCCAGGAGAATTCCTGAGGGATACCCCAGGAGAATTCCTGACTGGTACCCGGAGCATCCCTGACCCAAACCCCAGACCCACCCCCTGCCCAATGCTGCAGCCAGGGATGGAGCCTGTGAGTGAGGGTGCACAGAGATGTTGGGGTGAAGGGAGCCCCTGGCATCACCCAAATCCCCTGAGCTCAGGGACACAGCTCTGTCCCCTGCCCAGGGGTCTGTGCCTGCAGGATGGGGCACGGGGGCACAGCCAGGACGTGCCACACTCCAGGCCCAGGTTGTCTCCACCGGCACGAGCAGGAAAAAGCAGTTCTGAGCGAGACAGACACCGAGCTGGTATTTATTGTCTTTTTTTTTTAGCCCATGAAGCAGGCAGGGCAGCTCAGGCAGTTCTCCTGCGCACGTAGCTCTGCCAAAACCAAACTCCCCCGTGCCCTAAAAACCCACGTCAGACCAAACCCCGCTGCAAACAGCCACGGGCTGGCCCCACGTCACCACGTCCCGGCGGGCACGTGGCTGTCCCCAGCCCACACAGGGTGACAGAGCTGGCATCCCTCGCTGCCCTGGCCCGGGGCAGGCACAGCTGATAAGCCATGCGTCGGAAATGTTTGCCCTGAGGAAATGAAAGCCCTGGAGGAAGGAGACCCCGGAGCGAGCACTGGGAAAGGGCTTCGCTGCTATCGGCAGCGCCAGGAGTTTCTGCCTCCCTTTGAAATTTCTCAATGTTATCTTATCGTGGGGAAAGCTCCCCCTGGACCAGGGCTCTCGTGTCCCAGGGGAGTTCTTTTCCCCTGTTTTGGTAAACACAACTGGGACACGTGGAAGTGGCTGTGGGGGGACCCTGGGACAAGCAGCTGTGTTGGGAAGCTGCCAGTCCCTGCCTGGGCTTTGCCAGGGGTTGGGTATGTTTGATTGGGATGTGGCACAGCCAGGAGGGGGGCCAGGCCGTCCAGTGCCCTCCCAGTGCTCCTGGCAGCCACAGCAGAGCTCCCCAGCCCACTCAGAGCATCCACTGCTTTGGAGAAGGCCCCACAGGCACCCAAAGCTGCTCCCGGGTCACACCTCAGGGTCCCCCGAGGGCATCCAGAGCAGGAACATCCTAGCTCAGCCCTGGGGCTGCAGGCGTCCAGCCACGGATCCCTTCCCCACAGCACAGAAACACGAGTGTCTGGGCTGTGGAAAGTGCAGCTGCAGAATGGAATCACGTGTAAATTCGACACCAGCCCGGCACCAGCCATGCTGGGAAAGCACCGTGGCCATCCCGCCCTTCCTGCGGCTGCTCCTGCCTCACAGCCCAGCCCGGCTGTGCCTTGGGGGATGTCTGGGAGCAGGGTTGGGTTTGCACAGGCTGGATCTGCTGGGACACCACTGCCAGGTCACCCGTGTTTATTTGGCTTCTTTACAACTTTTCACCAGAACAAACACCAGGCCAGAGCACCAGAAGGAATCAGGAGCAAAGCGGGAGAGCACAGCTGGGGACACTGGACAGTGTCAGGTGTCACCAAGCAGAGGGGAGTTCCCAGTCCCAGACCCCGAGCATCCCAGACTGGATCATCCTGGGCTGTCTGGGACCTGCTGCCAAACTCACACCTCAGTCTGAAAGAGCTTTACCCACTTCTCTTATCGGTAGCAGTGGGATCTCGATAAGAGAAAGAGATTAAAGGGAAAAACATTTGCTTTTCTGGGCACAGAGAGAGCTGGGCAGTGCAGCACAGCACTGCAAAACTGGGTGAAAGGCCCCAAAATGAGAGCTCTGCTTCCCTTCCAGAGGGCTCGGGGGCTGGAGCCACCCAGTGTCCCCAGTTTCCATGGGCTGGAGCCACCCAGTGTCCCCAGTTTCCAGGGGCTCCAGCTGTGCTGGGCTCTGGCTGTCCCCAGCACCTTTTGCAATCGCAGCTCTGCACAGCTCTGCTTGCACATGCAAACCAGGAAAAGGAGAGATTGCGACACCTGAGGAACAACAAAAGAGGGAAATAGAGTCTGGCTTTTCTGCCCTGTGTGCGCAGTTTTTGGTGCTTTTTCCTTGTCCTCCCTGTCAACCCATCAGCTCCGATTCCGGTGTCTTTTGCCACTGCTGGAACTGCAACACTTGGGAACCGACCAGAGGGGAGAGATGGAGAAACTCATGAATCAGCCTGGAGGAATCCCTGCCCACCTGCCTGGAGCTAATCTCTGGCTGCATCACAAGAATAATAGATAAGCAGCCATGTCACATATAATAAAACTATTGAAGGCCCTTGATGTCACTGTACAAACCACAGGGAGCATGGAGCCCGACCTGTCCCCACACGCAGCTGTTTCCTGGTCCCCTGCATGGTGGGGCTTCCTCTGCTCCAGCTCCTGCCCAACTTCTGGGACAGTGGTGGCCCCTGAGTAGAGCTGGAGGCCCTCTGAGAGGCCACATGCTGCACCCCATGTCTGTGCCACAGGGTGACAGTGGGACAGGATGAATCCCCACTCCCAGGCTGCAGGGTGGGCGCTCTGAGGCTTTCCAAGAAGACTGGAAATGGTTGAAATGGTTGAGGAACCTTTAATGCATTATCCCCATGCCTTGGAGGGGTCCTGGGAGGGGAAAAGGTCTCTCCAGCAGAGCCCAAAATTACCCAGAGGGTCAGGGAGCACAAGCGCAGGAAGCCACAGGTGTGCACGGAGGGAAAGGTGCTTTTTGATGGTGCAATGTCCCTGTAAATTCACCTGGGAGAGCCTCCAGAGCTCCCGAACTGGGATCTGTCCAGAGCCCAGACCCCCGGAATCCCCTCTGACTCCTCCTTACCCCAGTCAGACCTACCCCACTCCCCGTGCAGCCCCAGGGCGAGCGGGGCCGCTCCTCTTTATTCTCTTTATGACCTCCCGGGCTCCCCCATCTCCCAGCTGCTGCCATAATCGCAGTTTACGGGCCCGCGTGTGTGCTCGGGGCAAACAGCGGCGTTATTGCCGTGCCACCCGCCCGGAGCCACCCTGGCAGCGCCGCCGGGGCTCCCGGCCCTGCTCCAAGGCTCGCTCCCCTGTCGGAGCCTGCTGCAGCTCCTGGGTGCTGCTCCCACCCTCCATCCCCACCGCTTGAGGTGGCTCCCGGTTGTCCCCGTGGCGTTGCGAGGGCTCCGTGGTGTCACCTTCATTCCAGAGCAGCCCGGAGGCTGTAAAGGGGGAAGTGGAGAGGTGGCTCCATCCAGCAGCGCTGGGTTTGGTGTCTGATCCACACTGATGGCACCGGGGATCCAGGAGCCATCGCTTTGCTGAGCACAGGGACCTCGGTGGTCACCTGGCACCTTTCAAAGGTTGCTTTGCACCTGTGGTGGCAGGAGGTGACACGGTGTGCCCCGGGGGTGCCACAGCCCCGCTCCTGCAGCCTGGCCGTGCCGCTGGGAAGGACGAGCTGCGGCAGGCGGATGGAGACACCGGGCTGAGCCCAGCCACTGGACCACCAGCTCCCCACCATTCCCACCCCGGGTCCCCCCAGCACCCCCAGGCTCGGTGCCACCCCGGGTGACGCGGGGGAACTCGTGGGACACCCAGGCGGGCAGGGAGCAGCGGATCCTCCGCCGTGTTTGCTGTTCCCTTCCCAAAGCCCTCCTCTTTTCTTCCTCCGGTGGCATTAAACTCCTGCTTTTGTCTCTCGGGATTAAAAGCCTGGAAATGGTTGCGGGTCGCTCGGCGGTGCCAGGAAGAGAGGGCTCAGGGCGGAGTGGGCACACCCCGCTCCCGCAGGGCGAGGAGAGGTCACGGCTCCCCCCGCACCGCCACCCGACATTTGGGGGGCAGAGGAGGGGAAGGATCCTGGTCTGGGCTCTGCTGCATCAGCACACGAACCCTAAATCGCCCCAAAATAACCCACACGGGCACGGCGCTGTTGCGTGGTCGCTGTCCCCTGCTCATGGCACCGGGGCAGGGGACAGGGGGCTCAGCAGTGCCAGGGGCCGGGGCCGCTCAGCAGCGGTTCCCAGGCACACACGGGCAGCCAGGTGAGACGGGCCGGGCCCGGTGCCAGCAGACGCGATGTTGTCTTTTCACACAGCCCCGCTGCGGGGCCGAGTGGCAGCGGAACCCTCGGCGGCTCTGGTTCCCACACTGGGTGCCATTGAGAAATGCAAATTCATTCTTCTGCTGCCTGTTCTCCCCACATGCAAAACGATCCTCGGGCATAACGGCCCCACGGAGCGACAGCGTGGGAGCCGCTGGGCAGGGAAAGAGCCCGGGTGGGACAGGCTGGGACGGGCAGCGCTGCGGGTCAGGGCAGCACACGCTGCCCCCGGCCGAGGAACGCTCCTGGGGGTGATTTCCCCTTGTGTTCTGCATTGTCCATCACAGCAGAACTGCAGAAGGTTCTGCCCCAGAGGACAAACCACTAAAAGTAACCCCAAACCCCACAGCTCAATGAGCTGGGCGGGCTGGAGGGGCTGCGTGGTGAGGGGGGATCAGCTGGGACCCTCTCCCGTCACTCCTGAGCCGGATTTGCAGGGCCAGGGGAGCAGCGGAGGAGGGCAGGGACCCCACATCCCCTATGGGGTCGTGGGTCTGGGGTGCAGAACGGGGCTGGGGATGCGGAGCTGCCCGCGGAGCCAGCAGTGACTCAGCGGTGACTCACCGAGCCCCGAGGGAAACTCACCGAGCCCCGAGGGAAACTCACCGAGCCCCGAAGGAAACTCACCGAGCCTCGAGGGAAACTCACCGAGCCCGGAGGGAAACCTGTCCTTGTTGTGTCACTCCTGTGAGCATCGCCCAGCTCTGCTCTGGCACCTTGTCCTGGAGGTTCAGCAAGGTGCCAGGACCCGGGGGCTCATGTAGGGAAAATGGGGTGTGGGAGATGGGCAGGACCCCAAATGAGGTCCTGTGTCTTATCCTTCCCCAGTGTGCAGTCACTGGATTGGCCACAGAGCTTGGAGGAATTTTCCCTGGTGGACACACACTCCTGGGTATCCCCAGCCTTGTCACCTTCCTGACACCAACGCCACAGCTCCAGAGCCAGCTCTGGGGAGCAGGGAGCTGTGATGGGCACCAGGAGCTGGGCAGGGGGGCCCCAGCACCTGTCAGAGCCTTGCTGGACACAGGCAGCATTCCTTGTGGCATCCCTGGTTTCACAGGGCAGGATATGAAAGCAGAAAGTGATTAATGCTCTGTGAGGGAGCAGAGACAGAGCTCTGGCCCTGGTGTGGGACGTGACCCGAAATGGCTCCGTGTTCCCCTCAAAGGGCTGTCCTGGCCCCAAGCCCGGCTCTCCCAATCCCAACTCCCCATCCCAGCGCTGGCTCAGGCACCAGCAGAGCAAGGACATCACTTCTCTCCTCAGCAGTGGATTTTGAGCGCAGCAAAATGTTTGTTCTGTCAACACGTGCCTAATCCCCAACCAAAAGCCGATGAAAACACCATGGTGGGGAAGGATGGGAATGAGCTGCCCTTTGAGACAAAGCCCTGGTGGTGACAGCCCCAGTCACTGGGATCCTCCAGTGGCTCCCCAGTCCTGGGTATCCTGTGCCAGGCAGGGTAGGGGAAATGCTCTCCTTGGGGCAGGGATGGTCCCGGCTGCAGCTCTGCCACAAACCACAGCAGGATCCTGAGCTCCTCAGAGGAAGTGCAGAAAATATCCTTGAAAATATCCTTGTTCTGCAGGGATTGCCCAGCCTCAGTGACCAGTCCTGGCTCCTCTGTCCCCCAGAATGCAGCCAGCAGGTGCAGGCAGCACCCAGCAGTGTCCCCCAGCAGCCAGGCCTGTCTCTGTCCCTGCTGACCCAGCACCTGCTGTGACACCATCAGCAGGCTCACCAACGTCACCAATGGGCTCACCTGAGGATTAGCGTTTCCAGATGACCCATAAAACCCTTTTCCTTGTGGGATGAAACAACACTTTGTCCTGTGGGGCTCGTTTCCAGCCTGGCTGGGGCTGGGCTGAGTGAGCAGAGCTGCCCCAGTGCCCACCCTGGGGTGGTGCCAGCAGGGACCCACTCCCAGCACCCAGAGACATCAGCCCTGCACCCTTCACCCACAAGGAAAAAAAAAAAAGAAAAAAAAAAGGGGAAAAAACAGGGTACATTTAGCAGTTTCCATTTGTTTGCTCTTTAAATAATTGTTTCCTTATCACTATTGATTTAGATCCCTTTAAAATTCTGACAAACCTGCTTCTCAGGCACCCTCAGCTGCTTCCTCCCAGCCTGCTCCCCATGGGCAAGGAGAGCAGCCAGGCTCATCCTGGGGAGAGTTCCCTGCTTGGGGAGGCACCTGCAGGGCAGCGAGCCCCCCACTCACCTCTCCTTCCCAAGATGGACAAACCAAAGCTGTGATTCGGGGATTTGTCCTCTCCCCATCCCACTGTGGAGCAGACATGGGGGCTTTGGGGCTGCTGCCAGGCTCGGGGGGCTCAGAGGGGCACCCCCAAGGGCACAGTGGCCATGACTGCCCAAGCCCCTCTGTGCAGAATCAGCTCTGGCTGTGAACAGCCCCAGTTTGGGCAGCACAGTGACTGCTGGGGGGGTTTGTGTCCCACAGGCACTGCCAGGGTGTCCCTGAGGCCTCGCTGGGGACAGGGACCCTCTGTGCTGCCCAGGGCAGCAGTGTCACTCCTCAGGTGCCTCTCACTGTCACCTGCCAGGGGGTTCATGGCCCTGCTGGGCTCACAGGGGTTTGAGGGGCTTGTCCCAGGGTCCCTCCAATGTCACCCGGGGTCTGGGGCTGCAGTGCCACAGGCTGCTGTCACAGCCCAGCCTGCAGCTGTCAATTAATTGAGGAAACACTGCCACAGCAAACAGCGAGGAGGGAAAACGCTGTAGATTAGATAAGGAGTGGGAGTTCTTGCTGTGCTTCCCCTGGATGCCAATGCTGCACAGACCCTGCCCAGCCCAGCTGCTCCACACCAGAGGTGCAGAGAGACCCAGAAGAGGCTGAAAGCTCCATCCTGTGGGATGGCTGTCCCAGAAAACAGCCTGGAAAAAGGGGTTTACCACAGCTCCATGGTTTGGGGGTCCCTCTCTCCTCCCACAGAGCTGTGCACCACCCTGGGGCCACAGCAGAGCAGCCAGACCCCCTTTTGTCCCCAACCCTTCAAAATGGGACAGCACCTGGCTCTCCAGGTGTGCAGACCCCTCCTCACTCCCAGCCCAGAGGGGTGTGCCCATGCTGTCCCTGCCTGGCTCTGCAGCACTGCCCCTGTCCCCCAGTGCTGGTGGCAGGCCAGGTGACATGTGCATGTGCCAGCAGCCAAGGCAGCAGCTGCTCTGGGAGGTGGGGGGACATGGCTCTTGCCTGCCCAGCCACTGTCACCAGCAGCACTCAAAGCCTGGAAAAGCCTCATCCAGCAGCTCCAAAGGGTTTTGAGGATGAGGAACAACCTCAGCTCCCTCTGCTGGCACCTGCCCCAGGCTGGGCCTGTGGCCAGCAAACGCTGTTGAACACCTCGGTCCAGGTCACCCCCAGCCCAGCCCCTGTTCCCAACACTGTCCCCTGGCAGCTCATGGAGCTGTGATCCCACGGTGTCCCCTCTCCTGGGCACGGCTGTCCCACCTCACTGCACCCTGCACCGCTCAAGTGGTGAAAACCAAACTTTTCTCCCCCTACTTTAAATTTCTGTGAAGGCATCGCTCCTGCAGGGAAGAGATAACCAAAACATGGAATACAATGAGCAGAGAGGCAGCTCTGGAGCCAGCCCAGCTGCAGCTGCTGTGCAGAGCCGAGCCCACAGCCCTGCATGGGGCAAACAGGGCAGGTCCGTGCCCACGCGTGCCATCTGCCTCCCTGCTGGGCTCTGCTGCCAGCTTTTACTACTCGGCTGTTTTATCAATGGGGTAGGAAATGTTTGAGATTAGATTTCCTTAATTAATTCCTGTGTAACTAGGAATTTTCCAACGAACACACAGGCAGAGGGAGCAGGTTGTGGAGAGCTTCCAGGATCCACATTCCTCCTGATCCTGCTCCTTCCCCATGGGTAGGATCCCAGGACTGGCCTGGCCTCGTGTCCCCCTTGGTCCATTAACATTCCCCTGTGCCTCCCAAGGGATCTGCAGAGATGCAGGAGTAAATTGTTGTACACCACAGGCTGCTGCTGCAGGATGTAGCAGGTAGAGGAGGAAAATAAACAAAAATCACAAAAATCCTCTCTGCCACTGTTGTAGGTGTTGCTCCTGAGTGGGCAGGTGCCCATTGGAGCCCTCAAGGTCACACCTGCAGATATGAGGATGTGGTGGTGCTGGGGAGGTTTTGGAGAAGATCCTGAGGGGCATGAGTACCCAACAAGGCACAGGGCATGGGCCCAAGCAGTCCTGGGTGCTGAGCACATCCTCATCCCTACAATCCATCACAAAAATCTGGGAACATCCTCCCTCCGACTGCCATTGCTTTGGGAGCAAAAAAAACTGCATAAAACCAGAATTAATTTTGCGACTTTTAATGGACGATGATCTGGTTCCCCTAAAAAAAATAAACAAGCAGCAAAAGCAGCACCTGAGCAGCTCCCAGGTGCTGTGGCTGCCGTTTGCCTTGGCCTCCTGCCCGCCAGCCCCGCTCCTGGGACTGCAGGATGACCTCCACCAGCACGGCAATCCCGCGGGTATTTGCCTGCTCAGGAGATTCCATTAGAGGTGTGATGGGATTGTCCTGTGCTGGCAACCTCTGACAGGTTGCAACCCTAAAGATAAACAGATTCTTTCAAGCAAATAAGGAGTAAATGCAAAGCTGGGCAGTGAGCGGGGCGGGCAATGCTCCCCTGCCCAAACACAGCAGCCTTGGGGCACCCGTGAGCACCCCGAGCTCGAGGGGCTCGTTCTGCTCCAGGCACAGAACAAACACCCCCAGGCACAGGGAGCAGGATGTCTGTTCCCAGTCAGGCTTTCAGTCAAGCTTAACCAGCACATGAAAGCTCCAGGCATTTATTCAAATGATAAAAGCAAAGCCAGCACACACAGAGTGAGGTTTCTCGTGGGGATTAGTAACAAACTCCCAGGTAAGCAAAGGAACGGCCTCAGCTGAGCTGCTCCGTGGTGCAGTTCATCCAAGCAATGCTTGGGCTGGGTGTCCTGAGCAGCAAGGCCTCACCTGGGAGCTCAGATCCACCTTGGACACGTGTGCAGGTGCCCAGCAAAGGGAAACCTTCCTGTGCCCCCAATCCTGACAGTGTCAGTGATTTCCTTGGGGATTGTGAGAAAATCAAACCCAAACCAACCTTCCTCCCTTCAAACTCCCACTCCTGCCTTCCCGAGCCACTCAGGAGATGGAAGGTCTGACCCCTCAGGGCTGGGCTGTTTGAAGTGTGAAGTGTCACCCTGTGCTGCACCAGGCTCCGAGGGGAGGGCTGGGATGTGGATCAGCCACCCCAGGAGCAGCTGGGGACACAGCTGTGGCATCGCTGTGTGCTGGTGCCCCTCAGAGCCATGGAGATCCCTCAGGGCATCCCACTCCTCCTCAGAGCTGTCCTGGAGAAGGGACCTGACCCTGACACAAGGGAATCTGGAGTCCCCTCCCTCCCTGTGCCTCACAACCACCCTCAGAGCCCCTCCCACCCTCACTCCCACCCAGGTGGTTTGGTAACCTCAGTATGCACTGAATTGGGTCTGGTTTCACAGCAATTTGGACTAAATTTGGGCTGGAGCTGGGTTTAAGGGTGTTGTGCTTGAGTGTCTGGAAACATTCTGGGAAAGGAGCAAACCAGGTACATTTAACTACAAGGTGACAAACTCAGAAATTTTGCAGCTTCAATAAAACTCTCGACAGCTACAGTTTTTTTTTTTTTTTTTTCTGTGTTAATTTAATCATACAAATATTCATTTATACATTAAGGAAAAAGCTTCCTTTATTTTCACCCCCAATGTGCTATCATAGGACTTCTCCCAGACTCAGAGAGGCAACACACCATCCCGTGCTACACATGCACTGCCCCGGCGAGCACAGACAGGCTGGGAACCACCCACGCACTCACACACGGAAAAAATGAAACACAACAGAAACCCAGACGTGGGACAGCGTGCATTTCCACCCACACCACTGCTCTCTGACTGCACGGCTCTGCCCCAGCTCCCAAACCTTGGCAGGGTTCATATCCAGCACTCCTGAGGTGGGGGCAGAAGATTCCCACTCTCTCACCCCCTCCCATGGCACTGGCACTTCAGGGCCAGTCCCAGGGACATCCTGCTCCACTTTGCCAAGGCTGGGAGGTGACACTGCTTGAGCTGTGTTGGTGACAGGGTCCAAGTGGCTCTTGCTTACCACAGGAACCCACTTAGAGGCCATCAGAGATGTTCTACATTACCCTTTCCCTTATGGGAGCTGATACAAACTGCAGTGTCATGAGGTCACCTGGGCAGAAATTGGCCAAATTCATCTCAATCTCCCCATTAAAAGTTGGACACCTGAATCACGAGCAATCTGAGGGCCAGCTGCAACACGAAACTCCAAGAAACCAGGAGATAAAACCACCTTTGGCCTCAGTGAAACAGTTTTTACTCGAGGAAAAACACAGAGATAGAGCAACCCGTTTTAAACATCCTTGCAGTGCCACAGCAGGGGCCACAGCCTTGGCCCCAAAGATGGCTCAGCTGCCTGGGCAGAGCAGGATGTGAGCAGCGAGAGCTGCAGATGTCAGAGCCCTGCCTTTCCTCACAGCCTGCAACGTGCACCCCGTGTCACCAGGGCACCCTGGACTGCAAACGCGCGTGCCTTCGGAGCGGGAAAGCACATGGCTACTGGGGGCACATGCAGGTTTTGGTTTTTCAAGACAAGGGAAATCAATTCAGCCTTAGGAGGAGCACAGGAACACGAGTGTGGTAGCCAGGGCACACAGGAGCACACGTGGCTGGGAGCAGAAAGCCAGCGTGGGGGTATCCGAGTGCAAGGGTCTCCCAGGTGCCTCTGCTGACACCAGGCAAAGGTCACAGCACCAGCTCTGACTCTCAGACTCAGACCTTGATTTCTCCTCCCTTCCACTATGCAGCTGACACAAGAAGCTAATAAAGATAAGGAATCACCTCGTCACTTGAACCTAGAGCTGTCTGCAGGGGTTCAGTGCCCTCAGAAGGGGAGCAGCAGTGCTGCAGGGGTGATGTTCATCTCCTCAGAGGGGCTTGTGAGCCCCCTGTGAGGAAAGGAGGGAGTGAGCAAAGATTCCACCTGCCCACACCACACTGTGGGGCTGCAAACCCCCCAGATCAATGCTCAGATCTAACACTCAGAACTAATCCAAGGAAAAATGTTGTTACAGCACAAGAACTAAAGCTTCCAAGCAGCAGCACCTTCAGCAGGTTCACTCCAGTCCCAACACTTGCCCAGATCCAGGGAACAGCCAGGTGCCCACCAGACTGCAATACAAGTGTCAGGCAGTTCAGATCCTGTGGGGCCACTTCTATGCAGGCAGTTTCTGATCTTATACTTGTTTCTCCCAGCTAACAGATTTCTGAAGGGAGATTTCAGCTGATGGTGATCTGTAACAACTGAACCTCTGAAATATGAACAAAATCCATCGCCCAGTCCTTCCTCTGTTGGACACAAGGAACTCCCACTGGCTCCACGAGGTCCCTCCATATGCACCCAGGGACCAGTCCTTGGCAGCTGCAATGAAAGATTCCCCCATTCCAAACCAGCCACAAAAACAAAAGCAGCCAAGAGCAGCGAGAGCAAAGCCATGCAGTGTGCAGCTCTGACACAGGGAAAAGCCTTCACTGGGAAGATCTGGAAGAAGGTAAAGGGAGCTTTGCATATTCCTGTATCTTTGGCAGATGGCTGTTCCAGCCTGGCTCTTTAGGGCAGGATGGTGCTGCAGGGCTCACTCCTGTCTGTTTGTGGGAATAAATTCACCACAGTGCCAGAGAGCAAGCTGCATCCTCTCACACTGCACTTTGCAGTCCAGAACAGGAGAGAACACGCTGGAGGAACAGCAGAGCAGCCCAAACCCTCTGCAATCCCTCCCCTAACGTGAGCCCACTCAGAGCCTCAGCACAGCCCCGAGCCCAGATGACAAAGGCAGAAGAAAGGAGGTGACAGTGGGACACAGCTCTTGGTGCCACCTTCTGCTCTGTGCTCCAGAGCACACGGATCAGCCTCTAAGCTATACCTCAGCACAGGAGAAACAAATGCAAACTTATGCTCAGAAAGAGAGAGGGGAGACTCCAAATGAAAAGGACAGGACATCTGTGAAGCTTTGCAACTATCAGCAGGTGAATTACAGCTACAGAGATTCCTCTTGGCACACAGCTCCAGGCACAGCTACTGCACACGAGAGTGAACAAAAAGGGATTTTAAACTGCTAACCACACAGGACAGCTCAGGAACTTGAATAAATCAGTTTCTTATCAACATGGGTGTGTATTTGTGTACTTCATGTACAAGAGGGAAGGGACATGAGCCCTCCATGTTATCCCAGAGTCTCCCTCTCCAATTCTGATACTGAAACCTGTCCATAACGTGGCTCCCAACGACACGCAGGACAACTTAAAAGCAACACCCAAACCAAAAGGAAAAGAGGAAATAAAAGATTAAAAAGTTGGTAACTAAAACCAGCAGATGCTGTTAAAAACGCAGTGCTGGGTGCAGACCCAACCTGGCATTAAAACAGCCTGACAGAAGCAGTCCCTGCACAAACCCCAGCAGGTGCTGAGCCAGTCCTGTTCAGCAGCAAACCAGGACACTCTGGGAAAATGCACGCTGTCCCTTAGGAAAAAAAACCAAAAAAAAAAGAACAAGAAACAAACAGAAATTAAACATTTGCTCAAACTACAACCGCTCTGTAGGCAAAATATTCTTTTTTTAAAGATGGCTTTTAAATTTTCATTTTTAAACTTCTTTTTAAGCTACCTAATTACATGTGAAGATGATTTCTAAAAACCCATAGTGTTGGTGTCTCTTCTTCCTCATAGCATTTACACCACTCTGAAATCCAGCAGTCACACATGCATACTCAGGTTTTGGATTTTCCTCTGGAAACAGCTAGTCTTAAGTTACTGGGCTTTTGTTTTTTCTTCTTTTCCAGAACACGGAGGCAGAGAAGGGGGGTCCACGCTGTGTCTGTCTGCCACATGAATCCCCCTCCCTTCCCCCAAAAGTCAGCTTTTTTCTTAAATTCTCCTCTTGTCGATACCCGTTTTGTGTTTTTGTGTTTTAAGACTGTCCGAAGTGATAAGGACCGTGGAAACCCTGAAAGAAAGTTGGAGACATAATCAATTTTCAACAGGCAAGAAACAAAATGCTCAGTGCTCAGCTCCAAAGAGTGCCCAGCCCAGCCCAGGGCTTCCCACCATGCCCACTGTGGCTCCAAGGACACTCTGAAACCACAGGCTCCAGGGCTGGCTTCCCCAGAGAGGGCAAATGCCACCACTTACCTCTGTCAGATGTTTTTTAGGCCAAGGCCACAAATTAACTTGTGTTTTCTAAACCAAAATTTCCTATAGATGCTACAACACCTGCAGACCCAGCCCCTGCAGCCTCCCCAGTCTGTCCCACAGACATGGGGCTGTCACTGGGTAAGAGGCTATGCCAGAAAAAAGCCCAAATAAAATCCACATTCCCACAAGTGCCATGTGTGCCTCAAGGTGACAATGCACATTTGCCTGCAGTGAAATCAACCAGAGCATTTACCAAAACCCCCAAAATGCTTCCTAGAGAACCCATTTCCCTCCTTTACATCCTGAAGTGAGTCACCTAAATGTCAGATGTAGCCACAGGTCTCAAATTAACAGGAACTCCTTTTGTAACTTCTATTGTCCAGATCAGTTATCCGGGGTTTCATCAGGAAGCAGAAGAAAGAGCAACGGGCAGCAAGGGATGCCCCATCTCACAGCAGATGAAGTTTGTCAGTGAAGAAAGTACAACCCCCACACAAACCCAGACACACACAGAGGTCAGGAGGGAGATGAGGGAGAAAAACTTGTTGTATCTCATGGCAGAGCTGGAAAATCATCATGCAAATGTTTCTAAACACAGTCCAGCTCTTCCCAGCACACTCTGGGCAAGGCAGTGAGAGCCCAAACCATTCCTGTTCTGGCTGAATGGGAAGCTCTGACCTCAGTTTTCACCACTCTGCCTTTAACAGGGCAAACTTCCTAGGAAATACCATTTCCTTCATGTTCTACAACTTCAAAACCCCCTCACTGCAGGAGCCAGGGCTGTGGAGCCACGAGTGGGAACACGGATTATGTAAAGAATCAACGTCACTGGCACAGCCCAGGCTGGAGAGCTCTGCTGCAGATCTGACTGGGAAGGAAGTGCCATGAACAGTCTGTAATCTTGCTACAGCTGGAGAGAAAAAGTTCATTCTTGGGGATATAATCAGGTGGTAAATACAAGCAAATGGCAAAATGAAGCAGCTCTCTGCAGCTCTCAGAATCCAGCCAAGAGGAGGATCAGCAGACAATTAACCAGGACATCTCCTGAACTGCGTGGGAAGTATGAAAGACTGGGAACGTGGAAATTGCTGTTTGCAGACAGAAATACATGCAAGTGATGGAAAAACAAACACATTTCTACCCCAGGAATATGCTGCAGTGCCAGCTTGTAAAGCTTTTCAAAAGAGAACAGCCAGCAGATTCCAGCATGACAGTTCAACCGAGGAAGGAGATGCTCCCATCAAAATTCAGAGATTGAGAAATCAAACATTTCCAAAAATACACTCATTGAAACAGGGGGAAGGGGAGAAGCAGGAGAGAAACATTAAGATGGTGTGAGCAGGTGCACAAGAAAAGGACACAGAGGAAAAGCAATGTATAAACAGGATCCCAAGCAGTCTCACCTCACAGGGATTAAGCTACTGTGCTTAGCACTCTGCAGAAGGAAAACAGGATTTGCTGCTGATGACCTGCACAGACACATTTGCCAGAATTTGCTTCATCTCTGAACTACCTGCACACAAGGCTTTGTTTGAGGCACTGCCTGGTGAGCTCAGGAGGGGTTTAACCACCCCCTGCCCCTCTGCTGGGACCACCCTTACCCTGTGTCACCTCATGGAGGATGCCAGAGGCAAAACAAACTTGCTGTAATTTGGGGGTTCCACAGGCATCCCCCTGTGGTGTAAGGAACTGCCAGTCACCCTCAGTCTGACACCAGAGCAGCTCATTTGTGCTTTTGGATGCAGAGACCCTGTGAAGTCACCGTGAGCTGCTTTGCAGGGAAACCCTCTGGATCTCCACAGAATGGTTTCTGGAGCACCTAATTTAAAGCTATGGAATTATGCAAACTGTGTCAGCTAAACACAGAGTTTAGCTCAGCAGAAGAGATTCCTCTGCACCACCTGCCACCCTGCACTGAACACCTGACACCCAGGAACGAGCTCCCCTGGCAATGCCATGACCATGGTCAGCTCCTCCTGACACAAGGAATTTCACCATGGAAAAGCCCCAAATCTTTCCTTGTGGAATTGCCACTCTTCACTGCATTTCACCTACCTGAGATTCATTACTGAACATGAAAACTTGGTAAAACTGAATCCCACTTGCATCTTTAAGGTGAGTGAGAGCTGCTTTAGTGCAGAGCTGTGCAGGTGACTCCACCTCCCCTGTCCCATGACATTTAGTCACCATGCACAATGTAAGGGTTTGATACCAGAAAGCTTCAATTACTGCTGCAATGCAAATACCAAACCCCTGTATGACATTTTCAAGCCCAATTATCCCCTCTATGCAACATTTTACATCACAAACATGCAAAAATAATTCTGCAGACAAATGCAGTTTTTCTGAGTTGTTTCAATGGAAGGATTATTCCCAGTATTTTTGGTGCCTTCCCGTCTATCCTCCAAGTGGCATCACTGTCTTTATGAAAAGCTCAGCTGCAGCTTTGCAAACTCACTTTCAGTTCTTCCAGAATGTTCCCCAGGAGTAACTGGTCCCTTGCTGGTGGGAGCACTGGCTCTTTGCACAGAGCAGTGTGTGACAACACAGGGCTGTGATTTTCCAAGCATGACAATTACTGGTATAAATTATCATTTGCCTCGTGCCTCTAGAAGGGAAGTGAGATGCTTTGTGAAGTTTAAACCCTTTGTGAATACTGAGCTCTGCAAACCGAGGTACCTGTGCTGGGAACAAAGCGAGGATTAAGTGAATCTTTCACAAACCATCACACACAGGCTTTCAGACAGCTCTTTATTTCACCTCTGTGACTGAGTCACCACCAATGCAGGTACACTTGCAGGGACAGGAGGTGGATGCACAGCAATACAGGAGTCTCCCAGTGGCACTGACAGTGGCCCCAGCCCAGGCTGCAGGTCCCCATCCCCTCAGGCCGCTCCTACCCCGCGCTGCTCCAACCTCGCTTACGTAAAACTGAGCACAAACAGAGAACAAACATCCAGCACTTGTGTTTTATTCCATGCATGCTGTGCAAACATGGCGTGGCTGGGAGACCACCAGGAAGTTCAGGACCTTCTGGGAGCAGGCACTGGCAGGGCTGGGTCAGGTGCCCGTGGTGAGGAGGGGCAGGGCTCAGGTACCCGAGTTCCCTGAAGTGCTGCTGGGATAAACAACAGGCAACTCTGCTGGACTGCAATGGAGCAAAGTTAGGCTAAAACCAGATTATCTGGCACTTCCCACAGTCTGGAAGGACATGCATTTCATGGATGAGCTGACATGCAGCACCCAAACCACCAATCTCTCACTAGAGAGGGAAACCAGCTCATGCCAGGCTGCAGGGCTGTGGGAGCTCCAAGTCCAACCTTCTCCCAGTGTGTCTAAATGGATGGAACCACATGGTGACCAGCCCAGAGTGAAGCCCTGGCACCAGGATGGAAGGGGCTTCAAAACATTTTTGGGGCATCATCCTCATGCATAAAGACAGTTTGATGCCCAGTTTCCAGTAAAAGTATTTCTGTCTATAGTTTACAGAGGTACTCCAAAAATCTGCAAATTGGAGGCCCTGGTTTGGGAGAAGCATGGCTTTAGAAGCAGCAACAACATTTAAGCTGAGAGAGGGAAAGCCAGTTAAAGGCTCAAGGACACAGGGTTCATTTCCCCTTATGTACAGAAAGCTGCCAAATAGCTCAACTCCACACAGAACAGAGGGAGATGGGGAGCATAAACACAGCAGGAAAAAGGGAGTTCAGATTTTAAAGCTGTGAACTCCAACTGTTTCTATTTCACTGGGCTTTGAAGAGCAGCACAAGCACTGACCAGGACAGCCTGGCACCATTTGCTTAGGTGGGGATGATGCTCAGTGTCCTGTCTGGGCAAATCTTTGCAGAATCACAACCTCCAGGTGCAGTTTTCTGCATGACACAGAGAGAAGTGATTCCTCATTTCATCTGGGCAGCAGGTTTGGATACAGATCTGTGGATTTTATAGAGATGTTAAGTACAATCTAAGTGTCAGGATATGGCTATTCATTTCTGATCTTCTCAAACATGGAAACCTGTACATTTCTTTCCTCAGTTAAGCAATTAAACTCTAATTCCCAGGCACTGTAAGACTGGATCTTGGGCTTTTAATGGGAAAGCCAGTCACAAGAGAGCAGCAGTGACCGTGCAGGGTTGCTATGACACAGGAGTAAATAGGAGAGAGCTGTATCAACCTCAGATCTCTGGAGAATCCAGAGAAAGTGACTGCCAGAGAATAAAGTATCTGTGCATGGGGATTTCTGGGCATCCTATCCTGCACTGAGGCACATCTTTACATCTAAAAACATGCAAAAACTGCACTGGGAACAGATTTAACAACAACATGCTTCAAGAAAAGCCCTGGCAGGCCCTGGCCTGCAGCCTCCCCACAGTGTGTGTGGATGGTGGGCAGGGGCCCCAGGGAGGTGGGTGCCATAGCAGAAATAAAGGGCACACAGCTTGTTCCAACCATGCCACAGTTCCATCTTACCCACTTACAGGGAATTCTATGTCTGGTTTTGTTTGTTTTTCCCCAGGACACCCAAACCACCCACTCTGCTGCTGTATAAAAGCATTTTGAATGTTTCCAGGTGTGAAATGCTGCTGTACTTGTCTAACCCAGCAGCAGATGGCACGTCGGTGTTGCCACAATCCTGACTCCAATGGGGAGCTCTGGAGGACAAGTCACACCTGCTCAGTGCACCAGAGGGAGAATTCATTCCGACAAGGTCTGGCAGCTTCGAGTATGTTTTACACCTGCAGATGCCAGAAACTGCTCGTTTTATCTCAAAGATTTCATGGTCTCATGCACTGCATGACTGGGTGTCCCCAGTGTCTGTCAGCAGAGGAAGCCTCCACAGGCAGCTGAAAAATATTTAAGGGCTTATTTTACTTCTAAATACAGGACACAGGCTCTTCTCAACACTTTAACTAAACCTGAACCATCTCCTTCACTCACCAAATGGCCTGGGGATTCCCTCCCTCTCCCAGGTACATGAAAGGAGACAAAAATATCAGAGATCCTGCCCAAGATAAATAAAATCCAGGAATTCTTGGAGCCTGTGCCACTGCCTAAGCAACCCACAGTGCTCTTCTATCTGCTCTAGAACCTGAAATAAAGCCTTTCACATCAATACTCAGTCACAGGGCAGCAAGTCCCAGTGCAGTAGTTTTCCTTCTCCTCTGCAGCAGAGTACAGGTCAGATCCCCCGGGGATGTGGAGAAGATGGGCCAGGTAGAGCTTTTCCCAACAGAAACTGGAGCTCCATCTGTTCCTCAGGTAATTCAATACTCCTGACATCACCTCTAATAACCCCTTTTCTGCTCCAGCAGCATCTCCAGCTGGGTACACTGTGCACACAAAGGGAAAAAACCAAACTAAACTGCATCTCCTTTTCCCAGAGGCCTGGTCAGGGAATGGGGGGAATGTTCACCTGACCATTTCAAACCAGACCAGGCATCTGGGATGTCCAACTCTCTCAAACTTGTTTACTACAGAACCAGTATGAATATTGGGTCTGTGGCAGAAAACTTCCTGCCCTGGGCCAGATGGGCAAGGCTGGAACAGGACTCAGAACTTCAGACCTACCAGAACAGCCTCCAAAGGATAAAATAATTTGTCTTAGTATGTCAAAACACAAAGAACTGCAGTGGAGAGAAAAAAACACCCAAAAATCAAGTAGCTTTTCCATCTCCCCCACCCCAAAGCAAAAAAAGGACTATAAAGTTGTCCCTTCTGAAACCAGCAAACAAAATGTCTGCTTTAATCTCAGACAAACCACCTCAAACTCACCCAAGAATATTCTGTAAATACAAAAACAAACAAACAACAAACAACCCCAAAAGAAGGAAAAAGGGGAGGAATGGTCACCTGCCCTCGTCTGGGGTTAGATCATAACCGCCCCCATTTCCTCCAAGCACGGAGCTCTGGGTTACCAGCTAAACCAGCTCACTTCAACCTTGTGACACCTCTCAGGTGGTGCTTCACTCTCCTGCTGGCTTCTCTCCCACAGCACAGCTGCTCCTTGCCAGGGGCTCTGGTTCCTCACACCCACGTTCTCTGCAGGCAGTCCCAGCCCAGCCCCTTGGGGAGCACCGTGACCCCAGCACGCAGCACCTCAGCACTGCCACTTCAGGGGGTGTTTCACTGACAGGCCATCACCTCCCAAGTCATCCACTCCACTGGTATGATGAGCAGGGCCTGGCAGCAGGAGCCAGCCCAGAGATGGTGTTTGGGACCACTAAGGGGGGGCAGTCAGGCTCACCCCACACATGCCAGCCATAAAAAATGCACAGCCCTGGGGTAAAGGTCACTAAAACAGGATCCACTGGCACAGGACAGGCAGGTCATCCAGGGAGGAACTAAAGTGCTGTAGGTGAACTAACATTAGGGCTTTATTAATTCATTCAGCAACCAAGTGTTATTGTCCTACACAGCCTGCTCAAAGTACAGTAAAGCATTTTTAAAGGATTTAAAAAATCAAACTAGTTTGACATACGACAGTACACACCTACACATACTGCTGCATTAACAGGTGGATTCTGAATTGTAAATAATCCTGCAATTAATTTTTCACACACAAGCAAATAAAAACAGTCAAAATATCACTCAGACTCATATAGCATCCACCAAGCAAGCTTTTGAGAGAGATTTAAAGTAAAGATAATTTAAAAGTCACCTACAATTATGAACAAGACAAGGACACAGACAGGAACGGTCCTTTGATTGACTGTTCCTGCAGGCAGCTTCTGCGATCAAATGGTGTGCTCTGGAGTCTCCCCACACCAGCTAAAAAGAAGTTATCTGGCTAATCTGAAGTTTGAGGGTGTGGTTATTTGTTGTCTGTTCAAAATTATGTCAAACTCAGGACACATCTAGAGAGATATTTTGACTTATTTGCACACGCAACTGGAGCGGGCTCCAGCCACTTGCAGTTACAGCACCCAAACAAGGTTATATAAATTTTAAGAAGGACTTGAAGCAAAAACAAAAAGGTGGATCTGGTAGAGTCTATCAGAGGCAAAAAAATATTTTAATATAACATGAGGACTTGGCAGAGTCAGACAGTCAAATTCAGAACCTTCCTTAGCAGGTCTGGCAGAAGCAGAAGGAAAGGGCTTTGCAGTTTGGAAGGAAGAGCAATTACACACCTGCCAGGCTCCTCCCCTACCCGTTCTCCTGCTCGCCCAGGGCACCTACCTTACTGTACGTCACTACCGACAAGTTGTTCGAGTGACTGCTGGGGGAGAGATTTACAGAGTTTTGTGACAGTCCATTCTGATCTTGTTCGATTTGGTCAGGAGCAGGCCCCCATGTGTTTTTGCTGATTGTGCCTAGCTCGGAACCCCCAGGGTCTTTTAGGTTGTTTTCATCTGGTTGCCTGTTCTTCTGTGGAGAGGCGAATGGGTTAAAGTTTCCTTCTACCTTGCGATGCGGCTGCGTGTTGAACTCTGTTTCAAAGGATGACAGCTGCTGTGTGACACCCAGAAGTCCTCCAACTTCCACGCTGAGGATCACCCAGATGACATCTGTGGAAAGATACACGTTTGGGTTGTCACTTGATAGGAGCTTATGAAGAAGAGTCAGTAGGAGCAAATGAATTCCATCCTTTACAGTAGCAAGAGAAAGACTTACTGCTTAAAGCACATTTTTACAAAGCCTCAGCAGTACTGGTTCCAGTGCCCCCAGTTTAACAGGCCTGGGATCAGCAGTTTGAATTTTAGGAGCCAATTGAGGACAATGAGATTCTACCTTAGGGGTACATGACTTGCTCAGGGAACTCCACACCCTGCTAGGGCCAGGACCCCCAGCACAACCACTAATCCTCCGTTACTCAAAACTGTACAAACATCCCGACTGACCCCTGCATTCACACACCACTGATCTTGTACACACACAACCCCCACTGACAGCACTGCACAACTACCACTGACCCCCTAAACACACAACCACCACTGACCCCCTGTACGCACACCCACCACTGACCCCCTGCACACCCCCCTACCCGTCCCCCCAAAGGCGGCTCTGGAGCAGCCCCACAGCGCCCTCTGCCGCTCTCTCCCGGCCTCGCGGCTCAGGTCCCGCCCCGGGCTGGCACCACCGGGCCCCCGCCCCAAAACGGGACAAACGTCCGGGCCCCGGGATCGCCGGGCCGGACCTGGGGGCAGCCCCCAGCAAAGCCACCAGCTCGGCTGCAGGGCAAGAGTCACTCGAACTCAGAACTTGGCGGCCAAAGGGGTTCAATCTTCAGGTCGTGTTCTGGCCAAAGTGACAACTTCTGGCAATGCAGGGACATCTCCCATTGTCCAGGGCTGGGAACCCTCTGGAAACCCTGGGAAACCCTCGGATTTGTGAGCATACAGGACCAGCAACACAAACTGGACAGGCTGTCCCACCTGCATGGGGATATCCCTCAGGGACACACTGTGTCCCCTCCAGACAATGAGGAGCTGCGTGGCAGTGCCAGCAGTGCCAGCCCCCTCCTTCTGGCACTGGTATTTTTGCCTCCATGTGCCAACACTGCTCACTCTAGCCCTGAAACTTGGGATACTCCCAGCTGCCAACAGAGACACAAAGATGTTCTCAGTGTAAACTAAAGCTGGCAGAAAAGGGAGGGAAGGCTGGACTGAAGGCAGATGTTTGAGGCCCAGGCTGAAGCACCAGGCAAAATAGCCAAATGTGTTCTTTAAACAGAGAAATAGCTCACAGGGGATGCACTAAATCACTGCATTAAGCCCTGGGCATTAACTTCTCACATGAGGCTTTCACCACCTATTTTATGCTCATATGCAGTTCACAGAGTTAAGCAATGGAAAACTGGGAAAGAATCTCAACAAGGACCAACTGGGAAAGAGTCTCCATGAGAGCTGTGCACATCCCTTTGTTTTCCAGAGTTTTATGTAATCTGTAATTTGTTCCAGTGCTTAGAAAACACTGACCAAGACAACAAAGCAGCTCTCTTGATGTTTTCCTCCACTCTGTGTTGTGTGTTTAAGCCCAGGGCTGGCAGACCTGAGCCCTCTGCTCCATTTTGTGTCTGTGGTGCCCCCAGTGGGGCTGTGGGCAGGGAAGGGGCTCCTTACCTCCGTAGTAGAGTCCCGTGGCAGTGCACATCCGCCACTGTCCCTGATACATTCCGGCGGTGCTGGGGCTGCACATCTGCACGCTGACATCAGCCATCTCCTGCGGCTCCAGGGACCTCACCATCACCATGTTCACGTGCCCAAACTGGTCTCCACCGACATACTTCAGGCAAACCCCTGGGGGCCACGCCTCTGTCCCTGGGATTAGACAGGACAGGGAATTACTGACAGCGCATCAGGAAAAGCTTTGTCTGTTTGTGTAAGACTGGTTGAAACATGCGTGTTAAAACAGTTGTGCAATTGCTGGATGGTCAAAGGGAACCAAGACACACAGGACACAGCAGCAGTGGATGCTGAGGGAGCCTGGTTTTCAGAGCAGGCTTAACTGGTGCATTTAGGGACCAGGAGAACAATTCCTATTTGAGTAATCTCTAAAGACTGTCTTTGTTACACGAAAAAATTCTCAAAGTCACAGTGTAACAGCTTAAAAAAAACCCAAAAAACTTAACCAATACATACCTCCCCTTCCCCAAGGCCAGAGGCAGAGACAAGGGCAGGGCTGTGTTGTGTGCCCCTATTTCTGCCTCCCTTCATGAAGCTCCTGAACCATGCCACATCAAATACCTGTTATTTATACAAAGTGCTGGCAACGTGTCCTTTCAGGGATTCATTTATTTCTAAGCCTGTTAGGAGTCTCAAGAGGAACTCATAGTTTGGGCTGTAACTGAAGAGCCAGCACTATTTCCTAAACGGATTTATTTCTGTCCTTGCACCAACCCTTTTCTCAGGCTTGTGCAAAGGTGGCAAGAAGGGTTGTGAACACACAATTTATCTGTGGAGATCCATGTTTAGACTGCAGACACCGGGACTGACAGCGTGACCTGGCAATCAGAGAGACAGAAAACAGCTCCTGCGTGCAGGCACCGCTGCCAAAGATAACAACTGCTGGGGCACACAGAAAGGAAAAGCCTCTCTTCTGAGACTCATGAAAAATCAGTTTAGCACAATTTTCTTCTGCTTCTTCCCCAGTCACGTCACATGACTCAGCCAAGGACTGAGAACACCTCCTGCTCAGCTGAGGCTGACGGAAATGGCTACGGAAAGCCTGAACCACCATGAAGCCTGGAACTGCTCCGGCTGGTCTGAGGCGAGCGCGCTGGAGGCTGCTCTGACCTCACATCACCTCAAGGAGCATCCTTTGCAACAGCTTGCCTGCTAATTTAATCCCTGTGGATACTCCAGCGAAGACACGGCAAGGACTGATTTTCTTGTCAAGTCCTTATTTTGGAATTCCCAGCCTCAAAGGGAGAGCAGGATGTGCACAAGTGCAGCGGGATGTTCAGCGTGGGGGATGTACCAGTACAGCTGGGAAGGTGCTGAGAGAGCAGGGCTCTGAAAGAGGAGCTGGGTGTCTGGCTGACCTCAGCCTGGGGCATGGGGCACTTGAGCATGAAGCCTCATCTGCAGAGGTTGGCAGCCCAGCAACACGGTTTAGTTTAAATTATTTATGTGATTTTTATCAGGTTTAATGGCTTTAGGCTTGCAAGGTGCCTAGAACGCTGCAACTGATAAGCCTCATAAAATGAAATTATGATTATGTCATTCTATTTCAGTACACTCATCTCTCAGGAGATGATAAATTGCAGAGAGTGTCCTGCAGAGCCAGCAGCAGCTGGGGGCAGAGTGGGGAGAGGAAGCCAGGCTGTTAAACCCTGCTGCTCTTTCAGCAATGGTTCTAATACAAACTGCTCCTTTGGCAGACAAGGCAGCACCGTCCTGCAGGTACCAGAGCAGGGCATTGTTTTTTACTGACACATATGAGAACCTGACTGAACTGAGCTCACAGCTCACACGCCTCAAACTGACAATCTCCGAGCTCTGCCTGTCACACTCATCAGACCTGCAACGCTCCGGTGACACACGCCTCAGGTATTTTGTGTTCCAGAGCTGAAGTCATGTAATCAAGGACTCCTGTAGAGCTGTTAAAAACCTTGGCTCTGCTTCAGTTATCTGCCTAACAAGTAGATATTATCTGGAAACACTACAGCCCTTTGATACTATACCTTAATTAAACCAAAGAATGGTTTTCAAGTGCTGCAGTGCTCCTCACACTGCACAGTCACAACCAGCATGTGAAGCTGCACTTCACTAACCCTGAGCAGAGTGGTTGTACCAAGCCCCAGCCTCCAGCACCACTGTTAGGGCAGGGATGGAAGGTCTGACAAGCCAGGTTCAAACCACACAGAGGCCAAAACATGTCAGCCTTACCAGGAAATCCTAAATCAAGATGAGCTCCTGTCCCCATTTTAGAAGGCCTGGGATTTCACAAGGTGAAACATTCCAAGAACAATGAAACATCCCCTGAACTAGGATGCTAAATTAAGGTTGAATTTGCATCCAGGAAATGGCACATCAGAGGAACAAGGAAGGGAGGAGTCAGCCCAAGATAGAGGTGTAGTCATAACACACATAAATTGAGATACTAAGAGTGGAGAAACAAGACCTATCACACTTACTAGATTTGTAAGAGCTGTATTTGGGACAGTTATAAAAAAATTGCCAGTCAACTTCTCACAGTACTGGAGTTCAAGCTAGTTCCATGTTTCACCCTTCCATTGTACTTCCAAACAGAAGGAGGCAGAAAAAGTACACTGAAATATTAAGTCCTTCCTCTAGAACACATTCTCTACAAATCAGTGTTCTTAAACACACTAATGACATACTCTTAGCTTTTTAGTGTGGTTTTAGTGTGGATATTCTGTCCAAGTACTGCAGCTATTCACAAGCAGAAATACTGAGGGAGCTGAACCTGACTCGTGATGACTCCCAGCATCACACCTCGGTGTGAGATTGTTCTCTCCCACACAAGTACAAGCAGGTCAATCAAATTCAGACACACAGTTTTAACTGTTCATGCAACATCCCCTCGCTGCACTGCTTGAGGACAAGGGCTTCCTTCACATCCACGGATCTCATTTTCCTCTCTGACTGCATCCCACCAGATCAAGCACTGGGAATGCACTTTGCCCAGCCTCACTTCCTGGATCCCAGGCACTGCTTTGACTTATTTCAAACTGGAATGTGGTCTCTCCAGCCCTGCATCCTCTCAGAGCATGAAAAGGCAATTCTGCCCGAAGTGGACCTGCCACATGACCCTTGTGTCACTGCCTTGTTTGTCTACAAGTTTCCTAGAGTTTGTTTGTGTGGTGGCACAAGGAACAAGACTGGTGACCTGACTGAGCTGCCCATCCCACCACAAAATGTTTGTGCCAACGCAAGAAAGGAACTTGCACGGGCTGGCAGCACCTCAGGGTGGCTCCAGCCCAGGTGAGTGCACATGAGCTTCCTGCCTCAAGGCAGCCTCCCTCCCACTGGATCCCAGCACCTGCAGCCAAAAGGCCTCACCTGTATTCTGTATCCTCCATGTTTTTGTAAACTGGGTATCAGGAGGGATGGACTCTCCTTCACCTATGGTGACATCTTCCACAAATGACATGGAAGGGACATTGATATTTGGACTCTCAAAATCATAGTAGGCTCCAATGGCAGCTTGTAGATTCCTGAAAAGGAAAAAAGCACATTACAACCTGAAGTACAGTTGGGTCAGGCCCTTTGCACAGGTCATATGTCACCCTGAACAGGTCAGCAAAAATACCCAGACTGTAATAACTCTGCTGCTCATGTGTTTTTTAAAAGCTTTTATCTCTATTACATATGGATTCTGTAAGATAACAGAGCTCAAAACACAGCACTTTTTCTTGCCAGGGACACTGGCTTAGATCACTTTTCTACTCTGCTTCTACTTTCCCTGGAAACTTTGGAACTTACAAGTCTTGGAGGCCTCTACTCCAACAGTTCTTTATGAAACTTGCTGAACAGTTCAGGTGACACCAAGAGAAGAGCTATGTCACAAACACTGGGCAGTTTCTTCACACCAGCCTTGCTACCTCAGCTAATTTCAAAACGACCAACCAAACCTCTCCATTTTATTTTGGCACACAAAGTTCAAAAGGAGCACAAGAGGAACAAAACATGAAGATAACTCTCAGGGCCAAAGGGCACCAGTAGCTACAGATAGTAATTCCAGCCTTGCTGGAGTTTTTGAAACACAGCATCAGGTACAAACTGTTTATTTATCAAGAGAGTGCCTGTTCAGCTCTGGGTAGTCACAACCTGCAGGAACTTACAAACCACCTGAGTCAAAAGTTCTCACTGAATAAAGATAAATGACAGTGCAAGTCTGTGATATATTAAGGACATTCAGAAAGCCACAATGCTATTGATTCCTGAGCCATGGTGTAGCTACAGCTCCTGATAATTAATGTGAGGAGAAGAAAAGGCAGGCAGGAAGAGGATTCATGAGCCTTAGCTCAGTTCCACGATATACTATTAAGTCATTATGTAAGTGTTTGGCAAGTCATGTAATTCCTCTGTTTATACATGTCTGAGAGGTTATGGCCCTGATTTACATGTTGTGAGTGGGTGCTGTGAGAATGGAGATGAGTAAAATCTCCCCAAACGCAATGGGCATAACAACTGCTTTTTTTATTCATGACTGCAGAAATCTGTGCTGCCTTTTTTGAGCAGGATAGAAAAAAAAAGCCAAAACCAAGAACTTCAGGAACTGGGAAGCACCACCTAAAACCAAAGCCCTGCAGAAGCTGCTCTGTGTGGGCACAGTGACATATTGAGGGGCTGGACAGTGGTGGGGTGTCATGTGTCCGAGTCAGACAGCCAAGGTGAAAGCAAGAGAAACATTTGCAGCGTGACCCTGAGCAAGAGCAAACACAGGGCTTTGTGGGGCTGCTTGCCAACTGGAAAGAGGTTTGAAACAGTGAGCAAAGAAACTGCCTCCTGTTCAATTCCTACAGCGTTCATGGCAAAAAAACCATTCAAATCAGACACATTCTGGATAAAATCTGAACTGCATGGGAGCAGTGTCACTTTCTCCTCACAGAAAACTCAGGGGACCCAAAGTGCAGCAGCTGACTGGGGGGCAACAGTAAGGGGGTAGAGTTGCAGTGGGGGCACTGGGGGAGGCCCCAAAGAGCTCCATCGGTTTTGCAATCCATCCATCCATCCATCCATCCATCCATCCATCCATCCATCCATCCATCCATCCATCCATCCATCCATCCATCCATCCATCCATCCATCCATCCCAGCACCCAGCAGATAATCGCTGTGTGAGTCACAGAGTTGCTGACATTCTGCTAAGGAGGCACTGGAGGAATGTCCTGCACAACATGGCCACAGGGATAGAGCAGCAATTCAGCAGCCCCAGTGTCACAGCCAGACCTTTGCCATCCGTGCCGAGCGGACTTTGGTCCAACACAGGAGCCACCGGGTCCCGTGCTGTGGCCAGAACTCTGAATTCCAGAGCAGAAACCATTATTCAGCCTGAGGCGTTTTCTACTTAGGAGTGTCAGGGCTCTATTTAATCCCGCCAGCTCAGTCAAATGCTGCAGGAAGGGGCCATGTCACATCAGCCAGTAAACAGAGACAAATGCTCAGTTTTACGTCACCAACCGCCTGTTGCTTATACACTGCACAAGATTTACATAACTCACACCAGGGCTGTGCCAAGAGACTCCTGCTCGCTCACCCAGCTAACACCATGAGCTGGAGCTTAGTTTGCACCAGGATTTCTTCCTGTAGTACAGCAATCCAAGGCAAAAGGTATTGTAGGAGATACAAAAGACAGCAATGCAGCTCTTTCTCTTCCTAATCCACCACTACATAACTACATTTTCAGATGGACCACAACACCTTGCGAGTGATCGTTCTGGAATCAGTGGTACTGACATTTTATTGACACTAAGAGGAAAAAATAAAAGCTCTGCGGGGCAGATTTCTACTACAACTCTTTGCAAGGCAGCCTGGCTGTGTTTGTTTGCTGGGCTGCAAACAGGCCTCAGAAGGTAGTGGGCTATTTGTGCACACAGGCCTGGGGCCAGCACTCCCATCCCGGGGTCATATTTCAGTGCGCTTTGCCATTGGGAAACAACACCACTCCTCTGCAACATCGAGTTAAAAACTAACTAAAGAACAACAGCATGCTGGAAACAGATTTGCCCTGTTTGTTATCAAATATTCCCAAACCCACCTCCCCACTCCCACCATATGATCTGTGTGATGGGGGATGTTTGGGGTGAGCCCTTCTATGTGTTTCAACGCCTCTTGGACTTCCCAGTAGAGAACTAAAAAGAAACTTCCAGAAACTGAAGAGAAATTCACAGTGGCAAAAGCCAAAGTCAGGATGACAAAGCAAATCTTCCTTGAGTTCACGTTCTTTGACACAGACAACCCCAGGAGACAGGGACAGAGCAGTGGCAGCTGTGCTCTTGTGCCAGAGGCACCCCCAGCTCACACCTCGCACAGCCACTGGCTCTGTGCTGCTCCTCCCCCAGGAGACACTGCTCCCCTCCCCTGGCCCCAAAACCCCCAAGATCAGCTCCAGGGCAGCACTCTGGGGAAAATGCTACTTGCAGAGGTGAACTCTCTGCAGCCTGGTGATGTGCAGGCAGCTGAACCCAAGCAGCACAGTCTGCACTCACCCTTCTGCCACAGGCACAGCATCAGTGCAGCCCACAACCAAACGTGACCCTGATGACAGAGATGCCTTAGGGCACACACACTCAAGGCCTTGAGATTAGTCTATTTTTAAATACATATTTGAGTTTTTTTAGGTCTTTGGCCAGCTGTAACTGCATAGCCCCAGCTGCAGACACTGCAGGGACAGTCACAAGGGTCAGCCCTCAGAGGCTCCAGTTATCATCTAAAGGCTTCTGCTCACACATCCCTGCCTGCTTGATTTCACTCCTCAGTGTGACTTACACCACACTGCTTACTACCCTCTGCTCTCTGCCATAGGAGATAAATTACCATTATAAACCAAACAACTCTGCAAATCCAGCAGGTGTAATTGACATGACTGAGCTCTCCTAATTACAGGGGTGGCCATGCAGCTCTTTCTTCACAGGGCCCTCCAGGTCTCAGGCCTTACCTTCCCAAAAATTAAGCAATTTTTCCATTTTTAGAGCAGTCCTGGACCACAGCAGTTTGTAGCCCTGCCACACTTACAGAGCAGGTCTGACAGGATCCAGCTCCCAGGAAAAGCCTGCAGTCACAGTCACCCCAGTGATGGGGTGAGCCCAGGACTCAGCACCGTGCTCGATTTCAGCCCTAAGAGCAAGATTCCAGAAACAGACAGGGGAGAAGGAAGCAAGTACAGGTTGTAGCTCCACATTATCAACCAAATCCACTCTAACTCTGGGTATCCCTCTCCTTCCTCTCCAAGGGCATCCCATAACTCTTGGGCTACAAGTGCTTTTCCCACACAACACCAAAGTGCTCCTTTCCAGATCAATCCTTCTGCTCTGCTGCTTCGTTTCAAGCCTCAGGAGCTAAATTACAATAGTCAAGTTAAAACCTTCTCTGCTAATAGCTCTGGTGACATCCCTTAACAACTCTTAAGTGACAGAAAAGAGGTGAGCCCTTCATCTTGAGCCCTTCTTTCCCTTCCCAGTTTTGTCCAGACAGCCTTTTGTTATGTTAAACCAATATACTTAGCCATTAATTAATTAAAGTAATTCAATGTTCAAAATTAAAAATAAACTCTTCCAAATCAGTTCACAAACTCAAGGCCTCCTTACACAACCTTCCTGTCCTGCAAACAACCAAGAGCACACAGGTAAATGGAAATTGTCTTTGATTGTATCAGACTTTCTTGGGAGACTGAAGACACTGAAGCACAGAGGTTGCTGAGGCCTCAAGCAAAGCAGGGCACAGACCCAAAAACCTTCTGCTCCCCAGAATAAGGAGAATTCTTTCAGTACAGAGTTCAGTATCTTGGAAGAAAAGCAGTACAAGCAGGTGCTTCAAACACACAAGACAAGGGACATTAAAATTTGAACTGTAAATGTCACAAGAATCTGCAAGCTTTGTCAAATTACTTGATGAGAGAGCCAAAGACAAAGATGTAATTTTTTTAAAGAACAGATTTTTGGGGGGTAAAAATTCAAATTAAATCACAGCTTAGGCTCAAAATCCAGCCTGTAAATTTCCTTCTCTGGCTCTTGCCCATGCCCACAGCACAGCACCCACCATGGAGCACTGCAGGGCTCTGCATCTCCTGAGCTGCTGGAGAACACCACAGACAGAATGCTCCCTGCAATGGCACCTTCCATTTGGGATTTCAGGTGGGAGGCAGCCCTCAGGCCATGCAGAGACAGCCAGCAGTATTTATTATTTAACAAATGGACCTGGTCACTGGAAGGAAGGTGCCAAGGTCTGTCCCTGTGGAGGGTGAGAGGAGCAGGCAGGTGCCCTCAGCACTCACAGGGTGCAGTGTTTTGTCATGAGCCAAGCAACTCAGGTGACATCTCCTGGAAATATGCAATGTAGACGCTGGGCAGTGCTAAACAGCACAATAAAATCTCCAGCACAGAGCACGTGATGCAGGACACCTCAGACTCCTCCTGTAACTCAAGTCTCCACCTTCACAGAGCTCCTCTCGCCCTCCAAATGCAGTCTGTAACCAGGCACCACAGCTCCCCATAAGGTGTCTATTGTGAAAAAACAAAAATAAGCTGTGCAGCAGATGGACAGTTTCTCAGTCCCAAATAATGGAACTTCTCTACATAATACAGAGGGGAGAGACTGAAAATGCATATGGGAGACATCCAAGTGAGGTAACCCCTTTTGTCTCTTCATTTCCACAATCTGGTTGGATGTTCCTTACCCAGCTCTTGGGGACCTGGATTGCTGATAATGCAGGCTGGGACATCTCCAACAGCTCCTCTTGCTCCTGAGGCAGGAGATGCCTCACTCCAAGCCTTGGAGAAGGCCAGAGGGGGTGGGGGAAGAGGCAAACACATCAGGCTGCAGGGAAGCACTTCTACCTGGAGCTTTCAATTCAAACCTTCAATAGGGATGACACATGGCAATTAAGTGCAAAGTCTCAAGATGTTTTGAAGGGATGGAATTTTAATCAGTGAGTATCTTTCAGCAGACAGAATTTCAGAAAGCAAAATTACTGTGTCAGTTTTCTTAGTTCTTGACCCCTCTTACACAAAAGTTACACGAAATTCTATGTATGAAGTTGGGAAACTACATTAGAAGATGTTTGATGATGGAAAAGGATCACTGAGAGAAGCTGAAAGCTTTAAGCTGAATTTACACAGATGACTAATTTAAATTAATTTTCACATGAAGACACAGAAGAACATTTCATTGTTTTCGTTGAAAGCAGCAGTTCCACATACAAGTGGGGTGTTCTAGGAAGGAGACAGAAACCTGTGGTGACAGAAGACACCCTGTATCTGCAGGGGCAGCACGAGGAGAGAAACTGAGAGCCCACAGGAGAGGCACAGAGTCCTCAGAACACCAAACCATCAAAGGAACTCACTTTCCCTGAGCAGCTTTAATGTGCACAGAAACACCAACAGCAGCTGCTGAAACCTTCCTGAGATACCTGCACAGGGCTGAGCACAGCACCTGAGCACAGCAAAGCACCTGAGCACAGCAAAGCACCTGAGCACAGGAAAAGCACCTGAGCACAGGAAAAGCACCTGAGCACAGGAAAAGCACCTGAGCACAAGCCCTTGCCCAGCAGCAGCACCACAGTAACGGTGCTACAAGCAGGAGTCCCCAGAACCATCCCCAGCAGCTGAGCCCTCCCAAAGCAGTTGGTCCCAGCAGCTTTAAGAGGGGGGTAAAATATCCTGAGAATGTCCCAGCAGGAGCTGCCACTGAAAACAGGCAACAGCTCTTCCCAGTGGAAAGTTATTGAGAGCTGCCAGTGCACAGGAGATTCTGGAAGTGCCAATTCCTCAGTACAAACCCTGTTACCAATCTATAATTGTCTGATGAAAGTGAAAGGGGATTAAGCTACAGAAACTGTCTGAGAACAAGTTGGGGCATGTAAGGCAGAGTCCAGCTGGACCAAAATTATATTGTACCCAATTCTGCTACAGCTACCTGCTTATGCTTTCATGCCACAGGCACCAAATTTTTCAATGCTTTGTACCTTAGAGCACAATTATAGTATGTTCCACAGTTATAAATGCAATTTCTTTAGAGTCTAGATTTCATTCAAAATAATCAGGTCAAACAATTGAGTTGCTCTGGAGAAGAGGTGTGGGTTTGGAGGTTTTTTTTTTATGCACTAGATAAAAGCTTCTAAGAAAATATTTTTAAATTGTTTAACTCTGTAATGTTGCTATTTTTAGTAGCATTAGGAGACAGCTGTGGACACAGAGAGGCAGCAGCCTGGGATGGTTCACAGGCACTAAGAGACACCCACAGTGTTTCAAGTGAGCCACAACAGACCAAAGAGTTTAAAACCTCTTTTTCCTCCCCAGCCCAAGGGTGTGAATGACCCTGCACCCCCCAGAATCCACAGAGCTCCCCAGACTGTCCTGACATCCTGGTGACAGCACATCAGCAACCACCAGATCTGCTTCTGGGGTGTCACTTCTGCCTGTGAGGACAGTGTGTCACCAGTGGGTTACAGTAAGATGGACACCAAGTCCAAAGCCCCAGCTTCCTTCTTCCCTAATAAAGTTTATCAACACCCCATCAGTGTTTTGAGGCAACCCTTCTCACCAGATTCGGCCCAGTTGGTCACCATAAACAAATATTAACCCAGCCAGAGTCACACCAAGACACAGACTGCTGGACAAACGTGCACTGAGTCACAGAAACAACACGGGACTCTGCTCTCTGTCACCTGATAAGGATGATGGGAACTCCCACCCACTGCTGTCACTGCCCCACGGATGCTGGCTGAGGAACAAAAACCCACAGGCATGGCCAGGGAAGGATGATTTACTGGCACAGTCAGGTCTGCTTCCTGCCTCTCCTTCACACCAGGATTCCCACCAAAGGGAAGGGTCAAAACTGAGCTCCAGGTCTGCGCTGAGCAGTGGGGAAGTTTTCCTCACATTTGTCAGAACATGGATACAATTTGAAGTGCAGACCAAACATCTGTTCTCAGAGGACACCTGCATGCTGCAGGTGTCTGCAAACACCTGAGGTTAAAAATCAGGAGCAATGCTGGTGTGAGCCACACATCCCATGGGAATGAATCCCTTGACCCAGTGTGCTCTGTTAAATTCTGAGTGTCCTGACTTCTCACACAAATATACCTCAAGTATTTCTCTGAGTAGCACCTACACTTCATCTAAGTCATGGCAAAATCAATTAAACCCCTATTAGCTAAACCATGTCTTTAGACTCTCAATTAAGTATATCCACTTCTGGGCAATACAGGTGTTTCACTGGATATAAAGAATTTGAACAGCCACCCACAGGGATGGAAATGTGAATCTATAAAACAACTGTAGCACAGAACTGCCTCACACCTGACAGGAGAGAAAACAAGGTTTTACTGCAGATTTCTGCAGTATTTTCAGAGATAAACTTATCTTCATGCAAAACATTACCTAGGGAGTACTAGTTAAACCATGACACAACATTCTACAAATAGATGAAAAAAAAATCTAAATAGATGAAATTCTAAATAGATGAAAAAAACATGAGGATCTCTAGAAGAGATCTGACAACCTTACAAATAATGACCTTTTCACCTAAAGTTGGATCCAAAAAGCTTTGTTACAATAATGCTTTTTTCCCCCCCACACACAATGGAAACCATCGTTACCTGACACACTTCAATTAAATATCACACCTACTGCTCTGATAAAAATTCAGCTTTCTAAACAAGAGCTAAAAAGAGAATGTAAAGAAATATTACATGCAAATTATTGAAATATACATTAGTTCTTCCAAACTGGGAATCTCTGAGCCAGCTACACTAAAATATGGATTTTAAATTCACCACCATTAGCTACTTCAAACTAATTTACTTTCTTGTGGAATTAAAGCAGCTCCAAGCCTGTCACCCACAAAGCTGGCACACACTCCAATTCAAAGAAAATCATTCCTTTTCCTTGTCCCAGTACAATTCCCACACAGGCTTTAGAGGTATCCAATGACTTTTATGGAGCTCCACGAGCTCCCTGTGAAGGCCAGCCAAGGCCAAAGGGGTTCAGACCCACTCCTGCCCATCTCAGAGATCACTGTGGAGCTGCAGGCAACACGTGGGACTTCACTGCCCACAAAAACCCCCCTGGGAGCCCCCTCCCTCCCACCTGTGCTGGGGTCCCACATCTGGAGGGGAGGGAGCAGAGCCAAGGTTACCAAGAGGGATTTGATCCTGGACGCAACAGTAGCAAAATGTCCTCCCCACCTCACTGCCCAGGGTTTCCTCCCAAGGAAGAAACGTTTTCAGCACCAAAAAAGTTCATTTTTGGTTCTGCTTTTTCAACAAAGAAGTTCACTTTTGGTTTTAGGCTGAAAGTGAAAGCTCAGCCTCTCCCTCTGCAGCCTCTCTGAATGGAAAATAAATAACTGAATAGTAAAGCAGGACGGTGTGTGCTGCTGCTGGGGAATGTTACAGCCAGGATCTCGGGAATCAGACCCATGCAGCAAGAAGTCAGCACAGAAAACAGACAGAACTCTAGGAAAGTGTTTAATAAATACCAGGGAAAGACAAAGGGTTTAACCTGTATTTCCTGCAGATCAAGGAACAGCCTCAAACTCTGGCTGCATATGTTCAACCCAAAGTATTTTTGCAGCACTTAATAATGGCAGGTGGCAGTTCCATAGCACTGCCCAAGCCTGACAGAGGTCTGAAGGGGCCCTGAGCATTCCTGGGAACTGCAAAGAGGATACAGACTTTTACAGGCTACTTACAGGTATTCCTCCCCAGTCAGCCACTAATTTTTCCCCCTAGATTGGCCAAACAAGCTATTTAATAATAATTCCTTTATTCCAGCAGTACTACTAATTCACTGTAAGTCCTCTGACCACAATTCCTAATGATGCTGTTGGAAATGGTCTTTCAAAGCACATTAGGCTCCGAGTGTTCCCTTCAGTACATGAAAGACACAAAGTGGGGAAGGAACTGTGGGTCTGGAGATGACAATTATTGCCAAAGAGCAGCTTTCACACCTGGGAACAAGTTCTAGTGAAACTATTTATGTGTTTGTTAATTAACTCACACATGGGGCATTGCTACAGAGAACCTGAACACCCAACACGTGCATTTGTGTCACCCCACCATGAGCTCCCTCACCATTTCCTGCAGGTGAACATCAACCCTGACTTGGAACACCTGGAAAAGCAATCTGATACTCTCATCAAGACAAATTATTTGCAGGATGTGCTGGTGCCAGAAGGTTCTGACCCTAATCCCAGGCCACACAAGGCACACCTGGCTGGGCACCTGAGTCACCTGGGCAGTGTGGGCTGCACAGGGCCCCTCCATGGCACGGGAAAGGCGCTTCCAGAACAGGAGCACGTGTCCTGATTGTCCCTGCTGAGGGACAGCAGGGTTAGTGCAGGGTCAGCCCAGCAGGGACAACGACCCCGTGGCCATGCAGGAGGGGAGGGAGCTGGGCAGTGGGGCAGGCACAGGGCACAGCAGCACGAGGAACAGCACCGAGCTGGGCGAGAAGGAGCAGCCCCTGCCAGGCTGAGAACGGGCACTCACACGGGCTCTGAGCCCCCTCAGAGCAGCCCCAGCCCGTGTTTGTTTGCACACACACCTCACCACCCCAACAGGCACATGCCCACCCAGCCACAACTTACCAAATGTCATAAAAAAATGTGAAAACAGATGTTTTCAGAACCAAACTACTGGAGTTGGGAAATTAAGGCTATTTCAACCACTTCAGTCAGTTCTGAGGCTGGATTTGAAATGCTGTTATTTCAAAGAAGAATTCAATATTCCTGAATGAAAAAGAGCTGCTTCAGCACAAACCAAGAGCACTCTGGCTACACAGAGCATCTTCAGGAGTAACTTTCAGGGAACTCTGATCCCTGCTCTCCCCAGGAACCTCAGAGAACCCCCAGGATTACAGTGCAGTGTCAGTTTTAGTCATATCACCAACACATGGATGAGATGGGAAAGCATCTTCTGCTGGGAGCCAACCGCGTCTTCCAAGCAAACTCCTCAACTCCTCGAGATCTCCTTTCACATTGCATCAGCTTACAAAACACAAGGAATTATTTGCTATTCCCCTACTCCTTCTGCAGACACTTACTTGCCACTAAAATTCAATACACAGCTGTAGGAGGAAGGAAAAACCAAAACCAAAAAGCCGACAAAGTTGTCTCACTACTGTTTATAAACTCAACAATTCCAGAGAAGTTTTCCCCCAACTGTTGATATTCTGACCTCCCCTTGGATTTCAGTTTTCAAAGCCGAGGTTTCTGGGTTTGATGTTCTACCTCTAAGCAAAGCTTAGCTAAGTGATGTCTCTGCTCACCGTGTCTGAAACACACGGCACTCGTTTGCTCTCCTGCAGCCCCCACCCTGCAGAGCTTTTAGGTCAACACACTTTGGAGATGGGCTGAAAGGGCTCAAAAACGAGCCAAACGCCCCGACAGAGAAGAGCAGCTGCTCCACAACATCTTTTTTACAGTTCCTGGGCTCACTGCACCAGAACACTCCTGTGCGCTGTTTTTCACCCTTGTACCGAGTATCTCCCCTGTTTTTCTCGAGCTACAGCCTCGCTGATAAACCGTGCCTTTTTCCTTGGGCAGTGTCACAGAGCCTTTATCAAGACAAACACACACCCGAGAGTCAGAAGATTTAGAGAGACCCTCAGCGCACAGGCAGACTCTGACTTTTCCCCAAACACCCCGGTAACTCTCACACGTGCACCGCGGCCGCTTCCAGGCTCCTACAGCGCCTTTCTGCCACAATTTCCCTCCCCCTGAAGCTGCCTCAAAGTCGGGGCGCCACAGCCCGTCCCCGAACGCAGGCTCACACGCCCCGGGGATCTGTTCGCCACCCCAACAGCTCCGCGGGCCTCGCACCGGCGAGCCCGCACCCCGGGCTGGGGCCGAGAGTCAGCCCCGTCCGCCCCGGGCCCGTCCCGCTCCCGCAGCGCCATGGGAGCCGCCTCCGGCCCGGCCAGGGGACAGAGGGCCCAGCACAAACACCGCCCGTTCCCCCCCGCCCCGCCGGGGCCCTGGGGCGACCGGGCCGGGGGCGGGCCGGGCCCGCGGCCCCTCGGCCCCGCGAGCCCCCTCAGGCCGTCCCGCCCGCCCCCCCCGGCCCCGGGCCCGCACCAGTTGGTCATGTCGAGGAAGAAGGCGCAGCCGGCGGGGCTGAGCTGGAAGCCGAGCAGGCGCTGGAACTCGCCGATCAGCACGTCCTTGTCGGTGGTGCCGAGGCAGCTGAACTTCTGCATGAGCTCCGCGTCCAGGTCCACGTCCATGCCCTCCATGGCCGGGGGTCCCGGGGGCTCCGCGGCCGGGCCGGGGCCGCCTCAGCGCCGCGCGCGCGGGGGGGGCGCGCGGGGGCGGGCGGAGGGGAGGGGAGGGGGGGGGGGAAAGTGGGTGCGCGCGCCGCCGCTGCCGCCGACACTGCGCCTGCGCCGCCCCGCCCCGCGCGGCACGTGACGTCACCCACCGGCTGGCGTCACCCCACGCGCGGCGCGGGGTGGGGCCGCGTGCCCGCGGGGGGGAGAGAGGGAGAGCGGCAAGGGCGAGGGGGCGGGGCCGAGCATGCAAATGAGCACCGCGCGTGACTCGGGGGCTCCGAGCGGGCTCCGCTGCGTCACAACGGGGCGGGGCGATGGCTAGGCTCCGCCCACATTCGCGCGCTGCCTTCCATATATGGCGGCGAGTGCGCGTATTTGTGTATGCAAATGAGCATCCGTGACGTCATGCGGCGCCATGCAAATGAGAGGCGCAATGCTCGACGGGAGCACCTTCGGTGTTTTTTTCCGCCTAAAAATGGTGTTTTTCATGCAGTTTTCGAACGCGCGAGGCTGCTCCGTGTGCGGCCGGCGGTCGGAACCACCGAGTGTGTTCCGCGAAGAGAACACAGAGAACGAGCAGAACACGCTTTGGCAACGCCGGAAGCCCCAACGAACCCTGCGAGCCGGGGGGCGCTGCCGGGGCTGTGGGCGGGCGGTGGTGGCGTGACCAGGGACGGACGAGCGGGCGCGGGATGGCTCCACCTGCTGGGCGGGGAGAACGACATAGCGGAAGCCATTACTGTCATTTCCGGGCCCTACGGCAGCCGGCGGGGGTCAAACGGCGGCGCTGAGTGAGAGCGTCACTGCGCCTGTGCGCCACTTCCGGCTGGCGGCGGCGGGAGCACCATGCCCAAGTGAGTCCGGGAGGCCGGGCCGGGGCTCCTCTGGGGGCCCGGGCGGGGATCCCGGGTGGGGGTCGCTGCTTCTCGAGGGTCCTGGTGCTCCCCGTGAGCCCAGGGGCGCGGATGAGCGGGCGGGCCGAGCCCTGGCGCCCTGCGGGGCCATTCCCGGGGCTCCGTTAACGCTCACAGCGTTAACATAATAAGGTCTGTCAGAGTCTGAATTTGTCCGAGCTCAGGGAGCAGCTGGAATAATAATATTATTATTATTCCAGCTGCTCAATAATAATAATAATTATAATATCATTAATAATAATATCATTAATAATAATATGTTAATATTATCATTAATAATTATCAATAACATAATACGGCTTTTAATAATAGGACTTTTCCCCGACAGGTTTTACTGTGATTACTGTGACACATACCTTACCCATGACTCGGTGAGTACCAAATCCTCTGCTTCAATTCTTTCGCGCATCAAGAGCATTAAAATAAAAGTTACCTCGGCTAAAAGCAGCTCCTGTGGGTACAGCGGTGTTCCTTCGTGTTTTCCACATCCATGCAAAAAAGAGGGAGAACGTGCCATGCCCCGGTGTTCTCCTGGGCAGCAGTGACAGGGTCAGAGACAGCAGCTTAGGGGCCTCAGGGCAGCCTTTGGAGAGTCAACACTTATGTTCTGATAAAAATCTATATAAACGTTTTGTACATCATCCCTCCGCTCCCTGGGCACAGAAACAAACCTGCTTTATGCAGCTAAATTATACATGTTTAAAATAATGAGGAATACCAGTAATCTTAGGGTTTCTCTGGCCTTTCCCAGCCCTCCGTGAGAAAAACCCACTGCAGTGGCCGGAAGCACAAGGAGAACGTGAAGGATTACTACCAGAAATGGATGGAGGAGCAAGCCCAGAGCCTGATTGATAAAACAAGTAAGGCCAATCTTTCTGTGATCCTGCCTGCTCCCCTATTCCTTCCCCTGCCTTTCCTCCAGCTGCTGCTCCCCTGCTTCCACCTTGACCTTTCCTCACTTCTCTGGGGAGTCTTTGCTCAGTGAGTTATCAGTAAAAGCTTGGAGTGTGGATCTTGAGTTCCTCAGGGTTTGGGCTGTCCTGGAGCAGCCTGACAGCTCTGCCTACCACACAAGAGCTGAGGTTCCCTCCAGGGCTGGTGGCAGTGGCTCCATGTCATTGCTCATGAGGGCTGTCAGTGCCACTGCTCTCAGTGATATCCTGCAGGACCTCATAACAAACTTGTGCTGCTTGGCAGTGGCACATTTTTGCTAAGAGCAGGAATAATAATTCCAAAAGATAGGAAAGCTGACATAAAAATGTCAGATTGTTGTATTTTTCACATGCTGGGGTTGCCTGCCCTCAGTTCCCAATTGATGTTTTTTCCTGGCACTTAAAGGCTTAACTGAAGTGTGGCATTGATTCCTTTGTCACTTCAAGAGGTCGTTTTTCTCTTTCCTGTATGAAAGAAACACAAACACCAGATTAGCTTTGTGGCAGCACTCCGGGGCTCCTGGGATAGCTCAGGTTGGACAGGACCCATCAGGATCACTGATCCCTCTCCCAGCTCTGTGCAGGACTGCCTGAGACCAAACCATGTGAGCAGCAGCATTTTCCAGCTGCTCCCTGAGCTCTGACAGACTCAGAGCTGTGCTCACTCCCCTGGGGAGTGTTCAGTGCCCAGCCACCTCTGGGTGAAGAGTTTTTGTAAAACATCCAGTCCAGATTTCCCCGAACTCATCCTCACTCTATTTTCCTTGTGATGCTTCCAACTTCCCCATCTTTTGCCTTTCTCCCAGTCAATACCAGTGGAGTTCCTCCCCTTCCTTGCCTCCCTTTTCCTACTCTTTGCCCCCTCCCCAGCCCTGTCCCCATGTCCATTCCAGCACAGCATGTCCCGGTGGAACGCTGCGGATGCCGCCACGTGGTTGATTTTTGTTTTTTCCCTCTCCCACCTCCCCTTCCTCCCGCCCTGCCCAGGGGTGTGACATCCACGCAGGAGCTCTCTAGTCCCAGCTGTAACAATAATTGTCTCCAGGAGTCTCAGGTGCTCCCCAGGTGCCCGGGATGTGTCCGGCGTGGGGACAGCAGCGCACGCAGCATGACGTGACCGCGGGGCATGACACGGACGAGCGACCCGGCCCTCCCTTCCTCGGCCTAGTAACTGGTGTTTTTTTTCCCTGGGATTCTTTCTTTCCTTTTTTTTTTTTTTCTTTTCCCCCCCAATGTAGCGGCTGCATTCCAGCAAGGGAAAATTCCACCGACGCCGTTCTCGGCACCACCTCCAGCTGGAGCCATGATTCCACCTCCTCCCAGCATCCGTAAGTTTGGGGCATTTGGGGACTGGGTTCAGGGCCCTCTGGAGCTGTGTTGTTTGTGCCCTCAGCTTGGAAAGAAAAGACCTTTTAGCTTGAAGCCAAGCCATCTTGAGCTTCTCCTCCCAGGGTGTGAGGAAATTCTATGTAAGAGCAGCTCAGTCCTTACCATGTCTGATTTCTGGGATGCTGAGTGCACCAGGAGCAGTGACAACCCCTCACTCCATGAGGGCTCCCATGCAAGTGGCTCTGTTAAAACTGCACAGTGGGTTGGTTTGGGTTGGTTTATTTATATAGAAATCCCTTTGCTGACCTTTTGCCCTTGAGCTGATGAAGGGCCCAGACTGGCAGCTCCCTGTGCTGGGTGTGCACAGCTGGAGTTGGCAGCCCGCACGTTCCTCCTCTGCTCGCTTCTAGCACCTGGAATCAGGGCTGGAATGGAGGCAGAGGTACAGCCACTGAGGCACTAGTTACTGCCACGTGCTGTGAGTAGCTGCAGTGCCCTTTGGTGGCTGAGAGTGCCCGTGTGTAACTGTTGTGTCTGTCCAGCTGGCCCCCCCCGGCCCGGCATGATGCCAGCCCCACACATGGGGGGGCCCCCGATGATGCCAATGATGGGCCCACCCCCCCCAGGAATGATGCCAGTCGGACCTGGTAAGTTTGGGATGGGGTAACTCTGCCGTGGAGGGCTGGCTGGGGAGGTCTGGGGGTGTTTGCTGTCCCACCATCCTGTCCCACTCAGGGCTGGGCTGGTCACACTGTCACTGTGTCATTGTTACCCCTGCATGGGGAGACTACAACAATTTTACAACCACTCATTAAACCCCTTTGCTTCTCATTGAGTCACCAACCCCCTGTGCAGCTGGAATTATGGCTCTGGGAAGTCATAGCTGTTCTCCCTCTGCTCTGAGCAATGATTGTTTAAGAGTTTGGTGCCTCCAGGTCTCAGGTTTTGCACAAGAGGTGCGTTTTTTGCACTAAATGTTTTTTTAGTGTTTAAAGCGTCTCAGGGGAACGTGTTCCAGAGAAACAATGGGCCTGGAAAAGGCTTTATCAGAACTGTAAACTAAAATGTCTTTGATCCATTCCACTCCTGAGCTTCCTGGCATTTGAAGAATTCTCAAGGGATATCTTATTGGAACAGTTCCCAAAACAAATCTATGGGAACACACACACACACGTCCACTGAAAGTAGTGAAGTGTCTTTGTAATTATTGTCTTGCATTTGAAAGTGTTCCTTAAGTGTTTTTAAAGGCTCAAGATAAATGCACAGTCTGTGATATTCAGCAGCCTGGTGAAAATAAATGGCAAGGTGGGATGGAAACCATTATTTCAGGGCTGTGCAGTAGAGTCCCTGCTTTTCCCTGGCAGAGGTGCTCTGTGCTTGTTTGTGAGCACATGGGCTGGTTTTGCAGCACTTTTCTCCAAATTAACACATTTCCAGATCAGTAATTAAGCTGGTGTGTCTCTTGAGCGGCTGGAAATAAGTTGTGAGTGGATATTGTCAGAATGGGTGTATAACCCAGGGGTTTGGTTCCTCCTCTGCTGCTGGCTGAGCTCCTCAGGGAACAGAATCCATCTCGGCAGCTGCCAGGTCAGAGCTTACAGACTTGGAACATGGGAGTTCCCTGGAGCAGGGTAGAGAACCAGCCCCCACTGTACAGTGTGAAATTTCCCCTCTCTGAGGGTGGTGAGGCAGATGTTGCTGTGAAGAGAAGCTGTGGCTGCCTCTGGATCCCTGGAAGTGTCCAAGGCTGGGTTGGACAGGGCTTGGAGCAACCTGGGATAGTGGAAAGTGTCCCTGCCCCTGGTAGGGGAGTGGAAATAAATCTTTAAGGTCCATCCCACCCCATGTTCTACCATGACTGGGCAGTGGTGCTCCCAAGAGCTGTTCTCTAACCTGTCTTTCCCCTGGCAGCTCCTGGGATGAGGCCGCCCATGGGAGGACACATGCCAATGATGCCAGGGCCCCCCATGATGCGACCCCCCTCCAGACCCATGATGGTGCCAACCAGGCCAGGAATGACCCGTCCAGACAGATAAAGATGGAGATGGAGCTGCCTTTTCATATTAGGACCTTCCCTATGACAAACACCACAGACCTGTGTCCCTGGTGCTTTGTACTCAGTGTGTGGAGAGATTCTGCTGTAACCTCAGCATACAAACGGACACACCCTGCACTGACTTGTACGAGGTCTGGCTTTTTGGGTGTCTCTTCAATTGTATTATTTCCCCCTCCCATTGAATGACAAAAACAAGAATAAACATTGATGTTGTTTCCATAATGGACTCAGAGCCTTATTCTGAATTCTCTCCTGGGGAAGAAAATAGGGATGGGGAGGAGCAGTGCTGGGCTGTGAGGGAAGTCAGGACTGATGGGGGAACCCTTGGGAAGGGGGTCTGGAGGATCCTGGGGCGGCTCCAGGGTGGTCGGGGGGGTGATCCCGGGTTGGTTCTGGAAGGGAGTTCCAGAGTGGTCCCTGGAGGATCCTGGGGTGGGCTCCGGGAGGGGAGTCCTGAAGGATCCCGGGGTGGGTTCCTGGAGTTCCTGGGTTGGTCCTGGAGTGGGTTCCAAATGCGGGTCCCAGAGCAGGTCCCTGGACGTCCGGGGGTCTCACTGTGACCGCCCCCTCCTGGCACACGCCCGGAGCGCGGCTGGGGCGGTGCGGGACGGGGCCGGCCGGGGGCGGTGCGGCCGGGGACGGGCGGTGCGGGAAGGGGCCGGCCGGGGGCGGTGCGGGAAGGGGCCGGCCGGGGGCGGTGCGGACAGGGACGGGCGGTGCGGGAAGGGGCCGGCCGGGGGCGGTGCGGACAGGGACGGGCGGTGCGGGAAGGGGCCGGCCGGGGGCGGTGCGGACAGGGACGGGCGGTGCGGGAAGGGGCCGGCCGGGGGCGGGCGGTGCGGGGCGGAGCGGGCGGTGCGCGATGGGGTCCCGCCGCCCGCGGGCCTGACCCGCCGGCCCGGCATGGCGGGCATCATCAAGAAGCAGATCCTGAAGCACCTCTCCCGGTGAGGCTCCCGCTCCTCTTCCTCCTTCTCCTCCCCATCCTGCTCATTCTCCTCGTCCTCCTCCCGGGGGGCTGCGGGGGACGAGGGCCGGGCCTGGCGGTCTGGGGCCCGCTGGGCAGCGCCGGTGCGGAGCTGCCGGGCCCGGGGGCTGAGCGCCCGTTCGGGCCGGGGAGCCGCCCGGCCGGAGGGGGTGTCCGAGGGTCAGGGGGTGTCCGAGGGCCGTGGGCACTGTGGTGTCCGGGGCCAGCGGGCCCAGCCTGGCCCTGCCGCCCCTCCCCGGGTCGGAGCCCTCCGAGCCCGGCTTTGCCCCGGTGCCGGCGCTGGCCCTGGGCCGCGGGCGGCGACAGTGGAAGTCCGGGAGGCGAGAAGGGAACACGAGCTCTAGCGGGGTGTTGGCTTTGTATTCCGTCATTTTCAGTGAAGTTCATCCGAGGGGCGCTGGGGGAAAGCCGGTGCTCCCGGCGTGAGGCTGTGCCGGGAAATGCAGCTGCGGCCGCGGCTGCTCGGGGCGGGCCCCGGGCACACAGCGGTGCCTCGGTTTCCCTTCACGGCGATAAAAGAGCTGCCTGTGTTATCTCATGGCTGCGGGGCAGGGCAGCGTGAACAGAAAGGTGCCGTGCCTGTGAGGGTGCAGGTGAGGCCACAGCTCTGCACAGCGCTTGTCCTCTGTCCTTTCTGAGCAGGTCCTTTCCATCCCTGCTGCTGGGCACGCTCAGGTGCACAGTGAGGGGTCTGCAGTGACCTGTGTGCGGTCAGTGCTGGTGTGATGCACAAATCCCAGCCCTCGGAGGTGGATCCTGGGGGTGTCTGGAACCCCAGACCGTCCCCACACACCCTGAGAGGGCAGTGCAGTGTCTTGGAGTCACCAATTCTCCATGCTCTGGTTCTCTCGGCACTGTCCCGAAGGAGGAGTGATGGAGCTGCTCTGGGTGCTGCTTTAATGGATTTCTGACATCCCAAGTTTCCGAGCTTTCTGTCTCATTCACCTCACACAGGTGTGTTGTGGTCAGTACAGATTCAGCCTCCTGGTACGGAGGCATTGAAGTGTTTTATAGCACGGAGAGGTGGGTGAGAGCAGTTCTTGATAGAAGGTAAAACAGAGCTGGGTGTTATCCTGGGTGCTGTTCTCATGGACAATTCTCTTTCTTTACATAAATACAGTTTTGCTGGTGCTTTTTCTTAATTTTGTATTTTGGTCTCTCCTTACCACTGCTGCAGCATATTCTTTCCCAAAGTGCCCCTTTTTTCCTCTGATTGAGCCAGTTCTTAGTGTTCACCTGTGTATCCTTTGGGCGGTTCCAAGGAGAACAAGGAGTCCCAAAACATTCAGCATCTCTGCCTGTTTTCTTGCTAGCTGGATTTTGTTGTTTGGCTTTGTTGTTTGATCTAATTCCGCCCCTCACTTGAACAAGGATTGTGGATCTTTGCAGAAATGAAATTGGACCCAGTTTAATGGTGTATAAAAAAGATTAATTCTTTTTGTTTCAGTTTTGTGTCTTCCAAATACCTCATCTTCACCCTCCCTTTGGGTTTTCTTTCAGCCACACTCGTTTGCCTGGAAGAATTTTGCTACTGAATCATTAATCTGCCTTTATATTCTACTCACATTTGCATATGAAATAATTCCTTGTTCTTTTTGTTGTGTCTCCACTCGGAGTCCTTTCTGCATGGGGGTGTGTTTTTGTCCTTCTTCCATGTGGAAATTAGCAAGAAAGCGATCAGGAGAGGCATCTGGATCAGGGAAATGTGAATGAGGTGTTTCTCCTGACTGTTCCTGTGATCCCACATCACGTGAATGGCCATGGTGGTCACAGCAAGGTTTGGTACAGCCGGGCTTTGCCCAGTTGTGAAGGTATTTGAGAAGGCTCAGCCTTGTGTTGTGCTTCAGCAGCTTCAATTCCTAGAGCAGGAGAACCTAAAAACTTGCGGAGCTTTCGCCATCTGTGCCTTTCACTCCTTTGTCCTATATTTAGCTTGGAAAAGCAAACAGATGAGGTGGTTTCAGTTCTTGCTGCTTCCAGGCAGGCACAGGGCTGCAGTGCTGGGGAGTGTTTGGAGCCCAGCATCAGGGACTCCCCCAGAGCTGCTGCCTCTGAGCATGGCTGTGCTCCCCAGCCTGTAATTATCCATGGAAGCACATCTAATGCTTTAAAATAAAACCAGTGAGCTGCCTCTACCTCTTCCTGGCCTTATTTGAAAGGAGCTTCTTCTCGTTGTCTTTTTTTTGTTCCAAGCAGTGTTGGCGTAGCCGCAGCAGATCCGCGTTCTCAGGGTGTGACAAAGGCCCTGTTTATCCACAAGCCCGACTGCCTCAACTTCATGTGCCACTTTGGGATTTGAGTTCTCAGCACTGCAGTGGGAATCCTTGCCAAAATGGCTTTTATTTAATTTCCTTGGAGAGGTTTATCCCCTGCTGCCTGTAACAGCTGCTTTGTGACGTTTTCTTTTGGGACACGTGTTGAAGCTTGTGAGCTTGTGGAGTAACAGGCACACAAGACATGGCTTCCAGAGGAAATGCAATGTGCAGTCCTGCTGGGAAGAATAAAAGCTGATGTCAGCAGAGGAGCAGCTGGACTGGGGTTTGGGGGCAGGTCTGAACACAGGGGAGACCATAAATGTGTCTTATTGTGACCCCAGAGAACTGCAGCTGAGGAGTAACTTTGGGAACCTCTGAGAGTGGGGTGAAAAGGGAGCAGAGGAGAAATGAGAGAGGAGTTGACAACAGCAGAGGTTGCTGAGAGGAACCAGAGAGGTTACAGTTACCAGAGAGGAAAACCTGTGTGGAAAACTAGACCTGTTTGCAGAGGAGGGTGCCGAGCGTGTGTCAGCGGTGCAGGCAGATGTGTAACAGATGTGCAGCACAGAAATGAGTGGATAGCAGAGTGTGGATTTGGCAAACTGTCCTCAGCACAGGATGGAGCCACCTGTTCAGGTAAGTGAGATAGAGGATTTAGAAACAAAGTTAAAAATACTGTTAGGGTGCAACATGTGCAGAGTGCAACGCTGAGGTGTTTATCAGGGCAGGTCAGGTACTCAGCCAGGAGAAACAGCATCGTGTAGCTCCTCATAGATGGTGCTGCACCTCAGTGGAGGAATGGAGGAGAGCCTCTCCACTCCAGGGATTAGACCTTGCATCCATTTTTCCAAGTGAGGTTGCCTTGACTCCTGCCCTCTCTGATGTGCAGCTGATGGGGAAGTGAAGGCCAGGGAGGCTCATGGTGTGGCTGTAGTTTGTTCTAGACCTGGACACGTGAGTGTAGCAGTGTGTGCTGAGCTGGGAGCATGTGGGCTCCTGGGGGCTGTTGTTTCCTAGCTTGGATGTGAGCATCTCAGAATCCCTTCCTGGCCCTGGAGATGCCTTTGGCATTATCCCCTCCATGCAGTTGTGCTGCTTCTGTGCCAACATGAGGAGCTGAGATCTGGCTCCCAGACCCAGCACTGCTCTGTGTGTGAGCCCTGCCTGTTCTGCAGCTGGCCTTGGGGCTGTCTGGGGCTCCTTGCTCTGGGCTGTGACTCCTCCCTGTCCATCCCCACCATCAGAGACAGAGCAGAGAAATGCTCTGCCTATGCAGCTGTGGTCATCCTGCCAGGGGGTGAGAGACTGCCTGGGGTCAGGATGGCAGAAATTGGATGTGCTATCTCAAGGGGACCCATCCCTCTCCTCAGAAAAGGTGGGCAGATGAGACAGAGCAGTTCTTCCACCAAGAAGATGGGATTTGTTCTGTGCCATTCAGGAATCATTGGAATGGGCTCTGTGCCTTGCACCAGGCAAGTCAGGCCATGTCACCAGCTCTGCCTTTGCCCAGCACAGCAGTGTGGGGAACTCCCTGAGTCTAAAGAATGCTTTCACCCCTCAGCTTAGATTTCTTGCCCAAGTGCTGCAGCCTGGGTGCTGCTATTAGGGAACAGACCCTGAATTCCTGCTCTGTTTGCTCTCCCTTGCCCTGAAGTGTTTTGCAGCATCGCTGCGTGCTGGAGCACTGCGCTGCAGCTGTGCCCTTGCTGCAGTCACAGGATGGCACACGCAGCTCCTGAGGGCTGTGGGACACCCTCAGAGCCAGGAAAAGCTGCCACCAATAAGAGAGATTTGCTTACTACCAACCCTCCAGGCTTCTCCCAGTTTCCTGACCTTGATTATAAATAATTTGGAAGCAATTTGGCGTGGTGGGTAAGGAGGAAAACAAAGAAACTGCATCTGGGAATGGCCTGAGGAAGCTACAGAATCTCAAGTGATTTAGGCAGCAAAACCTCTGACCAGCTTTGCAATTCTGGCTTTAGCTGCTTGAATATCCTCCTTTGGTGATCAGGGAAATTTCTGTGATGATCTCTAAGATGATCATTTGCCTAAAATAGCTGTTGCAGCAATGGGAAGTACATGAAACCACAGAGCTGCCGGCTGTTAAAGGCTGATAAAAACTGTTCCTTTTCCATCTGCACTCGTCCTGCTCCTGCAGTTCAGCACATGCTCTCTGTCCAGGTGATGGTTCCTTGGGTGCCCCAGTGCCCAGGGTGGATCCAGAGAATGAAGCAGATTGTGGCAGGACTTTATGAGACAGAAGATCCCACAGCTGCTGCTGCTGCAGCACCAAACCCCTGGTGATGAGCTTGTCTCTAAGTTTTTACAGGCTGTGCCCAGCAAGGCATGTAAGACTGGATATAAACCCTTTACTCAGCATTTGAATTTGGAAATATCTTGTTTTCTCGGTACATTTTGATGGCTTCTTTTACTCTTAAAAATTTTAATATAGCAATTATTGATGGCAAGGCAGAACCCCAAACTATTATGAGTAAAGTAACACAGATCTTCCGTTTCTTTGTTCAAGACAGGCTGGAAAAAAGGAGTGGGCACAGACAGGACACAGCATTTTCCCTTCACAGAGTCTGAAGTCTTCCCTTGCAAAGTCATGGTGGCTGTGCTGCACTTTGCTGGGGGAACCAAGGGATCAGTTTTATGGAGCTGCTGGGTGCAAAGTGTTTCCAGGCACTTCTCCTTGGCTCCAGACACGTGTGTGCCGTTTCTGGAATGCTAAATAGACTCTTGTTGCAGCAGGGGTAAATTACACTTGAGTAGCTCAGGAGAAAAATGTGTCCAGAGCTCCTTCACTGCAGCTCTGGGCTTGCAGAGCCCTGAACCAGAGTCCTTCAGCCTCACTGATGGAAAGGAGCTCCTCTTCCTTATATCTCCTGGGCTCCCTGAGCCCTTACCTCCCCTGCAGCTGCTCAGTTGAGTCAGAATTTGGTAATAACCTGTTTGTTTCTGCACACTGGAGACTAAAATGATTGCAGGATGAAGGAGTGGAGCTTTGGACTGGTGCTTGTATTTATTTGGTTTCTTTCTAGTTTTCTTTCATCTGTTATTTGCTTGAGGATTAGGTTTGGGAAATTCCCTGGCAAGTGCAGAGGGTTTACATTCCGGATTTGTTGAGAGCATGGGGCAGCTGGCATTTAAACTTTACTGAGTGTCCAGGCTGGGAGCTGGAAATAGCAAAGGGAAGGTGGAGTTCAGCCCCTGGCAGAGTTTCTTCTCTCAGCTGAGTTCCTGCTTTGTTTTCCAGGGCTCCCAGTGCCCAGTGAGGTGCTGGTGGGTGTCAAGCAAGGTGTCTCAGCCTTCAGAATGCTCTAGAGAATAATAGAGAAGTTCAGAATGCTCTAGAGAAACATTTCTTGAGACAAGAAAGTGTCCTTGGTGCCAGGGGAGGCTGCAGCCTTGAGGAGTGAGCTGGAATTGTGCTCAGTGTCATGGTTCTGTCTGAGCTCCTTGGAAATGCTCATTTTTCTCCCTGTGAGTTTAACTCTGAATTGAATTTTTAAGCCTTCCCTTAGCCTCGGTGTGTTGCAGGAGGTAGCACAGCCAAGACAACTGCTGACTTATCAGGATGTTTTGTGTTTGGCTTGGGGTGGCTGAGAGAGGCCCAGCCTTTCATTCAGTGCAGCTGAAGCCTGGAAAAACAGAAAGCTGATAATGGAAAGCCACCAGCAGTGCCGTGTGTGTACAGGGACACCAGATGTGCCTAAATCCACCCTGATAAGGGGTGTGGGATGGGCTGGCACCTCGTTATGTGGAAACTGTTTGCCCTGTAACCCAAGCAGGGTGAATTTCTCAGGCCCATTGTCCTCTTGGGAAGGAGTTCCTGCCTCCCAGGATATTTGGGGTACACAGAGCTGTGTTCAGGTGATGAAATGATTGTAAATGTGCTGCTTTCTGTCTTCTTAACAATTGGGCAGTTTGGTGTTGATGGGATTCCCTTAAACTCTAAATGGCTTTGTGCTAAGAGGGTGTGATACCAGCTCCATCTCATGCTGCAGTAATTAGTCCCATCCTCTGCTAATTCAGCGAGTTTCTCTTCCTCCTGTGGAGGTCTGCAGAGCAGCTCTGTGCCCACTCTCAGACAGAGTAGTCCCTGCTAACACCAAAAATTCGAGGAGGTAAAACAGCTTTTCTTCCTGAAAAAGCTTTTAGTTCTTCCTGTGCGTCTTAGAGGCAGCTATTTTTTCCCTTTTTACAGAAGTTTTGATCACTTGCCCAGTTTTATTTCCTCCAGAATTATTTTTAAGTTCATCCCCAGTCATGTGTGCTGCACTTGAAGCTTCTGCTGCTGCCTTCCTTGAGAGCAGCCCTGATTTGGAAAGTCACTGACCTTTCTTTTTTAGCAGTCGTGAACCTTTTGTTCTAGCAAACATGTTACATGGCTTCTGAGATAAGAGGTTTTAATTTGAGGTGAAATAGCACAGCACAGAGATTTTTGGATAGTGGAAGATGGAAATCCCACTAAATGCCATGTCCAAAACCAGACCAGGCAACACTTGAGAAGACTTTTGGGAAGGAGCAAATCTGTGTTGGTCAGAATACAGTTGTTGGGTTTTTTCTTCTGTGTCCAATTCCTGTCATAATAAATTAAATTACATATTTGTATTCCAAATTAAAGCAGAAAATCCTCATCTCTTCCCCTGCTGTGACTCTTGTGGAGGCAAAAACCCCCAGTGGTTCCTGGGCTGATCAGTTCCTCCTTTCTGCCTTACCTGTGTTTGGAGGGACTTTCCAGCTGCTCCCTGCAGCTGTGCTGGTGTCACAAGCCATGCACTTCATTCTGCCAAGAGATTTTGCTTGTCATTAAGCAAAATCAAGGTCACTGATGTACAGCTAATTAGTTCTCCCACAAAATAGCCAGAGTGACAAAGGTATTAATAGAAATAGAAATGCTGGTGTGGAGCTGTGTACAACAGCCAGTGATGGCTGCAGGGAGGAGGCTGAGGCCAAACTGAGTATTTGGGAAGAAGGTTCCTGATCCATGTGGCAACCAGGGTAATGAGACAGGGATCTGAGGAGGAGTTTTATGATTTCAGATGTCTTCTGACATTATCTGTCCATGCATTTGCTCAAGTGGAGACAGTGTGGCGAGACAGCTACAAATGTGGACATAAATTTATTTATGATTCTAGCCTGGCTTTGGTCCAGCGGTCAGGTTTACCCAAATTCCTCTTGCAATCAGTGAGTTTGTGGCCTCTGGATATGCAGGCTGAGGAGCTGGGCAGTTGTTTTCAGTAGTGACATCATGTTTTGATATATAGTCAAGCTGATGATTGAGCAAATAGATTTTCAGGGTTGACTTTTGTCACAGTAATCCCAGCAGGCTCAAAAGGAGTGCTGCCCTGTGAGTTTACTGGCTCAGCTCTGCTTGACTTCTGATGGAGCCGCAAAAAAAAAAAAAAGTGCAAATGTCCTCTGGTGTCAGTTTTTCCAATAGGCACCATTTTCACCATTTTCATTCAGTTTTCCCTCAGCCAGCAGCCCCTGCTGCCAAGGCTGTTGCTGTGGGTGAGTGTGAATGGAGAGAGGCTGCCAGCAAACATCTGCCACGTTCTGCTCTCGCTGCTTTTCCTCCCCTGGCACTGGCCAAAGCAGCAGAGACTGGCACCTGTGAGCTCTGTGTTCTCAGGAGATCTCACCTGTGTGGCAGGTGTGACATGTGGGTGGGGAAATGGCTCAGGTGTGGAGATTATTCCAGTGGAAGGTCTGGGATTCCTGTACAGGGCAGCAGCTGAAAGCTGGGGCTGACAATGGGCAACATACCCTGAGAAAATTTGGCCCTGGTTTAAAAGAAATAATGTTTCCATTTGAGAGGTTTTTTTTCCAGAGCCTCCAGCTTCTGTTGTTCCATCAGGGGTGGAGTTTGTAAGCTCTGCTTTGGGGGTGGAATGGCACATTTTGGTGCATGGAATGCCTCATGAAATGTTCTTTAATGGAGCCTGGTAGCACTGAGGTGGGTTTGGTACCTGCCCAGCAGGATCTCTGCAGCCTTTCCCTGGAGATGGTGATAAAGAGTTGCTTGGTTTGGCTGGATCAAGTTTCATACCTCACTCTAGACTGGGTCCTGTTGCACAGCTTTGGCTCTTCCACAGTGTGCTGGTATTTTTTATACACCTACACACCAAACAAAAGTGATGCCCTGGTTCAGACATGTGCTTCTGTTGCCTGTAATCAAAAGAAAAAAAAACCCTTGTGTAAGAATAGTAAAGTAAAAAGCTGACCTTTATTTGGAAGCTTCTGGGAACACCCAGAACTGAATTTTGACATTTTATGATGTTAATTAATTAGGATATCTAACAGGTACATCCTATAGGAGATTCAGTTGCCCCAGTAACCTCCCCTTGGGTCAGCCCCTTGGAGTTGGTCCAAAGGGTTCTCTGCCCCACTTCTTATTATTCTTTATTGTAGGTCCCCTCCTTTGAATAAGACTAAATATTTCAGGAATATGTTTTGAAGGTCAGCTTATTGTTCTAAAATCTAGGGGAAAAGGGTAGGAAAACTACTGGAGCTGCAGCCGTGCATTAGCAATCTACAAAGCTACAAATGTATGAAAAAATATATAAAAAGCATCATTCCCCCCCTTTAGAGACTTGGAATATAGAATTATAGGCAACACTTGTACTTTTCCTCTGCATTAGCAGCTGAAAGCAGCTTCCCCTCTGAGCACTCTGATCCTGGGATGAGGCTCCAGCCCAGGGATGATCCTCCAGGGCAGGTGTGAGAAAGCTCAGCCTGGGAGCTGATCACTGCCCACAGCAGCTTTTGAGCTTAGGTGCTGGGTGTTACCTACCTGTGCATGTTGTGTTTGGTTTATTCTTAGCATCCAATCCCAGGCAGTCATGGTGACATCAGCCTTCAGCAGAGCTGCTTCTCTGACACAACACCAGGGTGCTCCTGGGTTGCCTCTGCAGGTGTTTGCTCTCATTTTCAGCCGTGTCTGGGTTTGTGGGTGCTCACAGCAGGACTCCAGGCCTAAATCATGTGGGTTCTCAGTGCTCCCTGCCAGTGGAGCAGCTGTTGGAACACACTCTGCCATTTTCAGTGTCTTTGTGCTGATGCTGGGAAGCCAGGTTAACCTCAGCCACCTCCCTGGGCGTGTTCAGACAAGAAGCCTTTGGCTGGAGGGAGTGATGAGTCTGAAGGGAATGTGCAGCCTGGCAGGTGCTGTAACATTGGTGTGAGCTGTCAGCGTGTCCCTGTGGCTCAGGGCAGGGAGGGGACAGCATGTTGCCTATAATTCTATATTGCCAAGTCTCTAAAGAGGGGAAAATGATGCTTTTTGTATGTTTTTTTCATACATTTGTAGCTTTGTAGATTGCTAGTGCATGGCTGCAGCTCCAGTAGTTTTCCTACCCTTTTCCCCTAGATTTTAGAGGAGCTGTCTGCAGGGGAAGAGCAGCAGTGGGCAAAGTCTCAGCTGTGTGCTGCCCTCCCCTTCCAGCAGTGCTACATCAATGGCACAGGGTTGACACCAACATCTCAACACATCTATCAGACTTTCTCTTCCAACAAAATGTTTGGAAAGGCCCTTTTGCCCCTGGAAGCCCTGGGCTGATGGCTCAGCTGCTGCTCCAGTGCCTCAGCCAGGTTTGAGCTACACCCTGAGCTCCTGCAGCAGCTGCAGTGTGGCTCTGGTTCCTGCTCTCCTCCTGGAGCTGTGGCTGCTGCAGGAGCCCCTGGTGCCTCCCCCAGAGCAGTGCCCACACTGTGGGTGCAGGGGCAGAGCCTGCTCCTGCTTAGGCTGACAATGGGACTTTCTTTCCATCCTGCCTCCTGCACCACTGTGCAGAATGAGAATTAGCACTGGCCTGGAGGAATGTGTGAAGTAAGCCCTGGATTCAGTGGTGGGAAAGTTGTCTGGCAGGAACTCCTCAAGTGACATTGGAATGCAGCTCCCTGCTCCCCTGGTGGCAGCTCCTGCACTGGAGAGAGGTTTGATGGAGACAGGAGGGGTTCTGCTGCCACAGAGGGCTTCTCTGACAGGAGAAGTGTTGCTGACACTTGTACAGCCTCCGTGGTCTGCTGCCCTCTGAGCTGGCTCCTCTGGTTCCTTAGGGGCCACTCTGGTTCTGGTGAAGTCAGAGCTTTCACTCCAGGATCCTCTGCTCCTGAGCTGTCCTGCTGCAAGTGTTTCATCCATGGCACTGGAATTGTGGGCACATGAGGGATGTGAAGGGCTGTACCAGGGGAGGTGAACACTGGCATCCATGGCACTGAAATCTCAAGCACATGAGGGATGTGAAGGCTGCACCAGGGGAGGTGAACACTGGCATCCATGGCACTGAAATCTCAAGCACATGAGGGATGTGAAGGCTGCACCAGGGGAGGTGAACACTGGGGAGGAGGAATTTCAAGCAGAGAAAACAGAGCAGGGAGCTGGGGCAGGCTCTGGGAGGGGAGGTGCTGCTTGGCCAGAGAGCAGGCTGGGATGCAGTGGTGGTGTTAAAAAGAGACAGCCACAGAAGTCATTCATTAATGATCTTTTGCTTTCCTGGGTGAAAAGAATCTAAAGAATTAAACTTTCCACCGCTGACATTGCAATTCTGGGAGCAATAAAGCTGCTGAGCTGTTGGAGTTTGGCTTTGGTTTTCTTTGGTTTTGTCCTAGGGCAGTTTTGCTGGTTTCCAGGATCCAGAGCTTTAGAAGGAAATTTTCAGTTTCTCTAACCTGAATTTAGTTAAAAAAAAAAATAATCCTCCAAATGTCAAAGTGTAGAAATGTTTTTTTTCTGGAGCAACCAACTTGCCTTGGGTTTAAAAATGTCAAAAAGGGTTTAACAAAACAACAAACAAACTCTGGTATTAAAATAACTCTGAAATGCTCCTGCAGCCTCAGCAGCTCTGCTGGGGGCTGTTTGTGAGTTTTCTCTTTGTTCCCCTGTAGGTTTACCAAGAATCTCTCTCCAGACAAAATCAACCTGAGCACGCTGAAGGGTCAGGGGCAGCTGACCAACCTGGAGCTGGATGAGGAGGTGCTGCAGAATGTTCTGGAGCTGCCCACCTGGCTGGCCATCACCCGGGTCTACTGCAACAAGGCCTCCATCAGGGTGAGCAGAGGCAACTTCAAATGGATGTTGTTATCCATTTACAGGCAGAATCACTGAGGTTGTGCATGGACTTGCATTTTGCACACTGAACTCTTACAAATTCTTCCTCCTTGTGCTTTTTAGAACAAAAAATGTGGTTTTTTAGTTGTTATAAGCTGTCAGGTTGTTTGATTGCACATGGTACTAAGCACTGTTGCATTACATGAACTCGAAAGTTTTAAGGACATCAAAGAGACTTTCTATAAAAGAAATATGATTCTACTCTGCCAAGTGACAGTAAAAATGAGCTTGTCTTACTCATCTGATGTGCTCTGTTTTTAGAGTCAGATCTGCTCAGTTTAGTAACAAACATTTGTTCTCCCTCCTACAAGAACTGCAGAGTGAACGTTGCTGTATGAAAATAAAATGGAGCTTTTTGGTTTGTGCACAGGCTTCAAAAGAGTTGTGTGACTTCCACTAACAGCAGCAGTTAGTTGTAAACTCCTAAAGGCCAGGAATGTTCCCCACAGCAGAATTTGACCTGCAGAATATCTATTACTCCTGATGATATATGAGATCCAAAAGCTCAGCTGTGTTTGTAGATCTGGTGTCTGGAATATCTTTTCCCTTGTCTGTGTCTCTGTTTGACCTGGATACAATGAGACATTGCAGACATTTCTCAGAGAAATGGGGCTCAAAGTTTGGGCTGAGAAGGTTTCCTGCAATTTCTGAAATTTTCCAATGCAAAGATCACTCTGATAACCTCAGTTTTATCATTTCAGATCCAGTGGACAAAGCTGAAAACACACCCAATCTGCCTGGTAATGTTGCCTCTCTTGTCTTCTTTCCTTCTTTTCTCCCTTCTTCTTTTCTTCCTCACTCTTTCTAATCTCTTCTACTTGAGAAAAATTCTTGAGAGGGAAACCATCAAGTTCTCAAATTTTCTTGGGACCTGAATCCTCCAGGTCCTTAGCACATAGGGCCATGAGTACCATCCTGTGAGTCCCTCATTTCACTGCAGGATGGACTCACTCTCAGGGGAGTCCAGAGCTACCTTGTGCCTGTTTTTTGTTGGTTGTTTTCCCACTCCTGTGGTTTCAGGTTTCCCACTGACACTGATGGTGTGAGAGCTTTAACACATGAGACTCTTGGAGCATTGAGACTCCAGAGTTGGTTGTCCCTGCCCTGGAATCTCACCCCAGGGCTGGTGGGCTGGGCTTGAGGCTGGGTTTGGTGTTCATGGCTCCCTCTTTGTGTCTCTGCAGTACCTGGACAAGGTGGAGGTGGAGATGAGGACGTGTGAGGAGCCTCGGCCGCCCAATGGACAGTCCCCCATTGCTCTTGCTGCTGGACAGAGGTCAGACCCTGAGCCCTGCAGCTCCTGCTGGAGTGTGGGGGCTGCTCTTCTCCTTGATTCACCACTGGCCTCCCTCCTCTAGGGTTTAAGTGCCTTTGGTGCTGCTTATAAACCTCTCTGCATGAGCCTTACCTCTCATTGTGACATGGAGGGATCTTCTCTTTGCAGTGAATATGGCTTTGCTGAGAAGGTCGTGGAGGGGATGTTTATTGTTGTCAATTCCATCACCATCAAGATTCACTCCAAGGCCTTTCATGCTTCTTTTGAGCTGTGGCAGCTCCAGGGCTACAGTGTCAACCCCAACTGGCAGCAGAGTGACCTGCGCCTCACCCGCATCACGGACCCGCAGAGGGGAGAGGTGAGCCTTGGCTCTGTACTGGAATCACAGAACAAAAGTGTGATGAACGATCTTTCCTTGTTTCATTTTGTGTCTTATGAGTGTTTTGGGTTTTTTTTGAATCGTTGAAGTTGTGAAAATCTCAGCATTTTCCTGTTTTTCTCCTCCCTCCTGGGCAGGTTCTGACGTTCAAGGAGCTCACCTGGCAGACCCTGAGGATAGAGGCAGATGCCACAGAAAATGGTGATCAGGATCCTATCACCACTCCTCTGAGACTCATCACCAACCAGGGGAGGATCCAGATCTCTCTCAAGAGAAGGGTGAGAGTTTTCTCCATGTTTTGCAGGATGTGGTCTCACTGCCTGGTGCAGAGATGATGCATATTTCCTCCCACAGTCCTCGACAGCCCTTCTCTCCCTTCAGAAATGTTGAGCCCTAACTGATGTATCTCTCCATGTTTTCTGTCAGAGACAGCTGTGTTCTTAGCAAATGTCAAAGCAGTTTCTTTCCCAGGGGAGGATCTCGTGGATGGAGTGAGTTTTTCAATCTGTTTGAACATCCTAAGGAGAGCTGTCATCTCCTTACTGGGAGCTGAAAGCCTGACAGCCTGATTTTTAGCTGTCAGTGGAAATGTGATGTTTAAAAAAAAAAGAAATGAATTAAGCAGTGAGCAATTTGAGCAATTTGTCTCCTAAAGAGGAGGTGGCTTTGACTGCTATCCATGTGAGAGGAGGTGCTGTGGAAATGCACCAGATACCATTTCTCAGAGGAGTTTTACAGCAGCCTCCCTTCTTTCTGCCTCTGCCTTTTAGGAAGATTCTGTCTGTGGAGTCAATTTTTGAAGTCCCTAACTCCTTCCTTGCTGTTTCAGACCAAAGATTGCAACGTGGTGGCCTCCAAGCTGATGTTTCTGCTGGATGACCTGCTCTGGGTGCTGACAGACTCTCAGCTGAAAGCAATGATGAAATATGCTGAGTCTCTGAGTGAAGCCATGGAGAAATCTGCTCAGCAGAGGAAAAGCTTGGCACCAGAGTCTGTACAGGTGAGTGAGTTTGGGTGTTGGTCTGCCAGGAAAAAGGGCAGTTTCTGTTTGTGTGGCATCTGGCCCATATTCACAGCATTTTCTCTGATGGGAACTCTGGTCAGTGTCATGTGGGCTGTGGGCTGCTGTGGGGTAGTGGGGTGACCAAATGAGTGGGATTCATTGCCAATAAAATACATTTTCCAAGTCAAGGATGAGGGAAGAGAAATATTTCTGCTGGAGTTGGAAGCTCCAGGGAAGCAGGGATGCACACACAGTGCAGTGAGGTTTCACAGGAGGGATGGGGAATACTTGGTCCTTTTTACCCAGGAATCTTTATACATCTTCCAAGAGAAGTGCAAGCAGCTGGCAGAGCCACAGACAAAGGTGAGAGCACAGGAGAGCATCCAGATCCTGGGAACCCCAATTCACCCCTATAAACCAATGCCTTAGAGGCTGGAAGATTTGCACGAGCTGATTAATTGCATTATAACCTCAGTGTTTTCCCTCTCTCTGAGCTCTCACTGAGCCTGTCCCTGTCCCACAGATCACCCCTCCTGCTCCCAGTGCCCAGCAGTCCTGGGCTCAGCCCTTTGGAGCCAGCCCCAACGCCAGCAGCATCGGGCAGTACTTTGACAAGCACGACATGAAGGAATCCTCCTACCACCTGCTCATCTCCCGCCTGGACCTGCACATCTGTGACGACAGCCACGCCCGGGAGGCAGGTCAGCAGGGAGGACAACATCCAGAGGGAGAAACAACAGCCAAAGCAGTGATTTTCTGGCTGGAAGAGGGTTGGGGTTTTGCAGTTTGGGATTTGAGTTTCCAGGCCTGGTTCTTACCATATAAACCATTGGTTCAGGTGTCCTTCTCCTGGCCTAGGACAAGATTTTGGTGCAGATTGCTAAAGATGGTACCTAATCCTGGCTGTGCTGTCAGTTAATCAGTGGGGGCAGTCAGGGCAATGTGGTTCTGAATTCTCCTGGGTCAGGGCTCAGATTGCACAGCTGACCATGGGTTCCTCTGCTCTGTTCCTCACAGGTGCTCTGAAGCATGGGATGCTGGGTGGTGCCATCCAGCTGACCTTCAGGAGGATGGCTTTTGATTATTATCCTTTCCACAGGGCAGGTAGGGAGCCTGTGGCCTCACAACCTGAGGAGGGGGGTAAAAAAGGAGTTTAAAGAACTGTTCTATGATTGCAGGATATTTGCTTTTCTGCAGGAGATGCCTGCAAGCATTGGGTGAGGTACAGTGAAGCAATGGAGACTCGGGGACAGTGGGCAAAGAAGTTGGTCAGCGAATTTCAAAGCAAGATGGAGAAGTTTTATGAAGAATCAGACCCTGTGTTTGCCAGGACTCCACTTTCCCCTTTCAAAAGGAAACCAGGTAAAGGTATTTGATAAAACCAGTGAAGCAGGAGGTGGTACCAACTGTGCTTCATCCAACAAAATCTTTAGTTGCCCGTCCCCAGCTGAGCAGGCTGATTTGTTGGTGCAGGAATGCATAGCACTCTAAAAATCATAAATATAATGGCAAAGGGAAGTGGCTGGGAGAGCACTGCAGCAAGAATGGACAGGCTGCAGTGGGTTATTGTTGAGTTTCTCCATAAGATACAAGGATGAAATTACATACTTAAGACCTGGCTTAGGAGTGTGTTCTCTTGCCACAGGACAGACTCACCTTTCACAGTGTTCTTCCTTCAAAAGTCCTCAGTGTTTCTCCTGCCCAGCTGTGTTCATCCCTTTCTAATTCTGGGGCTGTTAGTTCTGCTCAGTAAGCACAGAGGTGGTGGTGCAGAGAAGGTGACTAACGCCCTGTCTGTCCCCACAGAGCCTCCCCAGAGTCCCCAGAGGAGCCCCCCAGAGAAGGGCCGGGCTCCCCCCACGGATCTCCCGCGGCTGCGGCAGCCGCCCTGGCACCGGCTGCGCTCCAGCTGCGTGCTGCTCAGGGTGGATGACCTGGATGTGCACCAGGTAGGGACCTCAGCACTGCCTGCACATGGCAATGGCACTTCCAGAAAGGAAATTATATGATTCAATGTGTAATTCAAGGTATGATTGAAATGATCGTGCAAATGCTACAACATCCGAAATGCTGCCCGGAGAACATAAATGCTGTTATGATGTTGTCTGTAAAACTTTAAACCCAAGAGTGAACTGCTGATAGTTTTCATGTTCAGAGGGAACTGCTTAACCACAGGTTTCTGCCCTCTGTTCCTACACCAAGCATCAGGCAGGCCCAGTGTAAAACATTTCATGACTTTGAGAAGTCAGTGAGGATGTGGATTTTTGACAAAGGAGGAGTAAGTCTGACCTCAAGCTTTCTGCCCTGGATCAGACCCTGCATCCATGTGCCCTGTGTCCATCCAAGAGCTGGTTTTGCTCTTGCAGCACCAGATACTATGACGAACTTGGCAAGGTTTTGCTAATCTTGCAGATTTCTGTTCTGTTTGCTCATGTCACCTAATTCTGCTTGTCACAGCTCTTACTAGCAGTGACAGGAGACACAAAGAGCTAAATTCCCTCAAAGGAGAGGAGTTGGCAATATCAGCAGGTAGAAGAAAATTATGTTTTTGCTTGAAAGCAGTGTATGTTTGATGTGTAAATGAGGCAGATTAAATACAGGCAACTGTGGGGTCACTGGGGCACTTGGGTTTGCCAAGTCTGAGTTCTTCACCACTGCGTTTCCTTCTGTTTTCAGGTCTCTACAGCTGGGCAGCAAAGTAAGAAACCCTCCACCTTGCTTTCCTGTAGTAGAAAAATCTTCAAACTCCCTGACCAGGTCTCTGCAATCCATATTGAATTCACAGAATATTACTTCCCGGACAATCAGGACTTTCCAGGTAATACATCAAGGTTAGCACCTTCTTTCACAAGTTTCTTAAAGAGTCATCAATGGTCTGGATGTGTTAATATTTATTAGATATGTTAGATATTTATTCTCTGTCCATTGTTGTTTGGTTTTCTGATGTTTGCCATCCTATTTTTTTTTCCCCTGTGGGAAGGTAGGATGGAGTTTGTGCACAATGTGGAAGCAGAGCTGTGCTTGCAGGAAGGAATTGCAGCAGCTCCTATTTGCCCAGTTCCTGGGGTTCAGCCTGAGAGCTCTGGAGCAGGACCATGGGGTGCTCTGGGTGCTGTCCCAATGGGTCACCTCATTCCTCTGGGTGCACCACAGCTGCTCCCCTTCTGAGATGTGTCTCCCAGGGCTAGTGAAACCCCTGCATTGGTGCTGTCAGTGCAGGTTCTGCTCTGAGCTGCAGATCACCGAGGGGCCTTTCCTGCTATCATTAATCTGTTTCCTTCTAGTTCCATGTCCAAACCTGTACATGCAGCTGAATGGCCTGATGCTCACCCTGGACACACCAAGTGTGCTCTGGATAAACCTCTTCTGCCTGGATCTGTGTCGCAGCCTGGAGCAGTTCAAAGCCATCTACAAGCTGGAGGACTCAGGCAAGCGGGATGAGCACATGGATGTCCGGCTGGATGGCTTCAGGCTGAAGGTACCTTTCTTTTCCAGTCTTCAGTGTGAAAGAAATATGAGACCAGGACATATCTGGAGTCCATAATGAGGAGACAAACCTGCTGCCTTCCTCTGACTTTGCTCTGCCTTTTGTTTTGGTTTTGTTTGGTCTGTGCTGCTGGAGTTCTCATCCAGAATAAACCTCTGCTATTCCTTTCTCACCTTTCTCCCCCTGCAGCTCAGCATCCCCGTGGATAAGAAAGTCACAGACCACCGGGACCGGCCTCGGGCCCTGTGTGTTTGCATGTCAGAGGTGACAGCCACCAACACCCGCCACGCTCCCTCCTGCAGCTGCCAGGACCTGCAGAGCCTCTTCAGGAAATTCGCGGGCTCCGAGTTCTTCCACTCCAGCTACGCCGCGTTCCCCCGGGAGCAGGGCAGCTTCAGCCTCCTGCACACCCTGTTCCTGCACCACGCCTACCACGTGGAGGACAGGCCACACAAGCACCACAAGCTGCCTCACAAAACCTCTGCCTCTGAGGATCTGTGGTCTGTGAATTTCAGTGAGCTCTCCCTGGGGTTTGAGGGGGCTGAAAGCTCCAAGGGCAGAGCCCTTAGCTTTATTGACCCTTTTCCCCTTTCTATATGGGCATGCCTGCCCAAGAGGTGGAGGCAAGCTCAGATGTCTAAACGCCAGGAGCTGGCCACCTCTGAGGTGAAAATCAAGCCTTCTGCCAGCTTTAGCCACCACTCCAAGAACGAGAACCTCTCCAGAGAACATGGTGTTTGTCAAAGATCAAAGACTGACCAGGATCTGAGGAATATCTATAAGGCTCCAGACACGATGGATGTCTTGGGAGAATCTGACTGTGAAGTTGATGATGGAGTAGACAGTGAAGAGCTGGAAGCCTCTGCTGATATCCACGTGCTCATGTCCTCCTCTGTCCACGTCAAAGTTCGGCTCAACCACTACCAGTACTTGGTGCTGCTCAGGATGAAGGAAGTTCTGCAAGAGCTACAGGAGCAGCTGGCCCAAGATACCCAGGAAATGACTGGGTCTCCTTTAGATCCCATGTCTGCTTGTGTGGGAGTCATGTTCCCCAGTGCTGAGGTGGCCCTGCTCATGGCTCCTGCCCCAGGCTCTGTCGTGGAGCCCAGGTCCCTGGACTCGGACACAACCAGCCTGATCGAGTCCGAGCTCTCACCCTCAGACAGCAAGGAGGGGCTGGCAGCTGAAGAGAAGGAGCTGAAATCAGAGAGCAGTTCAGAGAAGGGCTTGGGCAGCAGCTCAGAGCTCCCAGAGGACAGTGGGATCCAGGACACTGGTGCCAGTGTCCCTCTGGAGAGGCTCCCGAGGTCCGCGAGCGACGGAGCCCTGAGCGCAGCTCCCCGCGGTAAGGGCGCAGAGGAGAAAGCCTTGATAGAGGAAGCACACGAAGCTGTGGAAGCCCTGGTTACAGAAAGACCAGCAGAGACCAGCAGCCACCCTCAGAGCCCCCCTGCTCTCCCTTCCAGCCCAACCTCGGACACGCAGCCCTCGGGCAGAGGAGGTGTTGCCCTCAATGGCCAGGCCGAGCTCGTCCCGCTGCGGAGCATCGAGGTGGAGCTCTCCAGTGCACTGCACATCACCAAGGACGCCACCAAGGAAGCTCTGCATGCCACCATGGACCTCACCAAGGAGGCCATGTCCCTCACCAAGGACGCCCTGAGCCTGAGCAGGGACAAGATGACCTCCACCATGCAGAGGATGCTGTCCCTACCCCCGGCCAGGTGAGCAGGCCAGGCTGCTGAGCTGCAGGAGGGGAGACAGAGCTCCTCCACTCCCTCTCTGTCCTTTGTATCTGGGTTGGAGATGGGTTAAGTGTTCATCTCTGGGGCTGTTCTGAGGGTACTCAAGTCTGACTTGCAAGTGGTCAGAGACCAGCCCAACACTCAGATCATCTGCAGGCTCAGCTGCCTGCCTTTATCACTGGTTTCTGTTGGGTTTTTCTGTAGGGATTCTGTGCCCAAAGCAGAGGAGGGAGCGCTGACCCCGGGCGGGGCGGGCAGCAGCCGGATGCGTTTCTTCTCCATGAAGAGAACCTCATCCCAGCATTCCTTTGACACCACATCCGTGGATGGGAGTGGCCCTGAGGATGGGCTGTCCGTGGACAGTGATGGCAGTGATGGCTTCGTGATGCTCACAGACTCTGGTAAAGCCCTGGGCTTTTCTGTGCCCACCCTCATCTCAGGGGTGATGCTCTGTGCCACAGGCAGCTCATCCATGCTGTGTTCCTATGGAGTCACTTTTTCTGCTCCTTGTTTTTGAAGGTCTTGAGGAGTTGCCTCACAGGGGCTCTTTCTGCTTTTGTAGGTGACTCTTCTTTGAGATGAGGAGAGTAAATCAGTGTGGGGTGACCCTGCACATCCCAGTGGTGTCCTGGGGGCTGCAGGGGCTGTGATGTGCTGGTGGTGGGTGGCACAGAACGTTTAGTAAGGGCTGGTTGGATACTGGGTAGTCTGGACATCTTTCACTTCAACCTTGTGTTGCTTAAGCTCATTTGAGGAGCTGGAGAGAGATGGATCTCCAGAGAGGCCAGAGATTCAGGCACATGCTGATGTCAGGACTTCCAGAAAAAGAAATGGAATTGAGTTGTTGTTTCTTCCATTTCAGAACCCAGCCTGGACCCCCTTTCTTCAGGGCAGCTTCCCCAGGCCCACAATGACACGGGCAGCAGAAGCAGCCTGGTGGCAGAGGACGAGGGTGGAGTGTCCCCTGAGGTGAACAGCTCCACGTCCCAGAGTGAGGATCCCAGCCTGCAGCTGGTCAGTGCCTGGCACTGGGGTTCTGTGTCCCTGAGGGGCTCTGGAGGTGTTTGCTGTAATCAATGAGCTCCTGGTGGCTGTTTCAGGTGTCTGTCCTCGTGCTGAAGATGAGTGATGTGAACTGTGCAGTAGAGGTACAAGGAGATGATTTGTCTGTGGCTTTACAAGTGATGAAGGTGGTTCCAGAGCAGCTGAACAACGTTGGCATGTGGCAGTTCCTGCGTGGCTACGTGGGTAAGATGCTGCTCTGGGACTCAGCTGCAGAACTGGCTTTTATACCAGCCTCCCCCAGGGAATATTCCATTAACTGAGGCCTCAGTGTTTGGGGTGGGTAGGATTGGATACAACTCATGTGTGAGGGTTCAGATCTGGCATTTGAAAGATGTTTCCCAAGTGCCTACACAGTCAGGCTCTGTGGGGCCTAGTAATCATTGATTGTGGTTTTTTAAATTGCTGAGGATGCATGAAATGAATTAAAAGAGTGAATAAAGCTGTCCAGGGAAACTGAAGTTATTCCTGATCTGAAAAAAATGCTTTTGGTCTACAGTACTTCACCTAAATTTGAATTAAATAAAAAAAAACAAGCCAAAGCTTAAAATAATCAAGTATCCCCCCAACACCCCAAAAAATGTAACCCAAACAAAACCAAAAGCAGCTCCAACCCCAAATCTGAAGTGGAAGTGTGAGCAATTCCCAGGCTGGTCAGCTCTGGAGAGTGAACCAGGGCACTGGCTCAGCTGTGGAGGCAGAGCTGGGGCACTCTGGAGAGTGAGTGGGGCACTGGGCCAGGCCCTGCACAAAAACAGGGGCCAGTTTTAAAGCGTGTTGAGAGAGGGATGTGCCTGGGACCCTAAATGGTCCAGCTCCAGTGCCAGTTCAGTGGTGTGGGCTCTTAGTCCTTTGAAATTGTGATTTCTCTCATGTGAGGGGTGATGTCAGACCGAGGTCACTCAGCTGCTTTTGGGCTGAGCTGGGCTTTGCACGATGCCCTCTCTGAGCTGATATCTGGTCACTGGTCCCGTTGTGCAGTGAGATCTCTCTGCCCCAGCTCTAGGAGACCCAGGAGAGGGGAAGGCTGCGAGCCCTGAGCCCAGGCAGCCCCAGCCCGAGGTGTCCCTGCGCCTGCAGTCGGGGCCGCGCGCGGCCGCGCTCTCCCCCCTGGCTGAGCACAACGGCTTCCTGCAGCTGCTGCTGCACAGCCAGGCCACCGAGCTCTGCACCTCCTGCCTCGCCAGCCTGGGACCCTTCCTGGAGGATGAAATCATCCCTGAGGTCATCCCCATGGAGATAGAGGTGGTGGATGCCAAAATCACGTTGAAGGTGAGAGATTCCCCCCAGGGAGAGCTTGCTTGCAGGATGGCACTTGGGAAGGGCTGTGGGAGTACTGGGGGCCTCTGCAGAGCTTCTCTTCTCCTGAGACTGTTTGGTTTTGGTTCTAAAAGCTGCCCTAGGGATGAATAAGGAACACAAGGGGAGTGTGTACCTGTGCACCCTGTGCATAAAGCCAGGCCTTTCCCCAGGGTGGGCTCACCCAGTGCTGCTGCTCCTCCTGATGAGGCTGCAGGCAAGGGAAGTCCTTTCAGGAGCTGTCACAGCTGCTCATCCCTTCTCTGCTTCCTGTTCCTCCAGGATGACACCCCCCCAGTGTACCCCACCTCCCCTGGCCCTGTCCCCATCACCTTGGCAATGGATCACATCGTGGTGAGGCGCAGGGATGACGGTGTCTTCTATCTCACAGGTGAGTTACCTCTGGTTTTATTGTCCCTCTGCACCCCCAGGCTGTTCTGGAGAAGACTGGGATGTGCTGGGAAGGATGGGCTCTGAGATGGGAGCAGTCCCTGTGTGTGTTTCCTGCTGTGAGAGCTGTCCCTGCCTCTGTTCCCTGCTGAGAGAATTTGTGCCTGGTGTTTCCTTCAGCACACACAGACAGGATCCATGATTACCTTTTGGTTTCTCCATTTTAAAAGAGGAAAGAGAATTTTATTTCCCTGTGTAACAAGAGGGGGAATAAAAAAGGAAATAAATTAATTAAAGGCGGTTTTATTTGTTCTGAGAGCCCTGTTGTGTGAATGTCCACACCTGAGTGGATTCTGTTGCTTTCCAGCTCCCCAGGGGAAGGACTCAGTGAAACAGGAAAAGCCTGTGTCAGTCCCTGAGGAGCAGAAGGCCCCATCAGAGTCTGTCTCACCAGCAGCAGGAGCACGTGGGCTGCAGGTGAGTCACTGCTGCCTGGACAACAGAGAGCTGGAAATTCTCTTTTGCCTTGGTGTGTTTGCAGTGCTGGGCAGGTGGTGAGCTGCAGGAAGGGAGTGCCCAAGGAGCAGCCTGTGCCTCCTCCCATGAGTGTTTTGAGGAGTGAGGGCACCTTGCCCAGCATGAACTCACTTGTTCCCTTTCAGAATCTTGTGGGGGGTTGTTTTCTGATTGGCTCAATCTTCCCCACTGTGTCCAGTTCCTTGTTGGAAGAACAGGAATTGTGAGGTTCCCAAAAAGAGAATTTCTGTCAGTGTGGTTGTGTCTCACTGTGTAATTGATCCCAAAAGCTCCTGCTTTGGTTTTCCTTGGAGCAGCTCACTGTGATCCTTGAGGACTCCTGCCTTGTTCTCTGCTTGTCTCCTGCAGCTCAAGCAAGTGCCAGAGCTGCAGAGGGAGCTCCAGACCATGAAGCTGGCCCTGGCAGAAGCCAACATGGACAAGGCTCGCCTTCTGCAGGAGATCAGGAAGTACAACCCCCTGTTCCAGCTCTGACACTGCCAGGGACAGGGCACCAGCACCAGCAGGGCAGGTTTGGTCATTTCGCTGCCAAACGGGTCCAAGTCCAGGACTGAAACCAGCTGTGACTGCAGAGCCTGGGCAGAGGGAGGGACAGAGGGGCCTGGCTGAGAGAAATGGGGGGAACGAGGAGGAGTTTGCTCTGCTCTGGCCTGGGAGTGCTGCACTGAGCCAGGCCATGGTCAGCCCACCAAGACCAGGTCAGATTTTGGGGGGACACCCCATGTCTCCTCATCTCTGGGTGGCTTTCAGCCTCCAGCTTTTGTGGTGACTTCTGGAGATGGTCCATGCTGGGGTTTCTGCTTCTTTCACCCTTCCCTGTTGTGTTCTTGGCCAGCTGTGCTCGCCAGGGCCCACAGCAGGGCAGGGTGGTCACTTCAGCACCTGGGCAGTGACAGGACAGGGGTGGCAGAAAGGTCAGGGCTCTGCTGTCACTGCAAACAGGGATGGGATCCCTCTGTGCAGTGAGGGCACACAGCTCACTATTCCCACAAGAACAAGGTCAGGACAGTACAGAAATTCCATCAGATTCCCTTTCCCACCAGTAATTCCTTGTGTAGAGATGGATGCAATGTATGAGACTTAGTCCAGTTCATTCCCACTTAATCCCACAATGTTTGGCTTTATTGGTGCAGGATTCCTTACAAGGCACTGTTAAAACTTTTACTATCAAATAATGGGGTGAGGGAGGTTGGCTCAGTCTCAGGTGATGACCTGGGTGTTTTTGGGGTGCACCTTGTCCTCAGAGCTTTGTGTGCCTGAGTTTCCCACTGGGAAGGAGGGAGGAAGGAGCTGTGGGGTTTTCAGCACTGGGTGGAATCTTTCAGCAGGGCTGAGGGGCTGGGATGGGACCCCAGAACCACCTGCCAGCCCTGATCCCAAAAGGAAATCACTGGAACACCCCCGTGTGGAGCAGCCCCCTGTGAGCAGCACTGGGAACTGCCCACGAGCAGAATTTGGATTTTCTTTCACCAAACCTTTGTGCTGCTCCCCCTCTCTCCCTGTGTTGAGCAAGAGCTCTGGGCACTGCCTGCCTGAGGTGGAATGCCACGGTATTCCTGCTTTTTCTTCATTAATTGCTTGAAAATGGGAGGTTTCTCTCTTCTGCTTTTTCAAATTTTCATGACATTTTGTGTGAGTATTGGAAGGCTATGCCAAGGGTTTGCCCAGCCTGCAGGGCCCCACAGCTCCTCCCACGTGTGCAGGCTGAGCACAGCTGGGGCCAGGGTGTTTACAGCAAATTCCTTGCTCCAGCTCCTTCAGTCAATGGGTTTTGTTGAAGAATTCAAGCATTTCCTTTGCTCTGAAGACCCAGTAAAAAGAACTGTAACCCAAAACCCACACACATGGGAGGACAAAACCTCCTGGGTCCCCACAGATTGTAAATATCAAAGTTTACTTTGTGGAGCCTCTTATTTAAGGATTCTTCCTCTGTTCCAGTGAGAGCCCAGGGAGTCCTGCCTGGCACAGGTGCCAGGGGACAGCACGTGGCCTCAGCACCTCTCACAGGGCCCCTGGAAAGGGAGGGGGGGAATGTGCAACTCTGAACTTGAATTTAAATTTGAATTTTAGGCAGTATTGCAACTTTGCTGCAGTTTGTTTCCACTGATGCATTTATTGGTTCTATGAACCAGGAGCAGAATAAAACTCATTAACCTCCTTCCAGCCTCGGGTCTCTTTTCCTGCTTTTCCCTTCCCCTCCCTCCCAACACTGCTGATTTTTGGGCAGCTCCTGGATTTGGAAGCAGAGCTGAACCCTGGCTTCAGATGTTTCAGCTCCCAGCACAGCCCTGGCCCAGGCTGGGAGCAGCTCTGGGAGCACCTTGGGTCACACAAAGAGCAGATCCCAGCCAGGTTATGAACACAAGAATAAGTTTAATGTACAAAAAAAGCCACAAATCTGGGGACAGGTGGCACATCTGGACAGAGATTGCACATCTGGGCCAGCAGGAAATGCTCTGCAGCCCCTGGATTTCCTCTCCTGCTGTGCTGAGACCCCAGAGCCCAGGCTGAGGGTGGATCCAGCTCTGCCCAGGGTGGGCAGGGACAGCAGGAACATCCTTGAGGCCCCACAGGCCACCCCAGAGGGGCCTTGTGGAAGAGTCCACGTGGGAAGGTCCTGCAGGAAGCTCCTCTCAGCCTCTCTCAGTGGAAAATGATCTTTTTGTACTTGGAGTTGGGGATCTGCCCCCGTGCCTTGAGCCTCCTGACGGCCTCCCTCATGTGCTTGGGCTGCAGGGGGGGCAGCTCCCCCCACTTCTCACACACATCCAGAGCTGCACAGACAGACAGACAGACAGAGCTCATGGCAGGGGCCAGCTGAGCTCTGCCCATCCCCTGCTGCAGCTTTGAAAGGAACAGGTCATGTTTGTGTTTGGGGTTTGCAGCTCAGAGCCAGGAATGGAGCTGTTCCTCTCCCTGCCAGGACTCCCAGGGCAGCAAAGCAGGACAGAAAGCTTCTGAACCACTGTGGAGATGCTGGATCCAGGGAAGGGATGAGCTCAGAGCCTCTGCTCTGGAGCCTGGGGCTGCCTGGGCTGTGATCCCCTCCTGGCTCAGCTCCTGTCCCACAAGGGAAGCCTGGGGCAGGTTTAGAGCTCAGGGAGCCCCTCTGTCCCTGCAGCACCAGTGAGATCCTCACCCTGCAGCTGCTCTGGGGCTGAGGGACAGAGCTGCCAGCCCAGCTCCTCTGCTGAGCAGCAGCCCTGGGGGATCACAGGGGCTGTGGCAGCTGCAGCAGGCCCTGCTCTGAGCCAGAGCTGCTGCTGGAAGGGAGAACCTGCTCCAAGCAGGGAGCTCACCCCGGGCTCTTCCCCTGTCACTCACCTTCCTCCACCACCTCCCCAACGAACACTTTGGAGATGCCCGACATGGCGATGACGACGTTCTGGGACACCGAGGTGCCGGTGATGGACTGGATCAGCTGCGACAGGGACAGGGACAGGCGGGGACAGTCAGAGCCCCGCCCGCAGTGACCCCCAGCCCTGATGGGGGATTTGAGCTGGAGCCGCTCGGATGGGCTGAGCTCCGGAGGGTCCCGCTTGGGCTCCCGCCGCTCCCGTACCCGTTTGATGGCGGCCTTGGGGAAGGCAGAGCGCCGATACATCTCGTAGCGGTTCAGCTGCTCCTCGGAGAAGGAGGAGACCAGGATCCTGCGGGGGGCACAGGATCGTTCCCAGCTGCTCCCGCGGAACCGGCCAGGGCCGGCAGGAGCCGGGTGGGAGGGGAATGTGGAGGGGGCTGCGGATCCCCGGACCCGCAGGCACTCACTGCATCTTCTGGATCTCGTCCTCGTCCACCTTCTGCTTCTTCTCCTTCCGCTCCTTCAGCTCCAGCTTCACCTTCCTGGCCGCACCCGCCTGCAGCCCCGGCTCCTCCGCGTCCGCCGCCTCCCCGTCCGCGCTCCTCACCTGCGCCAGAGGGCAGCGCTTGCTCTGCGGCCCCGCTGCCCGGCCCGGCCCCACTCCCGCTCCCGCCTCACCTCCCCGTCCGCCACCTCCGCCTTCAGCTCGCCGCCACCGCCGGCCTCCCCCACCTCGCCTTCTCCCGCTCCCTCCGCGGCCGCCGCTTCCCCCGCGGCCGCGGCCCCATCGCCGCTGCCGGGCGGGGAGGAGCCCGGGGGCGGCTCCGGAGCGGCGGCGGCACCGAGCACGTCCCGGGCCGGGTCCGCCATAGCCGCGCCCGGGGCGCCTCCTGATGACGTAAAACCACGGGCGCCACGAGGGGGCGGAGCCTATCGCCACGGGAACGGTGATGCGCGGCGGCTGCTGATGACGCACATATACTGGCGACGCTGGGGGCGGTGGCGTCTGAACCCATGGCAACGGAGATGCGACGGCGCGTTCTGATGACAAATCTGCCAGCGCCGCGCCGCGGGGGCGGCGCCTGTTGCCATGACAACATCAACTCGGCAGCGCAGCCTAACGACGTACTCCATGCGCGACGCGATGGAGGCGGAGCATGTCGCCATGCCAACGGCGCTTCCTGATGACGCACAGCTACGGGCGCCGTGAAGCGATGCGCGGGGCCGGCCTTGTTACCATGGCAGCGGGGCTGCGGAGGGGGCCTGTGCGGGCCTCACCCCGCGCTCGGACCTACCGGCCCCGTTCCGAGCCGCCGGGACACGGCGTTAAAGCGGCCGCGCTGCTCGGGCCTCGCAAGGACGGCCCCCCCAGACCCGCCCAAAACGAGCGCGGCTGACGGTCCCCGGACACCGCTCGGGGCGGGGCCTACACAAACCCCGCCTTCTGCACCGCCCATTTCCTCAGACCCCGCCCATGCACCGCCCATCAGACCCCGCCCTCTCAGGCCCCGCCCCGCGGACCCGGCGCGGGCCCGCCCCGGAAGTCGCGCGGGCGGCCGGGCCGCGCCGGCCATGGGGAAGGAGCAGGAGCTGCTGGAGGCCGCTCGCACCGGGAACCTCCCGGCCGTGGAGAAGCTGCTCTCGGGGAAGCGCCTCAGCTCCGGCTTCGGCGGCTCCGGTGGCGGCGGCGGCAGCGGTGGCGGCTCCGCGGCGGGCGGCGGCAGCGGCGGGAGCGTCGGTGTGGGGCACCCGCTGTCCAGCCTGCTCAGGTGAGCGCGGCCCGGGGCTCAGAGACGGGGGATGAGCCGGGGGCTCCGGCAGGCGGCTGCGGGCCGGGAGGGGAGCGGGAGCTGTGGGTCGGGTGTGGGCTGGGGGCAGTGAAGGGTTTGGAGGCGCTCCGGGGGTGCAGCGGGACCGAGCGGTGCGGGGGTTCCGGGATGCACCGAGAGCGCTGCGGGACAAGGGGGTGCGGGGGGTTCTGGGGTGCAGCGCTGCGGGGCAGAGCAGTGCGGGGGTTCTGGGGTGCAGCGCTGCGGGGCAGGCCGGGGTCTGTCCCCGCTCTGTGCCCCGAGCAGGGGGCTCCTGGTGGGATGGGACCGTGCAGCGAGCGGGCTGTGAGCGCGTGTGACCTGGGCACCGCTGAGTTCGGTGCCACCGGAGCTGCTCGGGCTGTGTGCCCTCGGTGGGCTGGCAGGGAGTGACTCTGTGGCTGGCCGGGTGCTGCCCCGGTCCCGCCGGCATCAGGGCGCTGCTGTGCCGGTGCTGCGGATGGCGGCACTGGAGGCTGAGCAGTGTCCGGAGGGCTCCATGGCCGGGACAGGCTCCATGTGGTCCCGGTTCCCGGCAGTGCGGGATCTCCGGGGTGGCTTTCCCGGGTGTCCGGGCCCTGCGCTGGCATTGTCGCGGCTGGCGGTGACACCCGGCGGGGTCTGGGGTCGGCTCGTCCTCAGCCCCGTGCTGTGGAATTTGCTGGTTGAAGCTCTTGCACCTTTGTTAGGTTTTTTTTCTCGTCCCCGTGTTTTGGCATCACCTCTCGCTGCTGGAGCTGCAGCTTTGGGCCACGCTGGGAATGCTCCTGGTCCCTGGGCAATGGGTTTGTGCTGGGAGGTGTGGAGGAGGTTTGTGTCCAGGGCCAAGTGACGCTGTGGCTACACAGCCTGGCTGTTCCGAGGGATGTGACTTGCCCCTTTTTGGCTCAATTTGATGTGTTTTTCCTTTCATATAACCCAGTTAGATACCTGCAGGTTGTGCTGGTGGCAGAAACCTGCAGGCATGCGAGAGCTCACCCTGCCCTGGGGCACACGTTTGCCTTTCTGAAACGTAAATCTACCCTTGGGTCGAGCTTTGTTCTTTTCTTTTGATGCATTAAACAGTCTGAGCCCTCGTTTGAGTGGGATGGATGTGCCCACAGGGGGCTCAGATCAGTGCAGAGGGTCGGTGCAGTTGAGCACCCTGTGAGCTGAACCAGATCCAGCACTGCCAGACAGTACCTGGGCACGATGGGGCCTTTCCCTGGGACAGTGCCCGTGGTGCCGTGGTCCTGGAGCAGTCCCGTGGTGCCAGGGTGAGCCAGGCCATCCCTGTTACTGTTTCTCACATGTGAACAGGGCTTGGTGCACGGACATATCTGAAGGAGGTGACTGTCACAGCTGTCACTCATGTTCTGTGCTCACTGCTGTGGCTGCTGGCTGTACCTGCTGGTGACCCTGCCCAGTCCCAGCCCCTGAGCCTGTTTCTCCCTGCACAGCTGGGATGTGTGCCTGTGACACTGATTCCTGCTCTGGCTGCACTTTGTGGGGCATGGCAACGTGTCCTGGGTGCCACCTGCTGCCATTCAGGAGCTTTGTGGCTGTTTCCCACCTCCTGGCCACTTGTTGGGCTCTGGCTCTGAGGAGCTTGTGACGAGGTTTTGATGAGAAGCAGCTGCAAGGAGAGGCCAGAGAGTGCAGGAGACAGGCTGGGGCAGGCTGCAGGGAGCAGACAGATGAATTTTAGGGTGGAGAAAACCTCACCTTTTGCAATGCTAGAACATGGGAGCTTTTCTGATGTAGATTTTGCCCTCCTTGGTTGTGGGGAGAAGCCTGCCCTCAGTCAGGACTGTGTGCTCTGTATTTTCCCTTCCTGGGGCAGCTCCTGGCCCTGCTCAGGCTGGTCCCTGGTCCTTACATGTCTGTGAGGATTTCTCCTGACATGGGAACTGCTGAGCTGCTCTCCTCCCCCAGAGCTCATTCCCAGAACAGGGTCATAAACACTCTGCTGGGCCAGCACCTTTGTTCTTTTCTCCACCCAATTTCAGGTCCCTATTTTAGTTTCTATTTAAGTCCCACTGCTTGGATAACCCGTTCCCAAAGCTCTTCTCTCCTGAGGTGCCTGTCACAGCTCTTTCTGTCAGTTCTGCATTTCAGGTGTCTCAAAGATACAATTTTGGATGGGGTACAAACCAGGCATTCCCTGGAATTCCCACATTACACCTGGTGTGTGCTGAGCTGGCACCTGCTCTGAGCTGGCACTCTTTGGTTTGGGCCATTTCTCTTCCAAAGAGAGCAAATGCTGCTCCATGGAGTGGTAGAAGATGGCCCTGGCAGTAAATTCCTTGGAATGTGGTGTTTTATCAGGTAACCTGAACTGCCATCAGTCTGTTATCAGTTAAATGTGAACTTTGTCACAGTCTGGGCTGTGCTGCTCCTTCCCAGGCCCAGCAGGGCCCGCTGGGTGTGGAGGCAGCACAGATTCCAACCACCCATGGCTGCAGGTGAGCAGGAGACAGGAGGGGATGGAGTGGGATAAGGCACAGGAGGAGGAATGTCAAAGACAATTTAAGTCTCTGGAGGGCTGAATGTGCCAGGGGGGAACACTCAGGGCACTGGGGGGACAACAAATCCCAGTGGGAGCTGATGGGAGTGGGGAATGCTGACAGCGAGCCTGGGGAATGGGGAGGGTGCAGGAGGGGGAAATGGAGTGTGGGCTTGCCAGAGCAGATGGTGGGCTCACAAAGAGGTGATGGCTGCCAGGCTTTGGGAGGCTGGGCTCCCTGCTGGCATCCACACAGCCTCTGGGAGCTGCCAGGGCCTGGCCCAGCAGCCAGGAGCAGATCCTGGCTGCTCCAGTCCCAGCCATGGACCGTGGCACAGGCAGGAGCACCCTGTGAGCAGCCAGGGGGGAACCACTCTGTGCATGCACAGCTCAAGGCTGATGAGCAGCAAGTCCAGAAATCAGAGATGGTCTGTGAATCCTCGAGGTTCCTTGGGGTTATGAGCCACTTCTGCATCCAGGCTAGAGAATTTGGTTTGTTGTGGTTTTTTTTAGTGGTTCACTGTGAAGTTAGAGGGGGGAAACAGCAGAGCAGTCTGTGGCTGAGCTATCAGGCTGCATTCAGGAGGCTTTGCCAGGAGCAATGAGGGATGGGTTGTGTTAAAGCCAAAGCTGCAGAAGCAGCTTTTCATTTCCATCCATTGCTGTGAAAAGTCTGGCTCTGTGTTGGCAGAGGGGGAGGCTGAGGCTGCTGCTGAGCCCCAGATGGGACATGCAGTCCCCAGGGAGTGTATCCAGGAGATGCTTCTGCTGGGAATGAGGAGTTTGGGTGCACATCTGCTGTGGGAAGGGTCGAGTGCTCCACGGATCCACAGCCCTTGTTCCAGCCCACTTTCAGCCACTGCTGAGGGGTCTGGTTGCTTTAAAGAGTGACGTGGTGGGATGGCAGAACACTTGAGGTGGCTTCCAACAGTCCAAGGCTGGTTAGGAGTCAGAAAAATGAGTTATTTTTAAAAAAATGGGGTTTGGTATTTGTTCTGGAGTGGCTGATGGTTCACAGCAGGGATCTGCTAGTGCCCTGTGTACTCCTGGGGAAGGCTCAGGCTGTGCCTGTCTGCTGCCATTCCCCGGGGAGGGGACACGGTGCTGTTGCCAGGGAAGGGGGGGATTGCCGTGTCCGAGGTCAGGGTCGGGCTGTCTGTCCCTCCACGTGTCCCCAGGCCCGTGTGTCAGCACAGGGTCCTGCAGTGTCTGCAGCAGGGGGGCTCCAAGGTGCAGCTCCCGGCTTGGGCTTTCCCCTCTTCCCTTCCCCATCCCAAGGGAGCTGCTCCTGCTGCATTCCCACAGAACAGGGCAACGCTGGGTCTTCCCCTGCTGCTGTGATTAATCATCTCACCCACTCTAAACCTTCTCCTCTCCACACCCTCCCGTGCCCAGGATCCCTGTTTAATTACACACCTGAGCACAGGGATTGCTGAAGGTGCTGCTGCCACAGGCACAGGTGTGCACCGGGCTCAGCAGGGAATTGTTTCCTAAGTACTTCTTGAAGAATTCAAAGGCTGCACTTACTGGCTGTGACTCTGTAGTGTTTTATCTCTGTGTGATCTTGTGATGCAGTTTTGGAAAGGTTTTGTTTGCTTGCTCTGGTCTGTGCAGTTCTGTGTTCAAGGCTGGGTCAGTTCCACTCGCCCAAGCCAGTGGGCAGAGCAGGACTGGGGCTTTCTTGGCCACGTGGGAATTGGTGGGTCAGAGGGTTCCTTGCTGTGAACCCCCTTGGGAGCCCTGTCTCCTTCCCTTCCCAGTGGGCTGTGGGCAGCTCCAGGTTTCCAGGGTTTGGTTGGCAGAGAGGGGGATTGGAAGTGGAAGGTCTGCCCAGGTGAGTGTTGGGGAAACACTGGAGCTGGAGGTCTGACAAAGCCTGGATCAGCAGGAGGGAAGGGCAGGAGCAGCAGTGTCTCCCCTTCCCTTCTGCTCCCTGTGTGCAGCAGCTCTGCCCCAGCAGTGGGTGTGGGTCAAGAGGAGCTGCTCCTCAAGGTCCCCTCCTTTGGTAGGGAGCAGAACTTGCTGGAGATGAATGGTTGGAACAGTGTTTGGTGTATTGAGAGCAGCCGAGCCAAGAAACAAGGTTCATCCAGCTGAGTTTTTGTTGGGTAATGCATCATTTCAGTGAGACTGAAGGACAGCAAACAGGATAGAAAAGCCATGGGTGAAAGACACATTACAGGTAATAGAGAGTGGAGGAAATGCATCCATGTCCTACCAGACCAGAAGGACAGCCCCTCTCAGCTGCCCTGGCACCAAGCTCAGGCAGTTCCTGCAGGCTGAGCCCCTCCTGTGGCAGTGCCCCAGGGCCTGCCAGGCTGGCTCTCAGCAGGGAACATGTGCTGACACCTCCACTCCGTGTGAGCTCGCTGCCTTTCCAGGCTGTGCCATCCACCCCTGCTCTGTTTGCTCCTCAGATGCAGCTGTGGGATCCTTCCAAGGTGAAGTGTCCTCAGGATGAGAAGGTGCCTCTGAGCACGGGTGATGGCTCTTTCCTCTTGTCACTGCAGCACGAGCTCTGCCCGCTGCTGAGCTGGCACTGTCACTGTCCCAGAGAGCTCACTCCAGAGTACAGCTTAGTCATGGAAATGAGATAAATCCTATTTCACAGAAACTGGTAAAAATAAAACTATTGAGGATTGATTTGTTTCTATAGCAACCGACTGGCGAAGTGAACACAGCTGCTGTCTGCAGGAGGGAGGAAAACAGAGCTGGAAATGTCGGGTGCACCTGGGCTGGCTGGGCCTGGGGCTGGGGAGGGGGCAAAGGCTCCAATAAACACAGGGCAGGAAGGTGTCAGCTGCCTTTGGAATGAAATTTGAGCTGCAGTGTGTGAATGTGCCCTCTTCACACCAAACCTGGAGAGCCTCAGAGCTCTTTATGTCCTGCTTCCAAAAACTTGCACTCCTGCACCTTCATGGGGGGAAATGCCCTGCTCTGGGTGAGGCCACATTAATGCCACATGGTACCTGGGTGTCCATCACATCACAGCACGTTTCTACACTGAATCCTAAATTACTTTGTCCTGGTTCCATAACTCAGTGACAAACACTCAGCTTTGAGAAGTTTGGATGAATCAGATTGGAGTTAAACTTTTCCAATTGCCCTTTAAGTGAATGTGGTGCTGGATGCTCAGCAGGGATTCCTGCAGGTGTTTGTATCCTGGAAGAAAATCCAGTTGGGCCTCCAGACTGCTGGATAAGGGGCTTAAATTTGGAACTGTTTCTATCTTAGCAGTGTGCAGATTTGTGTGTTTTTTCCTTTTTCCTAAGCCAAGGATTTTAGCTGGCTCTGGCACACGCAGGATGTTGAGGAGGCTGTTTCCCCAGGGTTAGTGAGAGTGAGCTCTTTAAATGTTTGAGAGGCTGCAGGATGCAAAGTGCTGGGACTGTTTAGGTACATTCTTGGCTTGCTGACATGTGGCTGTTGAGGATTCCAGGTGAAAATCAGATTGTACATCTGACATAGCAGGATGCTGAGGGAATTACAGGAGGAGGGGTGTGTGTGCATGGCTTCACTGGACACTCTGCAGGAGCCTGAGTTATTCAGCTGGAGGAAAGTTGAGCTGGAGTTGGTGTTTGGGTTTGGTGAGCCCAGGTACATTCACACTCCTCCCTTGTTATTTTAATACATGGTTTCTTTTAAAGGGAAATTAGATTTAAAAATAAACCTCAAGCTTTTTCCAGTTCAAAGGAAGTGTCTGTAGTGCCATGTGCTGAGGATAGTCCTCAGTACATGAGAACAAAACCCTGAGTGCCATAAATATGATGTAAATACATTATCTCATTAGATTTTTATCTAATCCCAGTGCCTGCTGTTGTGCAGACTCCTGAGGCGAGCAAGGCTGAAGATGTCATAGGTGGTCTTTCAAATCTAATATTAAAATGGGTTGGAAATTAGGTGAATTGACTTTTGCCTCATCCTAATTAAGACACTGAGAAATCCGCTCAAGTTTGGCATTACAAAATGCCTGATTTTAGAACAGAATGTGATTCCAGAGGCTGGGTGCCTGCTGAGATTTGAAGCACCCCCATGCAGGGACCCAGGTGGGCTCTGCAGGCTCTTCCTCACTGCTGTCACTTTCAGGAATCAGCACAATTTTTTTAGGCCTCAGGAACAGGATTAGGATAAAGCCTTAAGCTCTGAAGACTTCAAAGCTTTGCATCATCATCTTGGTTCTGTTACAAGGACAGTGAAATCCATCAGATGACTTAAACAGGAGACTGTGTCCTGTGGACTTGTGTTGGTTTTTTCCTAGTGCTTCTCTCCAGTGATTTTTTAGCCATGGTTTCTCACTGCACGATGGGGACTTGGTCATTGACTCCCTGTGAGAAATGTTTGACCTCAGTTCATCCTGTGATCCCCATGGATGGCTTGTGCCTGTCCTGGAGTGTTGTTAGTAACCACCTTTGCATGATTTCAGTTGCTGCATTGCCCCTGTGCCCCTTTCACAGCTCCTTTCAGCCTGGGGCAGGCTGTGAGGCTGTGCCTGAGCTCCTGTGGCTCATCTGCTCTGGGTCAGAACAGCTGAAAATGGAACTTGGAGGATGTGTGGAATTCGTGCTGGATTTGGCATTTTGGAAATATTTCCTCTAATCTCAACACAAATTATTTCACAGAAGGAGTGAAACAGGATGTGACCTTGACATTCCTTTTTGCTGGAAATAAAGACTAAAGAGAATTGGTTTAAAGGCTCTGAGGATCCTGGTTGTTATTGGGTGTGAGTTGTTACAGCTGAGATACAATTATTTGCTGGGACAGTCACAGTAACCCTGAAATTGTTTGAAGTCATGGAGAGTTTTATCCTGCATATATTTAGGAGTCTGACTGACATATGTACATTCCTTCTGTACATTAAAAATGTCAGGCTGGGAAAGGCTCTGCTGCTGAAAGCAGCTTCTGGCTGGGAGAGCTGTACTGAACAGAGAAAAGGCTCAGAGCTGGGTCTGTCATTCTTGCAGAAAAATGTGCAGAAATATTTCAAGGGGTTTGGAACATCTTATGTTGTATATGTTCCCCAAAGAACGAAGTTTTTTTTTCTGGGGAGGAAAAGCTGTTTGAGGCTGTCATTGTAGGCAGGGTCAGAGCTGGCATTTGGGTGAAAGCAGGGCTGGAAGCTGCAGATCCACCATGAAATCTGTGGGAATATCTCTGTTTGCTGCCTGTTCCATTACTGGTTCAGTTTTCCAGCACTGGGGGTGGGTGCAGCTGCCCCTGGCAGCTCCTGGGGAGGGTCCCTGCCCTTCCCAGGGCTCCCAGAGCAGGGCAGGACTGGCAGCTCCATCCCCTGACTGCCTGGCTCGTGCCCTCAGCTCTCAGCTCTCGTGTTTTCCAGCTCCAGCCTTATCTCTGTACAGACAGCACACACAAGTAATGACAACTCCCAGCAGCTATCTCGGGGTTTGGGAATCATTTCCTGCCTTGGTCATTCACTCCTGATCCTGCTCTCTGACAGACTGGATTTCAAGGATGCTTCTGGAGTAAAAGGATGTCCTTTCTGATTTCCATCCTTCTTTTCCTGAGCTTCTCCTTAGGAACTCTTGTCCAAATCAGTGCTTTCCCTGCCCGTGTAGCACTGACACGACAAGCAGAGCTGATCACAGAGCTCTGTGGCTGCTCAGGTGTGTCCCCCGTGTTCCCATCAGAGCCACCATGGGGTCACTTCTGTTTGCCCTCCTGCTCTCCCTGTCTTTGCTCTCTCCTTTCCCTGTCACTTGCTCTTTGGGCACCCGGTTAAAAAGCTCATCAAGAAGGAATGTCTCTGGAGTCAGTGCTCTGTCGGTGCCTTGTTTGTGTCCCGAACTGTTGCCAGTTAATCTCTCCTTGCTGTGTCTTTCTTTAGCCCTCAGGGACTCCTGGTTAAGCTGGAGCTGGGATTGGTACAGGCTTAAATGGAGCCATGTGGGTGAGTGGCTGGGCTGCTGGTGTGGGCTGTTCAAGGGTAACGTGTGCTCCAAACGCTTCAGTGGAAGCTTTGTTGTGGCTCTGAATCCTCCAGTCCCCCTTTCCTCCAGGGCCTTGCTTCTCATCCTGTCATTCTGCTGCTTGGCATCAGAGCAGCTCATTCCCTTTTCACTCCAGCACCGTGTTTCTCCTGCCTGTCCTGGTGTCCTGCAGCCCAGGATCCCTCCCAGCATCCTGGGGTCTCCCCGTGTGCCCAGAACTGAGCACTGCAGGGCCAGCACCGATTCAGAGCCCTCCTGTCACTGATCTGGGCAATGTCACAGGGGAAGGGGGATGTCGTGCCAATCTCTGTCTCACTGCTTTCAGTCTCCCTAAGGCAAAAGTGCACTCTGTGTGCAGTTGTTGGTACAAAATAATTGCATTTGCTTTTTTAATTGCTGTAGGGAAGGGGTAATTCGGTCCCTGAATCTCTGTCTCTGCTTGACTTGGCCTATTTACCTGCTTTTCATCATCTGCCCCGGGTCAGACACGTCATGGTTCAGTGTTCAGGCAACAGGGCTGGGCAGCAGTCAGGCTGAGAGGGGTGTGAGCAGGGTTTGGGAAGGGGTGGGGAGGATTTGGGGAGGGGTGAGCAGGATTTGGGGAGGGATGGGCAGGATTTGGGGGTGTGAGCAGGATTTGGGGAGGGATGGGCAGGATTTGGGGGTGTGAGCAGGGTTTGGGGAGGGGTGGGCAGGATTTGGGGGTGTGAGCAGGGTTTAGGGAGGGATGGGCAGGATTTGGGGGTGTGAGCAGGGTTTGGGGAGGGGTGGGCAGGATTTGGGGGTGTGAACAGGGTTTGGGGAGGGGTGGGCAGGATTTGGGGGTGTGAGCAGGGTTTGGGGGTGTGAGCAGGGTTTGGGGAGGGGTGGGCAGGGTTTGGGGGTGTGAGCAGGGTTTGGGAAGGGATGGGCAGGGTTTGGGGGTGTGAGCAGGGTTTGGGGAGGGGTGGGCAGGATTTGGGGGTGTGAGCAGGGTTTGGGGGTGTGAGCAGGGTTTGGGGGTGTGAGCAGGGTTTGGGGAGGGGTGAGCAGGGTTTGGGGAGGGGTGGGCAGGATTTGGGGGTGTGAGCAGGGTTTGGGGAGGGGTGAGCAGGGTTTGGGGAGGGGTGGGCAGCAGCCAGGCTGAGGGGGATGTGAGTGTGGGTGACATGGCACAAAGGGAAGGGCCAGTGCCCAGAAGAAGCCGTGGTGCCCAGAGGAGCATTGGAGCATGGCTGGCTGGGCAGAACACACAGACCTTGAGAAGTTTTTAGTGCTGACATGGGGAGAACATGGAGTGGTTATTGTCTCTCTATAGAGAGGTCTGAGACTGCAGCAGGAGGAGGCTGTCCATGTTTAAATAAAGGATCACCATCCCCATACCCTTCTAAGTGCAAGGTGCTAGAAATCCCACATTTCCACTGAGACGTGTATTGGATCAGATCTCTGTGGGTGCTAGGAACAAACATTTACTTCGAGGTGTGTTGATGTTGTCTGACAGTGAGCTGAGGGTGACACATTTTCTGCCATCCCAAAACCCTTAATTGACACATCCATCCCCTACAAGGGCCCTGGCAGGCAGGGAGGGCATGTGCTCCACCACAATTCTTTCTGCACAAGTTCCTTTTGATGACATTTTTACTCCAAGCTCAGAGCTTTGTGCCTGTCAGGAGGGAGCAGCACAGATGGACATGTTGGGCTCCAGACACGATGCTCCATTGCTGTTGGCTGACTGACATGTCCCGTGGGATTCTGCAGCTTGTTAAATCATCTCACAAAGGAGAAGGGGGAGGGAAAGCCCAGTGCAAGGTTGCCAGCTGCAGCCAGCTCAGTGCTGCAGCATCAGCTGCTTGGTGGTTTTGATCAGGAATTTGTGGCTGCCCAGGGTTTCCTTCTATTTCTCTGCAAGTGCTCAATGAAGGGAAGGCCAAGGGAAAATCTGGCACTTTTCTAAGGAATTGTGCTTCAGTGGAACCCAGCAGCCTGCACCATCTACATGTGTCTTGCTAATTTTCCCTGCATCTTATTTATTTTTTAATATTGTATTTAATTTCACATTTCTCATTTCGTTTTGCATTTTCTCCAGTGCTGTGGGAGCAGAGCTGAGCTGCAGATGGAGAGTGAGGAATGTTTACCTGGCAGTGCTCTGGTTCCTGTTTGCAGTTCCGGGATGTTGGTTTATGACTTTGATAATGCTGCTGAGGTCACTGAATTTCTGCAGGAATGTTTTGGTTCCTTTTGCTCCTATTCCTCAAAAGCCCATCTAGTCAGATGCAAAAGAACAGAATGGGGCACAGAATCAGTGAGAGGTTTGTCAGCATTTTTCAAGTGTTGTCAAATCTCTGTTCTCTTTTAGGGGTCACTTTCCTGCCTGGAATGAGCCAGACTCCATGTCAAACCCTCCCATCTCCATGCTGGGTGGTTGCCTTCCCATTTTCCCTGCTCTTCCTGTGCTATGATGCTGCCTTTGGCCAGGGTGCAGACAGGGGGATGCTCCTGCTGCCACACACATCAGACCCCAAAGACCCCTCCCAAAGACCCTGCTTGGTTTTCTCTGCCTCAGTGGCTGCTCCTTTTTGCACCTCTCCCAGCCAGGCTTGTTTGGCCCTGGCCTGAGGTCAGAGCCAGTGCTGGAGCCTGTGTTGTGGGGCTGCTCCTGCTCTGTGGCCTGTCATCAGCTGGGAGTGCTCCTTAATGGCAGTGGGTTGCAGAGTGCCTGTAATGCTTTTAAGAATAAAGAGCAGCATATGCACTCAAACCAGACCTATATTTTTCCTGTCCTGCAGCTCTTTATTTGCCCCTGCTCAGAGGGATTCTCTGATGTAGCTCCATGCCTGACCCAGCCTTTCTGTCCCCACTGCCACCCCCCACCATACATTAAGTTTAAATAAATGCATTTTCACTGCCAGGAGCCATCCATAAGGCATGGACTCACCTCTTCCTAATGGGGGGTTTTAGCTTGGATGGACACATTTCTATTAGTGATGAACCCTGTCTGGTTCCTTTCTAGTGTGAGCTGCAAGCCCAGGAGTTAAATGTGTGGTTGCCATGGATCTGTGCTGACCCAAAACAGCCTCCCCTGGAAATGGGGAGTGGGAGATGGTAGGCAGGTTCTGAGGGGAGCAGATGAGCTCACCTGCTGCCTCTCAGTTCCTGAACTGATCCTTCACAGGCTGCTGTCACTTCACAAACCCGTGCAGGTTTCCTGCTCCTGGCCACCCACTGCACCTGAGGAACAAAAGGCTCTGCTCCTTTCCAAGGGAGAAGGGATCATTTCAAATCTCAGAGGATTGCTTGCTGCACAGTGTTGCTCCACTGGTGGAAATGCTGGTTTCTCACAGCACCCTGTTGACCTTGCACTGGCTGAACTGTCTGCAGGTGTTGGGCAATGAGGCTGGAGCTGTTGGTAATTGTTGTTGAGAGCTGTTGCTTCACTCAGAATGAGCTGGTGAAGTGGGAGCTTGAGCTCTGGCTCTGTGCAGAGGGCCAGGCGTGGCTCTGACTGCTGCAGGGTGTCAGTCACAGTGAACTGAACCTGAGATTTTCACTGGAATCCCTGGTCAGTGGCTCTGAGTACAGAGCCCAGGCTCAGCAGCTCTCGTTCTGGCTGTTGTGATGTGTCATGTCAGCTGGGTCACTTCTATGTGTCCTGCCTTTATGGTGGTCCCTGCTTTTCCCTGTCCATTCTGGTATCTTGTACTTGAGCTCATGACCCTTTGACTTTGAGGAAAATCTACCCACTTTTCTTACAGCAAATTAAAATCTGGCCCAAGAAGTTGAGGAGTGCAGAAGTGGAAGCTCATGGTTTGGCTTCCTCTGCAGCCACTCCAGCAGCTGGAGTCTGCCCAGCTGTTCTCCTTGGGCTCTCTCAAAACCTGCCAGGAGGGGCTGAGAGTGCCTTGCCCACTACTTTAATCTCCTCCAGCCTTGCATCAGCCATTGTTTATAAAAGCTGTTGTATTATCTGGTGGTTGGGGTGCATAAGAAGTGGGGTCCCCACTCTGCTGGAGCCATGCCAAACCTGCCCCTGGCAGGGTGGCTGCAGCAGTGCCTTCCTCACACTTGAGAAAAACACAAGCAGCTTCCAAAGGCTCTGGGTTGTTTGTGCTCCCTCTGTAAGCAGGAAATACCAAGGAGGGTCGCAGGAATCCCGTGGATGTGTGACTGACCTGCTGTGGTGGCCTCTGGGCAATGGACTCCAGGGAATTGCCTCAGCCCTCACTGCCCTCCTGACACTGTCCCCAAAGCTTTGAGTGAAGTACACAAACATCTGGGGCCAGTGCTTTAAATTTCTGGTGCCTTTGGGCCAAGCCACTCTGTTTGCTCGTGTTTCATCTTGCTTTTTGTTTTTGGGTGTGTAAATACTGGGGGTCCAGCACCCTCTGCTCTGCAGAAGCACCCTGAACTCTCCTGGTGCTTCCTTGACCCATGTTAGTGAGAGCAGAAACCAGCCCCAAAGGTTCATCATTTGAGCTGAAAACACCACGTTGTTCTCTAGGCTTGGCCCTGCTTTAGCTCCTTGCCTGGGGTGGTTTTGGGAGAAAAGTTACTACTGCAGTTGGGAAGAAAGAACTGGAAAAGGAAGAGGACAAATGTGGTCCTGTTTAAAGGTACTTTGGGGTTTTACTGTGACCTAAAGCATGTACTTTATTCAGCAGTTTTCACAAGCAGGAAGTTTTATTTAAGGCCTTGCTGAATCATAGAGCAAGAGAAAACTGAGCACAATAAATAGTTTAAATGGAGCAGATTTTGCTGTTTTCAGACCTTTCCTGATGTCCTCAATGTTCAGTCTTAGTTGTCTTAAGCAGATGTCATCAGGAGCATCTTCAGATGCTGCCCTGGTGGAGCAAAGGGCAGGTGAGACCTGGGCAATCCTTTGAGAACAGAGACCACAGGGTAAAAGAAACCCCCCTCTTTGATGTGAAGGGGTTTTGGGGCAATTGAGGGAGAAAAGCAGTTAAAAAGCAGCAGTGGTCAAATTGGCTCCAGACTTTTATTGGGGACCTGTATTTACAGCATTCTCCTGCCTGTGCTGTGATTGGGGTTTCTGTTTAGAAATCAGAAACAGCCCAAAGGCACAGAGAGATCTGAGCTTTGTGTTCTGTTTTTCTCAGCACCCTCTTTCCATACCTCAGGAGAATTGTGTGGCCTTTCTGGCAGAGCTGAAGAGGAAGAGGAGGGAAGGGAGTGATGTCCTTCACTGCAGTCCCCACATTTAAATATAAATAGTTCTTCTCTTGGATCCTTCCAGTCTGATCTTATGGGTGATTTGACCTTTCTTTGATAAAAGCTTTCTTTATTTGCAGGAATAAAAAGGCAAAGGGGAGGAGAGGACACAGCAGATGTTTTTTTAAATGTCTTTAGATCCTGGCAGTTGGTTTCTGCAGCACCCAGTGCTCACTGCTGGGCCAGCTCCCTCCTGGGCTCCAGCTTCTCTCCCCCTCTGAGCTCCTTGAACAAACTTTGCATTTTGCTGTGAAGCATTGACCTGGAGATTTCTAAGGAAATGTTTTATCATGGGGACACCACGCTCCAATGGGGACAGATGCCCCAGGCTCTGTCCCCAGCCCTGCCCACTGCACCAGTGACCCTGCTTTTCCTCATTTCATAACTTCAGCTGAAAGAAGCATTTGTGTTAATTGCTGCTGGTTTTTCATGTGTTCACCCTCAAGCAGTTTGAGCTCAGCTCCCAAGCACAGCTCAGTTTAATGTGTAAAACCACGGGACACTGGCACTGCCCGGGTTCCACCCAAGCAAAGGCAGCACAGGTGCAGTGTTAGAACTGCTCTAGACTGCACACAAGGCTGTCTGGCACTAGTTCTAACCATTAATTGCCATGTTAAATCCAGCAATAAATTATTTGGGCAACCACACTGCAGGAGCCCACTGCCAGGAACAAACCAGAGCTGAGTGCTGCTCAGTCCCTTCGTGCTCCAGGGCTGCAGGCTGGATCAGGCAGGGCATTCCCACACTCCCTGAGTGGGGCTTTTTGGTGTCTCACTGCTCTTCTGCACGTGGTTTAAGCCATCATCCTGTGAGCAGTGTTATCAGGTGCCCTGCATGTGTGTGTAGATCTGCATGTGTGTATCCTCCTGGAGCACAGGATGGTGTGTGGCATGCAGGATGCCTCAGGATAAGCCTCTCATCCTTTGCAAATTGGATTTTGTGGCTCACTTGCCTGTCCTCTTGGATAAAGTTTCCCCTTAGCTGCCTCTCCTCTAGCAGAGCTCGGGTTCTTCTCTAGACTGCAAAGCCTTTTATAATGCTCTGCAGATCAGGAGTCACTTGGAAGGGACAGGGACAGACTTTCCATTTCCCACTGAAACGTGCTCCAGAGTGAGCCTGCTGCTTCCTTCCCTTCTGGAGCTCACTCAGTCTGCAGGAGATTCCCCTTGGTTTGGTTTGGTGCCTTTCCTGCTGGGTGGCTCTGAGATGCTCCTGGCTAGCAGCCCCCCAGTGATGCCTCCTGTTTTAGAAAGCCTCTGGGCCATGGGAATCGTTGTGATTTCATACTGGGGAGGAAATGGATTCCTCAGAGAAGGCCAGCTTCAAACAGAGCCACAGCTGGCTGATTTTAAACCATTTCAGCTGGGGATCAGAGGGTGCTGTGAGGTTTTACCCCCAAAGAAAACAAAGCAGGAAAGTGCACCATGTTAGCAAAATTGGGATTTTCAAGGCTTGTGATAAGCCTCATGTAATTCCTAAAAGGCTGGTGTGTAAAACAGGCCAGCACACACAGATGATGGCTTGTCTGGAGAGCTGAACTGTTCCAGTTTGCTTATAAGAATGTACTGGTTTGAGTTTCATGCCCATTTCTGGGGGAGGGTGGTGGCCCTGCTGAGGGACAGCAGTCACCAGACTCCTGCCACAGGAAGCTCAGGAGCAGCACTGGCCTCTTCCCTGTGCCATCCTGTGCTGATGTGAACAGGACACCCTGCAGGGGCTGAGGCAGAGTAATCCTTGCCAGGGTTAATGCTCAAATCTGTGCTACTTGACTTCTGAGCAGGAGAGGGGAGTTAATGCTCTCAGAAGAGACCACCTACTCTTTGGTGCAGGCTGCCAACAGTGACAGATGGAAGTGATTTTGGGACAGTGAGAAGTCAGAGTGGAATCACAGTGGTGACCAAGAGCATCCCACAGTCTTTGACTTACACCCACCCCTTGTGACTCTTGCTGTGGAGAAGGACAATTTCCCAGAGCCACCAGAATTCTTCAGTGGGGTGTGAATTAACAGTGGGTCGATGGTTTGCTGTCTCTTGTGGTTCAGTCTAATAGACACACGTTCCTCTGAAGATGATTTTTGGCAAGGCTGTGCATGGCTGAAGGATGTGAGCAGTGGAGCTCTGACTGGAGAGCAGGACTGAGGTGAAGCAGAGCAGTGATTCCATGTGCTGCCCCTGACCACAGCTGTCACCCACCTTGGTGTGAGAGCTGTGCCAGCCCTGCCCTTGCCCTGTGCCTGTTTGGTGCTTGCCTAAGTGTTCCCTGTCTGTTTTTTGTCTTGCAGCATCTGGAGGGGGCCAAACGTGAACTGTGTTGACAGCACTGGGTACACCCCGCTGCACCACGCTGCTCTGAACGGCCACAGGTGAGTCCTGTCCCAGTCCTGGGGTCACAGGGGTGGATGCTTTGTGCTTCCCTGGCCACAGGTGAGTCCTGTTCCCAAATCTGGGATCACAGGGGGTGGATTCTTTGTGCTTCCCTGGCCATAAATGAGTCCTGTCCCAAATCTGGGATCACAGGGGGTGGATTCTTTGTGCTTCCCTGGCCATAAATGAGTCCTGTCCCAGTCCTGGGGTCACAGGGGGTGGATGCTTTGTGCTTCCCTGGCCATAAATGAGTCCTGTCCCAGTCCTGGGGTCACAGGGGGTGGATGCTCTGTGCTTCCCTGGCCATAAATGAGTCCTGTCCCAATCCTGGAGTGCCAGGGGGTGGATTCTTTGTGCTTCCCTGGCCATAGATGAGTCCTTTTCCCAAACCTGGGGTGCCAGGGGTGGATTCTTTGTGCTTCCCTTGTGTGGTTCATTCACCAGCTGAGGCACTGGTGCAGCACTACTCCATCTTCAGGGGAAGTGGAGAATGTCAGAGCTTTGGCTGCTGGCTGATGTTACATCTCCAAACGCTGAGGTTTTCAACCCCTTTTATTTCTAAGCAATTTGGATGAGCTGTAACCCAGTGTGAAAGGAGCTCCCCTGGTGACAGTCCCTGCAGTGTTCCTGGTGCCCAGGGTGGTCTGGGTCTGCACCACTTTACAGTTGCCTCGTGTGCATATCACATTTTTAGGTAATTTTAGTGTGGTAGATCTCGTGTTTCTCATTGCTGCCTGAGATATTGAGAAATCAAATAGAGTTAAAATCTCTGTTCACCCTCCTTGTGCTGTGTTCAGCAGAGGCTTGTGGCTGACTTCAGCCCTTGTTCAGCTCCATTAGTATGGAGTTAATGTGGATCCTCCCTCAGCTCATCTCAGCATTATTTATTTCCTTTTTTTTCATTTCCTTTGGCAGCATTTAATAGGAACACTTAAAAATCACATTTCAAGAGGCTCTCTGAAACACTCCTGTTCAGATTAACTTCTTGTTCAGTCCTTGCTGCAGAAGAGGGGCTGTGAAACAAGGACTGAGTGTCTCACTGCAGCCCCTGTCTCTTGCAGGGATGTTGTGGAGGTTCTGCTGAGGAACGACGCTCTCACCAACGTGGCAGATTGTAAGGGCTGTTACCCCCTGCACCTGGCAGCCTGGAAGGGAGATGCTGACATTGTGAAGCTCCTCATCCACCAGGGCCCTTCGCACACCAAAGTGAATGAGCAGGTCTGCCTGATTTTCTCTAATGTATCACTGAATCACTTCCCTGGCATGGAGAGAGTCCTGCAGCTGACTCCTGGCCCTTCCCAAACCAGTAGCAGTGGTTGTAAGGTCCCACTTGCTGGTGGGATAGGGGAGGCACTGCCTAAAGCAATACATTCAGCTCTGAGTTAGTGGTAGGATGAAAAGGTATTTAAGTTTCATAGACAGACACATAATTGTGAGAACTGCTCAACACTTAGGAAGTGGTCTCCTGCTTCTGGGCTTCTAAAACTAACCCACAGTTTTCCTTTCAGCTGCTGGATAGCTGAGCAGGTTTCTAGTTCTGCAGAGGATCCATTGGCTCCCTCCTTTGGGAACTAATCCCAGCAGCTTTGTTCAGTCTCTTTGGCCGTGCTCTCTTAGCTGCTCTCCTGCCTTGTCTCTGGCACTTGCTCCAGTTCACTAATTTGTAAGTTCTAAGATAATTTTAACACTATTTGCCCCCAGATAAATCCCTAGCTTAATCTTAAAGAATTATTTTTGCAATCAGGCAAGAAAAAAAAAGCCTCTTGGATTTGTTCCTTTTGTCAAGCTGACAGTTTTGGCCTGGGTGCAGAGGGAGTGAGGGGTCCAGGACAGCTGTGTCCACTGCAGAGGGCTGGCTCCTCTGGAGCTGCCCATGGACATCAGAGGTATCTTAAATCCCAGGGAACTTCTGAAATGCTACTGCTGGAAGGCCCAAATATTCCTGTTGTTACAGAGTTTTGTTTACAGGAACTGGTTTCATGAATGAGCCAGCTGAGTGCTGTCACTGAGCTGTCCCTCCCTAGCACAGATTGACAAGCCCAGACCAGTGGCTAAAGCTGCAATGAGCTGTGGTTGTCCTGTCCCTAAGGCAGGAACATCTTTTGACCCTGGGAATCAGCTCCTAAACCACTCAGGTGTTGTTTCAGGAGAAAAGGAATAAACCAAAATAGGTTTGCCTGCCTTGGTGCCAGCAGGCTAAACCTGGATGTTCATTCCAGAGGTAATTCCCAGGTGGGTCAGACACCCCTGGCCTGAGTTCAGCTCTCAGTCAGGGTGAGCAGCTGTGGAATCCCTTCTGTTGATTTGCTCCATGGTAGTTTTTCAGAAGCTGGGGAGCAAACTCATTTCAGAGGCAGGTTTAGGAGTCCCAGTCCTCCTTTTGGGGACCCAAGTGCCACACTGGAATTTCCCAGGAAGGATAAATTGATGCACCAGGCTGCCCCAGGGATAACTGCTGCTAAAACATCATGGAATGAAAAATCTGGTTGTAGTGCAGCTCTCTGTCATTCCTCCACTGGGCAGGAATAAGGAGGAATGTGTGTTCTGGTGTCTCTGGTGACAGTTCTCCAGTCTGGGGCTGTGGTTAAGCATGTCTGCAGGCACAGCTGCAGCCACTCAGTCTGATTACATGGACTTGAGTGCAGGTAACCCTTACAGTCTATCTGACAAGAATTGAGTGAGAGCCCATAGTGTAAATGTTCTGCTCTGAGTAGGGCAGCTAGCAGGGTGATCTTTGCAAAAATCCAGAGCTTAGAGTGATCCTTGCAGGTAATGTTTCATTAATGTCTGTTTAGTGGGAACCCTGTTAAATGAGAGAAGTCAGCTGAGGAGCCTGTGCTTGGAGCCTGGTCCAGGTGACAGCAATCCCAGCTGGAATGGCTTCTGCTGGCCATGGCTCTGACTGGAACAAGATGCTGTGTCCTGCCATTCCACCCCTTGGAGTCACCCATTGCTTTGTTGCTGTATCTCACCCATTTCATTATCACATTTTTTTTTCTTTTTCCTCTTCCTTTTTGTAGAATGCTCTTGAGATCAAAGAACTCAAAAAGTACGGCCCCTTTGACCCATATATCAATGCCAAGGTGTGTACTTTGCTGTCAGCATTTCACTGCATCATCACTCCAGGCTGCACTCGCGTGCTTCCAGGTGCAATAATACCTGTTCACTTTGCAGCTGCTTGGGGAAAAGGAAATTGGGACCATTGATTTACTGTGGGTTTCTCTCTTCAAAGCAGTTATAGAAAGATAATTAAAGGAAAGCTTTTCCTTACTTTCCTGGGGGCTCCTTCCTTGCTTAGCCTTGTAGGACTCGCAGTGATGGTCAGTTTGCTTGATTGGGCTGGATGACTTCCCAAAGGTAATGTTACCTCAATTTCATGTTCAGGTTTTGTTTCATGTGCTGATGTTGCTGATAAATGCAAAGAGAAGGAATTTTTTCCCCTGCTTAACCATGGTTGCATTTTCTCTGTGGGCTGTTTGGAGTGAATTTTGATGCCTTTTCTCCTATCAAATGCATAATGCTCTGTGTGTGGTTTGAGTGGACAGTTAATTCTTGTGGTGGTGGTGGTGGGGAGAAGGGAGGGCAGTGATGTTCCTGCCTCCCTTCCCAAGTCCTCCATGTCCTGCTTATTACATCAGTCTCTCTTTTGATGTTCAGTCTGTGGTGTCGTTTGACCCTCCAGCCCTGGTCTCCTGTTCCTGTTTTCTGGCCTGTTTTGTTCCTCTCTTCTTTTCAGTTGTTTTGAGCTACAAAAGACACATCAGCTTGTGCAATGTGCTGAGACTGAGCTGTTGAAGAAGCTTCCTGTCCAGTGTTGGGATGTTGAAGATCAAATTCCTGGTGGTGCTTTCTCAGACACCATTTTTCAGTTTTATTTCTAGTGACTCTACAAGCCAGGGGTGGCAAACAATCTGATGCCCTGTCCTGAGACACCTCTGCCATGAGCCACCCTGCCACAGCTGCTTCCAGCCACTTATTTTGGATCCAACCATCCATGGCAGATTTCTGTCTGTCAGGGTTTCCCTCTGCTTGGTCTGCAGGACCTTAGAAACACACAGCCAGAGCTCCTGTGCTTGCTGGGAGTTAGGTGTGGTTTTCAGAGCCCTGTTTCAGGGTCACTGGTGCCCACTCTCTGAGCACAAATGTGTTCTTGTAAAGCTCATCTGAATTGGGGATTTTTGCAAAAATCCAGATAGGAATTTTCTGCCTTTATGTATTCTGTGGAAACATCATGGTAGAGGAGTTCAGTTGCCTGAAAGGAGCTTCCTAAAACATTGTCAATAACCTAATAAAATCTTAAACACTCCAGTATGTTGAATGAAGAAGGAATGTAAAGAGGGAATGTTCAGTATTGACAGTTTATTCAACCCTTCAGATCTTTTCAGGTCAGAAAACTTTCCCTTACTCAGACCAGGTCTCCCTGTGCTCAGTCAGAGCTGTGTGTTGGGAGCAGGGGGTGCAGGACAGACACAGCACTTGAAGGGGCTGTGGAATCTCCATTGAGCATGGGATGAGGAACAGCAGGGCTGTGTGTGGTTGGTGCTATCACATCAGCAGGGCTTGGAACCTGTGCTGGAGCCCATAAAAAAGCAGAGCCATCCCTGCTCATGCCCTGTTTGTGCTCTGCAGGCAGGCATTGCTCCCAGCTCCTCTCATCCAGCTGAGAGCTGGGGGATGCAAGGATTCCTGCAGGAATGCAGCCCCTCGGCCCTCCTGAGTGCTTTATTTTTCTAAGTAGTTCTGAAATTTGAAGCCATGTGCCTTCTGGCAGCTGGAATGGAATTTTCCTTTTCCATCTCTGATACATCTGTAGGTCTGAGCACTCCTGCTCACTGCTCTGGTTTGTGCCTGGAGAGGTGACGCAGGAAGGGAGCAAACTCCCTTGCCTGGAAGAGCTGGAATATTTTTGGCTGCTCAAAACTCTCCCAAAATGGAGGCAATAAAGGCTCAGGCAATAGTGGGAGTTTCCACTGTACAGTCTGGAATTGGGAGAGACTTGCTGTGATGATTCAAGGAAGTTTATTGCCTGGTGAACTCTGGAGGAAAGTCTGGGGATTTTTCCTCAAGCACTGGAGCCCCAATCTGCTTAGGGAAAATTGGACTGAATTGCGGGAAGATGAGGGAAGTCTCCAACAATTATGTTTTTAAACGATGTTGTGTTCCCATTTCTGAGCCCTCAGGCAGATGCTTGGAGCTGCTGCATGCTTTAAAGCCCCCTGAGTCTAGGGAGGAAGGAGAGGGGAGCAGTCCCAGCCAGGGAAATGCCCAGCAGCCAGGGCTGGCACGAGCAGTGTGTGCCCCCACAGCTCTGGGGCAGGGACCTGCTGCTCAGAGGGGCTGGGATGATCCAGTCTTTCCACAAAGCCTGGCAGAGAGGATCCCTCATGCCACAGGGCAGGCTGAGAGCCTGGCCCAGCTGTTGTGGGCTCCCTGATCCCTGCACTCCCACCCCATCCAAGGGGAATAATGGGATTTGCCAACCCTGGAAATGCCCGAGAGCAGCAGTGTGAGCTGTTGGGCTGGTGCGAGCTCTGATGTTCTCTACTCTGTCCCCTCTCACTCCCTTTGTATATTTTTTGTGCAGATTTCTGTATCCTGCAGTACCCCCTGTCCACGTGTCTGTGCCTGCCCCCCAGGATGGAGCCTGTTTGGACCCTCTGTGCTGGCAGTGATGCTGTGCCCCATGTGCCCCCTCCCCTGCACGTGCCTGGTTCTGCTCCTTCCCCTCCCTGCCCTGCAAACTGCAGCTGCCAGAGCCTCTCCCAGCTCCTGCTCCCTTTGCTTTGCCTGTGGCTGACAAGTGATGCAAAAGCCAGACACAAACACCTGGGGATTGACAGGACTCCTGAGGGTGACTGAACACCTCAGCAGGATCTGAGTGCTCGTGCAGCCCCACGAGTTTGTGACATGGTGCAAAATGCTGAGCAGTGTCCCGAGGCATGTGTGTGCTCTCACAGCAGGCAGGGATCAAATTCCCTTCTGCAGTGGTGCTGCTGCCTCCAGCAGGACAAGAACATTCTGTTTATTTTATTGGAAATGTTGTTAAAATTACAAACTCAACCATGATTCTTTCAGTTGAAGCATGGAACTGTTTGTGTTAAACTTTTTTTGAGGTTATATTGTCAGATAGTTGTTTCTGAAGTACTTAAACCAGAATCCCTTTGTGGATGCCACACAGAAACTTGAGAGGAACTTAATTTTAGAAAAGGCTCTGTTAGATCTGGCCATGTTCCTATTTTGCACCTACACATGTGGGGTGTTGGACTGCTCATTTTTGGGCTTTGCATTGCTGGTTCTTGGCCTGGCTGCTGCTGCACGCTCTGGTTTGGGTCTGGCTGCCAGCTGGGGGTTCTCCCTTGTTGCTGAGACATTGCTTCCCTCAGCTGACCTGAGCCTGGCTTGTTCCTGCCGTGGTGGAATTGCACTGTTCTCTGGTTCACAAACGGCATGGGGCTGGGTGCACCTGTCTCTAAACAGCCAGAATTGCAGAGGTGGAATGACTGTTATAACCAGGATAAGTAGGATTTGAATCAATTGAAGTTTAAATCTAAAATTATGATGATGATGAAGCTCCAGCAAATAGAATTCACACAACAGGTTGCCTGCCTTTATTTTTGTGGCACCCTGAAGTGTGGGATGCTGCCAAGACACCAGACTGCCTTTCCCAGGTGCCAGCAGCATTAATGGGAACCTGGACACAGCTGAACATCCCTTAAACTTTAGGATTCTGCCCCTGGTGCTTGGAAAGCAAGCTGGTCCATCTCTAGTCCCTCTTTCCCACAGCTGAAGTGCGTTGTTCTGGACATCCCCGAGGCTGTGGCAATGACCTTGTGAGGGGACACTAAACACCAGGGAGATGGTGACCCATTGCTCAGGCTGGTTCAGACTGGGCTCGCTGCTTCCCCACTGCTTTTTTTTTGTCTCAATTTTGGATTTAAACGTTGGAGCAGGGCGCTGCCCCGGCCCTGACGTGCTGCCACTTGTGCCCCGCAGAACAACGACAACGAGACGGCGCTGCACTGCGCGGCCCAGCACGGCCACACCGAGGTGGTGAAGGTGCTGCTGGAGGAGCTCACCGACCCCACCATGCGCAACAACAAATTCGAGACCCCCCTGGACCTGGCCGCGCTCTACGGGAGGCTGGAAGTGGTCAAGATGCTCCTGAACGCCCACCCCAACCTGCTGAGCTGCAACACCAAGAAACACACTCCACTGCACCTGGCAGCCAGGAACGGGCACAAGGCAGTAGTGCACGTGCTCCTGGATGCTGGCATGGACAGCAACTACCAGGTATCTGGTGTGGTGGTGTGGTCTCAGGATGAGGGAAGAGATGAGAATGTTGACTCCATGTTTATTATTTTATTATATGTATTATATTAAAACTATACTAAAAGAGTAGAAGAAAGGATTTCATCAGAAGGCTAGCTAAGAATAGAAAAAGAATGAGCACAAAGGCTTGTGACTGGCCAGACAGCTGGACTGTGATTGGCCATTAATTAGAAACAACCACGTAAGACCAATCACAGATCCACCTGTTGCATTCCACAGCAGCAGATAATCATTGTTTACAGTTTATTCCTGAGGCTTCTCAGGAGAAAAAATCCTAAGGAAAGGATTTTCCATAAAACATGTCTGTGACAATCTGGTGTGTCTGAGTGGGGCCAGGCTGCTGGCTGGGGATTGGAGAGCTCCACCAACCCTCCCTGCAGAAGCTGAGGAGAGCTTTGTGTTCTGCTGGGCTGTGTGTGCAGCTCTGGGGTGCTGGGGGAGGCTGCCCAGAGGGGCTCGGGTGCTGTGCATGCCTCACGCCTGCGCAGGGGCCGGGCAGAGCCCCAGACACAGAGTGAGGGACACAAACACCCTGTGGCCAAAGCTGTTCTGCCCTGCAGTGCTGTGAGCTCTTGATAGGCAAACGTGTCTCTTCCTATCAAGCCACTTGTGAATGTGCTGTTTTCACAGCAATGGCTTGTATGTGGGTCTTGTTTTTCCTTGTCAGGACATGACCTCTTGCTGAGCTGTAGGAGGCCCTTTCTTGGTCTCTCTGATGGAACCATCCCCATTTTTCCATCCCACATCCTCAGCATTGTAATAACGTTGACAGTCTGTCCTCAGCCATAGATAATGCTGCCCACACCTCGTGTACAAGGCCGTGTATTTATTGCTTCTGTAACCCTCTAAGCCATGCCTCCCTCACCATTCCCTGCTGTCTGGCTTCATGCTATGTTTCCATTTAATTTGCAGACTGAGAAAGGCAGTGCTTTGCACGAAGCTGCTTTGTTTGGCAAGACAGATGTGGTACAAATATTGCTGGCTGCAGGTGAGAGAATGTTCCCCCTTTGAAGCACTAATGTGGTGATCCCTTCACCCAGAGCTTGAGGAAATCCCTTTCTAGTGCAGCAGGTTTCTCCATCCAGCTGTCAGAGCTCCTTGGAGCAGGATGTAGGAGAGGTTGGCTCTTGGAGTTTGGTTTTAGATTTGTCTCTAGAGTGCCTTTTAGCTCTCCCCAGTGCTGATCACAAATGTGGCTTGATTAAATACACAAACCTGCACAGTTAGACAATATTCTTGCTTTTGCCCTCTGTACCCCTGTGGCCACAGGTATTGATGTGAACATAAAGGATAACAGAGGCCTGACTGCTCTGGACATTGTGAGGGAGCTTCCTTCCCAGAAAAGCCAGCACATAGCAGCTCTCATTGAAGGTGGGTAATGCAGCTCTGCCTCTGGGGAGAAGGGGAAAGCTTGGGGTGGTGATTCTGCCAAGGCAGGTTCAGGATGTGCTTTTCTGGACCTGGAGAGTGCTGAAATCAAAGCAGTTTCAGGCTGTGTTGGAAGAACCAGTGCTGGAACACTGGGGTGAGTTTCCCCAGACCAAATGTTTGGAGGAGGACTTGGGGGGATTTAGGAGGATTAGCCCTTTGCTGAGAGAGTGTGGCGTGACTTTTACATTTTAAATGGGCTTAATTGAGCTTTGTTTAGCTCACTTTAGAAGTTAATTAAAATTAAGGATAGCCTAAATCTGCTTGCAGAATGCAGAGTAACAGCTTTAGAAATGGTTCTGGTGTAACTCCCCTTTACGTGTCTGTGTAGGCAAATCACTGTCCACAGATCTCACATCCTCCTCCTCGCCTCGTTGTGAGGTTTGGGCATGGAATTTGCAGATGAGATTTACAGAAAAGGCCTTGATTACTTGTGTTTTATAAAGGAGCTTGGTCCATTGTGTCTGTCCAAATTCGGGAATGAAATGTGACATCTTGGCTAAATTCATACCTTGTAATTACGCTGTCTGCATTTCCTCTCAGCTGTGGGGAGGATCAGAAGCATTTGGAGCTGGGGTGTGTTATTCATGCTGAGCATTTGGGAGCTTTGCAGGTTCAAAGCACTTCTCAGACTTTTAACTAAGCTGTGCCTGTGAGGCTGGAATGTTTGAGCTTTATTCTGAAAGCGAAGACAAAGATGGGCTTTAAAACTGAAGGTGCTGCAGATAAAGGCTGTTAGTTTTCCCCAGGAGGGAGCTGCTGTTGGATGTTACATCAGCTGAATGTTTCTGGCTTTGCCTGTGGTTGGGGGCTGCAGCTGCATTTGGTTTCTCTTGTTATGACTCTGTTCAGTGATGGAGTTTGTGTCTACAACATGAATTTGCTCCGTGACTCTGTGTCCATGCAGCAGCTTTGCAGCTTTCTGATTAAAGACTCTGAGAGTTCAAAGGACCATCCCTCTCCTTGTGCCTGTGATTAAAGAGGCTGCCTGCTTCTATTTTGAGATCTGAGCTGCAAGTTTTAATAATGTTATTTTTTTTGGACACTTAATAAGCTGACAGTTGGCCTTCCACCCACGAGGGAGGAAGCGCCATGTGCTGAAGGGGACAGAAAGCCAGATGGACATGAGCTGACCCTGTCCCCCCAACCCCCTTGCAGATTACACCGTTGGGAAGAAAAGTGCCAAAGCTGTGGAGAAATCTGCTCCAGCCCCTCTCGCTGCAGCCACCGACACCTCGGGCCGGACGTCTCAGGGTGGGCATCACCAGCATTCCTCTCCCTGCCAGCACCGAGCCAGGACATCCAGGGACAATCCCATCTCTCTCTTCCTCCCACAGGTGATGTGGACAAAGCTGTCACAGAGCTGATCATGGATTTTGATGTGAACCCTGAGGAGGAGAGCCCCTACGAGGCTCTGTACAACGCCACGTCCTGCCACTCCCTGGACAGCCTGGCCAGCGGGAGATCGTCCGACCGGGAGTCTGGGAGCAAGGAGGCTGAGCCCAGTGGCCTCAAGGCAGCTGCAGTCAGGCCTGTATGTGGCTGGATGTGCTTGCCCTAGACCTGCAGGGTTGGGTTTTGCAGCAGGCTGCCCAAGCTTGAGGAAATGTTTAAATCCTTCCCTGACATTGATGAGAGCAGGCGGGTGTCTCTCCTTCCCTACCCTGCTCACAGGGATTGCCTAAAAGCAGCCACTTCTTCATTTCACTTTGGGTTGCATCCTTCTGTGTTCTGGCAGTGCACTGGTGCCAGTGAGTCTTGGTCTGTCAGGAGATTACATTTTGCAGAAGGGCTGGCTTCTTGTCCTGAAAAAAGTTCTTGAGACTTGTGTGGAGCATCTTCTCATGGCTTACTGCTTTACCACAGCTAAGGCTCTCAGGAAATTATCTGTAATAACCTCTTGGAAACTAGTTGGCAGTGGAAGGGTGGGTTTTTTGTGTATTACTTGCAGAGCTCTGTAGAGGGTACTCCAACCTTTACAAAGCAGCACAGAGCTCCTGGAACTGTCCCCAGAGAAGTCTTCCTCACCTTCTGTCAGCTGCATCTGCTGCCCTGGTAGCAGTCAGCAGGAAGGCTGCTGTGGGGCAGATGGGACACGGGCCCTGCAGTGCTGGGTCAGCTTCAGGCTCTGTGTTCTGGTTGGTTTTCCAAAGCTTCCTCTGTGGAGATGTTTTTGGACAAAAGGGAGAGCAGCAGTGAACAATTAAACTGCTGGGGGCACAGTAACCATGGTTCCCCTGTGTGCAGAGACATGCAGCCTTTGGCTTGTGCTGAGAGCAAGCAGAATAGAAATGAGACATAAGCTGTGGATGGGGGAGATTTTGGGCAGATCTCTCAGGTGTGCAGTACCAGGCTGTCCTGTTACTGCTCAGATCTTGTCATTGTCCTGTGCTGGTGGTGTCTGGTGTGAAATGAGCTCAGTTCTATCACAAGTAAGGAAAGAGAAGAGCTGAACTGCAGTGAAAAGAGAGCAGGAAGAGGGACGTGCTCCAGGAGCTGGCAGAGTGTGAGCAGTGCAGCTCTGCTGCTCCCTTGGCCATTAGATGGAGCTGTGGCTGGGCAGGAGGTGGCCTGGGAGCAGCTTCAGCTGCCCAGTTGCAATCCCGGGATATTGGAGGAGAGCAGTGCAGCTTAGTTTCTCCATCTCTAGGGTTTTCCACTATCAAAGGTGCCTCTGGCATCAGTTTCACTAAGCCACAAGCCCTTTCTTCTGTTCAGCTCGTTGCTCACTGCCCTGACTGGTGGGACAGGATCAGTGTCCTGAGGAAGAGGAGGAGGGAAGGCAGCAGCCATTGCCCAGCTCCGTGCTGTTAGGGCTGAACTTCTCCCCCCAGAGTAATTTCAAGAGGTCCTTGCTGCTCCCACAGCAGTGGGGCCATAGAGCTGGGGGGCAGAAGGGATGAGCTGACAGTGTGTGTCTCACCTGCAGAGAGAACGTCCTCCCCCGCCAGCCAAGCCCCCGCCTGATGAAGAGGAGGAGCAGAATGTGGAGAAGAAGACAAGCCACAGTGCTCCCTGTGAGGTACATGGGGCTTGCTCTGGGGTGTTTCATGGGAGAGTGGTTTAACATCAGTTTTAATAGTTTGGGAGTAGCCAAGGGTGCTGTTAGCTCCTGTGCTCGTTGGGCTGTGGATGTGAATATTCCCTCACTCAGCACTGCTGCTGTCCCTTACCATGGGAACTTCCTTTGTCCGGTTCTTCCAGGGCACCTCAGAGTTGACCTTCAGCCTTACTTTCCTATTCTTGGCTGACAATTCCCTTAGGGAGAGATTTTTCTGACCCACGTTGTGATGTGGACCATTGCCCTCTAGTAATGATCCCACCACAGGCATCTTCAGCTGGACTGAAGCACAGAGGGGCTGTGAGTTGCTGCTTCCTCTGAGCTCCCAGCTGTGGAGGAGCTGCACGGGTCCCACTGACAGGAGCAGGGATCAGGGGCTTGAATTCAGCTGAGGATCTGGCCCAGCATGTGTTAAAGCTGCTTTCTGCAGGGGTCAGTGATGTGAGCTGCTTTCTGATGGAACTCAAGATCTGTGTTTCTTATTGTTGCTGCTGGAATTTCCTGTTGTTCACCTTATTCACCTGCTGTGAACCTCAGATGTAAGGACTCTCCAGGAGACAAGGCTGTGGGAAACCACAAGTGTGCCTTGGCACCTTCTGCTGACACCCAGGAAAACCTTCAAAGCAAATCCAGATCCTGTGGATTTCTGTGCTCTCCCAAAGGCAGTGGGCTGTGTGTGAAGCTCATGGAGCGTGTGTCACCTCTGCTGTCAGAGCAGGCTCTGGTTCTGCAGGTGCTTTCTTTGGGTGTGCTGATCTGCTGGAGTTCTGCAAGGCTGATTAAATGAGCTCTGTTTTCTGGAGAGTGTCAAATCCACAAGAGACATGGGTGAACATGGCCTGCTGCAGTAGAACTGACTGCAGAGAGAGAGTAAACTCTGAGCTGTGTGTGAGCAGGGAAACTGGGATGTGACATTGGGGACTGATCAAATGCAGGGGGTGGTAACCAGTCCTGTGCCTGGCTCTGGCAGAGAGCTGGGCAGCAGGTCATGGAGTAATTGGGAAGCAGAACTTGTTTATGACAATAAACACGGGGAGGGAAACGTGCCCTGACCATTCCTGCTGAGCTTTCTTGCCATGTTTAATTACCAAACACCTGCTGTGTTGTCCTGCCTTTAATGGCTTTGGAAGCACAATCCATTAAAGGGAATCTTGCTGGCAAATGGCAGAGTGACTTGCTGGAGAGACCTTGATTTGTGACCAACTTTAGTGACAAAACTTACAGGCAGCATGTGGCTGCCTGGAAATGACCTTTTGGACATACTGATGAGGAGTTTGGGACTGATCCTTTTACTTTGCTTGTTCCTCCTGGCCTGCTCTGCTTTTCTGACTCTTGCCCATCTTTTATCACCCCTCCCTGGGCCGGGCAGGTGTGCACATGCTCCAGGAATGCTGTAAACATTCTGCTGCAGCATCCCAATCTGCCACCCTCCAGCCCTACTCTCCCATTGGAGCCAGGACATTTAGTCATTGAGTATTCTGGGGTTGGGCCAAACTCCAGTTTTCCAAAGTAGTCTTTTTATTTCTTGCCAAGCTGGGGCTATCAGTCAAAGCAGATGAGCGTAAACAAGAAACTTCACTTTCATCACGGAAAAGCGTTGGTACAAACAGGCAAAGGAGCTGATTGTTTGGAGGTGCTTGAGTGGTGCCTTTCACTATCTGCAGAAACCTTCTGGGTTTGGAGCTGAGTAAGAGCCTGCACTGTCAAATTAAACTTCAGTTCCAGTTGTTTACTGCTTGTCTCCGGAAGGGAAGTGCAGATCAAGGACAAGGCGCCGCGTTGGCTCCAGGAGTTTGGTCTGCAGCTCTGGGGAGGGAGAAGAGAGGAAGAGATGAGTTACACTTTCAAAAGTCTTTCAAAGTCCTCTGCTGTGGATTAAGTACACCTTAAGGAGCATCCTCTTTATTCACAGCATCTTGTTTTTGGGCTTTGCTAGCAATGAACATTTATACGTGCAAACAACACGGCTGAAGAACTAAAAGCTGAATTGGAAGAAAGCTTTACTTGGTGGTGCTGCTCCTGGTCACAAAGCCCACAGAACAAGCAGGGCTCTCCAGCAATGGTCTTCATTTTGAGTGAATTTGAGCCTAGAACACTGTGTAGAGCTTGAAAGGATGAGAGGTGGAGAAAATCAAGTGTCACCAGGCCTGTGAAAGTTCACAGAGTAGAAGCGGGGAACTGTGCTGCTGGAGAGCTTCTGCCTTTGGTGCATTTAAAGAGGGCAGCACAGGAACCATCATCCACAGGAATGTCAGGAGAACACAGAGCCTGGCTGAAGGTCCAGGCTGCTGCTGTGCTAACAGGCTGCTGCTGGGCAGGATTTTTACAAGATCACTGTGAAGAACCTCTCACCTGCTGTTCTGGTCTGACGGTTTTGTGCCACCATCTGGTCAGAATTTTTCCCTAATTTGCTCATTATGAGCTCCTTCACCTGGAAAGGAGCTGGTCTGCCTGGCAGCTCCTGCTCAAAGCCAGTAGAATAAATAAATATTTCCCGTGCCAGACATGGCCCATTTCCTCCCATTGGGAAAGTCACATCAAAAGCGAGGTGGATCCGTGCAGAACAGCACATGGATGTCAGAATCCTCTGTGCTATTGACTCTTGGGTGCCTCTCCAAGACTCCTTTAAGCTTCCAGAGCTCCTGGCTGGGTTGCAGTCAGGTAGGCACCAGTTTGCCCGTGGAGCAGCTCTGGTGCTCTCACTCTGGGGAGAAGCAGGAGCTGTGCTCTGCTGGTGAGGCAGTGGCAGGTCCAGGGGTCTGGCAGTAGGAGCCCTCCCTGGGGGCACACTTTGTCCAGACCTGCTGTTCCCTGTCCTGGCAGCAGGTAGGGGTTGTTCGCTTTCTGCCTTGGGTTTGTCCCACTGTGGTTGGGGACAGTCACACGTGGGGTCACAGAGTGGTTTGGGCTGGAAGGGACCTTAAAGATCATCCAGTCCCAAGCCCTTGTCATGGGCTGGGACACCTTCCACTCAACCAGGTTGCTCCAAGCCCCATCCAACCTGGCCTTGAACACTTCCAGGGCATTCACAATTTTCTCTCACTCCATGCCCCTCCCCAGCTCTCTTGGAGCCTCTCAGGGTGCATTCCTGGTCATGTTGAGCTCCTGGGACAGGGTTGCATCAATCTGCCAGGGTCTGGCCAGGAGATGGTGCTGAAAGGCAGCTGACTGTGCTGGCAGGGTGCCCTGTGGCCAGTTTAGCCCCTTCAGCACTGGGATGGCACACGAGGGTATCAGTGCATCCTTGGCACTGATACAGACCAGCACGTGCGAGTGCAGCACGGCTTGTCTGGATCCTGCTCCAAAACCTCATCCCTGCACATGGCTGGTGGCTTTCCAGAATAGCTCAGGGAGAGTCTGCCAGGGTTACAAACCAGCTCTAAGTAGAGGTTTTGGGGGATTTAAATGAGCACAGTCACTGCTGCACATCCTGAAGTTAAACTGAGTTCATACAGTGCTGCCTGAGGACTCTTTAGCTCTGAATATGCCATACATCCTGGGGTCAGAAATGCAGATCTCAGATGCCTGAGAGGGTGGCAGGGATTTGGGCTTTTGTTCTTTTCAGTCCTGTCCTAATAGGGCCGGCAGCTAAAAAGTGAATGACTGTGCAAATTCCAATAGCAACAGCGAGTCTGAGATGGGATGAACAGGAATAACGGTCTCAGCTCTTTTCTCCCTCCAGGCTGTCTGCAGCTCTTGCTCAGTTGGTCAGTGCTGGAAAGCTGTCAGCAGCCTGAAATACTAAAAATTAAAGGGCTTTGGGTGGGGTTTTTTTGAGGTTGTTAAAAAAGCCCAAAGGGGAGTATTACATTTTGGCTCACACTCTGCAGTGAAGGTGTTGCCTCTGTCAGTTCTTTGCTTAACCCCTGGCATAGAGGCTGTGGGGTTTATGCTGGGGCAAAGCATTGCTTTGCAGAGCACCACATTGTGCTGTTCTTCATTAGGCCTCTGCTGCCCGGGGGAAGAGCAGGGGAAGTGGAGCTGAGGAAGAGGAACACCCCTACGAGCTGCTGCTTACAGCAGAAACTAAAAAGCCGGTTGCAGTGGACAGGAAAACAAAAGGTGAGTGACCATCCAAAAAGCAGAGCTGTTTGCTTGCATGTGCTTCAGGAAGACACGAGGGCAGAGGGCAAGTGGAACAATGAAAGTCTCTGCTGGGTGGGGGCTGGAGGGTGATTGTTGTGTTTCCTGGTAATCTCTGTGTGAAGGAGAGCTCTGAGCGTTCCTGTACAGAGTGTACACAGAGGAAGGGCAGCTCCGCTGTAGGACAGTTCAGAGATTGCAAGGATCTGCTGTGTGACCTCAGAAATGCCCAAATCTCATGCCTGGCCAAGCAAAGGCAGAGGGTGAGAGGCTGGAGGCTGTGCCTCTGCCAGGGAAGATGAGCAACACGAGTGTTCCAGTGAGCCGTGTTCTCCATCCAGCTGGCGCTGCAGGTTTCTGCTATCCTGCTGTAAAATCAACATCCTGCTCTGTGCTAGAGCTAATTTGAGGTGGAAACTAACAGGAGGAAAACAAAAATGTGTAGAGCAAGAGGTAGAACTGGCTGAGAGCATGAGGTACACAGGTTGATACTGAGGCAGTTTCTCCTCACCCTGAAGGGCCTCTGAGCTTTACAAAGCATCTGGGAACACCTTGTCTCTTGTGTTTAGCTGTTGTTGGCTTTTTGGCTTTCCTTCAACAATAACAACAAAAGATTTGTTTAGAGGGAAAAGATTTCCGCTTTATTCAGAAGTCCTGAGCAGGAATTGGGGTGGATTTAGTTTGGGTTCTCACACTGGAGCCCCTCTGCCTCTGAGGATGGACAGGGCTAACAAGGACTTGAGGTGATGCCTCACTGAGTGCTTTGTCAGACCTGTACCTTTTTCCCCCTCCTTGCAGCAGGATTGCTCTCATTGCTGGGGTCCTGCTGATATCCTGGCTGCTCCAGGGTGGCACAAGAGGTCATTGTGTTCCCACCAGCACTTGCCAAAGCCCCTCACTGCCAGAGGCAGATTTTGAGAGCTTTTCAGGTTGGTGCTTTCAGTCTGGGCCAGGAACAGTCCTTGGGCAACAGCCACTGAGGGCTTTCAGGCTTTCATCAGTGGGCAGCTACTGCTGGTTATTCCAACTGCTCCACTCCTTCCCCTGGCTGCACTGTCCAGGCCTGATGGGTAAGAGTGAAGGTATGTCCTAATTATGTGTCAGCTTAAAATAAAACCTCAGAGTAAGGCAGCTGCCTGTTCTTGATGCAGATCTATTCCCTTGAACTCCTGAAGACAGGAGAGGTTGCAGGAAGATCTTTATGGATCCAGAGCAGAGTCTCATCTTTTGATGTACAGTTGGAAAGATCAAAGCTGTGACTTCATGGTTTGCACTCCATGGAAAGTGTTGGTAACAAGCCTGGAGCCCTTCCCACTGTTACAGTGGGAGAAATCCAAGGATGCAGTTGAGTTTTTCCTCATCTTCCCTGACTTTCTCATTCTTTAAATGCAGTCAGCACTGTGGCTGATGGTGGGGGGAGAAGATAAATTTAAGGAGTGGCAGAATTAAGCAAGAGTTGAGGGAGAGACCAAAACCTTACTTGGGGTGTTGGAGAATTTTCCCACCTCTGGGTCAGAGGAGTCCTGGAGCATCAAAGGCAGCAGCTCAATCCCAAGGCACAGAAGAGGCTGGAGCTTGGTTTGAACTGCTCCTTGGCTCTCAGTCTGAGGGTCTGGCCTTCTGCATGAGCTCTGGAGCAGCCTTTGGTCAGGAGAGGAGGGCTTGGGTTCTTGTGGCTGTTGAAAGGGCGTTTCAGGGCAGCAGAAAAGCTGAATTTCAGGCATGTGGGTTTAATGGTGCCTTTCATCTCTGATAGCTGCCTTTGTTCCTCTGGCTGCCAGTTGTCCTGTGTCCGGCCAGCAGATGAATGTGGCATTATCCACTGGCTTTGGTGGCCTTTGTGTGTGTTAGAGCAGCTCGCTGTCACATGCTGGAGCACTGGGAGAAGCTGGCCTCATGTTTTGGGCAGAGTATCAGAAGTGGTTTAAGCCAAATGCTCTCCCATCCACTTTGGTGTGCAGTCACATGCCTGAAGTCAGGCCCTCTAACAGGGTGTGAAAATAAAGCAAAAGAGGAGGGATGTGTGTGGAGTGACTAGGAGGAGGCTTCTCAGCTCCTGCTGCCTCCAGAGAGACCTAGTGGAGGGTGAAAAGATTTGAGTTTTGACCTGTTTGGCTTCTCAGGAGTCACACCCAGGCATTGTCAGCAGTGACCAGCTGCAGGTAGGACTGATTGGTGCCTTCTGGTAGTTATTACAAACTGATACTTGAGGTTGTTCTGTGCTGCTTCCATAGGAGGTCCAGCTTGAAGTCCCCACTTTGCCCTTCCTCCTGTTAGAGATTTTCTGTGTGGTTATCCTGGTTCAGCCAGCACAGTGTGACTGTGCTGCTAACCAGAGAGCTGGAATGAGCCAGCAATAAGGTCAGAACACGCTGCAGAGAGATTGAAAGAAACTCTTTTCTGAGAGCCAGAATATGGCTGCTGAAATAGCAGGATGGATATTGCTGGGGAGGGTTTGTGGGGACACTGTGGCTTGCAAAGGTTTGGGGACAGCTCTTGGTTTGCTGTGAGATGAAGGACAATACAAACCCACAGCCTGTGAGTCCTCACATGTGTTACCTTGGACAGAGGACAGACTTCTCTCCCATATCCCAAGTCCAAGCCTGTGTTTCTGCTCTCATGGGATTGTGCAGAATCACATTAATGATCTCTCTTAGCAGGGCAGTGTCTCTTTGCCCTTTCTGAAGAGGGGAGTACAAAACAGCACAATTGAGGTGGATAAACTCTGGAATGACTGAGCTTGGTGAGGTTAACACAGGAGTGTGCCATCCTCCATATGAGGTAGCTGGCTGTGGAATGGGCCTGTGATTCAGTGCTTTTGTAGGTAAATTATATTTTTGCACCCCTCAAGGCCAGCTTCTTCCTCTGGCCTTCAGTTTCACAGGAGGGAGATTTGCCTGCTCCTCACTTGACAAATTCTGGCATGATGTAACGTGGGCAGCCTTTTCCATGTGCAGATCAGAGGCTGCTGTGTGCCCTCACTAATTTTAAGGTTGGGGAGCTTGAGCAGGCAGCAGCTGCAGGAACAGCTTCATTCTCCTAATCCAGGGTTGTGAGACAAATCCTGCTGTTGATATAGAGGGAAAGAAATCCAGTGGAGGCAGGGTGGTTACAGCTTAGTGTGGAGTGTTTAGGGAAGTGCTTCGTATCTGGAGTGCTCAGGCTGCTGGCAGGGAAGCTCTCACTGGAATTCTCCCTGGGATGCAAACAGTCTGCACCCAGGAAAGGCTCCTGATCCCAGGAAGGGTTGGGAGCAGCCTCTCCTGTGGGTGAGACCTGCATCAGGCTGAGGCTGAAAAAAGCAGGATCTGTCAAATGATCTATGCTGGGGGTAAAATCAGTGAAGGGAGAGAAATCTGTGAAGGGAGAAGTCCCTGTGCTAAGGGACCCTTTCTGAGTGTAACTCAGGTGTAACTGGAGGAGGATGATTCTTTCAGATTCCCCTGGAAGGAGAGGCCTGGAGAGCCCTGCATGTTCCTGCTCCTCAGTCCACCTCAGTGACAAAAAGACTGAAATAACTTTCTACATTTTTATTTCTGTCTGCAGCTTCCAGGGCAGGCTCTGAAATATCCCCTTCAAGATGTTTCTCACAATTCCTGAGCAAGTGCTGTTGCCCTCGCTCCATCCCTTCTTTCCCTGGCAGCTGCCCTGTGTTTCAGAGTCCCTCTTAGCTCACAGATGAGTGGGTGGCTGGGATTCCTGTCCAACAGGAGCCCTTTTGTGAGGTGCTGGAGCTGGATTTGGAGCACTTTGTTCTGGCTGGACTCAAGTGTTACAGCACGTGGCACAAACTTTGGCCAGCCGCCTCTCTGCCTGCAGCAGAAATGTCAGTAAAGGTTCAGCTGGGCATGGAAGAAATGGTTTCCAAGGAAGGGAGGAGGTTGGGAAGAAAATCTGCAGAGGTTTTTCTTTCCCCACAGGTTTATGTGACTGTCCCATCACTGCTGTCTTGCTCACCTCTCTGTGGTTTTGCATTAGTACCAGTCTGTCCTGTGAATGCAGCACCTCTCATCTCCTCTGGGGTTTGTCCTCTGAGGTTTCTCTCCAGCACTAGAGCTTCAGAGCTTTATGCAAAGTAACTGGGTTTAGTCTGGCCTTGCAATCTGGGGTGCTGCTGCTGGTGCCTCTCAGCCAGACTGGGACCTGCCTCCCCCTTGGCAGCTCCAGTCACAGAACTGGTGGTTTATGTGCCTGTGCAAGAGAGTCAACAACTACTTCACTGTCCTGGAATCTCTAACTCATAGGATCCAGGATGAGATAATCCCTCACATCACTCGATCCCAGTGAGGGCTGTGGCTGCTCCTGGCCTTCCTGTGCCTGTGAGAGGGATTCACCATCCTCACCAGGCACAGGGTACCTGGGACCCCCACACAAAGGCAAATGCCTAATTCAGCCCTTTCCTGCCCAATTCTGGTGAGGACAGACCACAAATCCCAAAGGATATTGAGGTTTGAAAATCCCCTGGTCAGGCTTGGTGCTGGAAAGGAGAAAGGAAAAGAGAAAGGAAAGCTGGGAGCTGAGTTGGGCTCTGTGCTGCTAACAGGTTACTTTTAGTTGAGTAGAACTCACTGTTTTGCTCACGGAAAGGAGGGCTCCTTTGCCTTGGCTTCCCAGAGCTGCTGTGTGCAAAGCAAGTGATTTCCTCTTCAGATCCAAACATCCTCCCTGCACTTCAGAGCCCCATTATCAGAGCGTTTCGCTGTATTGTTCCCTTGCAGCATCAATTTTTAGTTCTCAGACTGGAGAGTTTCTTCAGCACTAAATGGGAGCAGTTAAAATTCACAAGCAATGCTGAGAGGGTGAAGGAATCCTAGGAAACCAAAGTTAGACTTGTTGGCTTGACAAAGTTTTGCTTCTGCAGCTGAAATGCTCGTTCAGCTGTGACAAAGGTGAGTCCATGTTTGTTTGTGTGTGTGTGTGTGCACCCAGCACTTGGGATCAGTCAATTCTTCATGGTTTATGCAGGACCCTGGTACCTGATATTAAGGTTGCTGGGGCAGGAGTAGCTGGGAACCAGTGTCACATTTCTGGGGCAGCCAGTGCTCCACCAGCTCTCACCACTCTGTGCTCAGCTCATTGCAAAAGAGACTTTTTGCTCAAGCTTTTTTCCCTTGCATAAACTGTTTATTTCTCTCCCCTGAGCAGGGAGGAGAGGTTAAACTCGGAAGCCACTAGGGAGGGAAGCAGTGGGTTTTTTTGGGAGCGGATTTTGGAACTCTCAGGTCGATTGCAGTCCAGGCGTTTTCCCACCCTGCAGCCCGTGCCAAGAGCCGAGTGAGCAGCTCTAAATAACGCTCTGGCCTTTATGGAAAGGGATCAGATGTTCCAGGAGCCTCTGTCTCTGCTGCTCCCACCTCACTTGCTCTCTCTGCAGGATATAGTTAGCACTTCTCTTGGCCTTATATAGCAAGGCCTGATAGTTAGTGTTAACAGGAATAAAAAACACGGAGAGCTGCCAGATTGCGTAAATCGGGCCAGTGTTTGGAATTTCATAAATGCCATGACTTTGGGTACAAGTTGAGCACGCGGAACAATACGGAACTGTTCTCTCTTTAGATCTCTCCCTCCCTTGCCGAGGGAGAGCAGGGAGAGAGCTGGAATTTTGCTGCTGCTTCTTCCACGTTTTTAATTTCCCCCTGCTCTCTGCTTTCATCCCCTTGAAGACCACAGGAGGAGCAGCGGCGGCCGCAGCCAGGACTCTGCCGAGAGCCAGGACATCCAGGTGCCAGAGCAGTTCTCAGGCTTGCTCCACGGCTCTTCACCAATCTGTGAAATAAGCGAGGACCCTTTCAGGCTCGCTTCCTCCTCGGAGAAGGGGGACCCTGAAGCCACGAGCCACCCTGCTGCTATGCAGCTGGAGGATGCTGAGCTAACCTCGTCAGGACCAGCCCGGAGCAGCTCCCCAGACCCCACGCAGACCGTGGTGTACGCCACGGTGCAGCACGTCAGCCGGGCGGATCCCGCAGCCCTGGTCACGCCCCACGCGTGTGCCGAGCCAGAGGGGGACAGAGCTGTGGGCAGAGCCCACCCGGGCAGCAAACCCAAAGCCGAGCTCAAACTCAGCCGCAGCTTGTCCAAGTCGGACTCTGACCTGCTGACCTGCTCCCCGACCGAGGACGATGCCATGGGGAGCCGGAGCGAATCGCTCTCCAACTGCAGCGCCGGCAAGAAGAGGCTGGAGAAGTCCCCATCCTTTGCTTCAGAGTGGGATGAGGTAAGGCTGAGCTTGCTAAAGAGCCTCTGTGCCAGGAGTGAGTGTGCAGCAGGAGCTCCCCTCTGCCACGCTGCCCTCAGGGGTCCTGGGTGGGTTCTGTCGCTTCTGCGAGCTCTCACAAGGCAGTAACAGGCACACACTCACCTGGGAGTCTGCTAGGTGTTAAATGCCAAAAGATAAAGTTCATTGGAGTGGGGGAGTAGCAGAATTGCAAGCTGTTTCAAAGTTTTTTGCTCAAATACAGGGTGTCCTGCTTTGAAAAAGGAAGTGAGATATTTTGGGATTCATGTGCACTGTGCACCAGTGTCGACCAAAGCTTTGTATTCTTGTTCCTCTTCATCTTATATGATGATAATGACACTGTTTTGATACCCTTGAAGGAACCTCCAAGACATATGCCCACGGAGCATATATTTTCCTGGGGGCACTGGCATTGTGCCAGCATCAAACCATGACACAGGGCTTGGTTTCTTTTAGGCAAGCCAGATAGATTTTCACATCCCCAAAATGAGAAAGATTTGATGCCCTTCACCTACCTTTCTCCTGATTTCCTCCCTCCAGTTCTTCCCTGTTGATTGTCCCAGTGTCTTGGAAGTGTTCTGTTGCTGGGTCCTTGCTGCTGGGGAGTGTGAGCAGTGCCCAGGGGTTCATGGGGATGGAAGGAAGGCAGCAATTAGGCTGGTTTGTGTATTTGATAGCTCCTGCTCTCCTCCTCACACGCTGATTTCAGCGGCTGGTTAGCAGTCACTTTATTATCATATCGGACGCCCACGGACAGTTAAATATTTCATGCTCAGAAAGTTGGCCCTGCAGAGCCACTGGGGCAAGATTAAGTGTCCCTCTGAAACTCAGCACCGCAGCATTACTGAAACATTCTTTGGGGATGATTCTGTGCTGGGAGAAGTGGGGCTGCAGCAGAGATAAGCTCGGATGAACCACTCTTTGTACTCTGAAAAGGAACGGGAAGCCCTGGCGTGGTGCTGGGGGTGTGGAGCCGCGTGTGCCGGGCGTGGAGGCCCGGGGGAGGGTTGTGCCCCTGCACTGGCTGCTGCTCAGCTGCCTCTCCAGCCCTAACTCAGAGAGAAAATTATCATCTGGGGAAGAGGGAGGTATTTAGAGATGCTAAAAGCAACGTGAGAATCCATCCCTCAGTCCGTTCTCTCCCTCCCCCTCACTCCCTGCTGGGTCTCAGGGTTGCCAAATAGATATTTTCCTCTGCAGCTGCTTGGACTGGAGAGGCTTCACTGTTAATTGCCCAGGTCATTTGTACCATGGCTTAGGGAAAGGCTCTGCAGCAGAAGGTTCTTTGGAAGGGCTGGATAATTCCCTGTGCTTTTATTTGAGCTGTTTGCAGCAGACACTGAAAGGGCAGAAGCCTTTGGCACGAGTGCATTGGTAGCAGAGGTCAAGTGCTGGGCTGCCTGCACTGCCTCTGCTTCCTCTGCTCAGATGAACCCTCAGAGCTGCTTCCTCCTGCCTGTAAACAAATCCCTCATTTCCCCTGAGGCAGCTGGACAAGCCCCAGGAGAGGAATCTGCTTTTCCTTCCTCTCATGTTTAGGTGAGGAAATCGCAGAAAGAATGTGAAAAATTCACATCTGTCTGCAGTGGGGCAGGTCTCACTTTTTTAAAAAAAAAAAGTGGCTGGTCATAGTGGCATCAGTGAGATTTAAACATAAATGTAATTCAGTGGTTGTGTGTCAGATTTGTTCCCTGGATGGGATGATGCAGCTGCTCAGAACTGGATGCAACCTGCAGCCTCTGCATTTACCAGGGCAATATAAACCTTCTTGAGCCACCCCTGTTAGCAGTGGTTTGGCTTTCCCTCTGTGCTGGGGGGAAACAATGGCAGATTTCTATTATTCTGTTAATTTTAATGGCCTTTATGCAGGTGACTGAGGAGGGAAGTGTTCCATGTGCAGCTCTCCCAGCTGAGCACTCTGCCTGCTGGCCTGGCCAGCTGTAGCTGTGTCTGTGCAGGGCACAGGGGCCTGTGAGGGATCTGTGCTGTCCCTGGACAGATGAGATCTGCAGCAGAGCCTGAGCTGACCCTGCTCTGGGCTGTGGAGGCTGACTGGGGACAGAAAATCTGCTGCTTGTGAGCCAAGGGTCACGTCCTTGCCCTGGCCGAGCGCTGCCAATGCCCTTTGTTGGAAGTGGAAGGTGGTGCTGGCTTTGCCAAAAGGGTGGGATGGGGAAGGAATTATTCACTTGGCAAAGCTCATCCCTGTTCCCAGTTGCAGCTCCCCTGTGCCAAGGAGCTGGCCCAGGGTGTTGCTTTGTGCTCTGTGCTGTCCAGGAGCCCGTTCAGCCCATGCCCACCTGCTCCTGACCCCTGCAGCTGCTGCCAGGTGGGACTTCAGTGTGAGCAGGGCAGAGAAACTCCCACATCCAACATCCAGGTATTGCCCAGGGGCTGAGGAGTGAAAATGCTCAGTCCTGCTCTGGTGGGGACATGTGAGGGGATGCAGCTCTCAGTCAGCATAAATGTTTGAATCCTTCCAAACCTGTCTGTGGGCTGAAGTGATGGATTTGCTTTTCATCACTGGCTCGTGAGTGTTGAGCAGACAGGGATGAGTGGGGCAGGAGCAGCTCTCAGGGGGTTTGGTACAGAACAACCTGGATTTGCATCTCTGAGGGAGGGGGGCTGTGGGCCCCAGCCCCCTTTTCAGGGCAGATTAACCTGCTGCTGCTCTGCCTTCCTGCTCTCTAGAGCAGCTCCAGACCTGCCCTTCAGCCTGGCTCATGCTCCAGGCTCTGAGCAGGGATTCTGCAGTCAAGGCCTGGGGCTGCTCCTGCCTGCTAGGTGCTGGTAAGAAAAACGATCTGTTAAATGATCAGGGCAAAGAACAAGGAAGGCTGCTGGGAATTAGCCTCAGAGTTGGCTCCTGACATCCCTTAAAATCCCCTGACATCCTCCACTTCCAGCTGCCTGCTGTCAAGTCATCTGTTCCAATGCTGAATTTTTATTTTGGAGGTTCTGGTACCCATCTCAAAAAATGAGGTTGTAGTTCTGTGTTCTGACCTAAGTGCTCCTAGGAAGAGATTAAACATCCTTCAAAAAATTTAGGGAACTGAATAAAACATGCACATCACTTTGGAGTATTTTAGAAAAAGGAGATGCACAGTCCACCACTTATTTTTTTTCTCCCAAATGAATAAGTTGAAGAACCAATGAATATTCTGTAGCTAATTATGGCACTGGACATTCATCTCTGATGACTAACTGCAGTGGTGCTCCGTGTCTCCTGTGAAAGGAATGCTTTGCATCTGCAGTAACCATGGATGTGGTGCTTCAGTGGTTCCTGACCCATTTTGGGGCTGTTCATGTGCCCCAAGGATGGGTGCCAGGAGCAGATGGCACATCTGTGGTGCTTCCACCTCAGGCTTGGAGCTGGGAAGGAACTTGATGGAGATTGTGGGTGCCTTTAAACCTTGTCTGGACTGTTGGGTGCTGCAGTACCCTGTGGAATCAGTGTCTTAATTACAGGCTCACTGTGGAGGATTAACAACATTTGCATTGAAACGTCAAACTTTCTGGAAAGCTTTTGATGCAAAACCTGCCACTGCCTTAAAACACCCAGGAGTTGAAATTCAGAGCTGCCAGCCAGCACCCTTGAAAGAAAATGCAAATATTCCCCTTGTTACTCAGGAAGAGCTGCTGCCTTTGTGCCTGGTGAAATTGCATGGTGTATAAAAGCTCTGCCTCCCAAAATGTTCCATTTCTTCTCTTGGTTCAGGTGTTCAAATCTCAGCTTGCCCTGGGTTTGGCTGGTGGGACCAGGCAGGGTGGCTTCAGTTGTCCCTGGGTGTCCCCTGCCCTCAGCTCACATTCCAGTTCCCCCTTTGCCTGAAATAGCTGTAATTCACTTTTGTCTAGGGCAGAAGCAGCAGTGGGGTCAGTATTTTTGGTTTTGATTCTGCTAAACAAGCATGGCCAGCAGGCTCTTAATCAGCTTAATTATTGGGCTGATTATTCCATTGTCTCCAGATCCCAATGTTTCCTCCTGGTTTTCCTGTGCTATGGTCAGGAATTCTTACATCATCCCTCATGTCCAATCTCATCTCTTTGCCCCCAGTGGTGAGATTTCCTCCAGCCTGATGAACTTTTTGAAGTGAAAGCTTTTGTGTTTCCACCATTTTTAAATGTGCTGCAAAGCCCCAGCCTGTTGAAATCCTGAGCCAGTGTGGAACTAAGCCAATCCAAGCCAGTGTAAGACAATTTACTGGTTTGACAGGAAAACCTGTGTGCTGAAAGGCCAGTGTCAAGAGCAGGCATGCTTTGTTCCAGCAGCCAGGGTTGGACACCACAGGGGTGATACCTGCCAGCAGAGCAGCTCCATCCACCTGTGTGTGTGTTTCTGGGAGCTTCTCAAGTGTGTGAACTCAATATTTGTGAATCAGGAGCTTTTGATTCCTGTGAGAATGATGGGATGTTTAGGTTATGTAACAGCCTTGTGATCACTGGCATTTTGGGGACATTTTTGTTTTTCAGGAACAGAAATGTCTGGCCACAGTGTCCTTACTAAATCCAGTCCTTCATTATGTTCTCTTCCGCTTTACGTCCCATCTTCCAGCACTTCTGAAGTTTTTATTTTAAAAAATGTCTTTAAATCTCTCTCTCCAGCCTGGAGCAGCTTCACTGCTCTGTCCCACAGGCCAGAGCCAGCCTTGTTTAAGAGCCTTATTGCTTTGGGGTTTGTGTTAGGATGCAGGAATATGGGAAGACAGTGAATTGATTCAAGCCTTTCTGGGGGGCTTGCCTTTTTTATTGTGACTCAGAGTAGCCTTTGTCCAGTTCAATAGCCTATCAAGGATCAGTACCCAGAAAGAGAGTTCAGTTTGCCACTTAAACCAGAGGCCAGTGAAACCAGCAACCTAGTTTTGGAAATCTAAAAGTTTATATATAAGACTGCAGTTTAAAAAGGTGGCATTTGAAAGCAAAATGACAGGTATTTGCAGGAAACAATACTGTAAAAATCTCCCCTGCTGTGGGCAAATGTGTTGCTACGTTTGGCCATTCTCTTTATCATGTCAGTGTTGGATTTTACTGTTTGTCAAAACAACGTTGATATTTGGAGGGCTGTGATACTGCAGATCCATCACACACTGTTGTGAAATTCAAGTTTATACCATGAGTTCCTTTTGGTACGTGTTTGGATTTGTAACTTTGGGATTTGTACAAAAACAGAGGCTGGAGAGTGGCGTGAAGCAACAGGCCCTGGTCCCCATCCAAATGAATTTCTCAGAGACCATATTAAGCCAGAAAATGTGTTTGCCTTTATCACTGGTGAACAGTTGCAGAATGATTTGAAATAAATTCAGCAAGTCTCAGTGCTGTGGAAGGCTGCTGGGGGAGGATGGAGCACTGCAGCTCTGGGTACCAGTGCTCAAATGTGCCGTGAACAACTGCCTGGTGCAGTTTAGCTTTGAATTAATAAATGGAGCATTATGTTTTCCAGGCCTCTGGTGTTTGTTATGCTGAGTTCATACAGCCTGGTGTCTTTTGGAGACATGGAATATATTGAGCAGTGAAATATGAGCCATGTGCTGCATGGGATGGCAATGGGAGAACAGAAGCTGAAGCATCATAAACTGAACCAGAAGTGGTTTATGGGCTGTCACAAACCTAGAAATGAGATTCATGGCCCAAATCCAAATTTTGCAGATTTGTACCTGTATTAAGGAGTCAGCAGGTATCATCCCAGATCCCACTCTTGCTCCATCCCTTTCAGACATGCTGGTGGATGCTGCAATCCTGCTCTTCTTCTGCTCCAGGGTATATCCCAGCAGAGTCTGAGCAGCCTCCCTTCCTCCTTCAGGGGTGAAATATCAATCAGTCATGTGAGGTTTGCTGTCGTATTGGTACAGAATGGAAATATCAGTGATTCTGTGCTGCCCCAGCATCATCTGTCAACCTCACATGCCCATAGTTCTCCCCTGGAGTTTAGAGCTGACCTGCTGGGCTGTGAGGGGGTGCTCACATCATCACTGGGGGGTTTGCTGTGCTCAGAGGGGTTTGGAACTATAGAAGCAGCTTGTTTGGGGGTTCTTTTTTTATTATAATTTGAAACCAAATCTGCCCCATCCCCCAGCTGTTAAAGATTGGAAATAATGAAGTCTTAACTGCTGACTCTCTCCTGGAATTGCAGAAAATTAAAAGACTGATAACCTTTCTACCCAACCTTGTAAGTAGCTTTTGAGACTGAAATCTGCTGCTGGAGCTGCTCTTGTGTGCTGAGCCTGAGCCCCAGGCAGGTTTGTACAGTAGGTTATGAACCCTCAGTAATAAGGATTTATAATGGGAATCCTGCTATATTCTTAATTATACTCCTGCTGCAGGGTGTCATTATAGTGCACTAATGCCCTCCATATGGCAGATAGTGTGTGCTTGGTTCTGTGTGGTTTTATTTAATTACAGACCTTTATTTGAGTAACTTCACTGCCCAGAGTCTGAGGCCTGTGCAGGTGCACTGCAGGTCCTCTTCTGGTGCTCAGGAATCACTGGTGATTTTTAAGCTGCCAGTTTGGGAAGGGGCCGCAGAGAAATCATTGACCCACACAAGGTACAGAGGCCCTGGCACAGAGTGCCCAGAGCAGCTGAGGCTGCCCCATCCCTGGAGGTGTCCCAGGCCAGGCTGGACAGGGCTTGGAGCACCCTGGGAGAGTGGAAGGTGTCCCTGCCCATGGCAGTGAGTGGGACTGGATGAGCTTTAAGGTCCCTTCTAACCCAAAGTGTTTGAGGATTCTGTGATTTTAGTTCTGTCAGGGTGACCTTGCTGTGTCCTTGGCAGTCTGTGATGCTGCGTGCAGAGACTGAGAACAAACTTCTGCATTTGCATTGCTGGTGAGTGTGAGGTGAGGTTTTATCAAGCCCCTTTCAGAAAGCTCCAGGAGCATTAAGGTGCCTCCAAAACTGGGTGAATGTCACCCTGACAGAGTGATGGTCACTCTGGTGCTGCCTAATGAGGCTCCTACCCTCTGTTGTGTGCAGCTCTTTATTCTGGGGACAAAAGCACTGGGGCTGCCTTAATGGCTTCAGTCTCAGTGGATTCATTGGCTTCAAACTGCAGCAGTGGCTTTGGGTAAAAAAAGCTGGAGAGATCAGAATGGACACCATGGCATCCATCAGGGCAGGGTGTGGAATGGGGCTGGCTGTGGAGCAGAGCCTCTGCAGGGCTCTGTGTGCCCTTGGGGACAGGGGTGTCACTGCCCTCTGCACAGCTGTGGGACCTGTCCACCTCTGTGTCCCTGCTGCTCCTGCAGGCTGGGAGCAGAGAAGGGGAGACATCCTGCCCATGTAAGAGCCACTGGCTGCTGCTGCCAGGAGCATTGTGAGGTGGGGAATTACTGTGCAGGATTCTCCTCCTGTCCTGCAGCAGGACAGACCTCGGTGTGCCACGAGGCTGGCTGGGCCTCGCCGGCCTTCTGCAAACAAACATCTCTTGCTGTGTTAGCAGAGCTGTGCTCAGGGTGGTTTGTTTTGAGTCAGGCTCTGTTTTGGAGGCACTGGCCAGTTGCTATGTTCCCTGCCTGCCTGGAAGTGCTCGCCCCAGCCCTGGCTGGACTCTCAGCCACACCCAGCTCCTTTTTTTGGGGTGTTTGTGTCTCTCACCAAATGTAGGCAAATCTGAAACTAAATCCAACAGCTCCAATCCTGGTAACTGCTCCACAGCTCCTTCCAGACAGGCACATTCCTGCTGTGGGGTTAATGAGGGACACTCTGCTCTCCTTGCAGCCTTTCCTTTTCCCAGAGCACTTCAGCTGTGCAGGAGTTTCTCTTCCCTGCTGGGGTTTGAGGACTCCCTGGCTCACCCTCACTGTCCCACATGGAGCCACTGCCCCTCTGCATCAGGGATAACAGATGTGGTTGTATTAATTTAGAGGGTGGAAACATTTTATGGTTTTATTTCTGTGGCTGTAAAATAAATAAACCATAAAATCCCCACCCCAAACCAACCCCACAGCACAACCAGAGATGGGCACTTGGTGCTTCAGTGGAAAAATACAGGTTAAGCCAAAACAAATCAGAACTGAGTGTTCAGGCTACAACTAAGTCTGAGCTGCAGAGCTATATTTAAACATGGTATTTTTGTATTTTAATAATTACCACTGGGAAAGGACAGCCTAAAAACTGTAGTCTAGGCTATTTTCAAGGTATCTTCTCTTGAGCCCCCTGTCCATGCTGGAGTGCAGCTGAGCAGAGGCTGCAGAGGATGAGGATGCTCTAAAGCAGTGGTTCCCGCTCTAGGTTTGTCCTTCCCCTCATGCTTCTCTTTGCAGCCTCCTAACAGTTAAATCAGGCTGGTCAGCCATAAACCCGTGTTTGAAGTGGTGTGTGAGTCTGTTTGAGGTGTTTGCTTCTGATGGAGAGCAGAGGGCAGGGCAGGATTTCCCTGTGCAGCAGTTGTAATAGCTGGGACTGTGCCTGACTGTGACCAGCACTTGGCAAAGGAGGGCTGGGAAAGGTAAATCCTCTGCCACGTGATTGTTTCATTTCCATTCAGTTTTATATAGCACAAGGCAATTCCCTGCTTTTGAGGAAAAGGTCGTGGGTGTTCCAGTGCTCCAGAGGCACCTGCAAGTCCTCAAGGCAGGGTTGGGACTGCAGAGCTGGCAGTGCTGGGGGCTGAGCCTGGACAGCATCAAGGCTCTCTCAGATTAGGAGAGAGCAGCACAATGGAAACAAAGGAACTTGGCCTCAGAGTTAATTTGCAGTTTGAATCCAGCCAGAGATTCCCAGACAAGGTACAAGAGCAGCTCCAGCTCAGAGATGTTCCCTGTCCTGGAACTGATGGACACCAATCTGCAAAGTTTAATGTCCTTAAACTTCTGGAGCTTCTGATTGTTTTCCCAGGCTGATTTTCAGATCTCCCAGTAAATGGGTATTAATTGTATTTCAAGCCCAGTAGAGGTGCTCATCCTCATGGTTTTCCAGGGGCAGAGGACCCACATCCTTAAAAGCTGTCACAGCTCACAGCACTGCCTGCTTCCTGGTGAGATTTAACCCTGCAAGTGCAGTGCCTGCTGCTCCCTGCAGGAGGAGAGGCTTCCTGGAGATCTGCCTTGTCAGAGCTTTTTTGGTTTCACCAAAACTCCTCTCTGGTGGAGCTCAGCTCCAGCTGCCCCTGAGGGTGCATGGCAGGCAGATCCAGCCTCTTGCAGCATCCCCAGGAGCTGCTCACAGCACTGGGGAGTCGTGCAGCTGCACCAAACACAGCATCACACTGAGCCAGGCAGGGCAGAGGCAGCCACGGGTGAAATCCAGGGCAGCTTGGACTCCTTCCCCAAGTATGTCCTTAAATGACCAGGAGAAAAAAAAGTTGAGTAAGAGTTGAGGTTTATTCCCCCACTCTGTGGCCAGTCACTTTGCATTCAGCAGCAGCCATCAGAAGTGCCTCACAGGGGTGTTTGCTTGGGAGATTTCCTTTTGGGAATCTTACTGGAGGCATTTTTTTCTTTTTTTTTTTTTTTTTTAATTTTATTTTCTGCTCAGTTATAGACTGAAGACTGGGGTAGGCAACCAGCCCTGAGCCTCTCAAGTTCTCTTTGGGCAACAGTGGAGTTCAGTGCTGAATACTGAAGGGTCTGAACTGACCAGCTGAGCTGCAGTTTCTCAAGTCTTTCCTCTTACAAACTAACCTGGGAATTGTCAGTTCTCCCTCTGCACCACTGCATTGGAAACCTCAGTTTACAAATTCTGCTCAAGAATTGCTTGGAAAGTTTCTCTTCCCATTTAAGGAAGTCTCCTGAAAGTTCACTGGGAATTTCAACCTGCATTAATTTATTCTTTTGTGTGTGTGGCAAATGCAGCCATTTCTATGCAGCTCTTAAGAGGACTCAGACCCATTCCAGCAGAGTTTGAACCTTTTCTTCCTCACTGTTTGAGGTTTGTCAGGAGCTGTGGGCCGTGAGAGCTCAGAGGTGGAGCTGATGGAGCTGTCTCCTGCTCCCTCTCCTGGGTCCTTCAGGCATTTGCCCCATGATGCTGTTATCCCACACAATCTGTTTTCAAACCCTTTGGAAGCACCTGCTCCATGCATAGCATTGGGAAATGTGGTGGTTTAAAAAATAAATCAAGCCAAAACAGAAATGCCCAACAATCCAGAGTGTGGGGAAGCTGAGCTCCCAGTCTGCCTGCTGGGAAGGAGGGGGTGAGAGCATTGCTGCAGTTTCACTGCTGGTGTAGGGGGCTGTGTGCTCCTGCAGGGTGAGGGAGGAGTTTGGGGCTCCCTCTCACCCCCAGGCTCTGCTGGGGGATGCTTTTGTTGAAGCTTTTTATTTCCAGGCACTGGCAAGTTGTGGAAGGGAAGGCTCTGCAGAGCCTCAGCCCCTCCATATCCCTTGTGATCCATCCATCCCAACCAAGACTGCCCAGACAGGGTGTCCAGGGTGCCTCTTCTGCTTCAGAGATACCTTAACATCCATCCTTTGCTGCATTTCTTCAGCTGTCACGTGGGAGGTGAAATCCTGAGCTGCTTTTACCTTTTCCTGAAGCTTTATTAATAATGTAACACATGCTTTTTTTCTTTTATTTCCAGATTGAAAAGATCATGAGTTCCATCGGTGAAGGCATTGACTTCTCCCAGGAGCAGCACAGGATCTCAGGTAGTGTACCCAGCATGTGTCTGTCTGTCCTGGCTCTGCTCTGCACACAAACAAGGTGCTGGCTCCTGTGTGTGGATGTCTTTAACCTGCTTTGGCTCTGGGAGGGAGAGGAATGCTCTGGCCCAGGAAGAGCAGACCTGGGTTCCCACATGATGCTCAATGCTGCTGCCAGCAGTTCTAATTCTACACTCCTTGGGAAGATTCCTTTAATTTTACAGAATGCAGCTGCAGGATTTTCCTCCCGGCTCTTTTCCTGAGGGCAGCAGCTGTGCTGAGCAGGGCTGGATGGTGCCAATGTGGGTGCCATGGTGGCCATGCCCTTTGCATGTGGCTGATCTGCCAGGTGCCTCAGGACTGGGCATTTCTAAATGCACCTGCAGGTACCCACTGAAAAAGGCTCTTGGAGGACCCTTAAAATGTGAATTTCCTTCTCTCCCTTTGAGTCGTGAGCAAAAGCTGAACTCAGGCTTGCTGGAGAGCTGCCACCACAGGGGATTCTGTCCTTTTAAATCCTTCACCTCCAGCCTGCTGCAGCAGAACAGCCCTGCCTCTGGATGGGCAGCAGCTCCTCCTGATGAGATGCTAATACAGATCTGCACACACAGCTCACACGGGCTGTGACAGAGCTCACCTCATACCCATTTGTCACTCAGGTTTTTGCTTAGGTGAGGAGGAACCCACTGTTCCCAGTGGGAGTTCAGCCTGATTCAGGCTCTGCATTCCAGGATCAGATGGCTTTGCAGAGGAGTTGAAGCTGTGTGGGTTTGCTCCCTGCTCTGACAGCCCTCCCCGCACCGGTTCAGGCTGTGATGGATCAATAGCAGCAGGGAAAGGTCTGACATGGAGGAGAGAGGCAGAGCCAGGGCTCCTGCAGAGATTCCAGAATGTGGAGCATGGGGGGAAGGATGGAGCTGAGAATAGGAGTTTGTTTCAGCCAGAAGTTGTGATCAGGATCTTGCCAGGGAGCACAAGTACTGTGATTCTTCTGTTCTTGTATCATCCTTGTAACACACAGGTGTATTTGGGGCATCTTTGTTTTCAGCCTGAGATGTTTTAGGTGTCTGTTCTCTTTTTAAAGGAAACTCTTTAAAGGAAACTCATTCCCTCCCTCCAAATATTTCCCTCTTTTCTTTTTGTCATGACTTGAAAGGGTTTTGTAAACAGAAAACCTGCACTTAGTATCACTGTAGGTTTCCCTTTTGAAAGTAGAAATGTATTTACAGGTGCATGCAAGGCTGAATAGAGTAAATAATTTTAAAAATTAAATTCAGGAGCTCAGGGGAAGGAGCTGCTGTGGTTTCATTCCCTCTGCCAATACCCCGACAGCTCCCAGGAATGCTGTAGTAGGCAGCAAGCACTTCTCACCTCTCTCTTGATAAATTAATTCTGAGCCAGCCACAAATCACTTGGATCTGTCGGAGCAAACCTGTGACATCATTTTTTAAAACCCCCAAGCCATGTTGTCCATCATCGAGTAAATATTGAGGAGTCAGTGATTTCCACTGGAGAGTTCCGGAGCCGCTGCCTCCCTCCCGGCGGGTGGGAGCACAGGGAGGGGGGAGAGGATGAGGAGAAGGGAGGGACAGCGAGGGGCTCGCGGCTCAGACAAAGCCGCCGCCGCAGCCGGCGGAGCGCAGGGACCGCGGGGAGAGGATAAAGGATGGAGGGGAGGATGGAGACCTGGCGAGAGGCAGCTCCTGGCACACGGTCCGGGCTGAGCTGCTGCCCCGGGGCAGGGGCTGGCTCAGGGCAGGGAGGCAGAAGCCTTTTGTGATCTCGGCGCTGGAAGGAGCGGCCGGCGCTCCCGAATACCGGCACGGGAGCAACCCCCGGGAGCAGACAGCAGGAATTACCCCAGGGATCTGCAGGTGACACCGTGAGCTCTGCGTGTGCAGCACTGCAGCAAAGTGGGGAGGGATGACTGGAAGGTACCAAACTGCTTCAGCTGACCTGAAGGTTCAAAGGAAGCAAACGGGGGTCTCCTGATCGTCCTTTTCTTTGCATCCATGCTGGAAACAGACGTGTCAGGGAGCCTGGAAATCTGCCTGTCTCGCATAGTAAATTCCCTGATGAATAGGAGATCTCTGAACTTTTTTTTGGTCATACTTAAGGTCTTGAGCTTTACTAGAGGAGAGTAACAAGTCACTGGACTCATCCCAGGGCTGAGGGAAGGGAGAGCTCATCTGCCAGGGCTTCCATAGGTGTTGTGAGGAATCTCCTTTATCAGAGGCTGAGGGGGAGGTGCCAGGGCATGGCTCGGACTTGAGCTGCTGCAGGAAGAGGAGAGAGTGTGCTTGCATTTGCTTTTTTCCCCTTGCTGTGGGCTCGGAAGCAGGGAACCGAAATGCCTCCTTCCTGCAGACCTGCTCCCTGTCTGAGCGAGGGGCTCCGTGCGGCGGCTGCGCTCGGCTGAAGAAAATGAAGGAAGGGCAAATCCAGGTGCGTGCCCAACACCTGGCAGGACCAGCAGTGTTGGGTGAGAACCGTCCTGGCTGTGCTGTCACACGGTGCAGAGGTGGGGCTGGGCTCTCTGGGACCAGCGTGCTGGAATGCCAAGAGATCCGGGCAGTGTGCCGGAATGCCGAGCCATCGGATCGCTGGTGAAGGACAGAGCCAGGGCTGCCAGACGTGAGCCTGGGGTCCCCATAACACAGAAACGGCGAGACCAAGCCCCTGCCATGGTTTGCCTCTCTCAGGACTGCTGGGGAGGAAGAGCACAAGCCCTTCCTCTCCGCTGCTGCAGTCTGTGCTTCCTTTGTCTTGCGTGTCTTCCCGCGGCCAGCCGCTCTGCCTGGGCTCCTGCTGCTTTCCCGAGCATCCACCGTGTCCGAGCTGGCTCGGCTGCATGAAGCTGTTTCCTCTCAGGCTGCTCCGTGCTCCCTGCTGAGCCGGGGCTGTGTCCAGAGCTGTGTGGATGAGAGGACTGGCACAGCTCCGCTCCCTTCCCTCGCACCTGCGACTGCCTGGGAATGCCTCGGGTGGAAGTTTGCTGCTCTTCTCCCGCCCCCTTCCGCTGAGCCGAGGAGTGGATCCGCATCCCCATGGGGTTGGGCTTCATGTGCTTGCCTGGCGAGGAACTCACGAGTCCTGACAGCAGTGCCTGTGATCTCAGCGCCCCAGCAGCTCCTCTGAATCTCTGCCCAGGCGAGGAGTTTCTTTTCTGAGTGTGAACTGCAGTGAGATTTGCACCCCGAGCCCGCCGAGGCAGCGCGAGCTCGTTGTCCATGCTCTGTGCACACAAGAGGAATTGTCAGCCCGCTGATTTGTTGTACTCTGAGCATAATTTTTTGAGTTTCTTTATGGTAATGACTATGATGTGGCAATGCCATCTGTCCTCCTCAGAGTGCCGCTGCTACCGCCTGAACGGTTTCTCCCTGTTCAAGCGGCTGCCGATTCCTCTCTCGTCAGGTTCGCGGATGCTGGAGCAGAGCGTCGGGGAGTGGCTGGAGTCCATCGGCCTGCAGCAGTATGAGAGCAAGCTGCTCCTGAATGGCTTTGATGATGTTCGCTTCCTGGTGAGTGCCCCCAGGGAGCCCGGCCTCCGGGGGATGCCTTGGCCAAAGCTTCCCACCTTGCCGATGCCCCGAGCGGGCGCCGGGCAGAGCCGGGTTCTGCCACCTGCCAGGATGGTGTTGGGAGGTGTAGCAGGTGGAATAGATGAGGGTTGTGTTGGGTTTTTGCATTTAATTCAGGTGGTGTTGGTTTTCTCGCTAAAATTTTATTTCATCTGCCCACTAAATCTTTACTGTGCAATTTACTCCAGAAATGGGAACTGAAGTTCGCTGGTGTTTTGATGGGAGCCCTGAGCACTCTGTGCTCTGGGCTGTGAAGGAGGCACAGACCTCTTGTTGGAACTGTACTTGCTCAGAGCATGCAGGCAGTATGTTAATGAGCTGTACCTAATTGCACTGACACTGTTGGCTCTGAAACCTAATGATGACGACATGGTAATGCTCAGGGTTGAGGGGTTTTAATAACCAGTGTCTAGAAACTTAAAGCAGCACGGTGTAAAAATCAGAGAATTTGTGTGGAATGATGGATGAACTGCCAAGAGGGAAAATCTTGGTGCTGCAGAAGGGATTCTCTCTGCATGGCTTAAAGAAATACTTTTGAATGTGGACTCTAAGTTTGGCAAGTAACAAATAATGGATGAAAACCTTGGAAAAGTCATTTTGGCTAATGCAGCATCCTGCCTTGGAACGGGAGCAGTGACATCTGGGGTGCTGTGGACAATGCAGAGAGGTGACACCAGGAGGATGTGAGCTGGGTGAGGGGGTTTGGGAGCTCACAGTGGCCACCATTGGTGGGGAGGGTATGAGGGGCAGCTGGAGAGGGACAGGAAGCCAGGAAAGGGCATGGATGGAAGCTCAAAGGAGCCACCTGAGCAGCATCTGTTGGGCTGCTTAAAGGCAGGGTGTAACTATACTTTAAAAAATTACCTGTCCAGGAGGATAAATGCTGTGGGGTCTGTCCAGCTGTGCCTCCTGGTCTCCACAGCAAGCAGCCAGGCCATTTGCTTTCCCTTCCCCTCAACACTCCCCTCCAGGGCTGGGGTTTGCTGTGGTTTTCACCCCATGTCCCACCCAGCCTGTCCCAAGTGGACTCTTGGCCAGGGATGTGTGAGGGTTCAGCATCCCTGTGTGTGCTGGGGCTGTTTAAGGATGGTACAACAAATTTAAGTGAAATAACCTTGTAGATCCCCTTGGGATCCCCTGCTGATGGATCTGTGATCATTGTGGGGTCGGTGGCAGCTCTCTCCTCCCAGCAGTTGCAGATAAAACACCTTTTCCCTGCCTGCCCAGCTGTGATGGACCCCACTCAGCTCAAAACTCCAGTAGCAAAAGTTCCTGTGTGTGTCCCTCTGTGTGGGGGTGTTGGGTACGTGGTAGGATTTGCTCTCTTCATGGCTGGATGTTTTTCTCCTCTGTCCAGTTCTGGGTGGCTGCTCCTAGTGCAGCACTTGGCTGCTGCTGGATTCAGGGGATGGGACACTCATTTGCTCATTCCTCTTGAATTTAAAAGGTCAAATAATTTCTCAAAGATTTTGTGCAAAGCCCAGCTGATTTCCATTTTGCTGCTTATCTCCTTTCCTAGGGAGTTGACCCTGGCACCTGTGCCAACCCTGGCTTTAAATCCATTCATCCCAGCCCTGAGAACTCCAAGCTAATACATTAGCACAGCAGGAAAGTTGAATTATTTAGAATCTTTCCCTCTGTGTTGTTCCTTGCCTTCAGCTTCTGGTGTTGAGGGAGCAAAACCTTCAGATGGAGCACAAGTGAGGAACAGGTAGTTAATTTGGTTCTAGTGGTGTTTTTGATGTTTTTGGATGAATTATTAAAACTGCTGTGAACACTGAAGCTGGGCAGAGCAGGGGCTCAGGACACCAAGCTCTGAGTGCTGGGTGCCCAGTCTTCTTCTCTGCACAACCATTGCTTTATTGGCTGCCCCTTCCAGTCTGTAACAGAGAGTATTCCAAACTGAGAGTGTTAATTTCCTGAAATTGAACAGTTTCTATGAAAGAATTAGTCCCTCTTAGGGCCTCACTGTGTTCAATATTTCAAGGTCCAAAGAACGCTGGGTAATGCCTTGCAAATCACCAGGTGGGTTATGAGGTTAATTAAGTTTTAGTAGCCCAAACTAGGAAATTGGAGTCTTTTGATATGAAAAGTGTTTTCTGTGCAGGATTTTGCTTTGCATTGCTCCCTGCTGAGAGAGCTGCAGGGTGTTCTGGTGTGCCAGAATGGTCCCTTTGCTCTGGGGTCCCCAGGTGCTTTTGGGGGGCAAACCAGGAGCTCTGCAGGAGAAGAGTGTTCAGTGTGCAGAGATGGTGTAGCTACAGAGCAGGGCAGTGTCCTAAAAGAGCCCTTTAATTACTGAGGAAGATACTCAGCCTGTAGTAGATAACTCAGAGAAGGGTTAAAAACAGACTGACAAGGCACCAGGGTGCCTGGTGCTGTTCTTCACTGGAGAACCGGGGTTTAAAGTGCCCTGTTTGCCCCCAGCACCCTCAGACTGGGGGTCCTGGGCTTGCTGGAGCCCTGGTGGTCTGTACTGCAACTGGGTCTGCTTTCAGGAATTTCTGATTCCCTGGGTATTTTCAGCTGGCTCCTGTGTTAATCTGTGCCCCATGTCACAAGAACCTTTACCCCCAGGTAGGGAAATGATTCATAAGCACACTGTGTGTAAAGGGAGTTTAAAAAGTGCTCTGTAAATATATTTGGCTTCTTAATTAGATGTTAATATAGGAAGGCAGAAACATGTGTTGTTTCCAAAAATAATAATTCCGTTATTTTCAGAACTCCAGGAACTGGGGATTAGGGGATTAGCTGTGCTCCAGCCATGTGCTGGCTGCCTCACTGGACAGGCTGCAGCTGGAGTGGGCAGCAGAGAGGGTCCTGCTCCTCTTGGGGTCTGTTGAGCAACAGCTGAGAGGGACTTGGGGACCCACAGCTCCTGAGGTGACAGTGGGAGCCACGAGTGTCTCACAGGCTGTGCTGAGGAAGGGAAAGGTGCTCTGGAGCCTCCTCTCTGCTCCTGGGAACTCCAGCTCTGCATCTGGGACAAAGTTGGTCTTGATCAAGCACTGGCTTCACTCAGGGGTGGGTATTGCTGGCACAAGTCAGGAGGATTTTTGGGACATGGATGTGATGTGACGTTGGAGTGCCTCGTCCCTCTATGTGTTCCTGGGAAGGGACCAAAGTCTACACAGATCTTGGATTGTGTAATCTTTTGGCTTGGTTGAGGCAGAAAGAGGTGATAAAAGGTGAATTTAGGTAGCTTAGCTTTCCAAAACACTGGAGTTCTCTTCCCACCTCTGCATATTGGGCCACATCTCTGTGTCTGCAGGAATTCTTCTATTCCCTTCAAGTTTCCTAGAGTAGCCACATTCTGTTTGTGGACGAGGCAGGGAAGAGGCTTTCCCTGTTATTCTGCCTCTCTCAAGCACAAACCCCACTGTCCAAGACAGCAGCTTCTTTCCCTCACCCTCTGCCTTGCCACCGAGTGACCTTCATGGCCAGCACCACTGCCACGGGGCACTCAGACTGGGACACTCAGCTGCTGCTTTCATATGGAGCTGGAATTGGGCAGCAGCCTGTGCAGGCAGCTGGGATTAGGAAGAGCTCAAGTGGAGATAGTGCTTCCAATCCTCCTCCTCTGCTCTGCAGCCCGCTGGGATTCCTTCATCAGAGGGGAAAGTTTATTTGTGCGCTGGGTGAGCACAACCGCGGCGAAGCTGCTGGCAGTGGCTGTGCTGTCCTTGACTTAGCAAAAATCCAGCTCTGCAAGTAGGATAAAACCCTCAGCAGCACTGCCTGCCAAATGTGAACAGCTCCAGTGAACCAGGAATGCCCAGCCCACCACCCAGGAGGAGCAGCACTGCTGCCTCCCACGTGGAGCAACGCGGCCCCGTGGCGTGCGCCGAGTTCCAGGAGCCTCATTGCCTCATCCCTCACCAGAGGAGGGGAATGAAAGGTCAGATCACAAAACTGCAGCACTGAGTGAAAAGTGTCATCCAGAAAAGTGCACAATAAATGGACTTAATTGTCCTTGGCGGGCAATGAGCTGGGAGTGCAGGAAAAATGTCGCAGGAATATGGACCAAGAGGGATTTTGCTGCTCCTGGAGCTTGGCCCCATCATGTCTGCTGTGCTCACCAGTGCATCTGCCACAGATGCCTCTTTTGGGAAGTCCAAAATGCACCAGAAATTGATTTTGGGATGCCCAGTGCATTCCTGGTCCCTGCAGCAAGCAGAGGTTAACCCAGGGAAGCAGCAGGCTGGACTTTGCCTGCCTGGAGAGGGGAAGGACGTGGCCACTGTAATGAGGAGGAATTGCAATAACTGATGGCGGAATTCCTGCACAGAAATGGGAAGGAAATGCCATTACCTGTTCCCTCACAGGGTGTTTTGTGATCCCACAGATCCCATAAATGTATCTGAGATGCTTGAAAAGCTTTCCCCTTCCCCTGGAGGGTGGGATCTTGCTGCTGCCCCACAGCTTCCCCTGGGCTGACATCTGAGAAGGGCAAACCCTGCGTGCTCTGGCAGTGGTACCAGTGTTCTGGAGCTGAACTTTTTATTCAGTTCAAAGATATTTTGATTCACAAATGAGCAGGTAAAAGAGAACATAAACCATTTTTTATAGGGTTTTTTTTATTGTTCAAGCCTGGATTCCCATGGAGTGTGTGGAAAGCAGCTAATGCTGATTCAATGAGACAGCGTCAGAAAGGGAAATCTGTTCTCTGTGTGTAGTGCCCTGGGCTTCTCTGGGGGATTTTATTTATTTTTTTATAATTGGGGAGAAGTGGTAGAAAAATGATGGTGGTGGAAGAATGGGGTGTCTGCATATAATTTAGAGTACTGACATTAATGTGATTCAGTGCAATTCAGGGCCATGTTAGATTTGCCTGCGGTGTTGCTCACTAACAGAACAGCCTTTCCTTCCCTTCTCCTCTCAGTGTGTGCAGGCAAAACCAGGATAAATGTGGAGTTGGGGCCTTGGCTCAGGTTGGCTCACCTTGGCTGGGGTGTGAGCTGAGCTTGGCACCTCTTGTGCCTTCCTGTGCCAAGGACAGTCCCAATCCACATCTGGCAAAGCCAGGTCTCCTTTGCTCTTCAGATCCTGGGATTTGGGTGTGGGCTGGATCTGCACAATCCTCATTCTCACCTGGTACCTGCCCTGCTGGAGCACTGGCATCTCCTGTGTCCTCAGTCACTCGGCTCTGCCTGCTCCAGCTCCGAATGGCCCAGCCTGGCACGCAGCTGCTGGTCCCCTGGGCAGCAGCCAGGCTTTGGACATGCTCTGGGAATGTGTCTGCCCCTGAGCTTCTTTCTATTTTCATATAGAACTTGTCATTTTGTAGAACCATTTGGGGAAAACTGCTCTGACACGTTCCAGTAGCTGTTTGCACCCAGGAATGATCTGTGAGGGGCCACCAGAGACCCCTGATGGAGTTTTACTGCATCTGCTCTTGTTGAAACACAGCAAGAACGTGGCCTGGCCACAGCTGGTGCAGGGATTTTCATGCAAACTCAGGTGAGCTCTGTGTAGCTCATGCCTGGGCTGGGTCAGGCTGGAACTGGAGCAGACTCTCCTCAGCTGGGCAGAAGCTCTGGGTGGCTGTTTCTGGATTTGGTCACTGCTGTCAGCCCCCAGGAACACGTGCCAGTGTCTCCAGACTGACTGTGCAGCACTAAATGAGCCCCCTAAGAGGGGAGTTGGACCCTGGGGTCAGGGTCTCTGCCAAGCCTCAAGTGGGAATCATTTCATTCAGTTAAATGAATTTTGTTTGACATCTCCCCATGTGCTGGCTGGTCATTGGGAGGTTCCCAAGGACTGTGCTTTATATCCACCATGGTAGGGGTGTTTGGGTTGTCCCTGCAAGAAAATGGTGAGAGCAGAGGCATGCAGGGATCTGGGCTTGAAGGAAGTTTGAGGATCTTGGGAAGTGGCAGAGCTGTGCCAAATCTCCCTGGATAATAGGAATGGACTCCACGGGGAGCAGAGAGGTTGGAGTGGATTTTGAGGAGCAAAGTGGGTGGACCAGAACTGGCAATTTAGAGGATACTTATGTTTGATTCATTAGTAGCTCCAGGCCCCATAAACATTAAAAAAAAAAAAAAAACATTAAAGTTGCAGTTAATTTTTTTTTCTCTCAATAAAATTGCCTGAACTTGACAACCATGACCGATTCCCTCTGTTGCCATTGTCACACTGCCAGTCTGCATGGGGAAGAAAATTAAAAATGAAGTGGCTGTGTGCTAATCTCAGATTTATTGTAGGGTTTTGTGTATGAGCCCCTTTCCCCATCGATGCTCTGTGAAGAGCTGGGGCCAAACAGATCCTTTCCCCTCCTTTCCACCCCAGTACCCCAGACTGCAGATGGTTTTAAGGGAAGGCACCAAACTCCACAGATCACAAACACAGATTTGTATGACCAGATGGGGTCCCCCTGCTCTGAGATCTGGGTGTGCCCAGCTGTGAGCTGGACCTGCCAAAAGCAGAGCAGTAGCAGTGACAGCAGAATCTTCAACAAGATGCAAATTGTCTGGAATGCACTGAGGGGAAAAAGAAAATGAGCTTTGTGTGCACTTTGTATGCACAGAGAGCTTTCATCTGTCTCTCTGCTTGGGGTGTCTGCAGGAGCCTTTGGAGTCTGGGAATGCTGTGTTTGGGTTTTGCATCTGTTGCTTGCTGGAGCTGCCCCATCCTGGTGCCACCCTGCCCGTGCAGGGTGTGCCATGGCAGTGCTGCCCTCGGGTCCCTGTGCTGCCAGCCCAGCCACGAGTCCTGCAGGGAGCACTCGCTGCCCCAGGCCCTTCCTTAGCTGGAACAGGAGCATGGATGGATGCCAGGCTCTGGGGAGGAAGCAGCATCTGAAAATTGGGTATTTAAGTGCCTGCAGAGTGTCCTGCTGGAGGAGGAATCTGGCAGATTTGGGCAGTGCTGCCTTTGGCTCAGTCACTTTGGGGTCACCTCGGTAGCAGGAGGGGACTCTGCCTTCTGCCAGTAACCTCTGACTGTTTTTTCTTCCTTTAATGAGAAACCTGGAGCCTCACAGGCTGTTTAACTACAGTGCAGGCACCGAGGTGTGACCAAAGCCAGCCCTTTTTCCAGGAACTCGTGTCTGTGCAGGCAGGTCAGCTGCAGCAGCATCCCCCAGGGCCCCCAGTGGGGACAGGGGTCACTGGCACAGCCCTGCCCTCCCTTGGGGCACTGTGGAGGGCAGGGACAGGGCTCAGGAGTGCCCTCATGGTGGTGGGTGTTGCTGCCTCTCCAGGGAGGGGCTCAGAGGGAGCTGAAGGCCAGGCTGGGGGATGAAGGGCCCTGTGACTGCCTGGCAGCCAGTCTGTGCCAGCTGGGAGCCAGGGTGGCACTCAGCTTACCCAGCTGCAGGTGTCTAACTGGGCTGATGCTTCAGCTCTTTGAGCAGCCAGAGTTTACCTGCCCCAGGTGATGCATTTCACCTTCCCTGGCTGAGCCAGGTGGGGCTGGCTCCTGACAGAGCACACGGTGAGATGTTGGGGTGAAGGAGCTGCTGGGTGTCCCCCACTGCCCCAAAATGTGGGTGACAGGGAGAGCTCTGGCCCAGGCCAGCCCTGAGCCTCCCTGGCTCTGCTCAGCCCCACGGAGCTGGGGCACCCAGGAGGAACATGCAAGGTAAAAGCACTTGTCACAAGGAATGAAATCAGGAAAAAGGCTTTTTGATTGTAATTGGCATCTCTGAGGCTGCTGCTGGAGGCTCCTGGAGGACGGGGCTGATGGCAGAGCATGTCCTGGAGCCCTGCTCTCCTCACTGAGCCTGTCCTCAGAGGACCTGGCATGGGGCTGGTGGGAGCTGGGGCTGCCCTGTGCCCTCAGAGGGGCACTGGGAGGTGGCATCTGCTGCCCTGTGGCCAGCACAAAGGGAACCTTTGGGTCAAACCCCTGCAGAGCAGCTCTGCTCCTTGGCTCTTGCCCGAGGGTGTGTTGAGTGCAGTCAGGTTTAAAGTCTGGCTCCTCTGTGTGGCTGGCAAAGGTTAAAAGATCTCCGGTGTCTTTGTGTTTAATTCTCTCTTTTAATGGCAGATTATTGTTTTGCATGGGAGTTGAAATCCAGATGGGTTTGAAGGACATTTCTCCTGCACCAGGGGCTGGAATGATTTGTTCAGAGCTGCTATGCTTTGTCTATCCTTGTTAAGTACCCAGAGAATACAGACTGCCACCGAGGGAATTTAACGTGACACATAAAAATAAGGAGTGCAGGGGAAAGCTGTAGGCTTCACAGTGTTTAACTACCTTCTATCCTTGCTACAGAGCAAATTCAAATAAAATTTGAGATGCCAAAGGTGGGAGGATGCCTACTGCCCTGCCTTGGGGCTGGCACTGGTGCCCTGTGGGAGAGTGAGAGGCACCAGCTCTGTGCTGCTCGTGTGGGATCATGGCCATGCCAAAGGGGATTAGCACCAAAAAGGGCTCAACACTGGAAAGTGAGCATGAGTGAAAGTGTAAATGGGATCAGCAAGCTTGTGTAGTTTTTATACATGAAAATTACTCATTGCCATTGTCACAGCTCGTTTGGCTGCTGACTGTTGCTGCTGTCAGGGTGGCACCAAGGGCAGGGCTGGCTGTGAGCTCTGCCCTTGCCAGCATCTTCCTGCACTGCCCCAGCTTCAGCCCAGGCTCTCTGCAGGGGGATGGAGCCACACAGCACCAAGATGGGCAGGTCAAGGGAGCAGAGCAGGTCCAGGCATTGGGAACTGCAGGTTTCAGGTACCTGAGCTGTCCCATGCTGTGGGCACTTCCCTGTTCCTCCCCCTCACAGGGCAGTAATACTTTGCTTTCCAAACCTGTGAGAGAAATCCCATCACTTGCTCTGGCCCTCTTTGTCCATTTGAAGAAGGCCTTTCCAAGCCATCTCTCTCTGGGAGATGAATTCCTCACACACATCCTGCCAGGTGAGGTGTCTGTCAGGGGAGTTAATCCCCATTAATCCCTTCCCTCCTCCCCAGAGCCGAGCACACAATCCCCTGCTGTTACAGGAATGCACATTAAATGTGGCTCTTTGGCTTAAAATTCATGAGCAAGAAAGGGGAGGGGATGTTTCCATCTTCCTGGTGGGATGCTGCTGCCCACCAGCCAGAGGTCACTGCCCTGGCAGCAGCAGCTCCTCGTGTTAATCACTGGGAGTTTGTTCCCAGTCCAAGAGAGTTGCAGCCTGTGCACCAAATGGGCAGCCTGGAGCTTTCAGCAGCAACCTGCCTCTTTTACTCACTGATTTTGTGCACTTGAGGGGTGCACAGAACAGCTCATGTGCTGTGGTTCCATCAGGTGAGCCCTGGTGTGCCTTGGCCTCGCTCACAGGCTCTGGGGTGCAGGGCAGAGGGGTCTGGCCATGGTGTGCTGTGCACAGGGGCTCTGGGGCAGTGGCAGAAGCTCTTCCCAGCACAATGGCTCTGACTGGCACAGTCTGTGAGCTGGCCTTTGGGGGAAAACACGGAATGAACACCTCCCCGTTGGCTGCAGAGCCATTTAGCCCTGACTCTTCTGTTGTTTAAACAACTCTCAGACAAATAAATGCCTTTGTGCCGTGGCTGTCAGCTCAGGCTCTGCTCTCCAGGAATGAAGTGTGTGGGATCTGAGCTGCCAAGGGAGGGGGAGGCAGAGGAGCCCCATCAGGGGGTGTTGAGGGCTCTGCCTCCTGCCACCCACTGCTCATTTGCTGTTTGCTAAATGCCTGCTCTGGGCTGCAGGGCAGAGAGATCTCTGGGCATTTCTTATCTGTGCTGTTAATTCCTCTGTGGCTGAGGGAAGGGCAGCTCCTGGGTGGAGAGCCATGTGCCATCCTCTGCTGTCACCACACCTGCCATGGAAGTGGCAGTGAAGAGCAGAGCAGCTGCTGGCATGGCCAGGAGCAAGGACAGGCTCGGGAGGAGGCTGCTCTGGGGCAGCTCGCTGCATTTAAAGCAGGCAGCACTCAGCAAAGCACACGTGCTGAAATCCCCCAAAAGCGTGGATGGGAAGGGGCAGGAAACCCTTTGTGGAGGGTGCCTGGCACTCTCACCTGCCCTCACCTTCCCTGAGGCCGGCCTTAATTGGGTTTCTCTTACAAAACCAAAATATGGAGCAGGGAAGCGCTGTCGGCGCTCACCTGCTGGGGCTCTCTGGGGAGCAGAGGGAGGCAGGGCCAGGGAGGGGGTCTGGCTGGAGCTGGAGCCCTCAGTCACACAGCAGCCTGGCTCTGCCAGCCGTGGGAGACGTGTCCTGCTGAGCTCTGCCCAGGTAGGAGAACAGGGAAGCAGGCTGGGACAGAGGATTTGAAGGGGGATGGAGTTCACGTGCCTCTGCTCTGCAGGGGGAAGGGGGCACAAAATGGGTTTTCAGCACAGTGTGGGGAGGTTGAGCAGAACCCAGAGCCCCTGCTCGGGCATGGAGGGGGCTGGGGTTTGCCTGGGAGCTCTTACAGGATGTTTAAAGCCTCTGTGTGTTGAATCCCACGGAGGTGGCTGTAAGCCATGCCCCAGGGCTAAGGGCTGGAAGCAGCTCCCAGAGCAGGGAGGGGAGGGCAGTGCTCTGTGTGCTGCAGCTCTGCTCGTGCCAGCCCTCTGTGTGCCCAAGGTCGGTACATGGGGCAGAACTCCCAGCCTTGGAAGCCTTCCTTATCCTCCTCCTCCTCCTCCTTCTCCTGCTGCTGCCAGGGCATGCTGGAGGTCAAGCCAGGAGGGTGCCCTAACAGCAAATCAAATTATGTCCATTCGCACAGCTGTGTGGCTCCTGCTGTCCCCCGCTCCCAAGTCACTCCCTGCTGTCCCCACAGGGCTGTAATGTCATGGAGGACCAGGACCTTCGGGATATCGGGATCGGGGACCCGCAGCACCGCCGGAAGCTGCTCCAGGCTGCTCGCTCCCTCCCCAAGGTCAGCACACCGGGATGGGCACTGCCAGGCACGGCTGTGGGCACAGGGGAAGCAACAGCCACACCCTGCACCTCCAGGGCTGAGGGAAGGGTCTGGGGAATAGCAGGGAGGAGGAGGAGGAGTATGCTGCTCTTCCAGGCTGTGTGGATGGTGGTCTCCATGCTGGGACTGCTCCTCCTGCCAGTCTTGATCCCAAGCACGTTCTTTATTTGTACAGTGCTTTTGTTACTGGCTAGTGGAGATAGTGATGGCCTGTAAACTGATTTTCATTGACCCCATATCCCTTGGGATCCCAGCTCCTGCAGCTTTTAACACCTTCCTCGTGCTTTCACAGTTGAAACCCCTGGGCTGTGATGGGAACAGCCAGCCATCAGTTCCTGCATGGCTCGACTCCCTGGGGCTGCAGGATTACATCCAGTCCTTCCTCTCGAGTGGCTACAGCTCTATTGACACTGTGAAAAACCTCTGGGAGCTTGAGATAGTGAACGTGAGTGTCACCCCTGTCCTGCCAGGGCAGCAGGCTCCTGCCCTGTTCCCTGGGGATGGCACTTGCTGCAAGTCTCTCAGAGTGGCTCTGTGCCCGTGGTGACCCTGATCTCTCCCTGCAGGTGCTGAAGGTGAACCTGCTGGGCCATCGGAAGCGGATCATCGCCTCGCTGGCAGACAGACCCTACGAGGAGCCACCAGCCAAACCACCACGGTTCTCACAGCTGAGAGTGAGTTCCTGCTCGTGGCTCCCTGCCTGGTTCATGTGTCAGTGCTGGGAGAAATCTTGCCATGGCCAGTGGTGTCCATACAGTTGCTCACCTCATCCTCTCCAGCCACCCAGGCAGCAAATACATGTGCAGGGGCAACCTTGAGTGAGTGGGGCAAGATATTTCCAGCCCTCTGGATGCTGACCCCATGGGAAAGGTCAGGCTGCCCCTTGGGGTCAGGTGTCTGCACTGAAGGGGTGCAGGGTGCCACTCTCACCTCTGCCCTGCACAGAAGGGAGCTCTGAGCCCACTTTCTTGCCCTTGTTTCCTGGTCAGAGATGTGAGAGCTTTCAGCTGGCAGGAGTGGCCCAGCCCAGCTGGAGAGGGGCTGCAGCTGGGTCTTGGTGTTTGATTGCACCCTGGGGATCCAGGGCCCTCTCCCTGGCCCGGCTGGGCTGCTGAGAGCTCCTGCTCTCACTGCCAAATAACACTCGACAGGATGTGTGGATGTTGATTTTTGCTGCAGGAGTGGCAGCATTTGGCTGTCAGGCCCTTGTTGTGGGGCTTGGCTGGGAGGGAAGCATCACATTCCCCTTCTTCCTGAAAACTGGCTTTTGAGAGCTGAGTTTGGCAGAAGCTGCTGGGCTCAGAGCGACCCTGAGCTCAGGAATGGGGTAGCATGTCGTGCTGCCTCCTCCCAGAGATTGCTAATCAGCTTCCTGGAGCAGGAATTGGAGTGATTAGAGTTTACCCAACCTGAACATCTGGTCCTTGCCCTGCTGCACAGCTCTGCCCTCTTGGATTCCCAAACCTTTCCAACCCAAACAGCCTCAGCTGAAGCGAGCTGGGATCCATGTTTGCTGGCAAGGGATTCTTTAGGAGCTGGGTTCAAGTGTGAGAACAGAGAGAGCTCACACTGGTGTTGCTCTGGGAGGGTGCCCAGTACAGACCCACTGCCCAGTGCCCTGTGCCAGGCAGCAGGAGCACGGGAGGGACCAGCAGCCAAGGAAGGTGAGACTGAAGGCAGCAGGGAGAGGCTGCTCCGGTGCGGCTCAGCTGATTGAGATGCTGCCCGGGGAGGGAGAATGGGCCCTGTGCAGCATTTCCTGGCGCTGCAGCTGCTGAGCTCCAGCGCTGGCTGCGCACGGGGGGCGGGCGGACGTCAATGGCAAATCAAGCGAGTGCTTTGAATGGGACTAATGCGGCCACAGCTGTGCCGGGGCTCTGGCCGTGCCTGCGGGGCCTGGGCGCGCTCTGGCGGCGGCTCCCGGCGCTCCTCGGCTGGGCTGGCTGATCATCATCACCCTCGGGTGCTCAGCTTGGTGCTGTAGGGGAGCCCAGCCCTCTGCAATCACCTTGCCCCCAGCCCAGTGTGTCCCTGCCCTCCTGGGATGAGCTCTCGGAGGCAGAGGCACACTGGGCACAAGGGGCTGAGTACATGGCTGAAACCATGCTGGAGCATGCTGGGCACAAAGGGATGAGTACGTGGCTGAAACCATCCTTGGGCAGGCTGGGCACAAAGGGATGAGTACATGGCTGAAACCATCCTCGGCACAAAGGGTTGAGTACATGGCTGAAACCATCCTGGAGCAAATCAGGTGTCTCATGCAGAAGGTAAAGGGTGGGATTGGCACTGAAGCAGGAGCCCCAGAGCAGGAGTTGACCCCATTAGTCCACTCAATGCACCCTGTGCTGGGCAATGTAGGAGTGATGAGGGGCACAGCACAGCCCCAGCTGACTGGGACCCTTTGTGGTGTCTGCTCCTTGCAGTGCCAGGATTTGATGTCCCAGACGTCGTCTCCCCTGAGCCAGAACGACTCCTGCACGGGCAGATCTGCTGATCTCCTGCTGCCCTCCGGGGACACTGCCAAGAGGCAGCATGACCGTGGCACTGAGCTTGCTCCCTACTCCAGAGCTGAGCGCTACAAAGCACAGGTTGGTGGGTGCTCCTGTGTGTCCTGGGGGCCTCTGCATAGGCTCCCCCATCTCTGGAGCCAGGGAGAGGGGAGGATGATGCAGGGAGGGAGCTGGTCAGGCTCAACTTCCCTCAGACATTAGTGCCAGCACCTCCTTTTTGCCTCAGTTTCACCTCACAAATGGACGGCTCACACTTCCATCAGCACTGACACCTTAACCCCACATGCTGCCTCCCAGCTCCTTGGGGATTTTACCATTGCCAACCTCAATCCTCTCAGCTCAAAAAGCACTCCCTGAGAGCTGTTCCAACCCATTTTGGATTCACATCCATGCTTCCTGCCCTGCAGGAGGACCGTCGGGAGTCCAGGCTCACCCTGCGCCCCCCCAGCCTGGCAGCCCCCTATGCCCCTGTTCAAAACTGGCAGCACCAGCCCGAGAAGCTCATCTTCGAGTCCTGCGGGTACGAGGCCAACGTAAGTGGCTTTTGGTTTGTGGGGTGGCGAGGATGAGGAGCTCTGGGCTCTCAGGGCACTGTCATTGCCTCAGGAGTGGCAGGGTTTAACATCTCTCCCTCCTTCACACAGTACTTGGGCTCCATGCTGATCAAAGACCTCCGAGGGACAGAGTCTACCCAGGACGCCTGTGCCAAGATGAGGGTAGGGAGACCCTGGGGCTGGGGGCTTCACTTGCAGCCTGTGGGGGATGATGTGGGGAGGGGGGACCTCAGTGATTCCCCAAACCCTGTCCACCAAACAGGCAGTGCCATTGTTTCTGGTGAACTGCCCCTTCCCAGCATTGTTCCCAGTACCCAGAGGGTCTGCGAGAGTGGGTGTTTTCACTGGGTTTTCACTGGGGAAGTGCTGGCTGGGCTCTCTTCAGGTCCTTGTCTCTTCCACCTCTGCTTCCCTCCTCCTGGTCCCAGATCCCCAAAACTTCCTGTACAGGCCTGGGAGTCTCTGGGGTGGGGGTAAAGAGGGAGCATCCGTTCACAGTTGGTCACTTGAATATTCTTATTTCTGAAGAAATCCACGGAGCACATGAAGAAGATCCCAACCATAATCCTGTCCATCACATACAAAGGGGTGAAGTTTATCGATGCCTCCAACAAGGTGAGCTGCAGTGTCTGGAGGGACACAGCCTGCAATCCCACCTGCCTGGGGGCTGCAGGTCTCTTTTTGTGGCTCCAAAAGCCACAGCTGGTCCTGGGGAGCTTCTGGGGCCGGGGGAGAATACCAAGGTGGTGATGAGTGCCAAAGGCGTGGCAGACTGGCTGCTTGTGAACCACATTGCCATTTCTTCCTGCCTTGGGAGGGAGCAGGGACTGGTCTGGCTGGGAGACCCCCCCTTTCCCTGTCCCCAGGACACCCTCCACAGCCCCTGTTTGCCAGGTGTATTTGCCATCTCCAGAAGGGTGATGGGTGCTTGTGGTTGACCCCGGCAGAATGTCATTGCTGAGCACGAGATCCGGAACATCTCCTGTGCTGCCCAGGACCCTGAGGATCTCTGCACGTTTGCCTACATCACCAAGGACCTGCAGACCAGCCATCACTACTGCCATGTCTTCAGCACTGTGGATGTGGTGAGTGCATTGTCGTGTCACATCTCCTGGTCCTTCACAGCCCATTTGTTTCACCCCTCAGCTTTATTGGCTGGTCACAGACTGCTCCTTCCCAGGGTTCTTTCACCCATTTTTACCATAAAGTAGTCTTGGTTCCAAATGCTTGTCCTTTGGACCTCTGTGGACAAAAAGAACATTTTTCTGGTTTCATTACTGCCATCTCCAGTGCTGAATAAAGCAGGGCAGGAGCTTTCCCTCCTGGGGAATGTGCCCTGCACAAACCCCGAACATGCTCTCAATTATGTTGAGCATAATGGGCTGATTTAACAACTCAGAGAAGGTAGAAGTGTGATTTGCTTTTATACTTGGGCAGAATCAAAATTGCACAAGACTTTTGGGCTATTTTTCTTTATGCTGCTGAGTTGCAGTGCTGGTGGGGCTTTACAGATGGGCAGGAGGCCCTGGGGGAGGAATTGTGGTCCCAGCTCTCCCACATCTGAGCTCAGTGGCTTTGCCAGGGACACAGCAGGATGTGACCTGCAGATGGGAAGGTCTGTGACCCCATAGCAGCTTCTGAGCACAAGGGGGACTGTGTACAGGGTGATCTGACAGCTTTGTGTTCTCTGTGTTCTCTCCAAGAACCTGACGTACGAGATCATCCTCACGTTGGGGCAGGCATTCGAGGTCGCCTACCAGCTCGCCCTGCAAGCCCAGAGAGCAAAGCCTCTGGGTGCTGGAGCAGGAGAAATGATTGAAACAAAATCTTCCAAACCGGTGCCTAAACCACGAGCAGGCATGAGGAAATCCGCGGTACGTGGGTGCAGGCAGGAGTGACCTGCTGGGCTGAGCTGGGGGTTCTGGTGGGCACCACAGCCCTGCACCTCCCCTGGGTGGTGGGGGGAGCCCAGACAGGGTCCAGGTGCTGGTCCTGCTGCTGGCACTGCAGGTCTGTGCCTGCGTCACTTCTGCCGTGGGGCTGGGGCATCTCCTGGTAGCAGAAGGGCAGGCACAGGTGGAAATAGCCCAGGTGGGATGGGGCTTTAGTGCCCTGCTGGGTCCAGCACAAGCTTCTGCAAACCCTGCAGAGCTGCAGTGAGATACGTAGGTGAGCTACAGTATGGGATTCCCCATAGCCAAAACCAGCCAAGACTGGAGCTGCTGAGGAGCAGGGACTGCTGCACAAGCCACTGCCTTCCTTTAATGTCTCCTTTTGTCTGTGTTCTGCTTGCTCCCCCCGCTCAGGTGCCGCTCCCTCCCGACACCCGCTGTTGTTACTGTCACACCTGTACAACTCACCGCCCCTCCTACCTGCCGCTGCAGTCTGTTAGTCCTGGAGCGAAGGTCTTTACCCTTCTTCCTGCCATCCTCCATTCCAAACCGACCCGGGCTGCCTCCCCACTTCCTCTATCTCCTGCTGTGCCCCCATGTCCTGCCTCGTTGTTGTTCATCCCCATGCTTATTCTGGCCCACGCCAGGGGTTTGGATGAACCCCGGGGATCTGCTGCTCCCTCCCGCCCCTGCTGATGCACTGTGGCAGCTCTCAGCCAGCCCCGCTGCTCCTGCTGGGGTGGTAACTTCCCCGTGGCACCCTGATCTAGCAGGACAAGAGGAAAGAGCCGTGTTTGGTCAGGAGGGTGAATCACGTGGGAGCTCACCTGCCAGGAGCTGCCTCCCTCTGTCCCATTTCTGTAGCGCTCCGTTTTTCATGCTTGTTTGAGATGAGCAAAGCTGTCGCTGATGGTGACAGGGACTCACAGCCTAATGCAGGGAGTCATCTTGGGGTGCTGGGTTGAGACTGACGTGGCCAGACACGTTTTAGCTGTGAAGGACTCAAATGCCTCCCCAGCAAGAGCTGCTTCCTTGCACACGTGCACATTTTTGGGATGAGCAATAGGCAGGCAGGCACTCTGTGCCTGGAGTCCCTGCTCATTCTGTCCCAGAAGCATGGGTGTCCTAAGATGCCCTTTCTCTCCTTATTTTCCAGCTGGATCCTCCTGAAGTGGACCAAGACTCCCAGTCTCATGCCAGTGTCTCCTGGGTCGTGGACCCCAAGCAGGACTCCAAGCGGACCCTCAGCACTAAGTATGAGACCACTATCTTCTAAAGCAACCGCCCGCGTCCGCCCCGTCTAACCGTGCCTTTGCGATCTGATCTGTCTGCTCTTCTAAACTCCCTCTTCCTCCAGCTGCTCGCCCTGAGCCCGCCTAGGCACCACGTCCAAGGCAGCAGCACTTAGGAGACTGTAGACTTAACCGGCTTTTGTACCTGCTGAACACTGTGAATCTCCTTTCTCGGAAACAAGGGTAACGCTGTGGCTGCCCGCCAGGCGGGAGGAGCAGAGAGGGCAGGCTGGCAGGCGGAGATGTGGATCCAGGAAAGCCGCCCACCGTTTTCACGTCTTCCCCCCTCGCTCTGGCACTGTGAATCCCTGGGGCAATGTGATACTCCCCAGGCCTTTTTTTTTTTTTTTTTCTATCTCACATTGTCTTTGGACTGATGGAGACCTCTTGTCTCTACGGTGCACACACTCCCTCCTCCTAGATCCTCCTGTTCCCGGCTGAGCCACGGCTGTGTACTGTTCAGTGGACTCACCTCTCCTTCCTGCCAGTCGAACCGACACTAACCACTGTGATGCTCTCTGCAAATAACACACGGGCACTTCCATTTCCCCACGGCCACCCTTGCCCGCAGTCTCCTTCCTCAGAGCCCAGTGCAGAACTTGCTCTGGGTGGTGGGGGAGCATTGGTTTGGGCCGGGTGTGATCGTTCCCACTGTGAGCTCTGTCCCCTCGGACATGAGGGGGGGTTTGGTTGCGTGCATTTCAGTCCTTTGTAGGTTTTTCTTTCCCTCATAGTCCTTGTGTTTACACTCACCAGACTTCTGGTGAGAGCTGGGTGTAGTTCTCACGTGGCAGCCTGTGGTTAAGCTTCCAAAGGCACCTGTTGTTGTTAGCCCCAGGTTGGGGAGGGAAGGTGTCAGCTGGGCACCACAAGCAGCATCAGTGGGGAGAGGTCAGGGAGCAGCCCTGGGTTATTTGCCCCTGGTGTTAGGGCCCAGTAGCAGCTTGTCTGAGTTTTGCTGTGGCTTTGGAGCTGCTGCCTCAGATCTTTCATTTCCCCTCACCTGCAATGAAATCTGATGTTTCAAAGTCCTTATTTTAGCTCTTTCTCAGGAATGAGTTTGATCTCCCAAGTCATTTGTGACTTAATGGCAAACTGACCTCAAACTGAGGGCTCAGCCAGTGGGAACCCAGTGAGAGGACTAAAAGTAAAAATGTTGTCTTAAAGCAAAAAAAACTGAGGAAAGCTCAGTCTAGTACATACATTTCATATGCCAGAGTCCTTGACACAGAGTCAGCACTGCCCAGGGCCTGAGGTGCTCCAGTAGGTTGGGTTAGGGTTCCATCAGCACTTTTCCAAGCTCTAAGGGTGCCCTGAAGGTTTCTGCGTCCCTCTAAGAGAAACTCACTCCCTGGTGTGGGTGGCAGAGTGGTTTCCACATGTAGGTGTTCAGCACAGAGCTGCCACACGTCCCCCCAGTGTCAGAGGCTCTGAGCTCTTTGCCTCCCCCTGCTCTCAGCTGGGAAGGGCAGGTCCCTCCACACCCCCTAAACCCGGGTCAGGGGAGCACGTGCCTTTCTTAGGGTGACCAAACCCAGCAGGGATCACAGGCAGCCCTTCCCAAACCAAGCCACTGCCGCTCTGTGTCCGTACCCTGACGGTTTTTGTGTCCCATCTCGGCCCGGCCTTTCCCAGCACGTGTTTTTGTGTGACTCGCAAATTCATTCCATTATCTTCCTTTCTGTTTGCCTCTGCGAAGCTGAGCTCCGGGCAGCCGTCTCCTACCACGGGATGTAGTACTGGGGCAGAGACCTGGGACGCAGTGGCCTCCTGACATGAAGATCACCTCCCTCTGGCACGGGTGGCTGCCTCAGAGTGGGTGCGTGGCCGCTCGGTGAGGGCTGCCAGAGCACAGGGGGGAAGGGACCCAGGCTCCGCCGAGGAAAGCTGCTCATCTCCATTCCTAGCAAAGGAAAACTCCAGGCTCGGAGGCCAAGAGCGATGTCGCCTTTCCTAGTTTGAGACAAAACGTCTTTCGACCCGTTTCTTTTTGAACAAAGAGACACAGAGCAAATCCGGTTCACGGTTTCAATGTAGCGCTGCAGCCTTTTGGTGAGGAAAAAGAAAACCAACAGATTTTTATTTGCTGAGAATCCTGCAGTCCGGCGAGGAGCACGATAGAAAGTCTTAGCAGGGGCGTGGTGGGCACATTTCTGATGGTACTTGCTCTGCTTCAGCTCTGGGTGAACAGGAGAGAACGCCAAATTCCTGGAGATCGCTTCCTCCTGTGTGAGAACCTGGCAGGGTAAGTCTGCATCCTGCTCTCCAAGCCACTCCATGCTTTTGTAGCAAATGGAAGTAACTTGAGGAAAAGAATCTGCGAAGGATCTTTCACCCCAGATCAGCTGTGGCCAATATCCCCGATGGTACAAAGCTTCCTTACCCCCCGAACTGTCGTGTTGCAATACTTGACATTTCTGTGGCAAGGACCCCATTTCTTCCCATTTCCGCACTGAATTCCTGGGGACGACTCCCTGCTCCAGCCTCTGTGCACCTGTCTTGTTTTTAAATGCAGTTATGCCCTGAAGGGTTGGGGTTTTTTTAAGTATACTCAATTGTGATTTAGCACTTTTTTGATACTAGCTCATTATTTAATTAGTGCAACCGTTTCAGAAGGTGAACAAATAAGGAGTTAAATTTTGGGCATTACACTGAAACAGTCCATCCCCAAGGACAAACCACATCAGCCTGAGGGTGGCTTGGCCCCGTCCGAGCCCAGTGTCCCTAAAGACACCACCTCAAAGGTGTTGTGTGCTTGCTTTTATTCTGAATTCCAGAGCGTTTCACAGTGGTTTGGGCTGTGACTGACGTGTTTTCAGACTGTTCCCCTCTGGGGAGAATGTTCAAATGGTTGTGATTTGAATTCTTCAGATGCAGAATGCAGCACAGCGCGTCTGTCGTGATCTCATCAGGCCCTGTTGGGGCTGTGGGACCTGCTGCTGCACGAGAACCCTGTGCCCAAGTAATTCCTGTTTAACTCCACTTGCTGCTGTATTGTCAGGATTTCCTTTAGTCTCTCTCACCAGTGAGGCTGGGAGGGAAGTGAACCATAATCCCAAGGGCACAGACCTGTAAAGGATTGGGAAGGGGGAGTGGAGATTTTGGGTTAAGTCGATGAATTTAGGAAACCTAACATTCCTTGTTATGCACATGTTGCAATTCATACTGGTGTAAGTGTAAATATTTGGTGTGTTGGCAACAAGTCTTTGGTGAGATTGCAAATTGAACCTCTGCTTGGGAGGAGGGACACCTTTCCTTTCTGACACGTGAGCTTTTTTGGAGGTTGGCTTGGAGGTAACGTGGTGATGAAGACTCCAATCTTCAGGCACTGGGCTCGGTGACCCTGGTGGTCCATTCCAGCCCCACGTGTAAACCTGTGGTTGTCTTTAGTGATCCATTCTTTAGCCAGATACTCCCTCTCTCACCTTTCTCACAGGCAGAGCAGTTGTTTTGGCAGTTCAGTGTGGTGGGGTCTCTCAAGGGACTCAGTGCTGGAGACTGACCCTGGGCTGTGCCAGTCCTTGGCTCCTGGCCACCCTCACCCACCCACTGTGCAGTATTCGGGCTCTTCCTCCCTGCAGGGTTTTGTGCTATCTGGAGGAAACTGCCCCAAATTTCTGGTGCTGAACATGACATTGCATCCAACTGCATCTGCTGTATTACCTGCCCGGGAGGAGTTGGGGCTCCTCTGTTCCTCTCTTTAAAGACAGATTGTGTTTCACAGACTTTGGTTTGTGGGCTGAGCCCTCACTCATGGCTGGCAAACAGAGTTGCCAAGTTTTGTCTTTCCTTTTATAGGAGGGGATGAATTTTTTTTTCAAATTGAAGATGCTTTATCCTTTTTTAATTTTGTGTTTACAAAGAAAAAAAAAAAAAAGCAGCGCTAACCTTAGCTGTTCAACTGACTTCAAACTTGCTTTGGGATTGTTCTTTTTAGAAGAAATTATGCAACTTTTTTGGGGTACACGCCTGTCCCCCCTCCCAGGGAGAAGATGCAGCACCTTCCAGGCTGTACCTGCAGTGAAGTCTGTACCTTCAGGAGGCTGCTGAGACACAGAGCAGATGCCAAAAAGCCCCGAACACGTTCTGTGTGCAGCTGAGGTGGAGCCAATGCTTTAATGCTCCTTCCACCCACCTCAGAAGTTTCCAGCAGCAGCAGCAGCAGCATTTCCCTGGCTCTGCTCAGATCCTGTTTTGGAGCTGGCACAGCGCTCACGACGCTGCCGTGTTGCAAAGGTCTCTCCCTTTTAGATCTCTCAATGAAATTACCTTAAATTTGATTTCCCAAAAGAAAAGTACCTGTGCTGTTCTCGCTAAGTCAACCCAGCTCAGACATTTTTCTTACCCACAGAAGAATAACCTGGGATTCCCTGACAGGGCAGAGACAGTCGAGTTCAGTTTGCAATGTGGACATTTTTGCTAATTGTGATGTATGGCAGTGGGGCTGATTTGTAATACAAATGTTATTTAATCTGTCTGTATTTTGATACTTGAATTTCCTTTTATTTCCTGTATATACAATTGTTAATCTGTTCAAATTTGTCTGAATTTTAAACATCTTGTGGTACCAAACATAACCAATCTGTGCAACAACATAGACTGACCTCACTACAACAAGGCGAGATTGTAAATATTCCTGGGCTTCCAGCAGTCGTTTTGTTGTTTTCATAATTGTACAACTTAGAACAGACCGAATTAATAAACAACCTTAGACACACGTGTGTGCTCTTGTGTGTGGCCCCAGCGTTGTGCCCAAGTCCTGCTGGGGGTCTGTGTCAAAGCAGGGCAGTTCCATCCTGCAGGCACTGCCTGGAGGGTTTGGGAGCTTTGCTTGAAGCTGCTTTTTCTGCAGTCAGTCATAATGACCCAAACATTGAATATTATTATTTTGTGTCTAATTTATGCGTAAAATCACATCCAAATGTTCTGTTAAAGACAGCACGAGGGTCTGCAGCCATTGTGGGTGTATTCTACACATAAAGGAGGGTTAGAAAAGCTCATTTTTACCCCCGCTAAAGTACATCTGCAAGGACTGTGTCCCTGGGGCTGTCATGTACTGGGGATAGCCACTGAAATCCCTTTTTGCAGCACAGCAGTGAGTGGTTCCTGTGACACCAGTACCCATTTGGGCAGCCATGGTTCAGAACATTTACCCAGCAAAGACCTGGGGCTTGCAAGGAACTAGGACACAAGATTTGAGTATGTAAAATTAGAGCAAGAAATCCAGACATTTAAATACAGGTTAAAGTTCAGATTTTCGTGTCAAGTAAAATCTGACTGATGTGAAATGCTAAATACACCAGGGATTGCTAAATTTATACCGTATGTTCCATTTCTAATAACAAGGCAAGTCAGGTTTTCAGGCTGACATGAAATACACTGAGCTGGTTTAATGGTTTGAAGCACCATGAGGTTTTATCCCTCACAGCCACAGCCCTGGCTGGGACTGACACCTCAGCAGAGGTTACAGGCCCCAGGCAGAATCTCTGAGTTTTTAACTGAGTTTAAAAGGCCTGATCTGCTCTGCAGTTCAGTGAGCTCCACAGCCCCTTGCCTTCCCCACCAAACAGTGACAGCGTTTTGAGGAAAAAAGATTGCTGCTTTTTCTAGTTGAGAGGTTTGTTCAGATCCTGATGTGCCAAGGGTCATCTCCTGCTGGCCTCGGTGGAGCTGTTGGATGAATTTTTACAAGCTGAGGCAAGATCTGAGAAACTGGGGGAGAATGGATTCCACCCCTGCCTGGCATGTGGAGAATGTGATCAGAAATAATTCAGCTGCGAGAAGTTTCTTCCTGAGAGTTCCCAAACTCTTGCCTGTTGTTTATTGCACTTCCAAACCCACACCAAACTTCCAGCAGCTCCTCCTGAATGGAACCAAGACCCTTTGGGAAATCTTTTTGAGAATATTGTCCATGGAGGAAAATTAAAAGGCTGAGGAGGGAATGAATCCACTGCCCTGCAGGGAGGAAAAGTATGAAAACAAAAAATAATTGGTCAATCAACAGAAATCTCCTGTGAGAGAAGGTTCCTCAGGCAGCCAGGAGCAGATCAGGGGCAGCCCTGTTACAGGAGGTTGCTGTAGGAACCAGGAATGCTCTGGAGGGATGCAGATAAACCAGAATCCAGCCCAGGTGACACTCTGTGGCACCTGAGAGCACTTCAGGATCAGGTTTGCTTTCTGTTTGTCAGACATCCAGTTTCTTTCATGCAGGAAAAAGCCACATCAGTGAATTGTGGTGTGCAGGGGATAAAGTCTGGCCAGATCCTTCTGCAGAAGGGGCAGAGACAGTAGAAGAACTCTGCAGCTGAGACACCAACACCTCAGAGGAGAGCTCCACTGCAGAGTCTGCTTTGTTCATGTCACAGTCACAGCTTACACAGCTGGAGCCTCTAAATCCTCCCACATTACTGACTCATGTTCACTATTCGTGACTCTGACACTCATCAGATTTAAGAACTTCTTAATAAATCATGAAGCAATGAATAAATACAACAGGCTCCAACTTTTTTTGCTTATTCCAGGAGCCATTTTATTTTCTTGGTACTTCTTCAATCAGACCCAAACCCACCTCCATCCCCATTCTCACACTTTTTTTGCTACAAGACAGAGAAAACCCAAGCCTGGATATAGAGATACATATTTATATTTATATTTATATTTATATTTATATTTATATTTATATTTATATTTATATTTATATGCACGCAGACCTGTGTGGGAAAAGCCGGCCCCTGGCATTCCAAAGTCGCTCTAAGGACAATTTCACGCACAGTGGTCAGTGTGGAAATGTCACCAGTGACTGCCCATAGCTGGCTCCAGGACAGAACTGGTGCAGGTCTGGCTGCAGAAAAACAGGATAAAAGTAAGGGAAGGAACGCGAACCACAGCCTCGAGAGGAAAGGGGGTTAAAAGCATTTACTGAGCAGCTTTTGAGTGAAAACGCGCAGGTTTGTGTACAGACAAATCACCCGCTGCGGCTGTGAGCGTCCCCGCCATCCCCGGCGCGGGGCTGACCCCTAGTGCCGGCCGGGAGCGGCGCCTGGTGGACTGACAGCGGGCACGGAGCGAATGAACAGCGGGCACGGAGCGAATGAACAGCGGGCACGGAGCGAACGAACAGCGGGCACTGCCCCAGCCCCGGGGTCCCGCGCCCACCACCCCCAAAGCCGCCTTCGGGCCGGGCGGGCCGGGACTCCCCTGCTCCGCCAATGGGCCGCGCCAGGCGCCGTGTCGAGGGGGCGCGGAGGGGCGCTCCCATTACGGGCGGAGGGGGGGAGCGAAGGGGGCGACGGCCCCGGTGTGAGGCGGATCCCGGAACCGCGCTGAGACCCGGGGGCAGCCCGGGGTCTGACATCGCATCCCGGCCATCCCGGCCCTGCCATCGCATCCCGGCCCTGCCATCCCGGGGCTCGGCTGAGGGGGCGGCCCCGCAGCTGTCGGGGAGCGGCAGCGGGAGCTGCAGGGAGCGCTGCCGGCCGTGCAGCCGCCGCCGCATCCTTCCTGCTCCCTCCTTCCCGCAGCATCCTTCCTGCTCCCTCGTTCCCGCCGCATCCTTCCTGCTCCCTCGTTCCCGCAGCATCCTTCCTGCTCCCTCGTTCCCGCAGCATCCTTCCTCCTCCCTCGTTCCCGCAGCATCCTTCCTCCTCCCTCGTTCCCGCAGCATCCTTCCTCCTCCCTCCTTCCCGCAGCATCCTTCCTGCTCCCTCGTTCCTCTGAGTTTGTCCCTTTTCCTTTACGGTGACTTGACTCTGGTCACCTGCTGTAACATCTCCTGCACTTCTCTGGGTTTGGGGTTAAACTTTCCGAAGGGCAAACCCATAAACGCTGGGACGATGCTCCTTCTGTGCCAATAAACAATTTGCTTTTTTTCTCCCTCCCAGCATTTTTTCTCCCTCTTAATTTATTTCCTCAGCATCCATGACAGCTGCTGGCCTGAGGCACTGAGGGATTACAGAGCCCTCAGGGCCACAGGGCAGGGACCGGGAATTTCCCTCAGTGCTCCTTGTTTGCATTTTTGTGCAGTGCCAGACCCAGCTCCTGCCCTTTTCTGATCCTTAGCTTCGTGTGAGGAAGCTGAGGATGGGGAAATAGCTTTTATAGAGAGTGGAACAGCACAGCTCCTGAGGGGACTGCACTTTGCTCTTGTCTCTGTTTCAGAGCAGGGCCCGTTGCTCCCATCCCATAAATCCTGATCCCAGAGGAGGCAATTGTATTTAAATATATATGCATTTCCCCTGCATTAATCTCCTTTCCCATGTGACTGGTGACATGAAGGATTGTAATAGAAGAATGTATTTTTAATGCATTTCCTGCAGATTTCTGCAAGGCAATCTAATTCCTGAGTGGGTTTGACTTGCCACGAAGGCAGAGGACCTCAGGAGCACTGGTAATTGGTCTGGGTGGGTTCTTTTAATCTACTGTTTTAATGTGCTCCATCTATCTCTCTGATTAGATTAATCTCATTTATTTTAGCCAAGCCATCTAGCTGAAATCCCACCAGAGGAAATTGGGATTTTGAGTCTTTTAGGGTGAGTTCTTGGAGTGTTAGGCAGCAAACTCCATAGGGAGATCTCTAATTTGCCCTTTTATCACGTCAGAAATTTGTAACCCTGCTGATTCCATTTGGGCTGTGAATCTGCCTCATCAGTGAGGGGCTGTGGAGACCCCACTCAGGTCTCCTCTGCCCTGCTTGAAGCAAGTTCCCCAAGAAATCAAACCCAGCCTGGTGCAGAGGGCTCAGCTTTCCAAGAAGGCTCCCATTTTCCTGGCAGGAGCAGAGAGAGCTCCACGGCTGGACCTTCCTCACCTGTGGAACAGCCTCACTTCTGCAGCCCCACCACGCTGGGTGCGGCGAGGGGGAGAGCCTGCCAGCGCAAACAGAAATACCTTCCCCGTGGAAGGGGAAATGGATTTTTTGTTTAAAAGATGGCAATGTTTTTCCAAGCCTGATGAATATGAAAGTCCCCATTTAAAGGAGCCGGAGCTGGGAGAAGCTGGGCACTGTTTGCACGCCCACGCGCCGACTGAGGAGGTGAAAGCAAACTTCCTGGTGTGTCCCGATCCAAATCACCTGGGAGTGGGGCACAGTGCCCCGAGCTGGGAGCTGAGCAGCCGCAGAAGGCTCTCTGTGAAACACCAAACCCCATCCCAGCAGGACAGGCAGAGCCCTGGTGGTGCCACAGCCCTCACTCCCAAAACGGGAGGCAATTTGGAGCCCAGCAGCTGCGTCTGTGGCTGTTGGAAATCGGCCTTACAGGGGGAAGGCAACAAGGGTGGAGGGCAGAAAGTGTTAGCAGGTGTTTTGGGAGGGTGTGGAGGGGAGAGCAGGGAGAACTGGAGTTTTCCTCTGCCCAGTCCGCCAGGAATGCTATTTTTGTAGGAGCTCCTGGGCACCAGACAAGGTTTGGATTGTTCCCGTGCTGGATGCTGGTGCAAATACGTGGGCAGACAGCTGGATCCTGAGGAGTTCCCAGTGTCCCAGCAAGCATGTGAAGGGTATTTTACACCTTGTCCAGGTGAGAGGATGTCTTGGCGCCGGGTTTGCTGCAGTCCCTGATTTTGGTTGGGAATCCTCTGGAGGAGTGAGTGCCTGCTGCAGTGCTGCTCTGGCAGGGGTATGCAAGGTGTGCTTGTGCCCAGAACACACCAATGCTCCACCAGCAGCTGTGGCATCTGTCAATTCCCTACTCCTCAGGTGGTGCATGACCTTTCCTGTGACACATCTCATCTGCATGAGCTGGCTTTGCCACCTCAGCCACAGTGGACGTGTCTGAGCTCCAGGGAGCAGCCTCTTGGAGCAAACCAGCCCTTGTCCTGTCCAGCCCCCTGTGGGCACACGGTCTCAGGGTGTTCCAGACCCTTCTGTCATCTGTGTGTTTAGGGGATGGGTTGGTGCTGGGTGAACTGAGGCTTGGAGGGGTTTGGTTCATGGTCACACAGGCAGCCTGGCCACAGCCCAAGCATTGTGACTGGAGTTGTGCATGGAGCTGGGGAGAGGCTTCTGGTGCCATCTCACCCCACTGGACACCCCCACACCCAAAATTGGGTTTGGGCTCCCCGTGCAAAGCACTGGGTTGCTGCTGGTGCCCCTGGCTCTGGATAATCTTTGTATTTGCTGACTTGACTAAATTGTGGCTTGGTGGAGAGCTCGGCTCTGGGGAAGCTGAAGGTGCAGGGAGGCCCAAACCACACACAGCGCTCGGGGAGGAATTGTGATCCAAAAAAAAAAAAAGTTCAAAGGTGTTTTTGGCTTAATGCGGTTTATCTAGATTGCTTTATGTTCGTTAATCTGTATTAACACAAATTCTCTTGGAATGGCTGTGCTGGGGAAGGGTTTGCTCAGCTATTCTGACAAGGACAGACTTTTCCAAAAGTAAAAAGTTTGAGCTGGGAAAAAAAAAGCCAGGTCCTGTCTGGCATGAGTACATGGAAGCCTTGTGAGCAGAACAAGGCTGTTTCATCCCTCTGCCCACATCCAAGTGTCCCTGGCACCCCCAGACACTAATGACCGAGCACCTTCCCCCACCACCATGGAGGATTAATCCCCCTGTGCTTCCTGGGGTGATGTGAACCCCTTTTCCAGCCGGCGTGCCAGAGCTGATGGCACAATTAGTGAACTTCAAGGTAACTTGGAGGTCAAGCCCAGATTTGAAGGTGGTGGTGGTGGGTGTGAGCGTGACCCAGGGAGCCATGTGATGTGGGCGACGTCCTGGAGAGGCAGGTGATCTCCCTGTCCTCTCCTTTCCCCAGGGCTGGGATTAGGAGAGATTTTACAGCTGAGTGATCAGCCTCATGGTGGGGTTTGGCTCACAATGGCTCAGCCCCCAGCCCCTTATCAAGGAAACTTCTAGGTCTTGTATGGCCAAGCTGGGCGTGAGCAGGGTGATTTGTGCCTGTGGGGGACCTGTCCCTGAGAGGCACCACCCCTTTGCATCCACAGGGACTTCCCACCTTAAGAACAGCCAGAGAAACCTGGAACTTGTGGCGATGGATGGCAAAGCTTTGGAGAGGGTTATCTAATTCTTGAACCTTCAGCTGCCATCTGGGTGCACTTCTTGCTCTTTAGAAGACTTCTCATGCAGCCTTGGGCAGGTCCCTGCACCAGATGCCACCTCTTCCCACCCTGGTGCCACAGGGCTGGAGACCTCTCAGGGACCAATGGATCAGCTCCACGAAGGGCCCAGCTCCAGCTCCCAGCAGCCAGGAGCAGCAGCAGGCAGGCAAAGCATTCCTGCAGCCTGGGATGGGAGTTGTAAGCAGGACCTGGGGCCTGCCCCAAACCCAGGGGACTCCCTCCTCCCCCTGCCCGTGCAAACACCAGATTAACAATTTATTTGACATGTTGCGGCTGGTTGGTTCTTCACCCGCTCCCCTGATCAGAGGGAATAAGTGTTGCAGTGTGCAATAATGTTCATTTCAGGTGAGGGTAAATATAGAAAGGAAAACCTGCTGAGAGCAAGCCATTTATTCCTGCCTTTGGAAGCCTCTGCTCATAAACAGTCAGTCATGCCCATTTGGAAAATCCCAGTGTGGTTTTCTTGGCCATCCTAGAAGAACATTTACTTTCCTGTAGGTTAAGAAGTCCGTTTTAAATAAAAAAAAAATAATGTCATCTCACTTCCAGCTGCCCTCGGGCGTTTAGGGCTTGTTGACACACTAAGGCCGCTCTGTTCTCATGCAGAAGTGGTCTGATGCAGGAATTAGGAAGGAGATCCTGCAGGGCTTCCCCGGCTGGTTGGGCTGTCAGCCCCTTGTTCCTTGGGCTCTCCTTGTTCCCTTTGGGATTTTATCAGATGTTTTAGCCATGTGTAGGGTTAAAACCCCCCAGCTTTTGGGGATGTGGATTCAGGGAGGTGCTGGGGGTGCCCTGAGAGCCCCATGAGCAGGGGGGCTGGGGCAGAGGGATGAGCTCATGCTGGACCAGAAAAGCTCTGAGGGATTTTGGGAGAGCAGAGCGTGCCAAAGGCAACAAGACAGCGAGGGCTGCAGGAGCATCCCTGGAACAAGCCAGCAGCCGTGGCCAGCCCGTGGTGACCTGCTGCAGCACAGGAGGACACCCCAAAGCTGCAGGAGGAGGCTGAGGAAGGTGGGGAGCCCCTGGCACAGCCGAGCTCTGCCTCTGTGCTCCATCCCAAAAGTGGCACCGGGAGCCGTGCGGGAGAGCAAAGGGGCCGGTTTGGGTTGGACGCCTGCCCCCGTCAGCTCCACAGCTGGCACCAGGCAGCTCCCTCCTCTGGAGTGTTCTGCACTCAATAAGGGTCTCTCCATGTTTTCTGACAGGCTCTGGATTTGGCTCGGGTTTTGCCTTGGTTTCCAAAGGCAAGAGGCAGTTAAGTCTCTTGGAAGAATGAATTAATTAGCAAATGCCTTTGGTCAGGTCAGTGCCCTGAGCAGTGTGCCCGTGTCTCTGCACCAGGTACAGGCTCGGGGAGGCTGCTCTCACCCTCCCATATTTCCAGAGCTCTACATGCATCATCTAACAAAAAAGAAAGGGAAAAAAGCCTCCCCCGGAACGCAGTATTGACTTTAATGGTGGCATTTGTGTAAGCAACAAAATATTGACGCAGTTGGCTGGGGTCTGGCCGGGGCTTCTGGAAATAAACTGCTGCCTTGTTAAATTGTAGATGGAAATGCAAGTGGGAAAATGACTGACATCTTACACAAGGCGGGCAAATAAAACCGCTGCTTTACTACAGCGTGAAAAAACTCAGGAATTAATAGGTCTCCTTCTGCTCCAGGGTGTTGGATTTATCCCCAAGTAAGATCCATAAACTATTTTAAGGAGAGAAGTGCTACTTTTAAACATGTGTGTCTGGGTCCTGGAGTTCCCGTGGTGTCACAGTTAACCCCTGCCTTGTCATGGCTGTGGGCAGAAGAGCAGCCCCCAGAGCCCCCCAGTCCCGTTTTTGAGTCACCGTTCTTGCCAATGCAGACACATCAGCACCTGATAAATGATGAGGTTACTTTCAAAGGATGTTTTCCTACGATGTGTTCCCACAGCTTTTGTCAGAAACGTGTTCAGGCCTCGACCTGGACTCTGAGTTTGATTTTACCAGTGTGGGACATAAAATGTATTTTAAAAACCCCACCTGCTCCAAAGCTGTGTCTGACTCAAAGCAGACGCGCTGAGCACTGCTGAGTCCATCTGGGGTGTGACCCAGCACACCCCCAAAGACTCCTTTTGACTTCAGTAGCTGAAGACCTTTTATCATCTTCTATGGGAAATGTGATTAACAGCGCTGTAGAGAGTGATACATCACTTTCCTTTCTACCCAAAGCCCCTTCCTTCTCCACCCACATCCTGACGGTCTCCCAGCTGACGTACATGTGCTCGTGGAAAAGTAGGATGAGATAAAAGCTGTGTTCCAGTGGCACAGGGTCCGACTCACCGGCGGTGTAATTATCCACGCTCCAGTCCGATCTCCCAGTAATTATTCTGGAATAAAAGCCTGCCTATTTCTGTAAGACCTTATGTCACTTGGAAAGCTGTTATAAATTCAGCTGGAAAAAGGGACCCTTATTCTGGGATAAGTGTGGTTAGTGGTTAACTGGGAACGGGGCTATTCCTGGCCTTGCCATCGGCCTTGCCGGTGACGCCGGGGTAAGTCACTTCACCTCAGCGTGTGTCACCTTCTCCTGCTGCAAACTGGGAATTACAGACAAGGGCTTTTGCAGGCAGCCTTTTGGGAAGCCCCATGACTCTGGAAAAAAGGTGTCACAGGGTGCCAGGCAGTCATTTAGTGGGACCTGGTGCTTTTTTATCCACCTTGGAGGCATCTGGATCAAACTGTAGGCTGGGGAAATGAGGGACGAGTGTTGGGGACCGGCTGAGCCGCGTGAGCCTGGGCTGTTGGCGTGTTACTGGGAATACTGTGTTTTCCTCTCGGTTTTTAAAAATAGTCTATTCTGTTCCAAGTTGTAGACCACAGCCCTCGCTGGGGCATTGAAATGTCTGGGCTGCTGTTTTCTCGAGCCAGCACCTTCCAATGTTCAGGGTGGGGATGCAGTGCCAGCATCCATCCCAGATGAGGGGGTCCTGCTCTGGAATGGCAGCGTTCTGGTTCTCATGGACAGGAGGGAAAGGGAAATCTGGTTCACTCCTCTGCCTGCAGCATCCCTGCTTGGTTCAATAGCTGCTTCTGCAAGCCCTAAGGGCCTCGGGGACTTTTGCTTCTCAGCAGCTTCTTGTGCAGCCTCAGAAAATGCTTTTGGCTCAGCATCACACAAGCACACGCAGCTGAAGATGCGGCTCGTTCCTAGCACATGCCATTAAATCCATGCTAGAGGTGGAGAGAATCCTCTCGGAGGCTTTTATCATTTGCACAGACAGTGCGGGCTGGCTCACAGCCAGGATCCCTCCGCTTGCCAAAGCGGGTGCTGCCCACGGAGCAGCAGGACCGAGGTGCCGATGCCAGGAGGTGCGGGCAGCGCTGCCCTGGCGCGTTCCCACGGCCCCGTCCCTGCGCAAGCACCGGCGTGGGGCTCACTGCCGCTGGAATTGGGCTGGAGCCAAGGAGGCAGAGGGGAAAGAGCCTTTTACAGTCCATTAGTGCTCCCCAGAGCCGCTCAGCCCCTCTCGTCGTAAAAGCGGTGGAAGCCACAGAACCATTACGGCCGGCCTGCAGAAGATGCCGGTCTGCAGAAGATGCCAGCCCACCTCCGGCTCCATGGCCCTTCCCAGGGGCTTTGCCAAAGCCGCTGGCCCTCAGAGCAGTCGGGCTGCTGGAATTCCCTCTGGGAACAAGCTGGCAAAGGGCTGGTTCCCTGTCCATCCCCAGCTCCCCCCCAGGCAAAATGTACATGAGAGGGTCCCGAGCGCAAATGTGTGTGCGCTAATGGGAACTGAACTGCCTCTTGCCCCGCAGCCTTGCAGCTTGAGGAAAACAAGGCAGGGGCTAGGGATGACCTCATATCGCCTCCCAGGGAATGTTTTGCCAGATGAAGGGGGGAGAGGCAGCATCAAGACAGCACAATGTATGTATCTCTCTCCCTGTGTAAACATCTCTGTAGCTGCAGAAACCTCTTAAAACCCCGAATGAGAGGAGAACAGCTGCTTTGATCTGTGGATGTGGTTGTTGTTTTCTGAGTGCAGATCCGTTCTTTTTTTAATTTTGCTTCAAATTAAAAAAATGCCTGTTGTGATCTTTTGCTTTTATTTCTTGGCGAGGGACCGGAGAGTGGTGCAGTAAATTTTCATGACTCCCCATGTAACCGTTTCAGCATGGCTGACAATTCCTCGCCGGCTCTTCAGCGCCGCAGCACAATGGGCCGAATCTTCTGGCCCTACATGAAGCCAAAG